>OZ008370.1:86359173-86988753 GCA_963931995.1 Phaonia tiefii | reverse complement strand
ATCGCTGAACAAAATTTTAAACGAAAACAGTGAATCTTCTTCCAGCATTTCAAGAGCCCAAAGACCGAAACGGTGATGCAGCGAACGTTTTGATGATGTAATTTCAAACAGTATTCAACACAAACACCATATCTGTTTGATGTGTCATGAGAGCCCTACTGGAAAAGGTACCTCTAAATTAATCACCCATTTTATACGCGCATCCGCGTGATTAATGGTATCAACTTCATACAAATGTTTCTCTTATCCTGAGGTGAAATCCTGGCGTCTCCCTGATTATTGTTTTACGATTTAACTTCAATTCTAAACATATAGTTTGTTCGACTTAAGGAATATCATAAAGAGGTCGGATTTCACACTTAGAAGGTACAGTATATCGAGGACTGCATGAAATACATATAGATATAAATATTATAAATATTCTAATTAAATTATTTTGTATGGTGTTCAAATCACTGTGCATCGCTAACGCCGCCTACAATCGCACACACACAGTGCTGTTTGTGCCCATTTGAAAGTTTTGTTGTTGAGTGGATGTTTTGCAATTGCTTTTGATGTAATTTTAAACGTTGTTGTTGCTATTGTATAGTGGCATACCAAACAACAATTTCAAGTGTATCATTGTAGTTTTGTTATCATAAAACGGATGTTTACACTTTTTCTCTCCCAGTACAACGCAACATCCTTTAGCAATTGCTTATAAATATTACAAACATTCTGGTCCGTATTAATACCGTTGCTGGCATTTATTGCTACTGTTAATTGTTGCACTTGGGGTTTTTGTTGTTGTTATGGTTGCTGCTGCAACTAATGTTGCATACAACAAGTGTTTAGTATATTTTGGTTAGCGTTTTATGACTACTAAGATACTTGCAGGATATATGTGCGATGTTTGCTTAGTACTCTCATAATTGGCTGTGATAATTGTTTGTTTTCGTCTCGGCAATTTGTTGCTTCTTCAAAGATTTATGATATCGCATCTTTTTATGTATGTATGTGTATATATGGATGTGTGCTTAGCATTCACAAAATTATCTACTTAACATTGTGAACACATACATAAATAAATGTTAGGGATATCCTTTTAAGGTATGCATGTATGCGTTGTTGTACGGTAAGTTAGCGTTTGTTTTATTGTCCTTATGTACGTACACCTTTATTAGTTCTATTGGCCTAAGTTTACCTATTTTCAAGTGTTTATGTTGTTGCCCATCACGTTGAGTGCACTCGTTGTCAGTGTTGACTTTAACACAAGTGCATGGAATGATTAGTGAAGTAAATTAGTTCAATTGTTGTAAATATTTACACTAACGTTAATAAATTTATGAGCCGGTTAATTATATTCTCTACCTTGAGTAAATAGAGAAAAACGGAGGTAATGGATGACCCGAAACAATAGTGTAATATAATGGATCGACTGTAGTATATTGGAGATCCTTAGAACGCTTTTCAATTAACTACAGTCGATTTGTTACAAAAATGCTTGACATCTATTTTATTGGTGCCAAAGTAATAAATGTGGTTGATTTGGTCATTGCTATGATTCATAAATCATAGTAAGTTGATGTAGGTCGATATTCCGGTTGATTATTCCTTAATATTAAACTGGCCAATTCTTGCTAGCTGAACAATATATGTACACTTGAATTGTATTCAATTGCAGTGAAGGGAATTGAATTGAATTGAATTGAATTGAATTGAATTGAATTAAATTGAATTTAATTGAATTAAATTGAATTTAATTGAATTGAAATGGATTGATTGGAAATGGACTTGAATTGGATTCAGTTGAATTTAATTGAACTGAATTGAATTGTATTGAATTGAGTCGAATCGAATTGGTTTGAATTGAAGTGAACTGAACTGAACTGAATTAAATTAAATTGAATTGATTTGAATTCAATGGAATTGAATTGAGCTGAATTGAGATTAATTGAATTGAAGTGAATTAAATTGTATTGAATTGAGTCGAACTGAATCGGATAGAATTGAATTGAATTACATTGAACAGATTTGAATTGAATTGAGTCGAATTGAATTGAATTGAATTGAATTGAAGTGAAATGAGCTGAATTGAGTTTAATTGAATTGAACTGAATTAAATTGAATTGAGTCGAACTGAATTGAATTGCATAGATTAGAATTGAATTGAATTGCATTGCATTGAACTGAATTGAATTGAAATGAATTGAAATGAATTGAACTGAATTGAAATGAATTGATACGATTTGAATTAAATTGAATTGAACTGAATTGAGTTGAATTGAATTGAGCTGAGTTGAGTTGAATTGAATTGAACTGAACTGAATTGAATTCACTTGAATCGAATTGAATTGAGTTGAATGGAATTGAACTGAATTGAATTGCATTTAACTGAATTGTATTGAACTGAATTTATTTGAAATTGAAAGTTGAAAATTCTGGGTTTCGTTTATTATTAAAATAAGTTGCTTGTTTTAAATCAGGCCAACGGGCTTGCCCGCGGTTTCGGACTTGAAAGCACTAATCTATATTCATTACACACGTTGTGAATATGAATGCAGCTTATGAAACAACGGCCAAATTGTCAAAAATGTAGACCGGGTGAATGCGTGATGCGACTTGAAGGTTGTTGCGATATTGTCAGGACTGTAAGGTGGTTTCAAAAGACTTTACTGAATACCCTGCAACCACATTAGGCAAAAAAAGTTAAAATAATTTCCAGGGAATTTGATTAAGTTATATAACTCACTTAATATAATTAAAAACACTATTTACAGATTATAATGTAACTCAAACCAATATTGCAATTTCTTGACATAATGAATAATATCTAAACTTGTGTATCGATTTTTTCCGGAACTTACTCAATTCCTTAATAATAGATATGACATCATGATCAGTGTTGGCTTTCTGCAAATCTCAGCCTTTCAGTATTCTAATTGAATTTTCTATTTTATAAATTTTGACTTGGACATAATTCAGTTCAGAATTTTTGGGTATGTACGTACACTAATCTAATCGTTCCTGTTATAACTTGTGAAACAAGCTTTTTGGAAGTTGAAAATTAAATTATCCTAACATAATGTAGTATTAGTAATATCACGGAATTGTCAGACCTACCTTGACGAAATTGTATAATTTTTATCTGCAATTAAATAAAAAAGATATATTATAGTACTTATATTTAAATGTATGATATACTTAAAAGTCATCAATGTAATATAATGATGTCCTTTAAAAACAATTGTTAATTGATTGTTAGCTAAACATTTCTATGTTTGACATTGTTAATAGGGTAATAAGATTTGTGGTTTAAGTAGCGTTCACAATGGCAGCAACGCATTTGTAATTCAAGCCTTCTCGTTCCCACTCACAGTATTGCATATAATGCCCTCTCATGTTTTTCGTGAAATTGAAATTCAA
This sequence comes from Phaonia tiefii, assembly GCA_963931995.1. Classification (NCBI taxonomy): domain Eukaryota; kingdom Metazoa; phylum Arthropoda; class Insecta; order Diptera; family Muscidae; genus Phaonia; species Phaonia tiefii. The sequence continues at coordinate 86,985,348 of OZ008370.1, read as the reverse complement.
ATTTGTCATAGAAGTAGGTTCTACTTCTACTTCAAATTGGAATTTGTTCGAATCAGTTTATTCTAATGACCACTAGGAGCGCTTTACTTCGAATTTTGTTTTAAAACTTGAAAGTAGAATGAAAATGTAAACATTTTGTATCAAAACAAACATTTTAATAAATAATGTTATCTGTAGAATCTGCCAATAACAATAATTTCACATATAATTATAATTTTTTATTACCTAGAATACAACACTGTCGCTGGCTTTCGAACAAATCAGCTGATGCAAATGTGAAATGTGTAGTTGTTTGTAGTAAGTGTAGTTCGCGCCAATTTTAGAAATAAACAAAAGAAAAAAGTTTAAAAAAAGCTGGCATTTTCAGGTTTATCGAAACCGTCCAAGGCCATGACATATTATGGAACATAAGTTTCTAAACATTTGTATAGAACAATTTGAAAACATTTCTAAAGCAAAATTTGAAAACATTTCTATAGAAAAATTTAAAAACTTTTCTATAGAAAAATTTGAAAACATTTCTAAAGAAAAATTTGAACATATTTCTATAGAAAAATTTTAAAATATTTCTATAGAAAAATTTTAAAACTTTTCTGTAGAAAAATTTTTAATGTAAACAATGTTGCCAGTCAGCTGTTTTTTCGAACTTATTCGAACAAATTTGTTGCTTGCATTGTGAACGCCTGTTAAATTTGTTGCTATCATTATGAACGAGCCTTTACTGTGAACAAACGTCAACATTTGTATTTAAAATATGTCCACCACCGCGCCACCTAGTAGAGCATACCAGTCTGTAAGTCTATAAAAGAAACAAGAAACATGTTATCAGAGTTGCCAGATTTTTTTTAACAAAATGCAAGAGTGGCAAAATGCAAACAGCTGAAAAAGACAGGGTAGCTTTGTTACAAAATTTAAAATTGCAACATATAGTTTATAGCCTGAAGTTGTATTCGATTGTGTATCTTCTATTTTCTACGTTGAATATTAATATACTGGCCTCTCGTTCTGGCAATGTGCATTTTAAACATGTTTAAAATTTTATTAATAAATTTATTTTAAAAAAACCAGATCACTGCTCTGTATTGTATTTATATATAGTATAGTAGGGCAATTTAAAATGAATGAAACACTTTCGCAAGTTAGAATAGAATATATTCATAAGAAATAAAAGGAATACCTTTGTTTCCATTGATTCGTTACTCTACCATTGAAGCGCTGGATATGACCCGTAATGACATATAGAACTTTCAAATTGAGGACTATATTTTCCACTTCAGATTCGATCACGCAGTAATCGATTTTATAAAATTCTATAAAAATATGGGGACAGCGTTGTATACCCAGGATCTCGGACTAATTCTAGCATTCCCAAGATTGGTGCCACCCTTTGCATGTTTCATAAAGGCTTTTTCAATAAGAGCGCTACAAAAGTTTGTTTTTAAATAAAGCAAAACCGGTTTTAGACAGCAATAAAATTCTTTATTTCTGTGAATGGCATCGACATTATGTATGGAACTCGATTTCTTTAGCATGGCCACCACGGGCACGCTTGCAGAAGTCCAGACGTTGAACCCAATTTTCGACGGGTTTCAAGCATAAATCGGCCGATACTGCTGCAATTTCACGTTCGATAATCGTACGAAGTTCATCAATCGACGCTGGCTTGTTGGCATAGACCATAGACTTCGCACGACCGAGGCGGCCAATCGACTGGGCCATTTCGTGAGATAACACGTTCACCAAACTTGGTTTCCAATTAATTGATTGTGGCATTCGGTGTGTGGCTTGTGCCGCCGTCCTGTTGGAACCACATGTCCTCCAAGTCCATATTATCCAATTGGGGCCAAAAATATTCGGTTATCATTGAACGGTAGCGATTCGCATTCACAGTAATGTCGGAAGGAGTACGGCCCAATGGCGCCGCCGGCCCATAAACCGCACCAAACCGTAATTTTTTCGGGATGCAATGATGACTCATGGATTACGTGTGGATTGCTGTCTGACCTATAACGCATATTTTGCTTATTGACGAAGCCATTCAGCCAGAAATGAGCCTCATCGCTGAAGATGATTTCCGATAAAAATCCGAATCATTTTCAAGTTGTTGCTCAGCCCAATTCACGAACATACGACGCTTCTGGTGGTCAAGCGGCTTCAGTTCTTGCGTCAATTTGATCTTGTAAGGATGTAGGCCAAGATCTTTTCGCAAAATTCGCCACAACGACGTCACAGGGATGCTTGAGAACGACGTGTGAGAGACACATTTGGGCATTTCTCGACACTACGGGCACTTCTTTGTCTCACTGGCACGGGAACATTTTGTACTGTGCTTTTGGATTTTGTTGATCTGGTAGGACGATTATGACGACCATAAATTGGACGTAGCGCTCTTAAAGTTGAGGCCACTGACTCCAAATTTCGGTAGTAAATTTTAATAATTTCGACTCGTTGTTGGCTCGTATATCTTTCCATGATGAAATGGCAAACCTTACTGAAGAGAAATGTCAAAAGAGCGGGAAAAAATATGGCGACGTTTGCTGTCCCTATCGGTTTACTTTTGTAGCGTCTCTGTTGAAAAACCTTTTATTTCTAATTTGATTTTCATTACCGGTACTTAAATTGATTTACTCTTTACATTTGTTGGCGAATGTTTCCAATTTAAAACCAGGATAATAATTAGGTGAAATATAGGTTTAGGTAAGTTTTCAAAAAAGCCGTCAATATAAGCATCGTCAAGTAATAGACAAATTTTAATTTGTGTAGATTTATACGGAATGTCTTTTTCAAAAGAGAATTTTTTTTGGATTGAAATCCGGGTTAAAAAAATGAAATTTGGGAATAATAAATACAATGAATGGAATTGAATTGTAAGGTAATATAGGTTTCAAAAACTTATAATATAAATGAATTTCCGCGTTAGAGTACATTTTCTTAAAATGTTCGCTGTGGTACTTTACAGTTGTGCTTGCCATTTCGAAGTGCCACTGCGATAATATTATAGAAACTCCAACCTCTGTAGAGAGTCGTCTAGTATCTGATGTTCTCGGAACTTTTAAAGACACGTCCAATCAAACAAAGCTAATATTTATTGAAAAATACAAATAAATGAAAAAAAATATATTTGCGCTCAAATTATTGTACACAGTCTTGTATAAAAGCTGGCAGTTGGAACTTTTGAAAAGCAAAACCAAGACTGAGATAATAAACTTCAAAGATTGAGGGGTTAATTTTGTCGTCGGTCTTTAGGTAATATTTGCTGTAATACGACGAAAATTGTTAAACGTAATAAAATTATTACTTTTAAACAAATCTGAAAGTTTTTGAAAATAGCTGGAAAGCAGCTTAAGGCAAAACACCATTTTTGTCCCTTAAAAGCGTAAAAATAAAGTCTATCCAACGGGGAAAAGCTAAATGGACAACACTCAATGTCACAAACAGATAGACCAGATCATTGGAAAATTTTATATAATATGTATCTGTACAATCGGGATGAATTGTTGAACAAAGGGTTTACGTTTGATGCAATTTGGAATTACAAAAGTGTTCTACATTTAACAGTGCAGTAATTTCAATGTATACACTGAAAGAAAATATTTACATCAAATCGATGATAAATGTTCATCAATAGTTGCTCATTGAAATTCAAATTTCGTCAATTCAATGAAAAAGTTCTTCAATTTGAAGATTGTGCGTTTCTTCTACCACATTGAATTGATGACATTTTTTACTTCAATCTTCATCATTGGCCGTCGGTGGTGCAATGGTTAGTGGCCGTCGGTGGTGCAATGGTTAGTGTGCGCGGCTCTTGTACATGAGATCCTGGGTTCGAACCCGGCTCTGACCACCTTCAAATTTTCTTTCGGCGGCGGTTACCTCGCATAGTGACGGCGACACTATCGAGTATCTAGCCATGAAAAAGCTTCTCAAAATACCGTTCGGAATCGGTGTAAAACTGTAGGTCCCAATCAGTGAGTGAAAACTGGAAAGCGCACAGCTCAGTGATTGTGAGAAGTTCTCCCCAGTCCCTTTATGGGATGTAATGGGAAACTATTTATTTTTCTTCATCATTGGAATTTGTAAATAAGTAGTGGGATCGATTCAAAATATGAACGTAGTATTGAAAAAATAAAGACAATAGGAAAAAATGTAGTAGAATAAATACATAATAGAAAATAGTGCATAATAGAAAATAGTCCATGCTATGAGCACTTTTATGTGGTCTTATACCCTGTTATTGTGGATTTTTTAGGATGAAAAATAGTCAAAATATCTTCGCTACGCATTAACAAACAATTTACATAAAAATTATGACCAATTTACATCAAAATCGTGAAAAATTTACTTCAACTTGATGACAAACTTGTATAAAACTGATGAAAAATTTACATCAACTTCATATAGCATTGTCGTTGAATCAACGTAAACTCTTGATGAAATGTTGTCGTAGGTTGGAATATTAGGAATTGTTTCATCAAAATGAGGAACGAATTCATAAATTTGATGTAGCTTTTTCTTTCAATGTAGAAGCTCGCTTAGCTCCTGTGCATCGTATTATGACCCAAAGTATGTATGTTTTCACAAGATGCTTTCTCTTTCCCACGAACCAGTGAAAGTCACCTGCCACATTTTCGTCTATAACATCACAGTTTTAATTAAGTCTATTACAAATCCAAACTGAAAGAAAATTAAAAATTACATGGGGTGTCAGGGGACACCCGGTTGGAACGAAGTTCCTTTCGCCATATAGATATTATGTACTAGTTAGTTCCAACACGCCTAAGGCGCCTGTTGAAAAATACTCTAATTTAAATGGATCTTTAAGTAAAGATACTCTTGTAAAATAATGAACTTTTTTTTAAGAAATTTTGTATTTATTGAATGTGTTTATTTTAAAGTAATTTTTTATGTACCTTTGGTAAGAATATGTATTATATTTTCCCGAAAAGGTCCTTTCTTTGATGAGAGGTACTTCTTTTATTAAAATCTAATGTACAGAGGGAAAAAATAAAGTAGACACGAAATTCTGAATTAAAAGGAATAATTAAAAAAAATTACTTGAGGCAGCGGACACCCGGTTGGTACGAAGTTCCTTTCGCTATATAGATATTATGTATTAGTTAGTTCCAACACGCCTAAGACGCCTGTTGAAAAATACTCTAATTTAATTGGATCTTTAAGTAAAGATACTTTTGTAAAATGACAAACTTTTTTTGATGTGTTAACATCTATACGCGCGCCTCTAGGGAAGTAAACTATAAATTTAATACATACACAAGTGTTAGGTTTGTAAGAGTAAATCATCGTTTGTTTGTTCGCTGCTTGGCAGTCGGTATTGAAAGTGATTATTGGGCGATTTTCATATATTTTTCCCACGCGATTTTCTCCGGAAATTCATAGCCGATTTTATTAATTTTTGGATTAAAATGCTAGTGCGGGTTTCGACGAAGAGTTTAGGCCAAAAATTAAGGCGATCCGATATCGGCGAGCCGAGATTTAAGTGTTTTACTTTGGAGTATTAATTTGGAGTAATATTAAAAAAGTGTTTTATGTTGATCTTCGGTTTTGTCTTATCATCGTTTGTTTGTTCGTTGCTTGGCAGTCGGTATTGAAAGTGATTATTGGGCGATTTTCATATAATTTTCCCTCGCGATTTTCTCCGGAAATTCATAGCCGATTTTATTAATTTTTGGATTAAAAAGCTAGTGCGGGTTTCGACGAAGAGTTTAGGCCAAAACTTAAGGCGATCCGATATCGGCGAGCCGAGATTTAAGTGTTTTAATTTGGAGTATTAATTTGGAGTAATATTAAAAAAGTATTACGAATATAACAATGTAGGTATGTATGTACAAGTGTCTGTTGCTTTGCATTCTTTGAATTTTGTGGGAATAAAACAAAAAGTATTGAGCAAGAAAATAATGACACATGTGCTTGCCCTGGGTCTTTAAATAATTTTAAGTATTAATATTATTTAAATGTAACGTCATCATATGATTGAACGCTGTTTTTTATTTTCCAATGTAACATTTACGAATGTGTTCATAGAAATCGAACAGGTACCGTGTAGCAAAAAGGTGTTAACACATCGCCCGTGAGTTCGAACACTCATTGGATTATTTTTTTTTTTAAGGGTACTTTTAAGAAACGGAATTTTTGTAAGAAAAGGTATTTTTGTAAGCGATGCTATTTTTTTTTTAAGAAAATTCCTTTTTTACGAAAGAACAGGCAAAATTTTGAGAGTAGGTACTTATCTCACGAAAAGTTATTTTGTTTTACAAAAATTGTACTCTTTAAAGAAAAGCTAGTTTTTTAAGAAAATGCAATTTGTTGTAAGATAATGTACTTTTCTAAGAAAAGGTACTTATTTAAAAAAAAAAAATTTTAAGAAAAGGTACTTTGTATAAGAAAATATACTTTTTTAAGCAAAGGTGTTTCTTTAAGATAGGGTATTTTCTTAAGTAAAGGTACTCTGTTTAAGAATATGAATAGGTATTTTTTTTTTTTGAGAAAATTTACTTATTTAAGAAAATTTTATTTTTTTAAACTTCTTTCGCTTTGGCTTTTTTAAATTTGCGTTTTATTCGGTTCAAACTACAATATGTCAATTTCAATTTCAATTCAAATTTTATTAATCCAATTTAAAGTTGTTATCTTGTAATGAGATAGTTATTTACAATAATGAGATTTATCAGAACGATATTTCAACAAATAGATTAATTGTTAGTCTATATTAAAGGTGAATGTCTAGGTAATTAAGTTATAGGCAAAAAGGATATAAAAACCTATATGTGAAGATTACAATTAGAGGTTACAAATATAATTAGAAAGAATTGTTTAAAAACTGATTATTTAAAAATAATCAGTCATAATACAAAATTTCTATTTGGTGATTTTAAAGGTTAAATATATTACAATATTTCTATACTCTCACGTATTCTACGAAAGCCTGAGGTTGCACTTTTGTGAAAATGATTGTTATTTATTCTTTTTACAAAGTCTAAGAAAGGCTCGTATCCTGTTTCATGATGCAGTTGGGTAGTTGGGAACCTCAAATGTTTATTGTTTATCATCTTTAGGCATTTATTTTGGATGACTTGCAGTTTTTTCAAGTGTGTTTTAGCTGCGCGGTACCATATTGGAGATGCATAGGACAGTATTGGTCGAATAACGCCTTTATATAAAAGATTTTTGTTTTGCAGGCTCAGCCTTGATCTTCTGTTTAAAAAAGGCCATAAAGCTCTGAAGGCTTTAATAGCCTTTTGGCAGGATGTCGATATGTGTTTTTTGAAAGTAAGTTTTTTGTCCAAAGTTACGCCAAGGTAAGCTACTTCGTCAACAATGTTGATACCGTGTCCGTCAAATTGTAGTTGTCGTGTAGGTAATCTTTTTGGGGATTTGTTGAAAGGGAAAATGATAGCCTGTGTTTTATTATTGTTTAGTTTTATCTTCCACTCAGTAAAATATAGGCTACAGGCTTTAAGGCTTGACTCCATCTTCTTCAGTAAAGCTGTTGTGAGCTTACTTGACGAAATGAGGGCAGTGTTGTCTGCATAATATGCAGTTGCGATTTCCTTAGGAGGTTTGAAATCAGAAGTGCATAGCGAGTATAAAGTTGGGGAGAGTATGGAACCTTGTGGTACTCCCGCAGGGATACTCATAAACGCGGATAAACTATTGTTTACCGAGACAGCATACGATCTGTTTTCTAAAAATTGTGAAACAATCTTGCACAGATATCTTGGTATATCAGCCGTGACCATTTTATAGATTAGTCCGTTATGCCACACGGTGTCGAATGCTTTCTCTATGTCGAGGAGAATTAAACCAGTGGACCTTCTGTGACGTTTATTGCTCAGTATTTTATTTTTAATGCGTCTAATTTGGTGTGTGGTGCTGTGACCTTTCTTGAAACCAAATTGATTTTCGGAAATTATGTTGTATTCTGCAGTAGAGTCCGTAATTCTGGTATGAATTAGCTTTTCGTATAGTTTACCCAGGTTACTCAAGAGGCTGATTGGTCTGTAACTCGTTGGCTCGTTGGGCGGTTTGTTGGGCTTTGGAATTGCAATAACCTTCGCTTTTTTGAAAGTAGTAGGAAAATAGTTGAGTTGAAGGCAGCTGTTGAATAACAAAACCAGCAGCTTTAAGGCCTTTTCGGGTAGTTTCTTTAATATAATGTTTGGAACATCATCGAAACCTGGGGATTTTGATTGTTTTAATTGAGCAATCAATAATGACAATTCTTGAGTTGTGGTGTAAGAAATGTCTGTAGTGATAGGGGATTCTGTTTTTAGCTTTGCCACTGTGGTATTTACTTTGCGATCGATTGTGTGCGAATATGTAAGCGTGAGTTCGTGCGCTTTCTGAAATGTACTGGCAAGTAGTTGGGCTTTTTCTTCATCTCTGATGAGTTTGGTAGGGCCTATAACGAGGTGTGGAATTTTTCTTCTACCTTTTTGCCTTAATGATCGACTTATTTTCCAGATCCTTTTGTCACCGGGTTTCATATTTTTTAAAAGAGCTGTCCATTTGTGGTTCTTTATATTGTTAAAACGTCTATCTATGTGTTTGGTAAGAAACTTAGAGCATTGACTGTAGAACTCGAATTCTACGCCGTCACCAGCCCGATTCTGATTTCTGTTGCTCCATTTTCTTAGGCCGATCATTCGTAATATATCGCGAGGCATTTTGTTAGTATATTTTTTGCTCAACGGTGTAGACAAATTTCTTGCCTGCAGAATAAGTTTAACAAATTTCTTGACTTCCTGGTCGCATGAAACAAGAAATATCCTCCCATATGTTATATGTTAGTCTAGACACAAACCAAGCCAAAAGTACGAGTGTAAGAGTAAGTGTGGTCCTAAATGTAATTCCATGCTCAGGGTTGTACTTCGTGGATTTGCCAGGCTTGCGATTTGGCTTTTCTAAATTTACTTTTTATTGGGTTCAAAACTACAATATGTAATAAAGAGGCTCCACCTAGAAAACTTCCCTTTAAACCAAACCAAAAGTACCCAGTATAGTTGATAATAATGGGTTGTAATAAAGTAGTTAAAAAAAAATGTTTAAAATTTTTTCATTTAGCCATCACGCAACGTGCGATAAGGAACTTCGTTCCAAAATCAATTACAAGATTTGAGCCAACCAGACATACAAGAAACCGAGTAACAAGTGGTAAAACAGGAAATTTTAAAAGAGGACTCAATTTACTTTCAGATGGCATAAAAAATCACAATCTCAATGGTCATTGGAAGATTACAAGTCAACATTTACAACCAATTCCTGTAACTCAAAAGAATGCTTTCGCTCGCTTGCTAAAAAACAGTCGTTGGGCTTGGTTCCAAATCAGGCGATTGTCGCATAGAACGCGAACGAAAGCGCTCGCTGGAGTTACAGCAATTGACTGTTAGTACGAATATTTTATGTTTCGATAACGATGACATAGAAAAAGGTTGTATTATCATTTTATAGACTTTGTCTAGGTTTAATTTAAAGTGAAATAATATCAAATACTTCTGGCGCTGAACAAGCTGTACATCAATAGTGTAATTTTCTAGCATAATTTAAAAAAAATTCTACTAAGTCATGTTTTAATTTATTCATCTTCAACCTGCGTTAATAGTTAAATTCTCTTTGGAACACCTTTCGTAAATCACGAGCATTTACATCTGACGTTCTACCCATGGGTTGTTGGACGTCTAATCGATAGTTGTGCCTCGTACTTACATTTGTAATAATTACTTTTTCGAAGAAAGATGTTTGATTTTCATGATGATGATATTTAGTAATTAAAAATCTTGGAGAGCAATGGGTGAAACGCATTACCCAAATCATGTCTAAAGTCCAGTATGGAGCTGAACTTGAATTTCAGGTTGACACATTTTCATTTGTCTCCACATTAAATGTATAGATTTGTGTATGTAGTAGTGATGATGCTGCATCTAACTATTTTTCTAAAGGATATTTATCACTCATTTGTTCAGTTCACAGCACACAATTAATGTTTACAATAATTTTGTTTGCAAATGTGACAAATTCCTTGACCAAACAATTGTCACAACATTAATTTTTGGTAGGGAAAAAATTGTCCAATGCTTGTTGTAAACAACCCTGTAATAGACAACAAATTTAAAAAATTCTGCTGGTATTTCTTCTCAACTGCGTAATACCTAACGGATAGTCGCCTTAAAATTTCCGAACTTGATATTTGGCCGCTCCAGAGTTCTGTCTTTGGATATTCTCTGAAGTCACTGGTCCCAGACTGGTTATTTTACGGTCAAATGTTCATGCAGTATTGAATGCATGGAAGTGGAAGTAGTGCCCACAGTTGCCTATACCTCACGGTATGTAACACGACGATCTTGTAATACCAGTTCACGCACAACATCGACGTTTCGTATGGATACAACCGATATTGGACGACCTGTACGAAATGCGTCTTAAAACGAACGTCGGCCCAATTAAATTCATTATACCAGGCTTTCACAATACTGTAAAGTGGTGAATCATATACAGAGTTACGTTCATGAATACACTCTTCTTTTGATAACACGTATAACACATGCCGAAAATTGTGAAAAATGATGGCACGGAAATGTTCAATAGTTAATTTAATGCGTTAAGCTAAAATCTGCAACACTCTCCAATGGTGCTGCCGGCTTGCACATGGCAACTCTAAAGATTACCCATGTCAGAAACATAAATGATAACCCTCGTAGTAGTGGACATTTTGTATGATCTTTTGTATGAAACTAAAGTACTTCAAATACGTAAAACTAGGTTTTGCAACGAAGTTCCTTATCGGACGTTGCGGGATGGGGGCTAATAGAAAAAATTTTAAAAAAATTTTTTTAACTACTTTATTACAACCCATTATTATCAACTATATTCAGTACTTTTGGTTTGGTTTGATTTAAAGGGACGTTTTCTAGGTGGAGCCTCTTTATTACATATTGTAGTTTTGAACCCAATAAAAAGTAAATTTAGAAAAGAACAAGTCCAAGACTGGCAAATCCATGAAATACAACCATAGGCATGGAAATACATTTGGCAGCAGACTTAATTTTACACTCGTACTTTTGGCTTGGTTTGTGTCTAGACTAACATATAACATAAGGGTGGATATTTCTTGTTTCATGGGAAATTTTCTAGGTGGAGCCTGTTAATTACATATTGTAGTTTGAATCGAATAAAACGCAAATTTAAAAAAGCCAAACTGCAAGAAGGTTAAAAAAATAAAATTTTCTTAAATAAGTGGGTTTTCTTAAAAAACGGAAATTTTCTCAAAAAAAATACCTATTCATATTCTTAAACACAGTACCTTGAATAGCGAAATTAAAAACAAAACAAAATTAATATAATAAAAACTTAAAATAAGGAAACAGAAAAATCATGAAGCAGGAACCGGGAATAAGATGAAGGGAACAAGAATGTAGATTAGGCTGTATCGATGCGCCAAAAATTGTCTTTGATTGCTTTGGGATAGCAAAAAGAAGTTAGAGGCATGTGTAAATGTTGTAAAGTAAAAAAATCCTTAAAAAGTATTTTGTTTGCAATGTTTCTTAAGCAAATAGTACATAACATTGGAGGAAACTCTCGCAGTTAATACTAAAAGTTAGATACACCATCCGCCTATATACCCATGTAGTGTTCACGAATTGCAATCAAGTCATCTGCTCTTGTACATAGTTCCCTACATTGACCACCTACCATTAGTAGGCACCATTAGTAGGCATAACGGCACAATATCTCAATAAGAGCTTGCCAGTTGCTAGACGCGTACCCGCATGATTTAGTTCCCCTGCAGCATGTATGGTAGTTGGCCCTGTGGCAAGGCACCCAAATAATATTAAGCAGTTAAGACATCTCATTACTACATCTGCAACAGACGAGGGCAGTTATCCAATTCAAGAAGCCCGTTTCCAGGGAATTAATGGCGGCTTGACTGTCAGCGCAAGTATTGATTCTGACCCTTGTCAGAAGATTATTTCTCAGCCATTTCAAACAAAATGTTGACAATGGATAGCACAAGATCCTTAGAAAGTATTAAAGGGTTTTTCAATAAGAGCGCTACAAAAGTTTTTTTAAATAATTTAGATACCAATGAAATTCTTTATTCCTGTGAAAGTACGTTCGATACCATTATGTATGGAACTCGATTTCTTTTGCATGGCCACCACGGGCACGCTTGCAGAAGTCCAGACGCTGAACCCAATTTTCGACGGTTTTCAAGCATAAATCGGCCGATACTGCTGCAATTTCACGTTCGATATTCGTACGAAGTTCATCAATCGTCACTGGCTTGTTGGCATAGACCATAGACTTGACGTAGCCCCACAGGAATTAATCTAACGGCCTCAAATCGCACGACCCAGGCGGCCAATCGACTGGGCCATTTCGTGAGATAACACGTTCACCAAACTTGGTTTCCAATAAATTGATTGTGGCATTCGATGTGTGGCTTGTGGCGCCGTCCTGTTGGAACCACATGTCCTCCAAGTCCATATTATTCAATTGGGGCAAAAAATATTCGGTTATCATTGAACGGTAGCGATTCGCATTCACAGTAATGTGCCGGTCTTGATCATCACGGAAGAAGAACGGCCCAATGACGCCACCGGCCCATAAACCGCACCAAACCGTAATTTTTTCGGGATGCAATGATGACTCATGGGTTACGTGTGGATTGCTGTCTGACCAATAACGCAAATTTTGCTTATTGACGAAGCCATCCAGCCAGAAATGAGCCTCATCGCTGAGGATGATTTCCGATGATTTTCCGCTCTTAAAGTTGAGGCGACTGACTCCAAGTTTCGGTAGTAAATTTCAATAATTTCGACCCGTTGTTGGCTCGTATATCTTTCCATGATGAAATGGCAAACCTTACTGAAGAGAAATGTCAAAAGAGCGGGAAAAAATATGGCGTCGTTTGCTGTCCCTATCGATTTACTTTTGTAGCGTCTCTGTTGAAAAACCCTTTAGATCCTCAGAAATAGACCAATAGTCAAGTTTTGAACCATCTGTATATAAGTGCTGGAATCATTCATGTTCAGTGATAAGACCATTCTATTCTGAGCTATCAGGTATAAGAGTGTGGTGCTTCTTTCCAAAGATTGGTTCGGCCACGTTGCCATCGACAATACTTGGAAAGTCAGGCATTGTGTGGAGAATGACACAGTTTCCGAAACCATTTTCCGACCAGAGTGCTACTACCTTAGGGCTAACAACAGTTGCCGCGGCATGCTGCCTAGCTACATTGGTCAGTGGTATTAAATTTAGTATGAGATTTAGTGCGACAGTCCGTGTCATTCTCGAGGCACCAGTGGCACACTTATTAGCCATTCGCTGAACTTTATCCAGTATCGTGCAGTAGATGCATGTCCGTAGAGCCGCCCAACAGACGATAACCCAATAAAACATCGGTCTAACTACTGTCGTTTACATCCAGCGACCTATATTTCTACAGAATGTTGGAATTGAAGTTTAAATTACTGTCCGGTGAAATACCTCAGCATTTTGCGCTTTCACAGAAGGGAATTTCACTATTCCCTAAGGACAGGTACTAAAGTGGGTAAATTATTCCTACTTCATCCCAAGACCGTTATCCCAAGCCCATTTTGCGGTGGTATGAAGGGCTTCTTGCAAGAATGTCCATAAGAGTACTTGGAAACTTCTCCCTAACCGCTATACACGCTGAAAAAAAACGGTCTCTGTAACATATTCTCCTGGCACCATGTATATGTTTGGAACACATTTCAAACATTTATATATTTGCAAGTCCCAAACTTATCATAATTATCTTTATTTATCCTAATTAATTTTATCAGTCATCATTTCCCTTGCGGGAGTTAAAAAGGTCTTGAGCTTGAATAAATTTAGAAAATTGTAGTTTTATCAATATATATCCACATTTAGTTATATAAATAATTAATACAATGAATTAAAACATTTAAATCATTTTTACATTTACTTGCATTGAATGCATTATTTGTTTTGTTTTGAATCTGCTGCTCTGTTGTTTCTCCTTTCTTTGTTGTTTCTCACGTTTTTGTCTTCAGAAGGTTTCAACTATGCGTTGATTATCACTATGCGTTGATACACGAACATTATACTTATATACAAATCTATTTCATGCAAGACAAACGTGTAGTGTTTTTTTTATATTTCAAAAATGGTCCGCCATTCCAATTTTTCCAGTAGAGGCTCGGCCAGAAAAAGGGATTCACGCTTGTTTCTCACTTTAGTAGCACACATAAATATATATGAGAATCACATACACAAAAACCTAAGCAACAACACAAACCATTTAACCGTCCGAGCGTTTGTTTTTTCTTCTTTCAGTGATCAAGCGCTTTTGATATATTCTGTCCAATGAACCATTGACGACTGAATACTTGAAATTAAAACGCAATATATCAGCAAAACACTGACTTCATCTGCAATTTGCATGCAAATTCAGGAATATTTATGAATCACTGGCTGAAAGAATAATTCAAAAATACAGATACACACTTACAAGATATGTATACTCGTTGCCCCTCTTATATTATCTTGCTATCGAGAGAGCATAAACAGTGCAACAAACACGGCTGTATTTGTATCACAAACAGATATATTTGGGTTATAAACACATGTGTTATAACATATTAATCATTGTGTCTCAAACATGTAATATAGAATGGTACACACAATGCGTTTGGGCACAAGTATATTATATTTGCGACAAGCTCCAAACACATGTTATATTTGCATCCAAACAACAAAAAACGACAGTTTTTTCAGCGTGCACGTCATCATTGGCAACAACCTTAACACCCATCTACTCCAGAGATAGCAGACAGATTCCATAGCAGAGACCACCAAACGCGCTCTGCTGACAAATCTATAGAGGTCAGTTGACCTTAAGCTGGCCAAAATGTGAGTCTTTGCAAGAAGGTAATGGACAATCAACCGTATATTGCTGTCACCCCCGAGCCGTGAGTACCGCACTAAGTGCAATCATAATTATTATCAATGCGGACCATAAATGCGCTTGTTATATCCTCCTATTAAATTTTAAAACCCATATTAGCCACATGGATTATTATAATCTCCATATCCACACTACCTTTGTACATGTGCAACATATTCCTTCCATTATCCATAAGTACCAAACATTATCATAACTTGCCCAAGAAGTTAATGTATATCATTTTTATTTTCGGGCAAACAATGTTAAAACTCTTCCCTGATCCACAAAAGCAAAAGCTCTGAGTTAAAATTGTAAAGTTTAATAAAACACAAAGGGTAAACATAACAATTTACCCTATGAGAGACAAAGTTATGGACCATAATATCATTATGGTAAAAAGTTCATGAAATGTTACCATAAAATTTGTTACAGTCAACAGTATAAAATGCTTAAACTCTGTGTAACTGCCAGAGTAGTAACATCGAGAGCAAGAGCAGTAGCAACAACATATGTTGTATGTTGCCCATAATACGTAGAAAATCTGGCAACCAATATAAATGCGCGTGTGTGTTTGTACGTTGCGTGTACAAAGGACATCGTAAAGTAAATTTATACGCAAATCCTGTGTATGCGAGTTTTAAAGGATATTTGAGATAGTTTATGTGAATTTGTTGAATCTGAAAGTGATCAATAGAGGGATATAAATAAACTAACTGAATAGTAGATAATAAAGCTAAGAAATTTTATTTTTCATATGAAAACCGAGGTTATCTTTTTTTGTATAAATCTGGCGAAAATCTGAACCGCATAAATTAGCATTGTTAGTCCAACCGTTCATATTTTGTTTGTTTATTTTCTCTTTCAACCGCTAGTTTGGCAATTGTCTACACTTTAATTAAATTGTCTTTAAAACATCGCAATCATATAGAAGTAAGTTGTTTTGTCTATAAAATAAAAAATTGAAGCTCAAAATTTCCAACACTTCTTTTGTTTTAATGCCAACAAAAAAGAGTATTCTTTAAGAAATCCTTCAGAATCAGGAGTGTATCTTATAAACTTCTACTCAAAAGTAAAACTACAATAACAAAGAGTGCAACTTATTTAAAAACTTTACCCAGTTAAAAGCACTAAAGAAATAATTTAATTACAAAAACAACAAATGTCATCGATACACAGAAAGAAACTGTAGATGGAAGCTAATTTTTAAAAATTTAGTTTTTTTAGCAGCATCGAAAGAAGCGTAACATAAACAAACGGTAACATTTGTATATTTCAATTACTTGAGACTTATTACCATGCCTTATATATGGACAAAATTAAACCATCGATATAAATAACCTGAATCATAGAGTCAGACTATTCTGCGCGCAGAATAAACATAACACCCATTTCTAATAACTACATCCTTTTCCGATCTCAAACAACCACGGGGGATCAGGGACCTTAAAAAACGCGCATAACATACCAGTTCGATATTTTTCCTTATCTCTCCAGTTGGCAATACCAAGTGTACGCAAGGCTTCGTTAACCTGATCCCTCCAGCCGGATCCTGGTCTTCCTATTTTTCATCTACCTTCGAGTTCGGTTTCGAAAACCCTTCGTGCTGGTTTGTCTTCATACATTCTACTTACATGGCCTAGCCAACGCAATCGTGTTATTTTGATCCGCTTAACTATGTCAATGTCGGGATATAGTTCTTATAGCTCATGCTGCTCCTACACAATTAGGCAGTTAAGTTATGTAGCTTGAATCCCAAATTCAAAATTTGATTAGCATCCTGTAAGAAATTTTACAAGGCGTTAAAATTATTATAAGAATTATAAGAAGTCATAGACATCGCCTGTTTTAGATAAGACTCCCTAAAAAAATTCCGTCGGAAATTTCACACTTGTCGTAACATGTCTAAATTGACCCTCGCACAGTGGTTCACCATCGATTTCCATCGACCAAAAAGCAATATATGTGACTTGCTCCACGAAAAGGGACCTCTGCGCCGAAAAGAAGAAGAAAAGAAGAAAAAGCCTTTAAAAAAAGCGCTTCGTTTTTGCGTGTTTTGCGCATGGCTATGCAACTCTTCCTTCAACCTGATCATCTGGCGATGTATTACGACTCTCTGGGACTTTGTACGATGTTCACTATGCAGTGTTGCTTCTATGAAAAATATTTCTAACAGTTAAAAACCTGTTTTTGCTAATTTTGTTTTCAAAATTACTAGAGCTATTTAATTCCTTATTAAATTATAAATGTTTTGGATTTAAGCCGATAGAATTGAATCTATTATTTATTATTCTTTAATTTATCTATTATTTAATTAATTTCAGGTTAAAATAAATCTTAATTAACGTAAGAAAATGTGTCTGGAAGGCGAATTTAAGAGTGTTGAAGAACAATACTTCTGCGATTGTTTGGAAGAATGTTTACCTATAGTCAGTGATGAGTCGGATGCATTTGAGCATGCAAATTGGAGCTACGTATCTGCACCGATGATTTATCCTATCCTAACGTTATTACTCCGGATGGATTAAACTTAGAAAGGCAATGATATTTATACAAAAATAGTTTTCGATAAGAAAAAGTGCGATGATGTGGCTCCGAAGCCACAAAAACCGATGAAGAAGAAGGCAGCGAAATCCGAAGAACTTACATCAACCGAGAACAAGGCAGTCACCAAAAAAAATAGAAACAAAAAAAAAACTGACTGAAAACAAAACTGAGACTCCTAAAAAATCGGTAGCAAAAGTGGAAAAACTCCCTAAGAAGACAGCTGCAGTTGAAAAAGCTCAAGCTGATGTGAAAACCAGAAACAAAGACGGAGATAAACAATCTATAAAGAAACGTGCTACAATGGTGAATAAATCGGAGATGAAAATAACAAAAAAACTGGAAGAAAATCCTAAAAAAAATCAGACAAAGGTGAAAAGCAGCAAAATACAGAAGAACCACCAAAAAAGCGTGTTAGGAGTAAAAAAGAGTAAAATTTTGATATTTTTGTAATTTTGTACCTTTGATATTGAACTTTTTTTATATTTCAAATATTATAAAGGATCCGCCATCTAACGTTTTTTTTCAACTAGTGCTTATTTAGTGAATGGTAACACTTAGCTCATATCTGATTTGACAGATAATTAGTTTTAGCCTTCCGCTGAAAGAATATGGTTGTGTATACGCTTGAACAACGCTGGGAAATATTGCGACATTACTTTGAAAACTATGGTAATGTTGCAGAATGTGTGCGAAAATTGCGTACGGATTTTGGAAGAAGAGAAGCACCGTCGGCTCCGTATGTTCGTTATCTTGTGAAAAAAGTGAAAGAAACTGGCATCCTCATCGATAAACCAAAGCGTGAAAAGCCAAAAATAGTGCGTACACCCGAGAATATTGCTGCTGTGGCAGAAAGTGTGCGTGAAGCGCCATCAACATCAATTCACCGTCGTTCTCAACAATTGAACATTTCGGAGACATCATTAAGACGAATTTTACATAAAGACCTTGGTATGACGCCATACAAAGTCCAATTGGTTCAGGAGTTGAAGCCAACTGACCATCCAATGCGTTTTCGCTTCGGTAAGTGGGCCTGTGATCGACTTACAGAAGATGCCGATTTTGCAAAAAAAATCATCTTTTCAGATGAAGCTCATTTTGATCTTGGCGGGTATGTAAACAAGCAAAATTGTCGCATTTGGGGCACAGAAAACCCATACATTGAAAAGCCGATGCACCCAAAACGAGCCACTATTTGGTGCGGATTTTGGTCCAGAGGCATAATTGGGCCATTTTTCTTCGAAAATGAGCAAGGAGTGGCCGTTATAGTCAATGGCGATCGTTATCGGGCCATGTTGAACGAATTTTTGTTCACAAAAATTGAAGAGGAGGATATTGGCAACATTTGGTTTCAACAGGACGGCGCTACGTGCCACACAGCCGAAGCTACACTCGATGTTTTGCGCCATGTTTTTGAAGATCGCACTATCAGCCGCAGAGCTGTTGTCGTTTGGCCACATCGGAGGTGCGATTTGACACCGTTGGACTACTCTTTGTGGGGTGCCCACAAAGATAAGTGTTACGCCGGCAAGCCAGAGACAATTGACGCTTTAAAGGATAATATTCGTGAAGCCATTGGTGAAATACAGCTGCACACAATCGATAATGTGCTTAAAAATTGGACCGATCGTGTAGGCTACCGCATGGCCAGTCGAGGCAGCCATTTGAATGAAATTATTTTCCATTATTAACCGGAAGGATTGTACTTTCAAATAAAAAAGAAATTTGAGAAAATATTCAGTAGTTTTTTTTAATAGCATTTGCAAAAAAAAAAGTTATTTGGCGGACCCTTTATATAAGTTTTCTCAAATTCAATACAATTGAACTCATTTGGGGAATATTTTTCCTAGAATAAAATTATTATTGTGTACGAAGTCTTCTTTAGTACTCTGATTAAGTAAGAATTCCTCAGATTTGTTTGTGAGCTTAATTTTAGGAAATCTTTATTGCTAATTATTCATTTGATTTCCCAAGTATTTACAACTAAATGCAAATGTAGCAGCAGAAACAAAGTTTTTCACAAAAATAATAAAGAACTTACAAAATATTTTATTAAAAGTTCACAATCGACCCCTACACCCATACCGGTTCCGGTTTCTAATTGGGCAGGCTAATGAACAGTTTAAGCTAATAATCGGCATAAAGCAAACTATCGAAATTGTTCATATGTACTAATTTTTTTCCGCTTGTCACTTTGAAATAATTACACTGTGAAACAATAGAAATGATGGAGTTCTGTCAACGGATTCTAAAAAAAAATATACGTGTATCGGCGTTTTGCCAAATCTGATCAGAATTTTTTTTTAGGGCGGGTCAAAATTTCCGCCCTCGGAACTTTCCTGCAACATATCGGTGTGCAAAATTGTGTGTTCCTTACTTCTGAGGTACAAAATATGTTCAGAAGTTTTATAGAAAAGACTCAGATAAACATTTTTGTGGAACAAATTAACCCTTTAACTGTCACGTATAACCAAAACTGCTCCATAATAACGGGGGGCGTTGTCAAAATGTTCCATAAAAATTATGGTCATAAAATTTCACTATATGTGTCCGAACACTCCAAAACACAAATCTTAGCCCAACTACTAGATAATAAGCAAAAACTAACTGCCTTCTAAGGGTTAATATTGAATTTTGTCATTTTGCTGTTTCCATTAAAAACAGTCCACATAATATAATGAATTTTGCCATATTATATCTTTTATCTAGCACTTGGGCTAAGATTTGTGTTTTGGAGTGTTCGGATCGATGACGATATGTTCCCCCCCCCCGCGGGGGGGAAATTTTGACCCTAAAAAAACTCTGATCAGATTTGGCAAAACGCCCATAGAAAGTATATTTTCTTTAAAAAAAAATACCTTACCTTAAAGAAGTACATTTGCGTAAAAAAAATTAAATTTTCTTACAAAAATTACCTTCTCTTAAAAAAATTTTTTTTTTTAAATAAGTACCTTTTCTTAAAAAAGTACATTTCCTTACAACAAATAGACTTTTCTTAAAAAACTACCTTTTTGGTTAAAGAGTACCTTTTTGGTGAAACAAAATAACTTTTCTTCAGATAAGTACCTACCCTTAAAAATTTACCTATTCCTGAAAAAAGGACCAATTCTAAAAAAATTTCAATTTCTTAAAAGAAAATCTTTTCTTCAAAAAAAAACTACCTTCTCTTTAAAAAAATACGTTTTCTTACAAAAATTCCTTTTATTAAAATTGCGTTTTCTTAAAAATAAAATAATACCTTTTCTTTTCTTTTCTTTTCTTTTCTTTTCTTTTCTTTTCTTTTCTTTTCTTTTCTTTTCTTTTCTTTTCTTTTCTTGAGATAAGTAGCCTTTCTAAAAATAAGTAAATTTTCTTCAAAAAAAATAACATTTTCCTAAAAAGAGTACCACGTCTTTAAAAAGTACCTGCTCTTACAAAAAGTCCTCCTTTGTAAAAAGTTCATACTCTTATGGCTTTTTCTCACAGAAAGTACTCTTCTTAAAAATAGTACCTTTTCTTAAAAAAATGGACTTTAATAAAATAAGTACCTTTCTTTAAAAAAGGACCTCTTCGGGAAAATGTAATACATATTCTTTCAAAACGAACCTACAAATAATATACTTTTTTTTTAAATTACATTCTATAACAAAAAAATTTGTTCTTAGAAAAAGTTTATCCTTTTACAAAAAGAATCTTTTCTTTTCATTTTAAAGATTCATTTAGATTACCGAACTACTACATAATATATAGCGAAAGGAACTTCGTACCAACCGGGTGTCCCCTGACACCGCAAGTAATTATTTTTAATTATTTCTTTTAATTCAGAATTTCGTGTCTACTTTATTTTTTCCCTGTGTACACCAAGTACATATGAAATAAAATAAATGTTTGGTGTTTTCCCCCTTTTTTCAATTGCAAAAAGAGAAAACAACTCCGAAACCAGGAAGTGATAATGTTCATTTGTGTACGTGCGCATATACAAGGACTTCTCGTGTATGTATGCGTTTATACAAGTGCATGTATGCGAACTTGTTAATACTCATGTTTGTTACTGTTAAATAAACTTTTCAAGTATTAAAATTCCCAAAGTATCCAACTTTAACTAAAGCTGTATTGTGTTGTGTGTATCACAAGTTCTAAGTAGATATTTACTATAAGAGTTGTTTGCTTAATGTTATCCTGTCTTTTGAACTTCTTCCTATTAAATTATATTAATTATGTTATAACTTAAGAGAGTGTAGTCATTAGTGTTGTTACTGCTTTCATTATTATTATTATTATTCTAGTAATTATTATTCATAATTAAGAGTGGGATGTTTATATCTGCATGTGAAATATTTTTTAATTATTTGTCCATTTCTAATAACCGGAATGTCCAATAAAATGTCACCTGCAATTAACACAATATAACAAATAATTATTTCTTCTGCTCAGGAATATCAAAGACCACATGCCCTCATATATTCAACAGTTTTCCTAAACAGATTGCCATATCATATGAACGTACAACATTAAGGTAAGGCAAGTAAGGACATCGATGACCAAGCCCAAGTAGTCAGTATACTTGGCAATTAAGGCAAATGACACATAAGTGTGCACAATGGGTTGTATGGGTATATCCATTAAATAGGTGGTATTTGAAATTTCGTATGGTCGACGGTGGTATCCCTGGTTCAACCCATGCACCTTAAATTTCTTTCGGCGGCGGTCAACTCGCATAGTGACGGCGACACTATGGAGTATTTAGCCTTGAATAAAACTATAGGTCCCAAACAGTGAGTATAGAACTAGGAACTAGAAGGCGCAAGGCGTACTGGTTTTGAGAAGCTCTCCCCAATTCCTTCCTAGGATGTCATGGAAAACCATTTTTTTTATTTGAAATTTTGTATAGAATATGACTGATTGAAGAAACTGTTCTTAAACTGTTACATTGTAGCTGGGTAAATTATTATGTAGAATGTTTTTTCTGGTATGGAAACACCTACAATATATTACATACAGTTTTCCTATATGTACATAGATTGAGAATTTCTAAAACTTTAGTGATATGAAAGGTCTATTACGATAAGGAATGTTAATAAATATATTTTCATTAAGGAGCAGTAAACAGAAGAATTAAGCATAACATGTAAATAATATTAATAAACTCCCTTCCATTATGTCCATGCTTGTATAATGTCCATGGAATAAGGTTGTATGTCCATTTGTATGTCCGATATTGCAGACCACAGTGACATCAATTTCAAATGTATTTTCTTCCCCTATGTGTGGAAAGTAATAACACACAAGCTGCATCCTCGTTTTACTCCTTCGATGCCGTCCGAAATGTTTTCGAAATTGAGGGAAAATACAACACTTGGGAAGGAAATTACTACAAGTGAATCCTATTTCCTAAATCGCGGACCATAAAATGTAGACGCTAGGAAATAGCTTCCAAGAAAGTAACCCCAAAAAAAACAACCTTTCATATTGAAAGTTATTTCATTATGAAATATCTCTACACCTGCTAGAAGACAATTTTCAGTTTCACAATCATTGGAACTAATTTTTCTTTACCTGAAAATAATTGAACTTTTATTTTAAACACTGTTGACTAATTAATTTGTTGCTGGGCGTTTTTTAGTTTGTCCTGACATTTGAGAGTTATGTCGTTTTATTTAGTAGTTATTTCATTTTCATAATTTTACTTTTTAAAATTATGGATAATTTACACGAATTTAAGTTAATATACATCGTGATCGTTAAGTTATAAAGGGTGTTTCAGTAAGATTCCACTTTTTAAATCTAGAGTCTTTTTTTTGTGTATGTGGCAACTGTGAAATTTGGCAGATGTCACACATGTTTATTCCGATTATTAAAAATGGAGCGGTTTACGAATTCTGAAAACTTATTATAAAAATTTGGAAGGTAACGCTGAGATCGCTCGCAAACTTCGAAGAAATTTCAGTCGAGAAAATGCACCTAAAGTGTCAACCATTCGAAGAGTGGTCAACAAATTGGAAGAGTCTAGGTCGATTATGACAGTAAGACTCCTGTGCGCCGACATACCGAACGGTCTCTTGAAAATATTGTCGCCGAAAACCCAAAAACATTAATTCGTCATCGCTCTCAACAACTTCAAATTTCACGAAGCAAAACACAACGAATTTTGACAAACGACCTCAACATTCATGCGTACAAAATTCGGCTTATTAAGCAGCTCAACCCAACCGACCTTGGAAAGCGCCATCAATTCGTTTAATGGGTAATGGAGAAAAGTGAAGTCAATTCCAAATTTTTTAAAAAAAAGTCATCTCTCCGATGAAGCGCATTTCCATCTGAAAGGCTTCGTGAATACACACAATTGTGGAATTTTGGGCTCATAAAATCCTCATGCAATCCATGAGAAATAAATGCAACCACAACGAACAACTGTCTGGTGTGGAGTTTGGTCAGGCGGCGTGATTGAGACTTGCATTTTTGGAGGTGAGGCCTAAATGTGAACGGCATTCGTTACAGGAACATGATAACGGAGTTCTTGTCTGGACGCCTTGGGTCCGGACGTCATGTGGTTTCAGCAAGACGCCGCCTACCACACCACGCTGGAAACAATCGATTTATTGCATTAACGATTTCCAGAAAAAATTATCTCAAGAAATTCTGATGTCAACTGGCCACCAAGATCATGCGATCTAACGCCGTGCGATTTCTTTCTTTGGGGTTTTGTGAAAATGCGATTACACCAGAAACAATTTCCACCTATATTTCCCTACAACTCATATTCTCATTAGCTGTTAAATGCCGAATGTGCCGCTTAGTCCTCTGGTCTACAGTTGGGATGCGTCCACTGCGCATAATACAACCATAGTTTTCGGGGTCTTTGAGGAAATTCGAAACTATATTGCGATGCCGATTTACCGCAGCTGCAATCTCGCCAATTCCTTTACCTGAAGTCTCATTCCAACAATTTTCCGTAAATTCACTTCCACGTGGCATGTTCGACTAGAAACAAAACTGTGAATAAAACGTGTCTTAGAATATATTCATAACGATCACTTTATACACGTACAGATAGATATTTTATACTAAACACCCGAGAAAAATAGAGTTGTTCACTTTAGGGTGTCAGGAACGCGACTGCACATATAATTATTATCTATTGAATTGCAAACTTACAGCGATAATCACAGATAACGGGACTACAAATAAAGTCCAAAGTGAAAAAAGTATATGATAAAGAGAGAGGGATATTATGCAAAAAATTGTATATGGTCGACATAAAATTACAGTTAGTTTTCAGAAGGAAAGAAAAAAAAATATTTTGCCCATATAAATATTTGACGGAGGTACAACAACCAGTAATGCCAAGTCTGCAGGAACGAAACGCGCCGCCGAAGTATCCAAAAAGTGCTAAAACGCGTCAAATAACGAAAACGACCAGAAAAATTCTAAAAGTGCTAAAACGTACTTAATAAGTAAGGGGATGTCCAATAGATAGTGGCAGATTTTAACAGTTCACGTCGGTTATGATGGGCACCATGGCGAGTTCCAGTGTTGGGCAACACGTGCGAATGATACAGCTTTATTATTACTTATTATTCTCTCCTGGCAACGCTGCGCGCGTTACTCTCGTTTGGCAACGACACCCATTTGTGAATAAATTGGTACATCAACAAGCATTGCCGGATTTAGGACGATACCAATCATTATCAAGTGACAATGCATGTACATCATCGGTCCGTTTTTCTTCGAAGACGATGATGACATTGCTATCACCGCAAACGCAGAACGCTACCGATCTGTGGTTCCATCAAGACGTCGCTATGTGCTACGTAGCCGACGACCGGTTTACCCGTTTTCTTCCAATTAACCGTGTGCGGGTATTTTACAAAACTTAATTTTCGAATAAACCGAAAACCGGTTATTTGACGTCGGTTAACCGGGCTGTTGACGCTCCTGACTATTCTGTTATTATTGATTTCCGTATTCCACTCAATTCACACAAAAACACAACCGAATATTTGCCAACGAAGAGAGAATATTCCCGCTAATCACTACGCAATGCTAAAAACCATATATAAAAAATGTAGTTTAGCGACCGAAAAGAGCCAAATAGCAGCAGCATCGTCAACTTAAATATAACTTGAAAGCAGAGTACCAGGGGATGGTGACTTTTCTTTTGGTGGAGTAAGAACGGTTTTGGAGATCGATTGGCGCGTTACATACCCGGGAATTTGCAACAGTTAGTGAATTCAATAGAAAATTAATGGAATTTAATAGAAAATAAATGTTGAACTACACATTTTGAAGGATATAGCCAAACGTTTTTTAATACATACGACCTCGGTTCTCATTCGACTTAGCATTTAAAGGAGTTGAACATTGGGTTCATTTGTTTCTTGTTTTGCTTTTGGTCTTTGGCATCGTATACGGCAAAGAAAACGCTCTTGCCGTCAACATTGGTCCTTCGAACCGGATTTTTCGCAAACTTGTCCAATAATGACGGATACAAATCGGGATGATTCGGAAGTCCAGACTCCTGGTCCGCAAAAGAGCGATACGGGTAACATTCGCGTAAAAGTTCTTCAACGGCAGAGTATAATATCGCGTTTTCATTCCTACCGGGAAGATTTGACGCAGTTTAGCTTAATGTCCCATCAACAGCTGGAAGTAAAACTATCTCTCTTAGAGCGACATTTTAATACTTTTGAAGAGATTCAATCACATTTAGAAATGTTGGATGAATCTCAGTTCGACGAAAATCATCGTACCGAAACCGAGAATGCATATTTTGAATTGAAGTCTCAAATATTGGAGCACATTGAGGCGCATCGAGTGAATAATTCGGACACCGTATTAACTAGCACTCGTGTCGTCACCCAAGCAAATTCGTCATCACAACGGGTACATCTCCCTTCGCTTCAGTTGTCAAAATTTAGTGGAGAGCACAGGGATTGGTTAGATTTTTACAACACGTTTTGTGCAATGGTGCACAACAATGCTGACCTCTCATCAATATCAAAATTCCAGTATCTCCGCTCTTGTCTTACAGGCAGCGCGGCCCGACTAATTCATTCGCTGGAAGTCACTCCAGATAATTATGAGAAAGCCTTGGGCGTGCTAACGTCAAGGTTCGACAACAAACGCTATATATTTCAATCTCACATGCAACATATTTTCGATGTTCAAAGGATAAATTAGCAGAGTGTATCGTCACTCCGAGATTTTATAGATGATATAAACGCAAACCTTCGAGCATTAGAGTCCATCTCTTCACAAAACGATATCGCTAATGGAATTTTGCTTCACATGATTGTGTCCAAATTGGATGTAGAAACTCAATCAAAATGGGAAGAGGAGATATCAGTACATTATGACCAGAGCATCTCATCGTCAACGCTTAATCTTCCTAAATGGGAGAACCTTGCATCGTTTCTAGAAAGGCGATGCAAAATGATGGACATAATTGAAACTAATTGCAGTAGTTCCAAAAATCAAACACAGTATTCGTCCACAAATCGGGTGCATCAATCAAAGAATCGTTCCGCTTCATCGTTCGTAGCATCAAAAGAGGATACCATGTGTAAATTTTGTGACACCGCTCCATCTCATAGTGTTTTCCGATGCCCTAAGTTTGTTGAGATGAGTGTTTCCGATCGATTTAAAACAGTAAAACGCCTCCACCTTTGTCTTAACTGCATGGGATCAAATCATGTTGCAAATAATTGCCCCTCTCTTAATCGTTGCCAACATTGTCGGGCATCACACCACACCCTTCTACATAAAGCACCATCACAAATTTCGTCTCCGACACCAGTTAGGCCAAAAAATTCGTCAAATATTGCATCTGCTTCGTCCACAATTACAGCGTCGCCTACTGAGTCAGCAGTTGTACTACAAGCAACACAGGAAAGGGGGCAAGTTTTATTGGGAACAGCCCGAGTTCGTCTTTGCACTTCTGCAGGAATAAACATTATTTGCCGTGCGATGTTGGACTCTGGATCCCAGATTCACTTTATAACAGAACGTATGGCACAATATTTGCGAGTTCAGCGTAACAAATCTAATTTGAAAATATGCGGTATTGGAATTAACACCACGAACACTTATCATTCTTGTTCACTCACAATAAAATCACTTGTAAATGGATTTGCGACTACAATCAACGCAGTGATACTACCGTCCATAACGTCATATCAGCCACAGCACTCCATTAACATCAAAGAATGGTGTATACCACAAAATATCA
The DNA here is from genome assembly GCA_963931995.1 of Phaonia tiefii. Taxonomy (NCBI): domain Eukaryota; kingdom Metazoa; phylum Arthropoda; class Insecta; order Diptera; family Muscidae; genus Phaonia; species Phaonia tiefii. The sequence goes on along the minus strand of OZ008370.1, from coordinate 86,957,653 downwards.
CCTTAGCAGACAGCACGTTTTATCAATCAGGTCCCATCGATGTGCTTATAGGAGCGGAGTTGTTCTATGACCTACTGTTGATTGGTCAAATAAAGTCTGAAAGCTGTCCAATTTTGCAAAAAACTCATTTTGGATGGATAGTTTCGGGTACGACAAAGGGCTTAGCAAATTCTGAACCTCATACTTTACTATCGTCAAAAGCAGCATTATTGTACCCTAAAGTAGTCTCTACGTCATTTACTACACCAAACACATCAACACCAACAAGAACGTCGTTACATATCGCTGAAATTTCGTCAAATGACAACGATAAATTTCTAGAGTACATACTAGAAAAATTTTGGACGTTGGAAGACATTTCTCTAAATTCAACCAAGCAATTGTCCGCAGAAGAATTAGAGTGTGAAAGATTTTTCAGTGAAACCACAAAAAAATGTCCTGAAACCGGCAGGTTTATTGTTCGACTCCCATTTAAAGCAAACCCATCATTACTTGGAGACTCTTTCGAAATTGCCCGTAAAAGGTTTCATTATTTGGAAAAGAAGTTCGCTCGAGACATTGCTATCTTCAAAGAATACAAAGATTTCATTCAGGAATATGAAAGTCTCGGGCATATGGGGCGCACTTCTTCAAATGATCATTCGAGGTATAATTTAATACCTCACCACTGTGTTCTGAAGCCTGAAAGCTCGACAACACGGTTGCGAGTCGTCTTTGATGCGTCGTGCCGTACATCTAACGGTACATCAATTAATGACATATTACGAGTAGGCCCAACACTACAAGACGATATCTTTACGATATTAAGTCGATTCAGATATCACATGTATGTCCTCGTTGCCGATATTACCAAAATGTATAGGCAGGTGTTGGTCGACCCTCGAGATTCTGTACACCAGTGCATCCTGTGGCGGAATAATACACATGAAGCTCTTGCAACATATCAACTTCAAACTATAACATATGGTACTAGTTGCGCTCCCTACCTAGCTGTGAAATGTTTGCAGCAGCTTGCACATGACCAATCTAAAGAGTTTCCAATTGGCGCTGCAGTTACCGTAAAAGATTTTTATGTTGATAACCTCATGACCGGCGGTAGCACAATAGAAGAAGTCAGAGAAATTAAGCACCAAGTTTGCGAATTATTGAATCGTGGAGGCTTTCCACTTCGAAAGTTTGCCTCTAATTGTGAGGCAGTTATATCAGATGTATCACAGTCAGAGAGAGAAAATATCACAATAGTTGACGATATGGAATATGTAAAAACATTGGGACTCAAATGGTCGCCAAAGCAAATCAATGAAGGTAACAAAAAGGTCAGTTTTAGCACATATGGCAAGCGTGTATGACCCTTTGGGATTGATAAATCCAATAATTATTCGCTGCAAAATACTGTTTCAAGCTCTCTGGACTTTAAAGCTGCACTGGGATGAGAGTGTCCCACACGATATCTATTTACAATGGGAACAAATAAGTAACCAGTTTGATCTCATAACGGAAATTAAAATTCCCAGGTTTATTTCATTCAATGCAATGACTAATTTTCATGCCTTTTCAGATGCCAGCACAAAGGCATTTGGAGCTTGTGTTTATGCTGTCACATTTAGTTCAATTGGAGTGAAGTCTTCCTTATTGTGCGCCAAATCAAGGGTAGCGCCCATAAAAAATGTCAGTCTTCCCAGACTTGAGTTATGTGCAGCCGTGTTACTTTGCAATCTTCTGGATATAGCGTTAAAATGCTGCCCAACTCAGCCACAGCATATATATTGCTGGTCAGACTCAACCATTACCTTAGCTTGGATAAAGGGTGACCCATCCCGTTGGACTAAATTTGTAGCCAATAGAGTTGCGAAGATTCAGCAATGCACATCGCATGCGACTTGGCTCCATGTTCCGTCACAGCAGAAGCCAGCTGATTTGTTATCACGCGGCACAACAGTTAGCAGTTTAACAAATAGCTCATTATGGTTAAGCGGTCCACAGTTTTTAGTATTGGGTAAGGAACACTGGCCATCGCAACAACCTACAGCTCTCGATCAATTGTGCGAAGTTCGAAAACAAACAACTTCATTAATGGTTACCCAGACAGAAGATATTATAATTCATCACAAATTCATTAACAAATATGAAAAGCTAATTCGCATTTTTGCATACGTCAATCGCTTCATATCTATCATGCGTCAAAAGGCCTCTGATGTTGGACCAATCACTGTAATTGAAATGCACAAAGGTCTTGCTATCGTATGCAGTATTATACAACGGTCAGCGTTTTCATTGGAACTGAGAAACCTAAAAGAAGAAAAACCAATACATCGAAAATCAAAATTACGCCAACTTTCACCCTTTTTACACGACGGCTTGATGCGAGTAGGTGGAAGACTTGTCAACTCTACGTTACCATTTGAAGTCAGGCACCCAATTTTGCTTCCCGGATCTCATCCATTTGTACGTACCATGATTCGACACTTTCATCATCGAAATTTGCATGCCGGCGCATTAACTCTTCACAACATCATCCGTGACCAGTTTTGGATCACAAATGCAAGAAATACAATCAAGCAAGTAATTTATAAATGCATTATGTGTTATAAATGTCGTCCCACTACAGAAACACAAGTGATGGGTTCATTGCCTTCAGATCGCGTGAAGCCATCATTTCCATTCGAAATATCTGGAGTTGATTATTGCGGTCCTTTTTCAATTACCCAGAAAATTAGAGGAAGGCCTCCCCTCAAGATGTATATAGCCGTGTTTATTTGTTTTTCAACAAAAGCGGTACATTTGGAGCTGGTTCCTGACTTGACCACGATGACATTCATATCCGCTCTTAAAAGGTTTATTGCAAGAAGGGGTCGATGTTCGACTATTTATTCGGATAATGCCACCAATTTTGTTGGAGCAAATCGAGAACTACGAGATTTACTCAAATCATTTTTAACTGAACATCACATCGAACGCGTCAGGGAAGCATGCAACCAAGAAGGAATATCGTGGAAATTTATTCCTCCTCGTTCACCAGATTTTGGAGGATTGTGGGAGAGTGCTGTTAAGCAAGCGAAGCATTATCTGCGACGGTCTATTGGTGTTCACGTTTTAACCCAAGATGAATTCCACACCATCATCTGTCAAGCTGAAGCAATTATAAACAGCCGACCACTCACACCTTTATCCAGCGACCCTAATGATTTGTTTTCTCTTACACCCGCACACTTTTTGGTTGGTCGGAATCTAACAAGTCTACCTGAACCATCATTAACTAATATTAGCCCAACATCATTAAAAAGATTCCAGCTCATACAATGGATGCAACAGCACTTTTGGAATCGGTGGCAAAAGGAATATTTAAAGACTTTGCAACAAAAAACCAAGTGGACATCAGAACGAGCTAACATACAAATAAATGACTTGGTACTTCTTCAAGATGAAAATACACCACCGTTAAAGTGGCCACTCGGTCGTGTGATTGAAACATCCACTGGAAGTGATGGGCGAGTAAGGGTAGTTGTTGTCAAAACTGCAGAAGGAACCAATAGATTCTCAGGAATAACACACACTTAACTTTCCTCTGCTTTCAACGGGGGGAGTATGTTGACGCTCCTGACTATTCTGTTATTATTGATTTCCGTATTCCACTCAATTCACACAAAAACACAACCGAATATTTGCCAACGAAGAGAGAATATTCCCGCTAATCACTACGCAATGCTAAAAACCATATATAAAAAATGTAGTTTAGCGACCGAAAAGAGCCAAATAGCAGCAGCATCGTCAACTTAAATATAACTTGAAAGCAGAGTACCAGGGGATGGTGACTTTTCTTTTGGTGGAGTAAGAACGGTTTTGGAGATCGATTGGCGCGTTACATACCCGGGAATTTGCAACAGTTAGTGAATTCAATAGAAAATTAATGGAATTTAATAGAAAATAAATGTTGAACTACACATTTTGAAGGATATAGCCAAACGTTTTTTAATACATACGACCTCGGTTCTCATTCGACTTAGCATTTAAAGGAGTTGAACATTGGGTTCATTTGTTTCTTGTTTTGCTTTTGGTCTTTGGCATCGTATACGGCAAAGAAAACGCTCTTGCCGTCAACACGGGCTTTACTCAATTTGTGTTAAATATCCTTACAAAAATTTAATAATTGAACAAAAAATTATATAATTATGAAATATTAATGAATTTTTGAATTAAGTAGCACGGTATCCTATTTCAAAATATAATTTTATAGCTTGAATAAGATCTAGATGAGATTTTAAAATTTGTAATATATTTCAAACCAATTTTATAAATTGAATAACTATTAAATAATTTAAATTAGTATACTTATATAAAGTAAGATTTAAATTAGATTAAAGAATTAAGTTCAATTCAATTCAATGCAATAGAATTCAATTCAATCCCAAAAGCCGGTTTCCCGAAAAGCAGAAAAGCGGTTATTCGAAAATGTAGATGTTTTTAAATTCTTTATATTAACTTCACCTGGCTGTGTGCATACATTCCTGCATGCAAGCATGCAGAAAAATCTTTGGATTGATTTTGAAACCTTTTCCCGTGATCCAATCGAGCTGAAACTTCGTAGGCAAACTAATGGCGATGACAAAAATGAACTATCAAAATATGTCCGGGATTGGACCTCAAAATATGTCCGTGGTAACTCCTACACAAATCACAAATTTAAAACTCATTATTTCAGCTCCTGTTAACGGGTATGTTGGTTAGGTGTACATATTCTAAGATCTGCTGCAAATATGTGCGGGATTGAAAAATATGATAAACTGCGTCATTACCTTTTCGCTTTGTAGTTTATACTTTCTTATTATTTAGAATTTACACCAAAATAACTTAATTTTTATACGCCAGGAGCGCAAAAATGTAACAGTATTAGTGCTTATTGTTAAAGTCGATAATTGAAGTAGTTTTTAAGATGCAGGGATCTAAAAATAAAGACTGCAAATCATACATAATAAATTTCAAAAAAAAAGTTTTTTCAAAATTTTTTCAAAAATTTTTAATAAAAATCAAATTGAAGGAGGCCCTGTAATTAATGATAGTTATTAATTCATATAATTAATATTTTATTTAAAAGTTTTTGATTCTTCGCTCTTCATAAAATGTCTAATAAAAATTGCTTTTTAAGTACTCAAAAAACTGTCATAACGTGGTCTAAGTCATTAAAAACACTTGAAAGTAAAACCAATAACTTTGCGATAATAAAAAGCGTTGACAAATCTTTGTCCGAGTTAAAAAGAATACCTAAAGAAAATGTAATTATTGGTCGATTTAATGCCTTACTTAAAGAAGAAAGTGCAAAACAAAAAGATACGATATTATATCGAAAGAATTAATTAGTTTGTGTAACAAGAATCGTGTGTCAGCATATGCATTAACATCTATAAAAAGAAAAGTAAAAAGATTGATACAAAACTATCAAAAATGTTTAAAACGTTCAAAAAGCCGCGATTTTAATAAAATGTTTACTATAACGTCCAAAATAGGCGATCACGAATTTAGTGATAGCAATGCCGACATGAAAAAAACTAGTGCCGAAATACATTATGAGCTTAATAGCACTAGTGACTCTAATTTGAAATCTGGTATAGGATATGACTCAGTTAGTGACGATGACAATTACACACCTCCAGGAAGAGAAAAAAATGTGAAGAAATCTTTAAATCCTGCTGTTAACCTAGTAACTCAAGTACATGTAGGCACAAAAAAAGCTGCCAAAATTTGTAAGCCTCTAGCAGAATCAGGAGTTAATATATCAACACCGTCCCAAGCCGGTAAATATAAAGCTGTGATGAAATCCGCTGAACGACAAGAAATTTTTTATTTAGAAACTTTGCAAAATTAATTTTGGTGTATTCACTTTGATGGGGAAAAATAGATGATAAAGAAATTCAGGTGATAGTTTTAAAAAATGAAAGCAAAGAAATAAAATTAGCCGTACTTGTTTTGGACAATGGTAAAGCCTTAACCTTATTTAATGGTATTAAAGAAGTTTTGAATAAATTCAATTTATGGAATTCAATAAAAATGATCGTCTGCGATACGACCAGCGTAAACACTGGGGAAGAAATTGGAGTTGTAAGTCTTTTGCAGAATCATTGCGTATCAATGGGTTTAGTTCCACCACAATATATTGGCTGCCAGCATCATATTCTTGATCTTATATTAAGCCATATAATGGACGAATGCTTGGAAGGAAAGGCTTCCTCGCATAATATTTGTTATGATTTTGTTCACGAATTGATAAATAACTACGAAGATCTTACGAAAAGTGACAAACAGAATGAAGAACGAATCAAAGTTCAACACATAAATTGGCGTGATAATATGCAGTACTTATTTGAACTTGGTAAAGCTTTTACATACTATCAGAAAAATAAAAAAATTCCATACATTAACTTTAAAGCAATACCACCAATACACAATACTCGATGGAACTCGAGAGCCATTTTAGCAATATTGACCTTTATACTTATTCCAAAATATCGCCAAATATTATATAACATTTGTGAGTTCGTATGTGGTCCGTGGTACGATGTTTGGTTTTCCGATCATTGTTTTAAAGAAAATAATTTTGAGGCTCTAAAAAAATCTTTATTAACATATAAGAGTGCTCGTGAATGTTGTTTTAGACATTGGGTTCAGGAACCATCAGCAATGAAGCAACATATGTGCTGAAAGAGCAATCAAAACGGTACAGGATATTTATCCGCTATGTAAATCTTCACGTACATTAAATTTGGAGTTCATTTCATATAACAAATAGTTATGTAAAAGTGTAAATGTTTGTTCAACTTCAATTTATGTACTTATAATAAATGAAGAAAATTAATTTAAAAAAAATTAAATATTTTTTTTTTCTTGAGGGCTTTTAGAAATTTGCTTGGTGGCGGGAACTTTTTTTGCGCAAATGACCTCGGAATATGATTTTTATGGTCAAAAGAATGCTATATATCCATAGTGCTCGTATATAAAGAATTTATAGCAGTGGTCACCGTCCATCAGTGTTGCCATTTGAAAAAAATATTTCCGACCAAAAATTTCCATAAAACCGACCAAAACCCCAAGTAGCCGACCAAAATTGTGAAATAAGTCCTAAATTGTTTTAATATTCTTGTAACATACATTTTTTATTTAAATAGACATTGCTTATAAAAAAATAATATTAAATTAGTAATTCAGTCTTTTTAACATTTTAATTACAATAACAAAAATGTTGGTAAAATATAAAATATATGGTAAAATATATGATAAAAATAAGAAGTAACATTTTTCCACACAAGTCATATCTTCGGCAATTGTTACAGGTTGAAGTCCGTGCATTTCATAAAAACAGGAAATAAAATATAAATTGAGGCTATCCCATTGCTCAACTTTTCTATTTATTACACCTTCAAGTGATAGCCATCTAGTCCCGCTAATGTCAATATTTTGTGGGGTTTTACTGCACAATATTCTTGAAATTCTTTAAATTCGTCTATTCGTTTGGGACTGTGCGAAAAAAAGACATAAATTTTACGGCAAAGAGACTCAATAAGTGTTGGTAACTTTTTACAAGCATATCTGGCACAAAGATTAAGTGAATGGCAAGTGCAATTTATGTAAAATAAATCCGATTCACGGGTAAGCAACGATTTTAGCCCACTGATATCTCCAGCCACGTCATTAGCACCATCTGTCGCCAAACCAATTAAATTTTTTAACGGAATACTACGTGAAGCCAAGAAGTCCTTTATTAATTTGCAAATAGTCTCCCCATTAGCCTCAGGAACCTTCAGCATGGCTAGAAACTTGTCTTGAATCCCGAAATTGAGGAATATTTTATTGTTTCGTCCACAATTAAGGAAAACCTCCTTTTTCTTTAAAATAGAAACTATACCATCACTTGCCTGGTTTCCAATATAGGTCACTGTTTGAGTTGATTTTATCCTCCCGCAATGCAGTAATTTTGCTATTGAAGAATCTGGGCAGCACTCAATAAGTAAAGCAGGCAGATAGTACATTAATAAAAACGGTAGATTATGTGTAATGCAAAACATTACTAACGCATATTCCGCATATGTGACTTGCTTTTGTCGCTTTTGTTGCTCCGCATTACAAAATTTGTTGATCTTCAGATGTTGATTTCTCATGTGCTTTTAGGTGGGTCAAATGACATATCAATGACTTGGAGCAAGCACCGCAATATGCGGACCCATATTTTTCTTGCAACCAAGTAAATGAGTTCAGCCATTCCAACCGAAACTTTCTTTCTACGTTTACTTGTGTTTCACTACCACCACTGGAAAATAAGAGTTTAAAAGATTTATAAATAAAAACATTTAAAATTTTACATCAATGTTGTTATCTTCAGTCCTGTTAGAGACATAATTATTGTTATCTTCAGACCTGTTAGAGACATCACTGTTTTTTACTTCAGCCTTCTTAGTTAGCCCTTTTTGTTAAATACTTAAAAAAAGTAACAGGCACAATATTAGTATTTCCAAATGTAAATAAATTAAGAATGAAGCCTCGTTGTCATATCACATGACCACGTTCTTAATGTTGCAGGACGTTCTTAATGTTGCAGGACATATTTCCCATCAAGTTTACTCACTTGTCCATGTTTTTAATTTTGACAAAATTAAAATTGTTTCTTTTCACAGCAATAGATTAGACAGATAGATCACTTTCTTTAAATATTAAGGAACAGTTTTTACGATGAATAGCCCAAATCACGAAACGAAGAACCATAGCAAAGTACAAAGCTAAGTTTTTTGCCCCGTCAAATACAATAGTGGTCTTCATGAAAGCTCGAAAGAACCTCGTAAACTCGAAAACATCGTAAACTTGCACAGCAAACGTCAAAACAAACAAATTTCAGATACAAAGCGACTTGCTCAAAAGTGGAAAGTTTTCGAGGCAAATTTGCTGCGCAAACGTGGGATGGAGAAACGTGTAAACTTTTGACATTTCGTTGTCATCTGACTAGGATGGATAAATAAGGTGATAGCACTAGAACAGTAGAAACAGTACACATACATAATACATGCAATTGCTACTGCTACCACCTTATGTATCCATCTTGGTCAGCTGATATGGTTTTGAGCACAACTACGCTGAGCAACTTTACCTGGTGCCTCATGCAACGGTGCGAGGGAAACTTGCGCTGAGCAAAAGTTCTCGGCTTTCACGTTTGCATGAATGCCGCAAGTGACTTCTTTGGCGGCAAGTGCCAAATCACAATTCAGTGCGTTGGCGCACACGTATGTACCAACCTATGGAAAAATGGATTTTTCAAATGATGGCTAACTAAAATTAATAATGTGTACGTCTAAAACGGACCAAAATCGAATTGGTCGGGCCATCCGACCAAATCATAAAATTTAAAATCCATCCGACCAAATTTGGTAGGATTATACCAAAACGGCAACGCTGCCGTCCATAGCCCCCAGGGGCCGAACACGATCGGCTTTTTACACGTACACAACACGAACGTCAACAAAAAGCATATCAAAGAGCGTATGAGAGAAGAAAATTTCATTCAGTAGCACATTAGCTTTCAACGAAGAATGGTCATGCCTCTTTGTTCTGGATTCAGTACAAATACACCAATACATTCACATTTGATTAGTATTCTCTTTTTGGTGACCACTGATTTATAGTCAAAACCTATGTTTTTTACGGGTTGGTTTTTTTAAGACTCTCCTTTCTCTCCACCCATAAACAATACAAAAATAGAAGCAAACGTTCAACGGTGTTAAACGGTAGAAGCAAAAAATTTTACATTCTTTAGCAAATTTGTGTTGTATAGAAAACGAGCGAAAGAGGTAAATAAAAAAAAAGCGCCAATAAAATTTTTTTCGCGTTTTGCAAGGTCGAAAAGTGCTAAATCTAGCCCCAAAAGAGCTAAGTTGGCATCACTGACAACAACAGTTTGAACTCTATTATTGCAACTTTTCAAAAATATAAACTAAGTAGGCGCTGGTTTGTCGCACATAATTTTTTTTGTTCATCTACCTCGTTGTCTTACAATTCACCTTTATTTCAACGAACGGGTTTCCTTCACACACACACACATGATCGAATAGTTGTGAAATTTTTTTCCCATTATTTGACTTTGATTGACAAACATTCATTCGCCTTTTGTGATCAGTGTCTCGTCCAAAATGCCTGCTGTTACAAAAACTGTGAAGCTTAAAATAAAGCAAAAATGTGAACTTCTAGAAAAACTGGACGAAGGTCATTCCATCCAATTAATATGCAAACATAAATCGACCGTAAGCAGAATTAAGAAAAACAGTGAAAAGTTACGAAAATTCGTTGCAAATGCAGAGTCCGTTCCAGGAAAGAGTGCGGCCATTAGAAGTTGTGAATATCCTCGAATGGAAAAGGCGTTGTACAAATGGGGTTTAAAGCAAAGGAAAAAAATGGCAATATCTACGGAAATTTTGAAATCAAAGGCTTCAGAATTGCATACGCGTATAAATTGTGATGCAAGTGCCTTTAACGCTAGCAATTGTGGATTTTAAAATTTGCTTAAAGTTTGTGGCTTAAAATTGTCGAACAAATCAATGCAAGTTGATCCATTTCTCGAAAAGTTTGAAAGCAAAGTTGAAGAGCTAAAGTTGATACCAGATTAAATCTTCAATGCTGGTGAGACTGCTTTATTTTCCAAAATTATGGCAGATAAAAGCTTTGTAAGTTTCCGTCGGTGGTGCAATGGTTAGTGTGCGCGGCTCTTGTACATGAGATCCTGGGTTCGAACCCTGCTCTGACCACCTTAACATTTCTTTCGGCGGCGGTCACCTCGCATAGTGACGGCGACACTATCGAGTATATAGCCATGAAAAAGCTTCTCAAAATACCGTTCGGAATCGGTGTAAAACTGTAGGTCCCAATCAGTGAGTGAAAACTGGAAAACGCACAGCTCAGTGATAGTGAGAAGTTCTCCCCTGTCCCTTCATGGGATGTAATGGGAAACCATTTATTTATTTTTAAGTTTCCAAGAATCATCTGCCGCTGGTCGTAAAATCTTAAAAGATCGCATCACATTTCTTACATGTAACAATGCACCTGGTGAATACAAATTTAAGCCATTTGTTGTGGGAAAATCCTTAATACCTAGAGCTTTTAAAGGATTTGATACTAACACAGTCGTTTACATAAAGATTCGGAAATAAAATGCAATGATCTGACAGTCAATATTATGTGACTTGCTGCAGCCGATGAACCAAAATGTGATCAAACTAACAAAATTTAACTAAAAAAAAGCTTATTGCCACATTTTATTGGAAGTGGGTGTATTGAAGAAAAAAAATCAAAACTTGCAATCAAAGAAATGCTGTTTGCATCCCAGCTTCTGCGTGGGGTAAACTTTCAACTAGAGCCATAAAATGTAGCTGGAATGTTCTAATGAACTCCCATATTCAACCGGTGTTGCGTTTTCGCAACAGCAACTTTGACGCATGGTAGCTCAGGTGTTTGTACAGGTATTTGCTTACTTTTCATTTTAAACGAAAGTTTGAACAATTATTTCTACGACAAAAGTATAAAAATGTTCTATATGTATATTTTAGTAGCATTTACAGCCTGTAACAGGAAGGGTTACAAAACAGTCCTTTTTTTAAATAAATAATTAAAACAACGTAATGTTTTAAAAAGATGTAAACCTCTCGAATCCTGTTGCCAAAAGATTGTAGAACACAAGAAAAATATCATCTGCCAAATCAATTGTTTTATAATATAATAAATGTAGCGGCAAAAATTGGTGTTGCGAAAACGCATCGTTGGTCGATTAGGTGTATATCATGTCACTATTGTACATCAGAGGTCATGCCCGAATTTGACTGATTATTTTCTGATACATATGTGGTAAATCGCCATTGGAATTCTTTTTGAAATACTCCGATACCGAAGTTATGGATATTTTAGTTGAAAGTACCAATCTTTACGCCCAGCAGCACAACGTCGTACTGCAGATTACGAAGGAAGAAATGTTCCGTTTTCTTGGAATACAGATATTTTCTGGCTATAATACACTTCCTCAACTTCAACTATACTGGTCTGTGAAAGCAAATTTCGGCATTCCCATTGTGAAGCAAGCCATGTCGCGTCATAAATTTACGGCAATCAAAAAGGTGTTTCATTTGACGGGTAACACCAATTTTGACACCACTGATCGATTTGCAAAAGTCAGACCTCTAATTGATATCCTGAATGTAAAATATAAACAGTTTGGTATTTTTACTACTCATCTATCGATCGATGTGCAAATGGTAATATACTTCGGCAGGCTCAACTGTAAAATGTTTATTCGGGGAAAGCCAATTCGGTTTGGTTTCAACAACTGGTGTCTATGTTCGGATACAGGCTATTTATATGAAGCTGTGCCGTATGTTGGCAATGCAACTCCATACAATAAGCAGATTAGCTTAGGAGCATCTGTAGTTTTTAATTTGTTGCGCTCTGTTCCTTATCGGGATCGTCATGTTGTCTATTTTGACAATTCCTTCACGTCATATTACGTATTCTGTTTGTTAAATGAGCGCAATCGCTTGAGACGTGCTGATCTTCATTTGGGTACCACAAAAAAAATAAGTCAAAGGAATCGTAAAAATAAACCAGATAAGAAGCTACCTTTGCTCCAGTACCTGGAAAAACATCAGTACAATTATGTATTTGATAGAAACAATAAATTGTTTATACCTCGTTTGCATGATAACAATGAAGTCACTATAGTATCAAATTTTGTTGATGTTCAACCAGAAGTTCCAACGACGCGTTACTCATCCGTGGAGACGAAGAAGGTATCACTTCCACAGCCAAAAATAATCAGTGAGTACAACAAGCATTTGGGTGGTGTTGACCTACACGACAATGGAGTTGCCAACTATCGTATAGCAATCCGAGGTAAAAGTGGTTGTGGCCATTGTGGAACAATTGTGTCAATTCTACAATCGTAAATGCCTGGAAAATGCACTGCCTGATTCCAAAAGCTGAGAGTAATCGCCCGTTGTCTCAATTGGAATTCAAAAGTGATATTGGCCGTGGCCAGAGGAAGAACTATCATACGAATACGACATTAAAGAAGCAGAAAGACTACCCCAAATACCACGATTAGTCGTTCGGGGTCATGTCATATGGAAACCTCCGGGCGGTACCAGAAAGGGATGTGCTAAATGTCATTCGCAAACATTTTTCCAATGTAAAAAGTGTAATATTTCTCTTCATTCTAAGTGTTTTGACACTTTCCATACAAAATATAAATGTAAACTAAATAACAATATTTCGGTTATTTTACTCTTAAATGTAACCTTTCATTTAGATACTACAAAAAAATTCCTCACAAAAACTGGATTCTTCCCTTTTTATTTTCAAACCTAATATACCCCTGTTCGCAACACCTGATTTCCAGGAACCTTGCATCTTAGGGACTCAAATATTTCAGATATGTGATTTTTGAAGCCTCAATAGCCAGCATACAAAATTTGGTGGTAGAAAATGGGTTAATATTCTCAGAGATGAAATCAAAAATGAAACAGGAAATTACGCCCTCACAAGAATTTACAAATATCGAAATAAACGAGTGGATTTTCGAAACAGCACCATTCGTCGACTAGAACGTTCTTAATGGATCAATAGAAGAAATAGAAAGTGACGAAGAAATAAACACTGCTGATGATCAAATATCTTCGAGAGTAACGAATATTACGGCCATTAATGCATTTATCACTTGCATCCAGTGGGCTGAAGAAAACAACTTTGCCTTAACAGAAATAATTTTGCTTCAAAATGTACGTATAAAATCTACGTATAGCGAAATATTGAATGTAACAAAACACAGTCAAAAATGTAAGATTTCTTCATGACATAATTATTAAATACAATGTTTACAAACATATTCTTTCTATACATTAATTTTTATAAAAAGTGAATTACTGTTTAAACGTTTTATAGTATATAAGTTATTTGACGTTTATAATACGCAAAACCTGAATTAGAATTTAGTTTATATTCCAATTATATGCGTTTGAATCATTAATAATTTTGTTTTATAAAATAAAATTTTTTAAAAAACAATTTAATATAGTTTTTTCTTGAAACGCCTATTAAAACATTAAAAAAAAATATTTTACCCGGTTTTTGCAACAACCGCGGTTAACGCCACAGCCTCGGTTTTTATTAGTTGCAATAATCGAGTGTGCACTGTATTTACTGTCGTATTGACTAAAATCAATGCATATAACTTTTCTTCGGAAATGCATTAAAATTTAATGCCTAAGATATTTTTCTGAACACGAGGAGTTAACAGATTATAGCAGAGCTCAGAGTAAATTAACCGTTTGCAATTCCACCATTTGCTTTAAAATAAAGAATTTCTCTTCGAAGCTTGTTTGTTCATTGCATACTCTTATCAGCCTCGCGTAGAATACAGGTAACGTCCCTTCACGTTGGCAGATTGCCTATATCTTGTGATGTATTGTTTTGTTTACTAATAAAATGTTAAATTTTTAGTTAACAGCTGATCGCCCTAACATAATATTCCGTAAATTTTGTCTGCTGTGTTTTCTTCACGCCCACAAAGAAAATAACGTTGCCCACAAACGAAATTTTGGGCAACTAAACTTTTCCTTGTTGACCAAAACAAAAAACCGTTCAGAATTTTGATTTATTCTCTGAGGGTTGAGTTGTAGCCCTTGTCATAAAGAACAAAAATTGTGAACATTTAAAATCAAAAAAACCTCATCTTCAAGGTCAAAATCTCCATAGGTAGCAAAGCGCTCAAAATTCAAGGAAATCATCAACGACAAAAATGTACCTCATAAAAAACTTCTAAGTAAAAAACTTTTTAGAGTATATCAACTGACTAGGAATGATTCTTAACACCGTTTAGATAGCGCTTACGCAGCGTTTATGTAGCCGCAAAAGTGAAAAATTTCTCGAAAATTTTTTATTTTCATTTGTTTTTTTCTTTACTTCAATATTGAGATTCTACGCTAGCGCGAATCCCAATTAGAAAGAACACAAAAGATTTTTGGAAAGCCGTCCTTATCGATGATTCCTTGCAAAATGTTGATGACCTTCACATCACAGCAAATCTCCCATTTATTTTCGTAGTATTGGATTTTTTCATTATATCTTTCAATGTTTCATAGCTTTCTTTCATGTTAATACCTATTGCTAGCGGAATGGAAGGTTTTCGGTTCGACACATGCAACAACACTACTTTCAAGCTTGAAACAGAACCATCAATAAATAATCTCCACTCACTAGCGATGTTGTTCATTCCTATTAGGTTTGTGTCTTTACTTTACCGCGGGAACCCAAACTTACCCAAACGCGTTTCTTTACTCACAAATTGGACAAATGAGAGCGACTTTTTTTCTCTTAACGTCAAAATGCGTTTCTCTTTTTACCGAACTTACCCAAACTTTTTCTTCGGGTAAGTTTGGGCAAAGTGTCAAACAATCAGCTGTTCGAAACGTCAACATAAAAACATATGTATTATTTGTGAAAAAAATAACACAAGTGAAAAAAAATTATTGAATTTACAATTTTATTAACTTGAAAAGTGATTGCTTTGAGAGTGCTTATTTAAAGGAGATAGGAAGTGTGCAAATGAACAGTGAAAATTAACATGATATGCACTATTTGTTGTCAAGCATATGTTTTGTGTTGTGACATTTGTTTTCGGGCTGGAAAAGTGTTTTTTTGCGTTTCTTTACTTTTGGGTAATACTGAGTATTTGAGAGAGAATTTAGCTTTTACTCTCTTTTACCCGAATTTGCCCAAAAAGTAAAGAAACAAAGCTATTATTAATAACATTTTGAAAACTAATATTGAGGCATTACCGCCTAAGGTCTATAACCTTCCCTGGTATACTAGGGGGTTGAAACTGCTTAAAAAGGTAAGACATAAATATCATAGCAAATGTATAGCAAATAAAATAATACCCGTGAATTCAACTTTTTAAAAAAGTTTTCACATAACCAGTACATTTAAAGTTATGAAGAATCCATCAAGAATCCATCTTTTTAAAAAAGTTTTCACATAACCAGTACATTTTAAGTTATGAAGAATCCATCAAGTCTAATCCTAGACGTTTCTGGACATTTATTCAATCTAGATGTAGTAACTCCTTGGTTCCTTAAACTATGACATTCAATCGTGCTTTATCAAATTCTTTATGTGAAATTGACAATCTATTATGTGCGTGAAGATAAATTCGAATTTAACTAGCAAAGACACAAACCACTTTCGTTAGCAGAGCGCTGTTATTACGTTAACACATATCTGTTAATCTACTAGAAAGGGAAGTATATAGAAATAAGCAAGGTTTTTGGAGAATTAAATTAATAAAAAAATATGAAACTGACAAATCGTATAAAAAACATTACGAGCTTTCAGTATTAGTGGCACAAATCTTGAACAGCTTACCAGCGAGCATTATATTTTAGTTCAATGTATATAATTTTAGAAAGGACATTGAGCCCAAATCAAGGATTCTTCCCCAACTAAATGAATATTTAGGAGTATGTTCTTTTGGCTTATATTACTCCGAGGTTTCAGACGAATTTCAGAATACAATAATTTTGGGCGTTTTCTTTCAAGCACTTTACACTACTTTTGAACACTTCACTGTGTCCAAACCAAGGACTCTTGGCGGACAAGGCTTCCACCAGATTAAAGCCCCTCGCTAGTGCTTTCCAAATTTACCTCCCTTATATTTCAGAACAGCGATGTATGGAATTTAGTATTGTCCCATGTATTAACATTTTCGCCCACTGTGTCCAAATTAAGAAAACCTCGCGATTTAAATTTATGCCAGGCGTTAGCACATCACTAGTGATTTCCAAATTGATATTAGATATGACCGTAGCGAACTCGAGAACAAACTTATTTGAAATTTTATATTGGCCCATGTGTTAACATTTTCGCCCACTGTGTCTAAATTAAGAAAACCTCGCGATTTAAATTTCTGCCAGGCGTTAGCACATCACTAGTGCTTTCCAAATTGATATTAACTATGACCGTAGCGAACTGTTAATCAAGCTCTCTATTGTTTTTTTAGAGCGTAGAGTATATATTGCAATCAGTCGGTGCAACCACAGAAGAAATAACCGAAGTTAGACGTTGCCGCAGCCAAGTTAGATGCCACTACATCCGAAATAGAGGTTGTAACAAACTATTAGAGGTTTCTTCAACCGAATATTAGTCGTGTCTACCCCAATTCGGTTGTGGCAACTGCAATTTAAGGACAATAGTCGAGTTTACGTTTGCAATATGCTCCACTAGTTCCGTGAGTGTGATTATCGGAGTGTTATATTTATATTTTTTTAGCGATCGGCTAGATATATGGAACCTTCCAAAGCACAGAGAATATACCTGAGCAGTGTGAAAGGCTGAAAGCACAGTATTAAGACAAGTGCTGGAATTCCATTCAAATATGGCCACCATACAAATTTACAGACGAAGCTTAAGTATTTAAGGACCACAGAACAACTTTTTGCCTTTATCATTGTCCATCCTTCTGTTTGACAATTAAAGCAGCTAAAGTGTCTTTCCAGAATTATATAGTCAGTCTACATCCTGGTACTTATTTTTTATTTCCCATTAGTCTTTCTGACAATCTTCGTTTACAGGCCGCCTACCGGGCGATCATTTGCAGTCCTTTTAAGTAGCCTTCCATTAGCAGAAATACCAAAAATCCTGAAAGGGAAGGTCTCCTACAAGACATTTTCTCTGCTGGCCAGCCAGCAGGCCTGACAATAAGAAGAAAATGCTCAGGCCTCCAATGGCGTCATATCTTAATCTGAAACGACGATTGCATTTGTAGGGTAGGCCTGCTAGAAGACAAGCTATCCAATTTGGTTGCTGGGAATTTATATGAATGTACCACACACACATTCATATATGTACATATTATATAATAATGTGTGTATGAGGATCATACAAAGGCAATGTGATAAAATGAATACAGTAATTAGTTTCTCTGTACATATGAAGGGACAACAACATTAACGTACTATACTTTATTTTATTGCAATGTTTGGCACTTTGTGTGCGTTTGTATAATTATTACATGTATGTGTGTTAGATTTTGGACAATACTCAGTGGCGGAAATCAGGAACTGGAAGGCCTGAAATCATGACCCAGAAGCCATTCTACAGAATACGGCAGGCCTTCCCAACACATTACCTCCTCATTTCTTTTTAACATTGCGTGAGATTGGGAGGCAAGGCCTTTCATCCCTCCCTACTATAAGGCCTTATGAAGGCCTGCAAAAAGAGTAGTTTAAGAAGGACTTCAGTACAAATACAAAAATATATATGCAAATTACTTTCATATTTCAGATTTATACTTGAAAATGTTGTAATTGTTATAAATTAATTTTTTAAATTCTGCAGACACAGGAAACGAACACATGACCTTCGAACTTATAGTCGGACACTTTATCTACTAGACTATAGGATGTTATGATTTTGCAACGACGAATTGACAGGTTTTCATGAACAACAGCGTATTCTGGCATTCTTTTAAAAGGCCTGTGGAAGCCTTATAAAATCATGCATTTCTCAGGCTTTATTAAAGTAGGCACTACCTAAGAAGGATTCCGCATGCCTTATTCGTAGAAGGCCTTGCAAATTCCGCCGCTGGGTATTTCAACACATCGACCATAACAATTTCGTTTATTTAATTGGCTGAGTGTCTGCGTTTGCATGTATGTTACATACTATGGTTTTGTTTCCCATTCTGGAATTTCGCTTTACATTATAACCCTTGTAATTGCACACTGTTTCTGACAATATATGTTCTTTAATATCTGTAGTTTTACTAAAATTTTTTTGGTAAATTAATACACATATTATAGGTAAATAAATGAAACATTCTTAATATATAAAGGAGAATTAGTAACGTAGAAATGGTATGAACAGTTTGGTTGATGATGAAAGGGGGCCAGCATTGGCATTTCAGAATTCTAAGTGAATTTACGACATTTATTTGACTGCTGCATTTTGTTGCGAAGAAATAATGTAGAATGCTTTTTAGCATTTTTTACGATAAGCTGTGTTTCCAGCATTTAAAGTTCGATTCTTGATGTTCGTTCATTGTCTTCTACACCATTTTAGTCCAACATTTTTCTCATTACATTAATTCATTGATGACATTTCTCAGTCACATTATTTCTCTACGTGCTGTCTTACATGCAAACATTGACATTTTTACTACGCTAAGAAAAGCATTGCCAAATTTCATAAGGACGAAAAAGGTAAAAGGTAAATCCCGGTAGGGATTTTGTGACAAATCAAACGGAATTTGGGTTCTATCTCGAAAGACAGACCGGTATAGCGTCTAGATGTACTACAAAAATCAGCGTTTTGTGAAAAATCTATTTCATGGGCAAACCCGTCGTGGTTCAAAAGCTGTCACTACGTCCAGAACAACAACGGATTGGTGTGTTTTATGGGCTGGTGAAAACACCGGCCAATATTTCGTAAAAAGAGGACGACAAGATCCTTCTCGAACCATGATAAGAGGCAATTTACAACCTGAAATTTAAGTCTGTGAAACCATATATTTAACAGTTAATTTCACGCTTTGGACCGGAGTATCGACTGCGTAGATCATGTGGTATCACACCGGTAGACATTTTTCTCTGAGACTTCGTAAAGCCTAAAGTGCACATGTTTAAACCTTTTGCGATAGTGCAACTGGAAGCCAGCACTACTCGCGGTATTCGCCAAATGCAGCTCGAAATTCAAGAATGACTCATGGAAATTTGGAACCTGCTAATTTTGAAACCAGAGAATTTAAAAAAAATATAACCCTTTCAGACAAAATGTCAAGGACGGCAATAACAATTCTGACAATAAAGATATTACTTCCGACTACAAAAAATAAAAAATAAATATGGCAGCAAAGGCAAAAAAATAAAAATAAAAAATTCTGCAATACAAATATACCAATAACAGGTATGAAATATATAAGCAATTCGCTGTAATTGTTACGTTTTCTGATCCTGTTATAGACTTACCTCACTTCGTTTTCCTTTTTCATTTACTTCGTATGCAATTTTACTAACAAAAATCGCGACTTTGCTCAGCTTTTTCTTTTACTTCTACTACTTCAAATTTTTTCTTTTCTATTGCGACAACAAACTGCACATCCGATGATCCAATCGATATCATGGACTCACACACTCTAAATTTTACTATGTAAATATTTCCTTTTCTTATCGATGCAACTTCACTAACAACACTCGCGAATTAGCTCTGCTTTTTGAACTTCTTTACTTTTTTTCTCTTCAGTTGCAACAACAAAATGCATATTTGCTCTCAGACTACACTCTCTTCTAATACACTAGCAGGTTACTACATAGGCTTTGATTTAATTTGCTCTTTTTCTTTTGCTTGCAAATTTGCACAATTCTTGCCCAAAAGTGATCTAACTTTACACACTGTTTTCTTTATGAAATATTTCACTTTTTGTAGATAATTTTATATATAGGAAAAGGAAATTGGATGGAGATTAGTTTTATTCACTTTTTAATTCACATTCATTTGTATTTAACGACGAATTTCACACAATTCCGAGGCTAACGCAACACATTAAAAAACGCGACCGTACTTAATTGGGACATGAATTAGACTAACGGTTGTTGGAGGCAGTGTTGCCAGTTGAGGGGATTTATCCCC
The DNA here is from genome assembly GCA_963931995.1 of Phaonia tiefii. Taxonomy (NCBI): domain Eukaryota; kingdom Metazoa; phylum Arthropoda; class Insecta; order Diptera; family Muscidae; genus Phaonia; species Phaonia tiefii. The sequence continues at coordinate 86,936,959 of OZ008370.1, read as the reverse complement.
AAATTGGGGCATTTTTTTTCAAAACAGAGGATCCGGGGATTTTTTGGGGATGAAAATTTAAGATGTATTTATTAAAAGCGCTTATTTTGAATCATTGTTTGAAAGTTTTGATCTGGCACTACCTAAATCAAAGCAAGCATACACACACAAATAATATTTGGTTTTGCGTATGTGTGATTGTAAAAACAAAGGGAAGAAAGATACTGTGGCAAGTAAACACTTGCTAATCGTTATTGCTAAATGTTGTCAGCAAAAAGAATTGCATACACTTGTCCATAGACCAATTACTATACTGGACTTAACAGTTCTCTCAGCAACTTTAAGACATTTGGCCTGGTGTGATATTTACGTTGGATGTTGAAAAGAACTTCTTTAATAATACCAGATAGACGCAATGGTTCAAAACAACGAACAAAATAACAACAACGGCATTTCGTTTTCTGTGTTAAAATTATTGTGTTAAATACAACACAAATGTATGCTAACAATAACAGTCAATAAAAAAGTTTAAAACACATTTAAATTTCACAGTTTTTCACCAAAACGACATGAAAAATTGAAGCAAGAAGTTATTGTAATGCCACCTGGTGTATGTCACTTTTCGTCAAACATCTCCCTATCACACCGACCGCATCACGAAGAGTGTGAAAGGAAACGTCAGATGACTCAAATATTATCTATAGTAAGATTTACTCTATGAACTTGTCAGTTCCAGAAAATATCAAAATGTTTTACTGGCAAGGCTGTACGTGATGACAACAATAAAACCAGTAACAAAAATTTTTGATATTTGGCGTTGCTGAAAAGATTAGAAGCAGTGGAGAAGAAATAACGATAAATACTAAAACTATGTACAAAACAAATAATGAAGTAGATGAATCTGAAGATTATGAGACTTAAGCATTTATATACTAAGCCTTAATGACTTTTAACCAATGTCCAGATAAAAATCCAGATCTCATTTGTCAGAATCTTTTTGTTATAACTAATTATTATTAAAATAATAATAATATAATATTTATAATTTAATACTAATATAATAATTTATTATGTTTACATTTCTCAATATTTAAGTTTTCGTTTTGTTAAACTGAATTCTAAATAAATTTTTATTTTAAAACTTAGAACTTTCTCGAACTTCCTTTAAAACTATGGGGATTTTTCCGGGGATTTTAAATTTTTTTTGGGGATTTTCGGGGATTAAAAATAACGATTCGGGGATTTCGCCTTTAAAAAAACTGGCGACCCTGGTTGGAGGATGTGTGGGAACAAAGGCGATCAAGAAATATACAACGAGAAGATGTGCGAAATTAGGCAAACCTCGTAAAGAGAACCAAAAAGTGGTAACAATTCACTCAAACGCATTTCTCTCTCACGTCATAACTTGATTAATTCATACTTTTTGCATAGTTTATGTAATTTTACTTCAACATGGTTGCAATTTGTATAGTCATATACAATAACACATTTTATCTTCCATATATAAATTGTATAATTGTATAAATTATAAATTGTTTCATACAACTTAATTTCTGTATAAACAACTTGTATTTGGTAAGACCTATTTCTAATTTATCAATGACATCGACAAATAATTCTGATGTATTATAATTATTAATTCTAATCATAATATAGACTTTGTCATGGAATTTCCAATGCCTGAATTGATTTTCAACAAATCTTTTCCCTGTGTGTACTAAGCGATATTCAGCAGATATTTGAAAAAGCCGAATATGCCAAATTCACGTTGTACACGAAGCAACTATTAATTCCTAACTTAATGGTAACTAATTCCAAATACGCACTTTGGCTGGGTACAAACAACAACGGCTTTATGTATTTTATAGGCACACTAGGAGAACTATTTGTTTGAAAATAGGTTGTAGAAATCGTAAATTCAAGATTTGAATTTGGCATATCATCGGTTGCATTCATCGAATTTGGGATCAATTCATTCAAAAGAATCCAAGGCTGGGACCTGAAAATTATTCGGAAAAGGCATTTAAAATTAATTTTTTTCCCTAAATATTACCAAACAAATTACACTATATATTACCAATAAAAATGTTTAGTTTTGCGCGTTATGTAACTATTTTTAGCTCGATATATGTACTTTATCAAGCGATATTTAGTAGCTTCGATACCCTGTTTACAGAACTTTCAAACTTCTTAAAATATCCATCATACGCAGTCTCCACCCCTTCCTAGTTGGCAAATTTTTCACCACCGAGCCATTTTCCAAGTGTGGAAACAGAAAATAGTCAGAGGGTGCTACATCTGGCGAATAAGGCCATTGCAATAGTATGTGTGAACTGAAGCATTGTCTTGATGAAAGTACAGTTTCATTTTCACCAAATGCGGCCTTCTTTCCGCAATTTCATCACTTAAACGCTGCAATAATTTTTGCATAATATTCGTCGTTGATGGTTTCTCCTTTCTGAAGATAATCAACAAAAATTATCCCATGCGCATCCCAAAAAAAGAGATGCCTGCAGATGAAACCGCCTTCGCCTTCTTTGGACACGATTCTCCCATTCCATTCGATTACTTTGACTGTTCCATTTCCTCGACGCAAAAATTCGGCTTTATTTCCAAACACTCTACTGAAACATCTTCAAAATGCTGTTTTTGCCCTATTGAAAGCAAGCGCGGCTCCCATTTTGCGCACAACTTTCTCATCTTCGATCAATAGACGATGTATAGCATTTTCCGAAATGCTTATCATTTCCGCTGGCTGACGCACCTTCGGCCGACGATCATCCAATACCATTTTGTGTATTTTCTTAACCGCGTCTGGCGTGGACACCTCAATTGGTCGACCACTACGGTGTTCGTCTTGGCAGCTCGTACGGCCTCGTTTGACCTCTGCTACTCAATATTTTATAGTTGTCAACGAAGGAGCTGATTCCCCCGGAGTAGAATCTAGCTCAGCTTTAATATTGCTTGGACTGAGATCTTTCAAATGGAAATATTGGATAACATAATGGTGACCATGTTTTCCATGTTTACAAATTCAGTGACAGCGTTTACTTTTGATGGCTGAAATAAAAATACTAAACAACGTGGCGCCTTGAAAACATATGTTTTATAAGGTTGCCACTTTTCACCAAAACAATTTTTTTTCAAACTACTGGCACCATCTATACGTCAGGTCGGCTAGTTTTGTAACCGCCCTCGCATAAACACTTTTGATTAGGTTGTGATAACTTTTAATTCGAATGTAGGAACATTTAATTCGGTTGTGGGAACCTCTAAATGCGGTTACGGCTACTTCAGTTGTCTTAACCCATTATTTCTGTGGGTACTCATAGGTTCGGCTAGGTCAGGTGTGGCGGCGGACGATCAACGTGTGCCACCACACGCCAACGATATTATGCGCTAGGCGCACCAAGAACCATTTAGATTGCTCCAAGAAGCTGCAGATCCTGTCAGCACCTAACTGTGATAATTATCCCAGCTCCGTAAGCAATTAGAATACCATATTACTAATCTTCCAGCCGGCTAGTGCTGGACACGTACAGATGAATTAATCGGTGGCTTATTCATGGATTACATATTTTAAATTAAATAAATTAGAAATTGATAAAATCCATTATTTTTTGAGGAAATGGAAAAGGTATCACCCCATCTTTATAAATACTCGAGAAATTTGTGTTAAACATACTCGTATTAAATATTTATATGTAGGTCAAACACAGCTAAATGTAGATTAATCTTACACGCCGAAAACTCTGCCTTGTTTGCTGTTTGGATGGAAATATAAAGTGTGTTTGGAGCTTGTCGCAAATATAATAAACTTGTGTCCAAACACATTGCGTTTGCTATTCAATATTACATGTTTGAGACAAAATGATTAAGATGTTATAATATATGTATTTGCGACCCAAATATATCTATGCTTGTGATACAAATCCAGTTGTGTTTGTTGCACTGTTTATGCTCTCTAGAGAGCTGGAGAATAAAAGGGGGACATAGAGAGAGTCTATGTTGAAAGTGTGTATCTGTATTTTTGCATTATTCTCTCAGTCCGTGATTCATAAATATTCCTCAATGTGCGTGCAAAGTGCAGATGAAGTTAATGTTTCTACTTTTGGCTAAAGTGTTGCGTTTTAGTTTCATGTATTCAGTCGTCAATGGTTCATCGGACAGAGGACATCAAAAGAGCATGATCAGTGAAAAAAGAATAAACGAAATCTCGGACTGTTAAATGGTTTGTGATTTTGCTTTGGATTGTTTCTTATAGATGTATTGAAGCTACAAAAGTGACAAACGATTTTGAGTAAAGAAACTGGAAAGGGCAACAACGTGAAGCCCTTTGCCTGTCCAAGGCTTTGCTGAGAAAATCGGAACGGTGGACAATTTGTGAAATCAGTTTTAAAAAAACACAAGTGATATTAATTCACGCTAGGCTTTCATGAACTAAACTTATACCATATAAACATATTGTTTGTGCACCAACGCATAGTGATAACCAGCGCATATGTGAACATTCTGAAAACAAAAATGTGAGAGAAAACAAAAAAAAAAGAAGCCAAAGAACAGCAGAATGTCATTTAAAGTAAATCTGTTAATTTATTGTATTAATTGTTAATAAATATGGATTTATATTGATAAAATTAATTATAATAAATAATATATATACATATATTGAAATCAAAGAATAATTCATTTCTATGTTTGGGGGAAACACGCGAATGCTTCCTCGTGAGTAAATGGATGTTTGGGGCGAAGAACGCATATTATTCCATATAAAAGCTTACATGTTTGCGAGTAAACATAATAGCGTTTACTGTTAAATGCATGTGAGTTTGGGACTTCCAAATATATACATGGTTCCTGCAGAATATGTTTCGAGGAATATGTTATAGAGGCCGTTAATTTTCAGCGTGAATGGGCATTAGAGTTTCCTATCTTTCACATACTTTTCATATTTCATATTTGGCAAAAAAATAACTCGACGTGTAAAGCTGCCTCGCGATTTCTTAACCAAATTCTGATCTCTACTTATGTTCAAACAAAGCACGTTGCCAAGCTAAACTACCTAGAAACAAAGTGGAAATTTGTTAAAATTTTCGGAAATTCCCATTATTAGAGATTTCATATATTATTTTTGGGATTGTGGGAATGTGTTATGATGAATTTTTAAAAATTCCTTTGGCCTCGAATTTACATTACATGAGTAACCACACTGCCAAATTCCATTGTAACATCTCATTTCCCTCTGTATTTTTTATTACTCAAACATTTATTACTTCCGAAAATGACTAATTTTTATTAAATTTCTAACTTGATATTAATTTGTGAATCGTGAATTAAATTTTAAGAGACAAAATGCTAGAAGTCATAATGCATCCAGCGGTACCAAATACTTATGCTAAAAAAAAAATATGAAGCCTGTGTTAGATAACACGGGCGCATAGGTCAGACGTAGAATACGTTAGTCATTTTGCAATTAAAATATATGAATTAAATAGAATTTTTGATAAATGATTTAAATCTATCAAATTTATCTTTAATTTTTATGTTAAAAATTTAGGATAGTATTTAACAAAATTTGGGTACACTTTATATCAATTCGATGCACTTTTGAAAACAAGTGTAAATACTGCATGTGGCAACACTGGTTCTGTAATGTTCACATAAAACATGCATTGTCATTATACTTCTTCTCTTTCTCACACTGGTTCTGTGATGCACACACAGATAATCGTACTGCTCTTACACATGATGTTATAATACATAAAATACAAAGCATATGAAAATTAATACAAAATTTGAAGGAGTTAAATTTTGATTTACTTATAGAATCAAAAAAATTATATGTAGCAATATGATTATTTAAATACAAATCAAAAGAAGACATATTAAATATGTTACGACCATACTTGAACTTTCTTCAATGCATGCATAAAGTATTAAAAACTTATAATGAAAGTGACAAACATTTTCTCAAAATTTTGTGCTCTAGATCAACACCCCTACCTTACCGTGTAACGTATTCTACGTTAAAACTTACAACTACGTTTCCGATGCGATTGAAGCCTTAATGCATCAAGCATTTTCTTATATCATTACATGTTAACTACGATCGATGTGCGGGATTTTTTAGAAAATACAAAAGAGATATGATTTTGGAATAACTTCAACAAACTTTACGAATTTAATGAAAATAGTTTTTCTTAACTGCAATTTTCATACATACCTCTTTGATGTGCAATGATGTGTAAATAAGTTTTAACTTGTATGTTGATGTAAGTTTACAATATCGTACTATCTGTATATTTCGTTATTTAACTTCATGTTGCAGTTTTCATAAAGTTATATAAAATGTAGTTTTATTACCCGTATTAAGGCAAAATGGCCTGTTACCACATGTAGCAAATATAGATGTCTTGGAAAATTTTAAGATTGCCAGGTTTAGGATTTTCATGCACTAGTAATAAATGATGATACAAAGGACGGGATCAATTTTGGACCTGTGTTTTATTGGGAACCCACAATTTTGGAAAGAATCGCTGTATCTTTGTTGCATATGAGAGTAATAGTTATAAATATTAAACGATATTTGCAAAAATCAAATTTAAATAATAAATAAATTGTTTGGTTTGGGATTAGGGAGAGGTTCTCAAAAGCGCTGAGCTGTGCGCGTTATAGTTTTACAGTTACTGATTGGGACCTACAGTTTTCCGCCGATTCCGAACAGTATTTTGAGAAGCTTTTTCATGGCTAAATAATCGATATTGTCGTCGTCAGTAAGTGAGGTGGCGGCCGCCAAAAGAAATTTAAGGAGGTCAGAGCAGGAATCAAGCCCACGGTCTGATCGACAAGAGCCGCGCACACTGCCACTGCAACACTGACGGCCACAAAAAAAATCAAATTTACCAATTCAAATTTACCAACTTGGAATCCGGTCAATTAGCAAGTTTGCGCACGGTCGGAAATACTTGTTTTTTTTGTGCTGTAGCACTTCCTAGATGCCAAACTGGTCTTGAAGATATTGCCAGTAGAATAGATTTTTGGTACTGTATTTGATATGGGTATGACCTATGATGATTTATATCCACCACCTCGATTAATGAATTCAATGATAATTTTTTTGACAAGTTTGGCTCCTATCTCAAAACTTTTGACTAAAATTATTATTTTGCGAATAACTTACATATTTTCCTCAATTTCCATTGGCATGTAATTCCGAACCCTAATTGGAATATTATACCTTGTACAACAATCTCCGCCCCTACCTAAATTATATTGCCTTTAACCATGTTATGTTAGAGGTTATAATTTTACAGGTATTTTGGCTTTTAAAACCATAACATATTTTCCAAAAATCTTCTAGATATAATTTGCATACATTCACATAAAGATATAAATGTACATGATGTATATTTTATGCCATCATTGTGCCAAATAAAATTCCTGTGACTTACATACGGACAATATGAGATTCTCTAATGATTGTGAACAATAATTAACTGGCTGGATATAACTTAGTATAATGAGATTTAAAATATTGTGACGTCCATAGGAAAATGGATGTTGAAAATTAAAAATTATTAAATTCAATTAACAATATGAGCATATTTACAGGCTAAATTGATGCTGTGACTATCAATGATGCAGCAAGCAGGCAGTTAGAATTTGATTCATTTACTTGTGGACATTCCGGATATATCCTGTGGTTCTTGACAATAGTATTAATTAGCAAAATGAAACATTTCTATCATATTAACTTGTACATGCATTAATAAAACATGTCATCATGATTAATAAACCAATCAGATATTCTTAAGTCGAGCAATTTATTACCGTTGTTGTCAAACAAGGGGCAAATTAATTACATGACAATTAATGTAAACACCATTATCAACTGTACTTATTTTCAAAGCTTTTCCTTCATTTCTGGCAGCTTTGACTTACAAATAATTTATATGTACAGGTTGATGAATTTGAAAGCATTGCCAATCGAATCGAAGCCACAAACCTCTACATCAGTTAAACACATTCCAAATAATTAAAGCATTTAAATTTTCCCATGTCTGAACTTGGGATTCCGTCAAAACTGATCCACCTCTGTTGAATGCCGCTAACCAACACCAAATCAGCAGTGAAGGTGGAGAAAGACCTCACCGAACCAACCTGTACCTACATCTTAATGGAGATAATAAGGGTGTTTTATTATAACGTATGTGTATGGTTAGATATTTATTCGTTGGAAACAAATTATGAAATATGTAATAAGTAAATAAACAGATTAATGGATTTTTAAAATCGATCTAAAAAAATTCATATCATTGAAAAACATATCAATTTAAAAGAAAAAAAAAATAACAAACATTAAATAAAAACACAAATTAGTTAAAAATCAATTAAATTAAAACAAAGTTAAAAATAATAAAAAATCATAGCAATTCAATTTAACTGATAACAATATTTAATGAATTATAAACTAAGTTTTTTACTATTCTTTTTGAATATTATAGTTTTCTTAAACGATTAAATTTTTTTACAATACGTGAAATATTTTTTTTTTTTACATTTCTTTTATTTTTTTTTAATTTTTCTCCATCCTCAATCTGTGAGACAATATTTTGACAATAGATTAATTCTCCTTTTAAATGTTCTACAATTTTGTAGAGTCCGCTGTTTTTTCGTCCAACTACAACCCTCAAACGTCGGTGCCATGACTCGACATTGTTTGTAGTTTTCGGGTATTTTTCAAATATCGTCCAAAATTCAGGTGGGTATTTACGAGCGTTATAGACATAATTGGTCTCGAACCAGGTGGCCAATTTAATAATATCTTCGTCTTCAAATGTTCTTCGGAGCTTCGAATAATATTTGACGACCTTTTCTGGACGAACATACGCAAGCGCTTTTAAACATCTTTCATGCAGTGAGAAATTTTTGTCATTTCCGTACTTAGTTACCAATCTGAAATGATAATGTTGTACATATTACAAGTTCATTACTATAAATTATAAAAGTTATTAAAAATTCTTACCGTTCTTTTTGAATACGGCGCCACAATATCTGGGAAAAATGGAAAAAGCTCCCTCGTATCTGCGAATCTGGAAAGCATTTTCTAGCTGCTGACACGAGACCAACTTCGAAGTCAGATATAATACGATTAGGCTTAAAAAAAACTCCATATTCCAAAGCAATTTGAATTACACGTTTAAAAAATGCTTCATAGAGTACTGCAGATTTTTTGGACATTAGGCAGAATAGGAGTGGGACGACCTCTCGTTCAATCCTTCCATGAACGGAAAAGAGTTGGCCCATTATTGTGGGCACAACATCAAAAGTGCCGTCAACGAGCCAACAATCGCTTTTTTGTAGAAGTTGAATTGTTGATTTTGTGCCGAATATAACCATATATTCATCTCCCACTTTCTCTTCTGCCAATATAAATAATTCTTTATCCAAAACGTATAGATTTAGAGGGTAATCTATTTCATCTGTTGCTTGCGGCTCTCTGAAAAGTCTCATTTCATTCCGAGTGTATCCTATTTTTCGCCTTTGCGCGTACTTCGAGGGAAGGTAATCGCGACATTTTTGGTTTGTAATTACCACCGATTGTTGCACTATTTGTCTTGGATTAAGGGTTTGTTTATAGCGGCATATTTTACAAAAGTATTTGTTCTGCATATTTTCACTGCACTAGCAATAGGTTCGTGGGTACGCTTTTTTGGATATCTTATTAAAACATGCTCGTTATTTTCCATTGCTGTTATTATTCGAGAGGAACACTTATCTGGCATTCTTCTCGAGCACGTCCAATTAAAGGTTCCTTTCTGTCTTTTCATTTCCAAATAATAAAAATATCCGTTGAGACACAACATTTCTTTATTTTTATTGGTTTTTATTAATTGCACTTTATTCATTTTTATTTTTTTAAACACGACACATTAAACAACACAATTGCGACTAATTTTAAAAAAAATGCTGGAACATAATTTTTGACCAAACGCACAGTGTATGTGATGCATTTTATTTAAATTTGCAGTGTTTTTTTAAACAGTATTTTTTTTTTAAATGTAAGGGAAAGTTAGGGCAAAGTGATTTCTTAATTGTTTTATTTTTATGTATGTGTTTGTAATGGCATTTTGAAAAACAGAATTTTGGAAACCAGAATTTTGAAAAACAGAATTTTGTAAAACAGAATTTTGTAAAGCAGAATTTTCGTCGAACAGAATTTTGTACCCAACCCAATTAAAATATGTCAATCTGGCATTTAAATCAGAAAAATCTCCGTTAAAAAATTTTAAAAATTCAATTTTTGTGCACACTAACCGTGAAAAAAGGATGTGTCAGGACATGTGTTGACATGTTTTATATAGTGTTAGACAGGCTTCAAAAGAACCTTTCATATGATACTAACATTGTATACATTGTCTTTAGTTAAAGTACAATATTAGTTGGCAATCTAAACAAATTTTTTTTAAAATGGTCCAGCTCACGGGATCTTAATGCTAGACACAAAATGTTTTGGGAATCATCGTGGACTAAACGATATTTTTGTGTGAGTCGGTCTAATGTCCATGTCCTATCAACTCAACATTCATATCACACTTGCAGTTTACATTCCATTTATTCTTTTTTGTATACAAACACCTTTGTAGAATTACTAGCATGAATGTGGCATATACATATGTATGTGCCCACTATGTATTATATAGGTGCATATTGATTGTGGCATCAACAATGTGGCAATATTTAGAGGGGTTGTTGCATCAACACATATGCACAACAGGAGCAGCGGCACAAAATCGTATACTATATGAAATAAAAAATAAACAACACTCATAAAAAATAGTCCTGAGGCAAGAAAAAAATGCAGGTGATGAATTGTAACTACGATACGTTGATTTCCCCCGTAGTCACGTGGGTGGTTTACTAAGCTATTGGAAAATTATGTTAACGAAGTATACAGGTCAAAGATATTTTAATAACCCCCTTGATTACTCCTATTAAACGGGCGTTATGTCCTTAATTACCTGAACCTTCTGTTAAAAAAATGTTGTTCTTATACATATTTTGTATTAAAAAAAAAGTATGATTCAACAAATGCTCGTTTTCCTCAACTAAATTCCCCAAACGATCTTCATCTAATTGGGATTAATAAACATTTCCTTACACCCTAGCCGAATCTCAGATAAATGAACATAGTTTGTTGGGAATTGTAATTGTGGCAACGAACATTTGTTGAATCAAAGAAATCATTTGCTTTGTGATAAAAAAATAAAATCGTTTACGAGAACAGAAAAACGTTTACAACAAATGTAACTTGAGCTTAAAAACTGGTTTGGGAAAAAAAATTTACGATAACAATTCTTTCGTTTAAAGCAAACGACTTATAGTAACTGGAATCACAAAAATAGTTTTTACGAGAAACGATAAATATCTGCGAAAACTGCTTTTTCTGAATTTTACAATAGTCAAAAGTGACTTTGGTTGTTTAGATATTAATCTGGGGGAAGATCGCACTACAATCTTACAAGGTCGCAAACATTTCTTTTGGAGAAAAATAGTTGTATTTTATTTAAATAATAGACAATTCAGGCAATCATACCATACCCACTAGCATAACTGTATTGCTCACAGAGTACATATACCTAGGGAGAACTTACATCTCGTCTGAGATTTCATTTCGCATTCATCGTGGTGTGGTCGGTATGACAGTTGATTTTCTGTTGTTGACTTTCTGGTGGAGAACTGTGAAAATTAAATATATTTTCAAATTTTGTGTTATTTTTTATTCTTAGTATACATTTGTGTGGCCGTTGGTGGTACAATGGTAGTTTGCGTGACTCTTGTGCATGAGAACGTGGGTTCGATCCCTGCTCTGACCACCTGAAATTTCTTTCGACGTCGGTCACATCGCTCAATGACGGCGACACTATCGAGTATTTAGCCATGAAAAAGCTTCTCAAAATACCGTTCGGAACCGATGTAAAACCGTAGGTCCCAATCAGTGAGTGTAAAACTAGAACACGCACAGCTTACCGGTTTGTGAGAAGCTCTCCCTAATCCCTACATGGGATGTAACGGGAAACAATTTATTTGTTTGTTTTCCATATTTGTGTTGTATTTAAGACAACCATTTCAATCGACAAACATAAAAAGCTGTTGTTGTTTTCTTATTGGATGATTGTTTTAGTACCCCTATCTGCTAGCATTAAACAATTATTTTCAAAATTCAACGTCCATATGCAACGACGGCTAATGCCATTAAATTGTTAAGAGATATGTTCTCTCTATGTATCTTTACTGCATGGTACTGCAAGGATCGCATCCCTCCACCAGCACATATTGCCAAATCTGCTGGGCTCTCACTACCATGAAGGAAATTCCTGGATGCGTGGTTGTGGTATGGGGAGAGAGCTAGCACTTTCGCTATCCTAACCATGACACTGTTTGTCAGGCAGTAGCTAAGCCGATTGGGGAGTAATAATGGAAGTGGCTTAACAACGATAGTGGACACACGAAAGTGAAGGTGTCAATATCTTCACAATACGTCAGGCCCCGGATCTACTAGATTGCAATGAGGAGATAAATAAGTTGTCCACCCCAGGCAGGCTGGAGATCATATCGGTGCTCAAGTAAGTATAAGTGGTCATTGTTATTCCTCGGGTGTCGTATGCAATTCCTCTCTTTGAACCCTTAAATTGACTTGGTATGTCTATAGGGTATTCAAGCCAAATTATACCTTCAAGATGTTCCAGTATAGGGCTGAAAAGGTTAGGTTATGTAGTCGATGAACGACTTACATAGACTTATTAGTCCATTGTGATACCACGGGCTTGCAAGATTAAGCACTTGCCCTACCAGAGAGTTTGCTCCACGAACATCAAGATCTTGTCTACGTCTGTCTGACATAATTCTTCCACATCTCTAAATGGGTAGGATCACATCGAAGACATCCTCCTGCCGGCTAGTGTTGGACACGTGAAAAGAAAATGTTTAGAGGTTTTGTCTTCTTCTCAATCGTTGCAGTTTCTAGAGAAGGCATTTTACCTGACCTTTAGTCCCGTCGCATGTCTACTAGACATCTGCACAGGACGTCTTGAATGGTGATACAAGTCATTTGCACACTGTAGCGAAGTTGCAGCAAGACGTCTTGTACAAATGTCTAGTGCCTACCAATCAGCCAGTTTCCGGTTAAAAATTAAATAAGTGTTGATACCTTAGGCCAGGCTGAAGGCAGACGCTTATCTATTGCTATCCACTATGGGCCAGATTTGTCTCGAGCGTACACAATCCGTGCCCCTCATGCATTATCATATATGAGCACCATATGTTAGCTAGTAGGATGCCATCACGCTCGAATTCATGTGTAATCTGCTCGTTTGCTCTACAGTTCCTCGAAATGTTCCTGTGCCCAGGCACCCACATAATGTGAACATCGTATTGCTGGGCCATCCCGTTAAGAGATCTGCGCCAGTCTTGGGCAGATACTGAATTTAGGAAAACTGATTCCACTGACTTAATGACTACCTGAGAAGACGTTGACCCTAAACACTTCACTATCTTCCTTCAGCCACTTCTCTGATAGCCAAAATGTTGGCTAACATGTAATCAACGAGAAAGGGATAAGTTTGAATGCTATAGAAGATACGTGAATTAGTCCCTAGCACAGAACGTCCTAAGATCTTTCAGCTTTACTTCCTGAATGGCTGTTAGATTCGACACGAAGTGATCCTGGCGATTATGCGTTTTGTGTTACCAGACCACCTAGCATTCCCTTGTGAGAGTTTTGGTTTTAAGCCTGACATTTCATTCAGTGGAACAGGTATGGTAGTCCCTAAACGTGCCAACTCATCTTCTCTCTGGTTGCCTGGAATGTTCCTGTGCCCAGGTACCCATTCAGTTCTTGAAGCCGGGAATACAACCAGGTGGTGATGACATTTCGACGAAGTTTCTCCGATTGCCATGACTTCAGCCTGATAGATACCACAATGGTCTGGTAGCTTTTGTACAAGAGATAGACCCAGCTCTTTACAATATTCTCCAAGACCCACTTAGTCATTCGATTTGGAGCCGTCGGCGTAGTAGCTGAAATACATTTTTTTTATGCGTCCTTTCCAGTTCTGCCTGTCCGGGATATGAGTAGAGAAGTTTCTCTCGAAGGTAGAATTAGGAGTCATATTGTCATCATATATTGTGGATAGCCGCAAATCTCTTAAAATCGTTCCATGACCATATGTGCTGGTAGTCCATTGCGACAATGTCTTATGTAGATTGCCGACGTTGCTACCATTTTCCTTCGCAGAAAATCTAGTGGTAGCAGGTGGGATATAACGCACTAACCCTTGGTAAGGGAAGTGAGAATGGCACCCGAAATACATACCCTTGCCATTCTCTGAACTTTTGCCGATAGACCTAGGTAAGAGGACTTTGCAAGTACCGGCCCACAAGTAAAGGGTACTTATTTTATGGCACTGTTTACGAGTATCACAGTGGAAAATAACCAGTTCCTAGATATTTGTTTAAAAGATTCTGTCTTTCGAATGTCGTCCGCAACTTCTGGTAACATGGTGCTGAACATCCAATGTTCGGTGAGTCTTCTCGCATTTCGAGTGGTATTTAACGAATGACGTGAGTAATGTTGGCGTCCAGTTTCTCAATTGTAGCTAGATTATCCATGTAGACTTTGGAATTTACTTAGCCCCAATAGGAAAAAATCTAAAAGGTTGATATCACACTGGGTTATATATATATATTATATATCTGTTATATAAATTAACTGTCCCCCGAATTGTAGTCTCAACAAATGCATGGTTTCACGGTCTGTGTAGCAAGTGGCGTTGTCTTTTTTGGACCATCTGTCATTGGGATGACGAGCTTCAATTGTGGGCAGCACATTGTCCGTTATCATGGCGCGATAACGCGCGCCGCTCACATTTCTGACAGGTCTAATATTTGAATACATATAGGCTAATGATTCGACCAGCACAATAATCAGCCCAAACTGTTGTTTGGCCTCGATGCAGTGGCAACTCTGTAACCTACTCGGAATGTTCTTCAGCCCAAATATGGAAATTTTGCTAATTGACGTAAACATTTTGCCGAAAATGGGCCTTATCGGTGTACAACATTTTGGGACAAAAACTGCATATTATTGGTTGATTTAAAGCAATACGAACAATTTGTATGAAAAAAAATAAAAACAACAAATTTAAAGAAAATTGACTCCACTTGCAGTTGGACATGCTGTGTCGGTGATGGTACTATCGTAGCAAGTGATAGTTACATGATCTAGGTTTGCGTAAAAAAATGTCATGGTTTTGGCGCAAACTCCGACAATTACAACCGATGGTAGAACCTAGGGTAGAACAGGTTGTTTTACTCTACAAGTTGTTGGTGTTGGAAGTATATCCGTCGTGTTGGAATTAAAAGTTGTCGCGTTAACGGACTGGAATTTCAGGCGCCAAATAGTCCGTTCTCATGGCGCCATTTACAGTTATGTTCCGGCCGCCCTCACTTTTGAAGAAATATCGGCCAGTGATTCCACCAGCTCATCAACCTTACCTATTCGATATTTTGTCTTAAACGACTTCGGGTTGTTCTTTAGTCCAAATAAAGCCATTTTGCTTATTGATGTAGCCATTAGTCCTCATTGTGGAACGAAATGGTATCCAAAAATAGTGGATCGTCTTCAAACAGTTCACCGCTGGGCTTTTCTCTTAATTAATTTACCCGGTGGTATCGCAATAGACTAAAATGTCTAAGTGGTTCATCGACTGTTGCCAACATCGACACTAAACTGGCCTATGTGAGGAGGACAGCGCCCATTTAATTTTTGTACGTAAAATTAATCAGTAGTAGTGCTTTTTATATATTTTAGTTTCATGGTTGTGGACATATTTTCAAGATTTGTCGACTGTGATTTTCCCAATTCGGTGTAAGATACTAGTGCAATGTTTCCCATTTCCAACCGTATTCCTTCTGTGCTTTGCCGCAGCTATATTCATTCCACTGTGCGTTTTGGGAATGAATATATTTGCTTACTTTTGACGAAACTATTCATCGAGGTGACGAAGCTTAACTTTTCAGTATAACACCCAAGATTGTAGTGGGGGTAACTCTGGTGACATAAATCCCCAAACTCAACTCTAATGTAATTTCCACTCCCATAGAAATGACAATGACAACTGACATAGAAATCGCCAAACTCAGCTCTAATGCAATTTCCATTCCCATAAGCATACAAACTTCGTGAACCACAAATTTTGCTCACTGTAATTTGCTTTGTACCCAGGACTTTGCCGAAGCGACATGAGCAAATCAATTGCAGGGTTGTTATGCCAAAGTTATTTCGTACGAAAGCAATTGTTTGGGTGCGAAATTTTGACATTTCGATTATTTTGACAAACGAAAGTAACACCACATGCGTTCAAACACCACATGCGTTCCAACACCACATGCGTTAGTTAATAAGATGATAACTGTTTGCAACAAAAATGTACGTGGAGAGATAATTGACAAAATTTCTTACGAAAATTTCGCGAGTGCTGAATACTGTGGAATCTTTCAAATGCTGCGTTTAAGTTATATTTTTACCTTTCGATGTTTCATATTTTTCTTAACTATCCTCGTAGCCTTTCATTTTTCTGTGTGTGATCTCATGGCTGACAATTTGCCATAACACTTTACACCATAAATTGCATTTACTTCGGCATAAATTGCGCAAGATCCGTTTAGTTTATGGAATGGACAATAAAGTAAGTTAAGCTACGCCGGTTGCGTATTTTGTTTTTTGTTTCATTTCTCTGTTTTTGTAATTTTTGAATTTTGGTCATCTGATACACCGGTAAAATTGGATAGAGTAAAGGTGTTAAACAAAACTGTTGGAAACGAAAAATTTCATCCAGCTGCCTACATATTGTTTTTTTCTCCCCATCTCTTGTTCTATTTGCCCTGAATTTTGTTAAGATTTTTAGTTTTTATGCCACGGAATTGTTTGCTTTATGGCCTAAAGCTGTTTCGCACAGCTTGCAAACAAACAATATTTTTATGTTTTTCACATCCTCTAAATGAATCCTTTTCCTCGCCATCTTCAGTCATGAAAATAGATTTTGTTTGTTTTTGTGTATGTGTGTGTGTGAGTGTTTTGTTTGGTATGAAAAATATTTCCTGAACGTCCAACGGACAACAATTTTGGGAACAAAAAAATTTTCTAAAATTTATTTTAGTTCACATAGTGTTGATACAATGCCGGAAAATTGGTATTTGTTTGCATGCCGTGTTTTTAATTGGTTCAAATCCTTTTATTCCGGACAATGTGTACAACACATACTAAATGCAACCTTAGGAGTTCGCATATTATCCATTAGCCAACAACATGTGTACTCGGCACACTGCATCTTATGATGCAACATAATTGTAGTGTCACGTGTTGGAGCATTTATTTTACGGCTCCTTTTATTTGTTGCAAAGTAAAATCGCTTTTGGAATGGGTTTAAATTACAGTGATTGTTGCCTTTTGTTTATGTCAGTGAAAGGATTACAATTGTTGTCTTACGAGTTCCAGGTGGTTTGCTTTGTACTTTCTGTTCTAAATTAGATCACACCAGTTTAGTAGTCACTTTGTTATGCACCGCAGGTGATAGAAAAAGAATTGAGTAGCACGTAAGTGTTATAAAGTATCGAACATAATTGCAGTATTTGAAACAATTGTTTGAGTTGAACTATTCTGAGGCGATTAGTTTGTGAATGTATGAGTAGTTTAGTAGTTAGTAGTTTTGAGAGTGCGTAATACTATAAGAAAAATCTTCATCACACTAGTGAAACCGTTAATTACCTTAACGATTATATTCATCAAAGATTAGATAACGTACTGATTAATCGTCGCAAGGAAAATCGTTTCATTAACTGAACAATTATAATCGCTCTGACGAATATGTTTAATTGCTGTGTTGGTCGCGATTCACTGATGTATTGCTTCATTGTGAATTAAATATGATGCTGTGAGTCACTTAGTGGCTCACGGATGGACTGCTGTTGTTTCTTTGAAGTACTGCACATTGCTAGTTGATTCAATGTCGTTATTTCACTGATGTTATAATGAGAAATATCAGCCCTTAAGGGATACGCGGAACTTTACAAAAGTTGTCATCGCAACATGTACCAAGCATGTTAATAGATGCACATCTCAAGTAGGTGGGAAATTGTTTGCATATTTCGAACATGACAATAAGCTATAGTATAAGCATCCTTGCTGATCACTACCCGAAGAGGACATTATCCGTGGCAAATTACGGACATTGGGCAGGTGGGGGATGTAACTGCACAACGTGTCAATCCGGCCAAGATCGAGCTGGTTCCTTTTACCCGAAAGAATAAAATACTTAACGTGAAACGTATTACCTTGGATTGTACTGAAATTAAACCTGCAGGGTGTCTCAAATACATGGGTTTTATCATATACAGCTAGCTTGCACAGATAACTAGTGTTCAGAGAATGACGACGATATGCATCACGAGTGCTCTGCACACAATTCTCACTGAATTACTGAGTATAATGTTATATTTGCTGCGGGGGGACACCATAGGAAGGCAGATTGCAATCTAAAGTTTGACACAACTTCACTAAAGGTTGTCACAATCTCATTAGAAATAGCAACATTATTAGAGGTTGTCACAACCTAATTAGAGGTTGACATAACGTCATTAGAAATTGACACAACCTTATTACAGTTTGACACAACTTCACTAAAGGTTGTCACAACCTCATTAGCAGTAGCAAAATTATTAGAGGTTGACACAAACTCATGAGAGGTTGACACAACATCATGAGAGGTTGGCACAACATCATTAGAGGTTTACACAACCTCAGTAGAGGTTGTCACAACCGAATTTAGATAGTGTCGCAAAAGAATTTTGATTTTTTTTACTATTAATTAATGATTTATTTTCCAGTATTCTTATAACAAACATTATAAGGCGAGAAAATGCAGTCATTAATAGAGGGTAATCTTTAGAGTAACATATTTATTGTACATGTCACTATCGACCTTTTTTGAAGTCCCGGCCATCATGGGTCACCCATCAATTCTGGTGTGTTGTATCTGTTGACTTATGCTTCAAAAATAGAAATGCTTTAAAACTCTTGATATTTGCTTATACTTTCTCTGCAAAATAAGACGATTTAATATAAAACCCATAGTTGAAATATTTTTACTTGCCTTTCTTGGCGGGAACAATTATACATTCTTTGACTTCTTTTAATATAATATTTGTTTTTACAATATTAAACGTCACGTTTTAAATGTATAGAACTATGTTGTGGTAACCGAATTGAGAATAAAATTCGGTTGTACCTACAGAATTCATGAGAAATTCAGTGACAGAAAACGCATTGACACCAAATTCGGTCGTTGCAACCGAATCAAGGGTTAATTCGGTTAGTGCGACCGAATTGATACCAAATTCGTTAGTTACAATCGGATTGATACAAAAGTCGGTAGTGACAACCGGATTGATACCAAATTCGGTAGAGACAACCGAATTGATGCCAAATTCGGTAGTTGCATTTGAATTGATGCCACATTCGGTTACTCCAACCGAATTTGGTACCAATGTCGGTTGATGCATCCGAACTAATTCCAAATTCGGTTGATCCAACCGAAATTTTAGAAAATTTGGCTTGAAAAACGAATATAATTCAAGATTCAGTTGTCATAACCGAGTGAATTGTGAAACGATGTTGCTTCAACCAAATTTCAGTTGTGACGACTAAATTTGTTCGTGACAACCTCAATTCGGTTGTAGCAACCGTAAATTCGGCTGTTACCACCGAATTCTATCCGAGGAGAATTCTATCTACATTCCAGCACTTTTCCATGACCGACTCCGGCCATGGCCGAATTCACGGTTGCTACAACCATTTTTCAATCACTTAGTACTCTGGGTGTAACAGTCAGAATAGGTCATGGCCGGAGTCAGTCATGCAAAAGTGCTGGAATGTAGCCCCAACATTCCTACATGTTGATTACTCGAAAGCGGAAACACTATTCGATCTGCCATACCACACTCCCTTACCCGAAAGGGATTCGTAGAACAAAGGAATTGCAGGTGTGGAGATACATGTGGATTTCAACAAAGATGTGTCGAAAATTAATGGTCATGTAGGGTACGGAGTCTACTAAAAGGAACAACAATTGTATCTTTTTCGTGGAGTACCTGATTATAAGGCGGAAGTTTTTGCTATGCTTTTGAGTTTATGCTATGACAATAATCCAGCAGTCATTGACGTCAATATCTTCTTTGACAGTCAGTTCGTCAACCAGTCCCTGGAATTAGTATTCGTTGAACTCTGCATCTGCCTAGGACTTTTTCAGAGCCTTTTAACAAAATGGCCCGCATATGGTTGTCAGGGTACAGGTACGTGCCGGGGAAATGTAAAGAGGCTGTGCTACCCAGACTGGGGACTACCCCATATGTTCTACAGGAATTGGATCTTGTCGGCAAGCCCTTAGCGACTTGTACGCATACCCGGAAAAAACATTCCTACATGGTTCATGAGAAGTGTATGGGAAGCGCTGATTGTATAAGCGCAAGATAAATTTGGCCGATAGCTCCATGAACCCCTTGTCTCTCGCCAGGCCCATGGTATCAATTATTGTTACAGTTTTGAATGGACAGTGTGCGATTGGTAGACATGCGGCGAGACTAAAATGAAGTAGAAGCTGAAACGATGAGGAAGAAGAAGTTGAGCTTTGTGGCGCCATCGAAATGGGTCTCCTGTGATTGTAGCATTCAACATTGTTAGTCCGTGATATCCCGGCTAAAAGGTCTAAGTGCCTGAAATCCGCGTACCTAAAATCCGCGATCTATTGTACAACTAACTTAAATGTAGAATTGTACGCATTTCTTCCATAATTGAACCATTGACATTGGTTCAGATTTAAAATTTTTGGTAGAACTCGCGATTTCCCCACTGGTGCTTTCTTTGCTTTATTATCTCATTTAAAAACTAAAATTTCTCATTAATGACGGGTAATAAAAAATAAAAAAATAAATAAACTGACTTTAAAATAAAGAAATTATAGACTATTTAAACCCGTCGTGTCTTTTGCGCCATCCTGTATAAGGACCAGAAGATCTCTGGTTGCGAAGGGGGTTCCGTTGAAATATCCCTTCTCAGGTTGCGACGTGAGTATGCTGCCGAAGGTATACACCTTTGTTCGTCACCCGGAAGTATAGATTGTGTCGTAAAGATTTGACTTGCTGATCTGGTGATGATATCTCCGTGCCATATTTAGCTTTTAACGAAGCATTACTCCTGATGCTGTGGCCGGTCGGCTTTTTAATAAAAGAGTTTTAAATACGGAGGTTACATGTCTTTGCAGATTTTTCAGTTACCTGTATTTGCAGCTTTTTCAGTTTCTCCCGCTATATTTTTCAGATAATTGTCCTAATCTAAGTGGACCATGATTGCCTTTAGTCACAGTTAGCTGATTGCCTAACTGCCCCTTCAACGTTGTTGTTTTGGATCCAGCGTTACCGTTTGTGCGACTAAAGTGGCAATTTGCCCCTTTTTTGATGCCTTGCCACTGTTGTTGCCACTTTTTCAAAAATACAGAAATTCGCACTTACGTGTGTCGTAGTATCCAGCTTTGGTATATATGTAGACTGAATTTTGGCACAAGCACACACACTGACATTCCTTTTGTTTAGTAAACAACATATCTAAAACGAATTATTATTACTATGGACAAGTAAGTATTTGTCATATTCAAACAAATTAATATATGTATTTATGTTTTAATACTTTAAATTTATTGTTAGGACAAAAAAAAACAAAGGCAAATAATTTACCTAGCACTAGTCAGGCACTACAAAAAAGTCTGCAGACCATGTTGCAAACGAGCTCCGAATCAGATGACACACTTGATTTCGAGCCAGAAGAATATGACACACAAAAATCAACTGGTTCTGCCAAACGACCAAAAATTTGCCGGAACTACTCCAAAGAATGGGAGCTACAATTTAAGTGGCTTAAGCAAGACACAGAAACCAAACAACCGTTTTGTATTCTTTGCAAGCAAATTTTGATAACTCAAAAAAAACATACCGATCGTCATGCAAATACAAGAAAACATATTTCTAATGCGAATCAAATGTCTGAAAATGCAAAAATGCAGCTGCGTGACTTTTTGCCTCAGCGAAATATATACTTTCGACAAAATGTAGCAATAGCAGAAATAAAATTAGTCCTACGAATGATAAATGCCAATCAGTAATTCAAGTCGATGGACAATTTAGCAAAATTCAATGCATCGATTTATCCAGATTCCAATATAGCTAAATCGGTTGGTATAACTGTATCACAAAACATTTCATAAGATAACAATAAAGTTTTATATATTACAGGTATCTGGTGGTCGGACTAAATCAAAAGAAATTGCTCAGTTCCTAGGAAAGGAAGGACATCGAGCAATGACTTTTAAGATGCAAAGGCAAAAATGTAGCCTTGTTATCGATGAGACCACAAATATCTCCACCGAAAAATGCCTAGTGATCGTCGTCAGACATTTCGACATGGATAAAGGCAGAGCTGCAGACAATTTCTTTCGATTAGTGCAGCCAAAATATGGAACCGGCCTAACTATTTGCAGTGCTGTCCTAGAGACATTGGAAAATGAACACATTCCACTGACAAATTTGATTGGATTTGCAACAGACAATGCTTCCGCTATGGTTGAAAAAAAAAACTGGTGTATCGACCTTATTAAAGAATAGAGTTTCAAATTTGTTCCATATTGGTTGTGGTTGTCATTCAGTGAACTTAATGAACAACTCAGCTTTGAAGTGCTTACCCGACGACGTGGAAGAGTTGCCCAAAAATTTTGTCAATTTTTTTAAGAGCTCAAAAAGACAAATGGAGTTTAAGGAATTGCAGAGCATATTTGATATCCCAGAACACAAACTCTTACGACTTTGCGATACTAGATGGCTGTGTTTTGAATATGACGCAAATCGAATCCTAGAGCAGTGGACGGTATTACACCATTACTTCGAAGAAACTCAGTTTGAAGTAAAATGTCCAAAAACTTTACAGAAAATAGAAGGTACCCAAAATCTATTGTCTACCTCAAACAGGATTTATTTAAAGTTTTTAATATATGTACATACATTTTAAATATTATGAACAATTTAAACAAAAAATTCCAAAGTGAATCATCACAAATAATATATCTCATTTCATCAACAAAGGAGATTCTACTCCAAATTTTCAAAAACTTTATTAAAAAAGAATACTTAATGTTAACTGAACTGGGAACTATAAACTATAAAAATGTGATAAACGTCTAAGACGTTACTAGAATATACATAGGGCACGAAGCCGAAGAAGCAATAAGAACTGAAGGGATCTCAGAAATGGAAACTGCTGCTATTAAAGGCAAAATATTAAATTTTTACCAAAAACTCTGCGATGAAATACTATCCAGAATAGATATTAATAATAAATGTCTGACTATGCTAAGGTATTTTGATGCTATTTTCATAAAGTCTAGTGAAGAGATAAATTATTTTGATCTCGTGTCTGCATATAGTCACATAATAATTAAACCTGAAGCATTCATAAATGAACTAAAATTATTCGAGTGTAAGGCTATGGGCGAATCGTATAAACACCTCTTTGATATAACGGGGAATGAAGTTTTTTGGTTTTTGGCTTGCGCAGAACGCGTATTTTCAAAGTTGACATTAATGAAAAATAAATTAACAAACCGGTTAAAGGTAAAAACCTGCGAATTCATGCTTTCAGCAATGAATTTGCTGGGCAAGAAGCTGGATGATTGGACTCCAGGCGACGAACTTATAAATAAGTATCGAAACTAAATCGTATAAATAAATACATTATTTTATTTTACGCATAATATACAAAAAATTTATATAATTCAAAATACAAATATATTTATATATGTGGGCGATACAGCTTACATATGTTTAAGTATGTGCTTATGAGTATAATCTAAAGAATTGTTGTTTAGTTTTAATGTGTATTTTACCACTTATATGAATGAACTGATTGTTTTATGTTACGTTTTTGTTAACTTTTACTGAATTGCAATATTTTGTTTAAAATAACTGCCTTTATGAAAACTTTGCGACTATTTTTTTTTAAATCCCCTTTTTTGTGCCATTTTTTGAAATTTCTCAACGGTAACGCTGCTTGGATCGTGTTATGCGATCGAATATTGTGCAGGAGTTCACGATACCGAATTTCGGTCCAGGATTCTGCACTAATCCAAGGTTTATTTCATGGACGTCGCAGGGGGTGTGCCCCCTGAAATTATTTCTTTAATAGGTTGATTTTTGAATGTAGTGCAATGTTTGAACCTAAATATCAAGCTGCCCCCCCCTCCCTCCCCCCGAAATAAAATCCTGCGTACGGTACTGGCTGTTTCACTCAAGGTTTTAACAATGCCATGGCACATATTTTGACTGCCGTTTGCCAAATGGGAGCGTAGAGTTTGATCGTACATCATTGATATGGATGGGTCCTGCAGTCGGCCTGTCTAGTAATTTACGATTTTGCCTCTTCTGATACCATTGACAGCCGCTGGAGGGAGACGGAAGATGACCACTAACAGTTGGTATTCGATATCAATATCAGTACCACGTCTAGTTTGATCATCCAGAAAGGAATCCAGAAACAGTTTGCTGACTAGTATATTGTCAATTTTAATGAAGGTTTTGCTGTCAGGCGATTCCCATGTATACTTGTGTATATTTCTATGCGGCATTTTCGTTCCGTCGATAAACAGTTGATGGCGAGTACATAAATCTATGAGCCTGCGTTATTCCTCACACTTCTAAGACCATGTCTTTCCATCGTTGTCCATGTTGACCATGTCTTTCCGTTGTTGTCGTTGCCCAAATTGAAATATCTCTGAAATATTTTAATGTCACCGATTTACAAGGAGCTTACAGCAAAATCCAGTTGGCTATACCACTCGTTCTTAACACTGTCCTCAACAGGTTTAGTAGGTGCATACGAGAGTAAAAGAGAAATCCTGCGGAATTTCGAGTTAAACTCGCAATGCCGATGCGATCAGATATAGCCTTGAATGATATTAGAGCATTTCCAGCCCTAGGTGAAAGAAGAAGGCTGACTTCGTTTATACGTTGCGTATCATTGCCGGAATATATAACACAGTTTTTTAACATGGAATTGCCTATTGAGAAGTCAACGTACGAGTATTT
The DNA here is from genome assembly GCA_963931995.1 of Phaonia tiefii. Taxonomy (NCBI): domain Eukaryota; kingdom Metazoa; phylum Arthropoda; class Insecta; order Diptera; family Muscidae; genus Phaonia; species Phaonia tiefii. The sequence goes on along the minus strand of OZ008370.1, from coordinate 86,911,738 downwards.
CGCTTAGGCTTAGGATGTCCACCTGGCTGCATGCAAGGTAACAAGTTTACATCAATGGTCGCCTATGATCTGTTCCAAAGTCTTCCGTAGGAACAATGACAGACTTATATGTCAAAGTCTTTAGGAGGTGTGGCAGGATCCTTACCCACTTTTGGAATAACCATCACTCTTGTAAACTGCCATCCTCTAGGTATGTATCTCAAGTTTTTGCACGCTATGTATAATATTATCGGTCATGGGATAGATCGGTCACAAGCCTGAAAAACCGCTGGTCGTCCCTAATCGGGCCTGGGAGATTTAAAGGGTTTGAAGCTGCTGATAGCCCCTTTAAGCCTAGAATTAGTACTAGTTTTAATGACAACTTCTGATGTTTGAAGAGTATGTTCACTTACACCCACTTTCTCGTTCAGCGAGTTACCAGCGAAATGCACGATCAGAAGGAGATTAAATAGGATTTCACTCTAGGTTGTCCACTGCTTTTGAGACATCACCCGGTACCCTTTCGTCAGCTACTATTTAACCTGCACAAGTTGAACGTTTTTTAACAGTAAATGTTGTTTCACTTTGATATCTAACAAATTGTTACACAATTCCAACCAGATTCCATGTACTTATATCTTCAATATTACAAAGCTACCTAAAATGCCACACAATTCTAAAGTCTTTTCCTAAACTGCAATGCAAAAAAACATTCAATCCTTGTACATACATTAATACACATTTCCTTTTGAAGAGAATATAATGTGATAATATGATTTGATATTTCCTGTGTTGCAAACAAAAACTTTTCAATGTCTCTCTTATGGCAAACAAATGCATTCAGAATACTATTATATGGCCAAGCAAGCCACCGACGTTTCCTGCAAATTTCGTCCTGAAACAGAACATCAAGAGAAGAACACAACCGTAAAGATTCAATGAATAAAAAACTAGAAAATAATTAATTGAGAAAATTTCCGGCACTGGTCGAGTGTTCAAAATAAAATAAAATAATTTATATGAAAGTTAGGGTCGGATATTTGAGAGTAAACATGTGTGATGTCCTAGTGAAGGACATAAGTGAACAAAATAATTAAAAAATAAATAAAATAACATTAAAAGAGAATAAGAGTACTATCGCACAAGAATGACAATACATGCCATACACCGACCGACCGACCGCATGACATGCACATGAAAAGATGTTGCATTTACTAAGCCAACGACAACAACATCATGGCAGCAAGCAACAATATGTTGCTGTCAGTGACTATAGAATTTTCAACAGATTTCTCATTCACTCTATACCATCTCACTATGGGACTGACTACCCAAACAAGCTTATTTTCCCACAGGGACAGTATTAAGTAGAAACCTTTACCAGTTGTGGTCGTGGTAGAGGTTGGACGTTGCTCGTTCTCCCACTTCATGAACCAACTGATTATAGTAAAGAAAGTAGCAACTTTAATGAGTTTCATGGTTTGCAAGGATTTTTTTAAATGGCATCTCATGGAGTGGGAAATGAAACATCATGTCTTCTCATTAGGTTTCTGCTATGGGTATTAAGTAACTTTTGCTGCGGGGAGACGCTTTGTAATTTGGGTGATGATGGGCGCTCTTTAATGATTTTAGCGGGAGAGTGGTCTTCAACTGAAGAGTTAAAGCTATTACTTTCCATATCGAATGTTGTTTATTATGGTGGTTGTGTTTATGTGAAGTTACAAACCACTAAAGTGTTCGAAATTGTAAAATGTGTAGGGGAACGTATGCCATTGTAAATGATAAAGAAGTTTACTGTGCAGTCACTAAATACATGGTTATCTAGCGTCATAATTCAGTACTGGCCAGCTCTTCTATCGCCATTATTTAGCAGGTTAAACTTCCAGACTTCTCCCTTAATTATTCAAAAAAATAAAAAACCTTACCACAAAGAGAATCGTCTCTTATTGCCTGTTAGTGTATTGAAAACCGCGTTTTCGTTTGGAATTCCAATTATGGAGGTGGTCTCAAAAGATGCGTATTGAAGAGCTGACTACGGGAACGTCATACTTATTTTTTATACCAGGCTACTTGTAGTCCTCTACCGTCCGCTGAAGATTCCTAGTGCATTTGGGTAAAAAAAATGGTTTTTGGCCAACATGGAGCTCAACCGAAGTGCTATGAAGAGCATAAACAGGAAACTATATTTTCAGATGATTTTTTTCACTGTAGCATTTTGAAGTCATGATCACGCATATCTATTCGAATTTTCCCGCAGTCCTCATTATAGTTCGCGAATTAGTTCAAATTATATTTATTGTATACATTTGACAGTATTTTCAAGTAAAATTTAAGAAAAAGAAAGTGAATTGAAAAAATTGGACTAGGATTTCAAAATGCTCCCATGTAAAAAACAAATATCAAAATTTTGAAATACTATACCTTTCATCTTATGCTCTTCATGATACGTCGTTTGAGCCCCATACAGAATTAATTGTCCATATACATTTCGCATACACTGTAACAAAAAGGTGCATCAACAGTGAGCTAACCTATATATTTACTTATATATTCATTTTTAAGTGATTCGAGTTGCATTTGTGTTTATTCGAACATTTTTAATTTTTCTACGAGCTAACATATCAGGGTTTTCTGTAAATAGAGAACAAATAAAACAGTCGGAATTGGGATTTGAACACACATTGACGGACGATTGTGAGTCTTCTCATCAGCACCTTAGCGTTCTGGGCGAGTGACCGTCTTGTTTAATTGTGTCACTAATTGCAGTTTTCGTTTTCGGGGATTTTTCTCTTCTTTCTCTCTCACCTGTGAACGATATATTTATTGCCATAACGTAAAAATTCATTGCAGTAACTACAAAATACTCGGATGTACGAAACTATCCAATCCTGCAATAAATATTTATGTCGTAGCCATAAGCCACTCGTGGCGGAGATTTTGGAACGAAGTACCTTATCGCACGTTTCGGGATGGGGGCTAATTGAAAAAAAATGAAATAACTTTTGTTTTAACACTATTATGTTACACCCCACTAATATCAACTATATTGTTTACTTTTACTTTGGTTTGTGTCTAGACTAACTAGAAGTCTCGCATATGTTGGAAAATTTCTTGTTTAATGGGAAATTTTCTAGGTGGAGCCTGTAACCAATATTTCGTATATATTGTAGTTTTGAACCCAATAAAAAGTAAATTTAGAAAAGCCAACGTGACAGAAGTTTAAAAGAACATTTGATCAAAAAAAGTATTTTTTTTTAATAAGTACGTTTTCTTAAAAAAGTAAATTTTCTTAAAACAAATTGCCTTTTCATAAAAAACTAAATTTTCTTTAAAGAGTACTTTTTTTAAAAAGTACATTTTTTGTGAAACAAAATAGCTTTTCTTTAGATATGTACCTACTCTTAAAAATCTACCTATTCTTATTTTTAAAAAAAAACTTTTCTTTAAAAAATTACTTTTTCTTACAAAAATTCCATTTCTTAATAGTAAATTTTCTTAAAAATAAAATAATTCCTTTTCTTGAAATAAGTAGCGTTTTTGAAAATAAGTACATTTTCTTAAAAGAATAACCTTTTCCTAAAAAAGTACCTGTTCTTAAAAAAGTACTTCTTTGTAAAAAAAAAATTGATACTCAAGGCTTTTACTTACATAAAGTACTTCTTTTTAAAAGTTGTACCTTTTCTTAAAAAAAAAACAATAGCTTTTAATAAAAGAAGTATCTTTCTTAAAAAATAGAACTCCTAGGAAAAATATAACACATATTCTAACAAAACGGACCTAAAAATATCCATTTTTTTAAAAAAATACATTCTACAAAAAAAATTATTTTTTCTTAAACAAAGTTCATCATTTTACAAAAAGTATCTTTGCTGAAAGATGCATTTAAATTATCGTATTTTTCAACGGGCGCCTTACACGTATTGGAACTAACTAGTACGAAAGAAACTTCGTTCCAACCGGGTGTCTCCTGGTATCTCATGTGTTTTTTTTTTCGTGATACTGGAGGCATATGCAAATGTTCTAAATGGTTTAAAATAAAACTCGCTATTTGTAGACAAATTCTTATTTTTAATGTGAATCATTTAAGTTGATACAGTCTCTCTCTCTCTTATGTCGAGGCTGAAATATTACCAAAACATTGTAATTTGACATGCGATGATAAGGTTTTACCTATGACTTCAATCACGTAGGGTAAATGCAGTGAAATTTGAAAAATGATTAGGGAACAGTGATATTAGGGAACTACAGTAGCTCGTAAAACTCAAAATAAACAGCCCTCATTGCTCTAATTATATATATTCATTCCTGTTAGTCCTCCAGGGAGCATTGGGAAATTTGGTCATATTGACCTTCAACTATTGATGAAATTCTTGAAAATGTCGTCAAAGAAAAAAAGGCAACTCCGTAAATCAAAGCTAACAGTTTTATTTTGTTCTTTAAACGCCGCTCCCTTTTAGGATTTAGTCTATGGCTAAAAGTCAACAAAGCCAAGGATTTGCGAATATTTCGATCGATGGGCGAAGCATTTTGTACCACGGTAATATCAAAAATGACACTGTTCCGACCAGGAGACGTGTCGCAGCCAAATTGGACACCCCGACTTCAACCAGGTATGTTAACAAAGACCCACGTCACGAAGGGTTATCTATCGAATCTTGCGTTGAGTGGATTACTGACCACTCTCGAAAATGCCGGGAAAAAATTGTTGCTTATACGGATGACGCGGCAATAGTTATAAAAGCCAGATATCCCAGTACCCTAAGGGACCTTCTCCAAGGTAGCTTACGCTCTTTTGGCAAATGAGCGGGTGAAAAAGAACCAGGTGTAAACCAGGCCAAGACCGATCATGTTCTTTTTCCTTGAAGGTATGAAACACATATTGTGGAACCTATCTCGTTGAGTGGTTATGAAATTAAGCTTGCAGAGTCAGCCAAAGTATTTGAACCAGTATTTGAACCAAAATAGCGCACTCTCATACCGGAAATGTATCTTTTGAAGAATAAACGGATGTACGAATTTCTATACGGATGAATCGGAAACTAAAGATCAGGTTGGGTATGTGGTCTACTCTAAGGATTATTGGGTATTCCTGAACTCAACCTCTGGCCAGAACTGCTGCAGATCACATAATGAGACACCCGAGCAGTACGATAGTTACCTCTTATGGGAACAAAGGCACAGGAATATTCTAAGGAACAGCAAAGCGGATGACGTAATGGATAAAGTTCATCAGGAATTGTAGCGTGTTGGCATGAACGCGATAAACAACTCCATACAAAGTATTTTTAATTTGCATTGGATTTTAACTTGCATTACTTTATCTAATGTCAATGCATAAGCATCACCATTGTTCGCAATGGCAATTAGAAAGAGTTGAATTTTCATTTGTTCAGTAAATGCAAATGCAGATTGTTGAATCCGATGCTAATTGTAATGAAATATGCTTTTAGTTATTTTGGAATTTAAAGCATTTTAAATGTAGAGATTTGTGGCTTCGTTAGGTACTGCCTCGTGGTACTTTCAAATTCATAAACCTGTACTGTATAAAAAATTTGAAACCCAAAACTGCCAATATGAAGGAAATGCTATGAAAATAATTACAATTGTCAACGGTATTTAAATTTTTTGAGTTTGTATTTCAAGAGGTAATTCAAATTAAAGTACAAATTATAATTGTCATGTAATTAACTTGCCCCATATATGGACAAATCCTGAAAAAGTAGATATCAGAAGATCCACGACATTTCTGTGACTGGCCAGGCTCAAAGAATCAATTCTTGATTGTTAAACATGTGTGGTAGACATGCGAGAGTATCTGAGTGTTAGGGAAAATGGCTTCTGTAAATGCTGCAACGATGAAGAAAACGAAGAATGAAGTGAACGTACATCACCAGCCGACAGGAGGATGTCTATTCGATGCCAAATTCGGTTGCTGTAACCGAGTTTGGTAACAATGTCGGTTGTTGCTTTTAAATTTATTTCAAATTCAGTTGATGTAACCGATGTTATAGGAAACTTAGTTGACAGAACAAATATAGTTGCAGATTCAGTTGCTACAACCCAATCAATTATGAAACGAGGTTGTTCCATAGAAATTTCAGTTGTGGAGACTAAATTCCGTCGTGACAACATCAATTCGGTTTTGGCAACAGCAATTCGGTGGCAAGAGCCGAATTTACGGTCACTACAACCTGTTTTCAAACAATTATTTCTCTGAGTACACCAACACCTAACCTAACGTATCATTCGACATTTGGTGTAGTCTTAATGTTTCGAAGAGAAAGTGTTCCCTCGTTGCGTTATTCCGTTCTCACGCTCTGCACTCAGTTGTATCGGCGCGTTCAATTCAATGTAGATGTGCCCTCAGACGTAACGAAAATTTCGTTCCCCACGAACGAAATATTAGGCAACTAAACTTCGTTTTAGGCATTTATTTGCGGGTAAAACAAAACATTTGTATTTATGAAAAGATAAAAACATGCAATGTTCACCAGTTTGCTGTTCACCTAATTTGAGCGGTGGAGTACAGGAACTACGAGTTCCTTACTTGATTCACTGGAAATGGAACATGAGATAATGCCGCTTTCTATACGCCAAAAAAACACATGGGTTAAATGTACATTGAGGAGAGCTTCTAACAAATATACCAATCCATGCTTAAATCCAAAGCTTTCAGTCGTGCGAATGATAGATGGTCTGAAGTTATTACGCGAATGCAAACAAAATCTTATCATTATGAATTTAGTATTTAAGCCGCATTCACAATGCCAGCAACAATTTTGTACTTCAACTACTCTCGTTCGCACTGATGGTATTTTACATAATGACCTTTCGTTTTATTTGCAAAAATGTAGTTGAACTTTGGCGAGGAAATTGATATACTTTTATTGCAGCAACAAGTTTGTTCGATCAAGCTACATAATTGACACCTAGATGGCGCTTCGTCTGGAATTTCATTTCAAAACCAAGAAATATCAATAAAAATGTTAAACATTTGTTTCAAAAACTGTATTTGTCAACACAATTTTATCCGTAGAATGTGTTTATTACAAATATTTCATGTGTTTGAATATTCTATTAATATTCAAAATACAACACTGTATGTGGCATTCGAAGAAAATTGTGGATTACATTGCGAACGACTAGTGAAACTGTTGCTTGCACTGTGATTCCTGCTGTACTTGTTAATTTTTCTTATTACAAGACAGAATCAATTCAGAATACTTGTCAATGTACGCACTTGTTCGTTTTACACAAAATATTTGGGGTAAATCAAAGTTCATTTACAACATTTGAGGCAAATGTTTCAATTATTGTAATCAACGTTGCGTATATTTGAATACCATTAATGTTCATTTAGGGAATACAAAAACTCCATAGAGTTAAAGAATGAATCCTTCCCTCATCAGGAGCCAGAACAAGGACACAACTTCAAATTACCATAAATTGCTGACTTAGATACACAAACCCAATATAAACTTCATCACACCATTTCACTGTCATAATACTGAAAATTCATTCGTACATCTATTAGTTGTTGCCACATAAAAGAAAAGGGGTCTTACTTTTAATTGGGTATTCGGCCATGACTAAACTGATTCCTACAGTTTTTGTCCGTGAATGTTTATGTGATGAGGCGTGAGTAAGCGTATATGCGTGAATTGGTAATGAGTGTTGGTATGATGTTAACGAAAGAGGGTTCTTGTCAATGCTAACCATGTTAAGCTTAATTAAGGCAATGACTTGAATGCTTTAATACAACACATTACCGAGAAGAAGAAAATACTCTTGTTTAATGTTTATTCAATTTGTGCTGCACAACTACAAAGGCATCATCTGTGTAAATACTTTTCGTTTTAAGAAGCACAATCACACTCTCGCACACGCACACACAGACACAGAATAAATTGGAAAAAGGAGTCAGCAAAGTGTTAAAAAATTTATGCAAAGTCATGTGGGAAAAAAGTTAATAAGTTTTTTTTAACTCTGCTTTCATCGCGAACGCGGAGGTTAATACTATTTTTGTTGTTGCTGATGTTGTTGATGCTTCATGGTAGACAAATTTTGATTTTTCTCTGGGTGTTGCTCATAGCGAGAAATCTTGTGTGATGGTTTACTGTTGTCAAAGATGGCATTTGAAAGCGGTATATAATTTGAGACAGTTTGCCGGATCCGTTCTTTTAGAAGTTATCTAACGAATTATTGTCATAAAGAAGTTTAAGTATTTGTGTGTGTTTTATATATAAAAGAAAATCCTCGGGCTTATTGAATCACCCTATATAAAAAACTAATAAATTAATGTAAAATACCTCATCCGAAAATTTAAAAATTTTTAATTTCTTTTGCAAAGAAATAAAAACTTAAACTCCTTTTCAAAGAAAAGAAAATTTATAAATTCTTTTACAGGTGTTTAATAAATAAAGTAGTTTAAGTTTAGCCAACGGTATCCGTTTCAAGTGTCGTGAAAAGGTAATTTCATAAAATACCTAACATTATTAGAAATAATCTGATACCAGCACGAGAAGTCGGAAAAATGTGGTATACCTAACCTAACCAACCATCCAGCTTTTTGATGTCTCATCCCGCCTTGGATTTAAATACACGTTTTAAACAAAAATCCCGCTTTATGATGTTTTTTTCTTTAAAGATTGTAAAATAAAATAATTGTATAATAATATTTGAAGCAGTCGAATGCAGGTTTTGCAGTCACATTGGCATACTATCGTCTCGAAGTTTATGAACTTCATTCGCAGCGGCTGATGATGTAGGCTTATGGTAGCTTGTTCAAATACGTCACTAAAATAAATAAATGGTTTCCCATTACATCCCATGAAGGGACTGGGGAGAACTTCTCACAATCACTGAGCTGTGCGCTTTCCAGTTTTCACTCACTGATTGGGACCTACAGTTTTACGCCGATTCCGAACGGTAATTTGAGAAGCATTTTCATGGCTAGATACTCGATAGTGTCGCCGTCACTATGCGAGGTGACCGCCGCCGAAAGAAAATTTGAAGGTGGTCAGAGCCGGGTTCGAACCCAGGATCTCATGTACAAGAGCCGCGCACACTAACCATTGCACCACCGACGGCCACACAAATACGTCACTAACTAAGATAATTTCATAGGGTTGTTTTGTCGATTTTTAAATCTGGTGAAGGTTTTATAATGTTTTTTTCTTCAGTAATGACAACATAAGCGGGTTTTCTTAGCTTATCACTTAGTTTGTATGGAGGGCTAAACGGTATTAAGCGGCACTTGAAATCACCGCTTAAATTTTTGTCTTAATTAGGCACGACGTTGATAGTCTGAAACGATAACGTATAGCTCCGAATTACCGCTAGTTCGGTATTTTAGTTACTACACGATGAAATATAATGGCCCCAGCAACATATTACAGGAACCATGTACATTTTTGCAAGCATAATTTTCGCGAATTGAAGCTCTGCTGTTTTTTGTATTGTCTGTACCGTTTTTGTTCTCAGCGGTTTTCAACAAACAAAGCCACATTTGGGTCACAACTACATATATTATAACTTATTAATCATTGTATCCCAAACATGTTATATTGAATATCAAACACAATGTGTTTGGACACAAGTATACTATATTTGAGACAAGCTACAAACACTTTATACATTCATCCAAACAACAAAAACAGATACATTTTTCACCGTGTGGTAAGAAACTGATAATCTGAAACTAATTGTAGTGAAGACACGCCTATTGATAGTCTTCAAATAACCATAAAAAATACAAAATTTGAATGTTGAAAATTAAAAATTTATAAATTTTAATTCAAGAAAAACGTTTTTAGTTGGCAACATGGGAGAAATTATTGTATTTTGTGATCAAAGCAACACGTCGTATATTTTAATCAAAATATTATTATTATATACATTTTTGTTAAAAACGAATTAAAATATTTTTATTTGTTTTATACAATTGTATATTTGCATTGATACTTATTAGTTAAATATCTGAACCCACCCCTCTTTTTGGACCAGAGTCCCGCTTTTCGATGAAAACCATCCCGCTGTCCGATGTCTCATCCCGCCCTGAATCTCAATCACGAGTTTTTTATAGAAATTCCGCTCTGTGACGCTTTTCGATTTTAAAAATGGTAAATTATAACTTTCCTTACATAAATTTTAATATAAATATATGTAGTTTTAACCAAATATATTTATACTTTATCAAATATACTTGAATAACAGTTAATCAAATCCCAAAAAGTTTATATTTTGTTGTTTAAATCTTATTTAAACTGAATAAAGGCCCGCACACACATAAGCGTATTTTCGGCGTCGGCGTCAAAATGTAATGTACATTATTTCCTATGATGTACGCTACACCAAATGGACTAACACTTACTGCGAATATTCGTTTGCAGCGTTTTGAATAAAATACGCACAATACAACGTCGAAATGTAATGTACATTATTTCCTATGATGTACGCTACACCAAATGGACTAACACTTACTGCGAATATTCGTTTGCAGCGATTTGAATAAAATACGCACAATACAATGTATGTCACTCGTATATGCGAAGTACAATTTGTTTTGATGTTGTGTATAAAAAATTAAATCTGAAAAAATACAGAATTGTACTCATATATCCTGATTCATATTGCTCGAAGGTAACGGGTCCGCCAAATAACTTTTTTTTTTGAAAATGCTATAAAAAAAAACTGAATATGTTCTCAGATTTCTTTTTTTATTTGAAAGTACAATCCTTCCGGTTAATAATGGAAAATAATTTCATTCAAATGGCTGCCTCGGCTGGCCATGCAGTAGCCTACACGATCGGTCCAATTTTTAAGCACATTATCGATTGTGTGCAGCTGTATTTCACCAATGGCTTCACGAATATTGTCATTTAAAGCGTCAATTGTCTCTGGCTTGTCGGTGTAACACTTATCTTTGAGGGCACCCCACAAATAATAGTCCAACGGTGTCGAATCGCAGCTCCGAGGTGGCCAAACGACATCAGCTCTGCGGCTGATAATGCGATCTTCAAAAACAGGGCGCAAAACATCGAGTGTAGCTTCGGCTGTGTGGCACGTAGCGCCCTCCTGTTGAAACCAAATTTTGCCAATATCCTCCTCTTCAACTTTTCAATTTTTGTGAACAAAAATTCTTTCAACATGCCCCATAACGATCGCCATTAACTCGTAACGGCCACTCCTTGCTCATTTTCGAAGAAAAATGGCCCAATTATGCCTCTGGATCAAAATCCGCACCAAACAGTGACTCGTTTTGGGTGCATCGGCTTTTCAATGTATGCGTGCGTGTTTTCTGTGCCCCAAATGCGACAATTTTCCTTGTTTACATACCCGCCAAGATCAAAATGAGCTTCATCTGAAAAGATGATTTTTTTTGGCAAAATCGGCATCTTCTGTAAGTCGATCGCAGGCCCATTTTCCCCATATTTCCCAGCGTTGTTCAAGCGTATACACAACCATATTCGCTCAGCGGAAGCATAAAACTAATTATCTGTCAAATCAGATATGAGCTAAGTGTTACCATTCACGAAATAAGCACTAGTTGAAAAACAAAAGGTTAGATGGCGGACCCGTTATAACATACCCACCATGAAATCTATGGCTTTAAACCAGTTTGAAATTAAGTTTATTGAGAGGTTTAGTTGCAGATCTAAAATAGTCCAAAAGGAGAAACGAAACGATACCTCACCACAAATTTAAGGTTGCAAATGTGGATTCACAGTGGAATGTTTACTGGATCAATACAGCAGTGGTGAGACCGATGCGTGAAAAGTTCACCTATCATGCAATACTATGTAGGATTCAGAGAATGACAATGTGCATCTCTATGATGGACTTAATGTAGTGTTCCATTTGCCCCAGTTCGCTTTTTAATAGAATATTTCTACATGTATCAACTACACATAGGTGGAACCAATATTATATCACACACTCATATCAAAAAGGGATTCCGAGAAAGAGGTCCTAGTGTAGAAGGATATGCACATTATTATTCCATGCAATTAAGGTAGTATAATAGCACGGAATTTAGTAATGAGGAAAGTGACTTGTTGTAGCCTGGTGACTATCGAGAGCCTGGAATTGATCTTCCTGAAATTGACGTATATTCAGGACTACGGCACTGGGTGCCAGGGCATGTTGGCATTCCCAGGAACTGCAGAGCGGATTAATAAGAGTAGAGTGTCTTGCAGGAGTTAGAACAAATTATCATGTATCGAGCGACTTGTAAGAATATCCTACCCGAAACTTTCTATACCATTATGCAGGTAAGATGAAAGATAAGCAAAAATCATTCCAACAATATAGTGGCTGGAGCAATAGAATTTTTAACATAAGATGCAGGAACAGGAGCAAAGGATGAACAATACAGGAGCTGGTGAAGGAACACATGTAAACATGAGGACCAGGAACAGGAACATTAGCTTGAGCAGGAAAATAGGAGAATAAACAAAACAGAAGCCGGAGCAGGAACGGCAGGAACATGAATACCAGGAACGTGAAGAGCATGAACTTGAAGAGCAGGAAGATGAACATCATGGTTTGGCCACAGTCGCCACAATATGGATGGAGAAAACTTTTTACGAACGACGGTAAAGAACAGGAGTCATTGAAAACTGTAGCGGTACAATACTGGAGCAATTTGAGATGGAAGACAGGTGTGATGGAAGACATGAGTGATAGAATACAGGAGTGATTGGATACAATAGTGGTTGAAGTTAGGAGCTATTGGCAACCGATGCTACACTATTCTGCACGAATTAAAAACCCTTTAATTATATTTCAAGAATTTGTTATCTGCATAGTGTTATATACTTCATTATATATGAAACAAACTCGGCGCAAGGGATTGTAATAATCATATCGGCCAATTGGTAATTTAATTCGATACAAATATCTTGCCGTTCTACTGGGAATATTAAAATTTATTTGGCTTAGGAGAAAACTTGAGTCAACAAAGCCACCGGTAAGATTTATGATAAACATTGTATTCAATATATTAATAGATGATGTAAGATCAACAAGCATCCATCGATTTTCATATGGTGGAAAATTGTCAAGGTTCCAAGCATGACCACATAACGCGAAAAGAATAAACGCGAATAGCATAAATTGTATGGACACCAGACAATACAAGCATACTCTTGTCCTGGTCTAACAAGACAATCAAACGGACGTTTAGTGAGGTAAGAGTCATCAAATTATTTTGCCCGTCTCATAGTAAACCCTAGCAGCCATCTAGATTCATTAATATACGAATAAATGTGAAGATCAAAACGGAAACTATGATCGAGATAGTGTTTTGCACTTTCCTCAGTTCATAGACTATCCATTCTGAAAACACTATTCAGCGGGTCTATTTAGATCATCCTGACGATAAGTATAATCCACAGTATCTTTGACAGACACATCGTCTGGATACATCAAAATATTAGCCGATTTAATTAAAGTCATTTAGATACAAGACGAACAGAAACGGGCCCAAGTGACTACCTGGAGATGTTACCAATATATCGGATGATATATGTATAATTTTTAAAACTAACTTTTTGAATACGACCACTGAGGTATGACGATATCCAGTGCTACAAATTAGGTAGGAACCCAATTATATTACGTTTATACAACAACAATGCGTGAGCTGTAGTGTCAAAGGACATTATAAAATCCGTATAATATACATCCAATTGACTCTTCTCACGAAAAGCAGTAAACATATTAGATGTCAACTCCAATAAGTTAGTTGTGGAGTGTCTACCCATTCTTAATCCATGCTGATAAGGCGAAATCAAAGATCTATCATAGTGACTTAACCTATTTGTCACCAATCGTTCGAAAAAGTTTGACATAGCACTAAGTTTGGCAACACCTCTATAATTCACAATACTACACCTATTGCTACTCCTAAATAATGGGATTATGAAACTAGATTTCCAAGTTGAATGAAAACTACAAGAAAGCAAAGAGTCGCTGAAAAGCTTCGTTAGGGGACTGTACAGCACACAACGTAAGTATCGAAGGTGGAACACTATCCGGCCCTGGAAAATTCGAAGGTTTTAAAGTTTTCAGTCCATGAAGAACTTATTTCTGTGACAATAAAAAATTATTAATACCATTGAACGCACTAATATTATATGGATAATTAGGTGGTGACGTCGATTGCGAATGACTTTCATGGAAAAAAGAGGTAAACATATTGAGGAATAAATTTAAATAATAAATAATAAATAAATTTATTCCTAATAATACTATATTCCGATAAATGAATGGATGTACCACCACTAGCACATTTTCGATTCATCCTATTCCTTTTATTACGCAGACTTCTTAGGCCCTTAGTAAACTAATCGGGTCCAGTTTCAAGTCTTGCCATCTGAGAAGAGAGAACACTATATTCAAATTATTATAAAAGCTTGCAACTCTGGTATCAAGGTCCCCATCATAATCCCATGAAAACCTATGCAGAAATGAACCGAAATGAAATGCCCACTCTAACGCATTCTAACATCTCTCCATATTTATCCTCCGGTTTCACCATAAGATAAATTCTGCCTAAAGAAATACAGTGCCCGTTTGAAAATACTTGATCAATGATTATAGCATTACGAATATAATTCATTTGATGAAGACCTACGTCGAACATTCGCTCCCAATTATCGTTCAGCAGAGTAGATAAGACCGACGGTAAATATCTGTTTGTGTCGTCAACAGAACAGAAATCGGTCGTTTTTTGTGGTTTAGATGCAAACATAACTTGTGTTTGGAGCTTGTCGCATACTTGTGTGCAAAGACATTATGTTTGCTATTCAGTATTAGATATTTGAGACACAATAATTAATATGTTATAATATATATATGTATAAATATATAGGTGTTTGTGATACAAATACAGTTGTGTTGGTAGTACTGTTTATACTCTCTCGAGAGCAATAGAATAAAAGAGGGACAACGAGAGAGTCTATCTAGACTACCATTTGTAAAATACAGTAAAAAAAAGACACAAGTAATTAACACACGCTTGTCTTGCATGAACTAGGTTTGTATATAAGTATATTGTTCGTGTACCAACGCACAGTGATAACCAACGCATTGTTGAAACCTTCTGAGGACAACAGATTCTCATTTCGTAAAAAAAGTAATACATTCAGCATGTAAATGTAAAAAGGGTAATTTTAAACATTTTAATTGTTTGTATTAATTATTTATTTTAATTATAATAAATAAAAAAAGAAATAATAATTCGTTTTTAAATATTATTATGATTGGGAGAAAATACGCATATGTTTCCACGTAAGTATATGGAAGTTTGGGGGAAACACGCGAATGCTTTCACGTAAGTATATTGATGTTTGGGATGAAGCACGCATATGTTTCCACGCAAAAGCATACATATTTGTCAGTAAACATGCTAATGTTTGCATTTAAATAAACCTGAGTTTGGGACTTGCAAAACATATAAATGTTTGAAGTGTGTTCCAAACATATAAATGGTTCCTGCAGAATATGTTACGGAGGAGGTTTTTTCGGGTTCACAATCCTTAGATAACGAAACCAATTCAACGGATACACCGCAATGCGAGCACCCCGCCCCCCCAGCTTTTATTCGTAATTCATCCTTCATAAATACTTGATAATCCTGACAACAAATTTAAGAATCAAACATGCCAGAGTTGAACCATGCTTCCGAAAAGCAAATAATCGTATACCCACAATCTACACTATTTAAATAAATATATCCCTTATCATAGAGTTTAGACCTCTCACATTCTGATACAATACCAAGAAAGGAGAACTTCGTTTTTTGAGACGGTGATCGATGGGGTAATTGCCCAGACGCATCACAAGGATTGCAATCTCTGTGAACAAATTCCCGCACCTAAACCCCATCCGGCCACAAAGTTCCTTTCACCAAGTCGTCGAAAAATGTCCATGGAACTAGAATTTTAAAAGAAGAAATTTCCCTCGGCTGAGAGTAATTAAATGTAAAAATTACAATATCATCACAAATATCAGGACGATTGGATCTTATACAACCTCCAATCTCGTCAACAGTAGTATGTGGTGACAATCTAGACAACAATACTAAATACATACTATTATTTATTAAAAGTCCAAAACCCCAGCTTTCCCGCTTTTCGATCAAATGTAGTTGGTCACATCAGGTATACCCATATTTTCATAAAAATTATACTTAAGGCTCAAAAATTTGGAGTTTTTCCAATATTTTATTTTTTACAAAATAAACTAGGTTCCTTATAAAAAGAAGTTTGCTTTAGCATTTACAATAACTTTTTGTTCGTTATATTAGTAATTATTGTTTAAGTTATACCTACAAAATTGTACCATAAAATATGATTTTTCCATCACTGGTTGTGTTGCATGTGACGTGATACATGTGTTGAATGTATTGTTTAATGCGGATGCCATTGTGTGGGTATGAGAGCGTGTTTTTCAACTCTGACTGTATTTTGTATTCATTGAATATTTTTTGCTAATTTGAAAAACTTTTCTTCATGCCCATCATATTTTTATGTCTGGTGATTGTTAATTTCCGGTATCTTAATTAAAATGTGAAAAATTTTATATATTTTTTTTTTTTTGACTTTTGGTGGAAATCACTGAAATGAATAACGTAAAACACACACACACAAGTGAGTTAATGTTGGTATTAATAATATACATTTTTTCATATTTTTAACTGGGATCCATTCGTGGAAAAACAATATATATAACACTGATTATTTACGTTTAACAAAATATTTGACTTAAAATTTAATTAAAATTTATTTGCAAATATACATATATTATTGTTTGCACAATTCTACTTTCCTTTTATTGGGGAACTACTTACTAGCCTATATTTGTATCTCTACTTAAACAATCAAAACATATATGGATGCTTCAGTTTGCACCGGAGGATATACATTTAGCACTCATGTACACATATCGTCACAATGTTCCTAAATAAAAAATCCCAGTGGACGCCCCCACACGGACTCCTAGGGAGGCTCCGAAAGGAGCCCCAAAGCAGCATATCCGCCGGAGAAAATTGTACACTCAAAATGTTTCGGAGTCCCTACCCGCTCATTTATATATCCCACAAGAACTCCGTGCGCACTCCTATAAATGAGTGTTTTTGTAGTCTCATTACGCTCATTCAGATAACCCCGCAATAACTCTGCACGCACTTCTTTTTTCAGCCCTATTTTTTAAATAAGGTATCCCAAAATCATTCGAAAGCAAACCTAAAACACAGCTCCTAAGATTATAAATTATTAAGAGCATTACATACATGTTCAATGCAATCCGTTTTTCTTTAAAATAATTTTTTTAGAAATGAAGTATATGTATATTTCAATGATTCTTTTGTTTTTACAGTAATTTTTAATATTTCCTCTTGTAATTTTCTAGAATTCTCCTAAAACAATCCCATGCGTAGCTATTACGGACGCCCTTTATATGTGAACTCCCCAAATACTCGTTTGAAGATGGCTATGGGAGTCCCTATATGCTCCTTTTTTTGGAGCGCTCCGAATTTGGCAGGCTGGGATATTCTTCACAGAATGAAACATAGTCACCCCAGTATTGAAACAAATTCTTCGTTACAAAAAATATAAAAAAACAGTTGTCTTGCTAAGCTCAACACTTTCACTGATCATCACTTTTGATGAAAATATCACTTTTGATGAAAATATTCATCGAGGCGATGAGAACTTACACGCATGTGATGAAGATTTTGCTTTCACTGAAGAAGAAGTTAACTTAATAATAAAAATAACCCCTAAAAATGGACGTAATATATGCAATTTAAATTAAAGAGACATATTATAAATTGGTTTTCTATGTCCACTTGTAGCGCAACTGAAGACCGATATTCATTGAATTTTATGGTGGTATGAAATATTTACCAAAGGGAAATGACCCACGAAAGTAACTGAAAAATCCCACAAACTAAATCACCCAAATGAACCTGAAATATCGCACACAAATTTCAAAGAACATGGTCCAAAAATAAATGAAAAATTATTCGTTTATAATACGACACATGGACCTTAAGGCAAACTATGATACGATGAGTACTTGTCGCCTTGCAGCTTGTGAAAGAACGCTGCCCGTTTGGCAATGCTTCAGTGAGTATCAATGCGGTCTACAACAGATGCGTACACAGTGGAGGATTTCTCGAAAAAAAAATGGCTATAATTCAGCCGTTTCTAAACAACTACATCTTGTTCTAGAGCAGTGGTTCCCAACAGGTGGTCCGCGGACCCCTGGGGGTCCGCAAGCCATACCAGAGGGGTCCGCAAGATATCATTAGTTTAGACATTACAAAAAAACCAACCAAAAATGGATCGTTAGTTGAAAAGAGGATCGTTAAAACGAAATAGGTCTGTAGAAGAAGAGGAAGAGAATTCCTCTGATCTTAAGGTTAATAACTCAGTGACTCTCGAATCGAACTTGTCTGTGTCTCTTGAACCCAACTCATCAGTTTCTCTTGAACCCAACTCGTCAGCGTCTCTTGAACCCAACTCGTCGGCGTCTCTCGAACAAAGCTCGTCCAAGATCAGTGTTAAGCCTACTGCAAAAATTTTAAAATATAACTCTGATTACACAGTGTGTAATTTTTTAAGTCATGAAAATATAACCATATACGGACACCACTACGTGACAAAAGACCAAAAACAAAAGACCCGTGTCTCCCAGTTTTGCCCATAATCATGCACTTTCTTTTTATGGGCCCCCAAAGATTTGGGGCCTCGATGTCATTTTTGCAAAAAAGTGATCATTTTGTCAGGCCCATATCTTGCAAACCGTTCGGAATTTTGATGAACATATAAAATCAAAAACTTCATCTTCAAGGCCAAAATCGCTAAAAACTTTAAAAAAAGTCGATTTTTTTACCTCTTCCCCTGTTCAGGTCTATAGGTAGCAAACCGTTCAAAATTCAAGGAAACAATGAACTACAAAAATGTACCTAAGATCTCAATAAACAACTTTCTAGAGCATCTAGAACATTTCTAGCTTTAGGTTTAGGAATTAGTGGGGAGTCCTTGTCATTATAGCGAATGTATGAAGGGGTCCTTGGACAAATATTGTTGGGAATCCCTGTTCTAGAAAAACCGTCATATTGGAAAGTTAAAGACGCTACTGTAGCCTCACAGTGGGAGCCTAAAGTTGACAACTAATTTTTTGAATATTTGTAGCACTGCCAAAAATCCATTAAAAATGTGTCGAAGTGCTACAGTTGCTTTTATGGTTCCCGAGAAATTTGGGAAAAAAATTTTCGATTCTAAAATTTTGCTTTGTTTTTTATTATTTTTATTTTATAATTTTTTATTACACTGTGATAGTTTTTTGCAAAAGGAAGGAAAGACAGTTTTACCCTAACTCGGGTATGAAGAATCGATCTGCGTCATTAGTTTTTTGAGTTACAATTACGGTTTCATACAATTTTTTTTTTATTTTGACTAATTTCCGACTTTCTTTCAGTTTTCCGTTCATAAATTGCCAGTAATAAAATTCAAAGCCTTTCTCTATACAGTGTGGTTCTGTCACGACTGGATAAATTTCATCAGCATATTCCTTGGTTCATTTCATGAAAATATGTCCATCTACGACAATCCCCGAAAATGCAAGGGGGCGAAATGGCAACGGTTTGAAAATTTTCGGATTGGTGGGCGGAGGGGCGATCTCGTCAAGAACCTAATGAAGATCAGCATGAGGAAGGCTGCAGTTAATATGCGTTTCAAAGCAAGTGAATTGGGGAACTCTTCACGGTAGAGTCATCTCTCCCCTACTTTGGTTAGTCGTGATCAATAAAGTGCAACTAAAGCTGGACAATATGAGGATCAAAACGTGGCGTAAGCCGATGACGTGGTAATAATGGTGCGTGGTCTGTTCGTGGTGCGTGGTTTGTGAAATCATGAATGGGTCCTAGAAATCACTTAACGACTGAGCCACTGGGAGTGGTCTTGGAGTGAATCCAAGGAAAATTGAGGTTATGCTTTTTACCACGAAGACCAAGATACCAAAGTTTCATCCTCCTCGGCTAAGTGTAATAGAGATTCCACTATCAACTCACGCCAATTACTTGGGCGTGATTCTAGACCCTAAACTATCCTGGAAGCGTAACATAGAGCACCGTGCACAGAAAGCAACTGTTGAGTACTACTCTTGTCGGAAAATTCTCGGAAGCCGGTGGGGTCTCCGACCGAAAATTGTGCTATGGATCTGCACTAGTATAATCAGACCTATAGTCTACTACGGAGCAATGATATGGTGGATCGTCGCGGGAAAAAGATCCACCATGAAACTGTTGTATACAGTAAAGGGATCAGCTTGCATCGGCATAACAGAGGCAATCAGGACGTGTCCAGCTAAAGCCCTTAATGCTATGCTTCATATTATACCAATTGACCTTCACATAACAGCTAGTGTGGCTTGGAGTGCTGCCCGACTAAATGCTCTTGGAATCTGGAAGAGCAACGCATATTGACATGCGAGAATACTAAGAGACCTCAATATAACCACCGATTACTGCACCCCCTCATTGGCGTTCAATAACCTATTCAATGTCATGTTTCCCAGCAGAATAGAGTGGAATAAAGGGGAACCACTGTCAAGTTTTTATACCAAAGTATTTACGAATGAATCTAAAATGGAATGTGGAACCGGTTCGGGTGTCTTCCCAGACAAGTGTATCGTTTTCCCAGCGGAGGTACTGGCCATCAAGGAAGGCTACGCCGAACTTATACTACAACGGATAACAGAGCGCATTGGAATAGAGCAATTGGAAAGAGCCAAGCGGCTCTCATATCACTTAAATCTAACAACACTGCATCTAAACTCGTTAGTGAATGTATTGAAAAACTTGCCGAGCTAGGTCGGCTGGCCAATGTGGTTCTTACTTAAATACCAGGCCACAAGGGTCTCATAGGGAGCGAAAGTGCAGACGACCTAGCCAGGGCAGGATCCTCTTCCACCGAACTCCATATGGTGTCAGTCGCAAAACGTATAGGGTCGATATTTTCATGCACTACCTTGAATGAGCAAAGACCACGCAAAGACCACGCAAAGACCACGGACGGAAACGTGCCGCATATCCAGAAACACGTGGCCAGAATATAACATTCACCGGATTAACACCCTGATTAGTCATAATCGGAGGAACATATCAAGGCGAACTGCCATGCTGACCAGGTACTGGCCAATCGGTGATCACGCAAGTCGGTTGAAGCTCCCACATAATGACCACTGCCGTGCCTGCGAAGACGCAGAGGAGGAGACGGTGGAACATCTCTTCTGCAGTTGTCCGGCTCTAATGACTAGACGTCTAAAGACTATAGGTCGACCCTTCCTACACAAACTCACTGAGTTACACGAGATAGATCTAGGGGATCTAGTGAGGTATCTCCAACTACCATGATGGATATAGACACGGTATATAAAAGAAGATTGTCCGGAGTGATGTGGTATGCAAAACGGTGTCTAAATAATATCTTTAGCAACCACGTAAACCAACCACCTACCACCACATGAATAAAACCATCACCAGCAAATGCTACACTCAGCTCGTCTATGCTGATGATATATAAAGGGTGGGCCATGTACAATTTTTAATTTGCACCCCCGTGATTTTGAAGTATATGGCCGGCCAATTTGATATATATGCCTTCCAAAGTTCTGAGTCGTCAACTCAAACTGTAAGAAATCTACGATATAAATTCGATAGAAATGCAGTTCCATCAATGCAGTTTGTGGATCAATTTGTGAAATGTATTCGTCAATCCGGCATTCTGTAGAATATAATGCCGCTTTAGATGAAAGTGTGCTCGATCAATCAACTCACCACAGTTCGCAGCAATTGAACATTTCTCGCACTTCTTTGCACAGAATTTTGCATAAGGACGTCGATATGAAGGTTTGTTAAAGTAAAGTCCAATTAGTCCAACACCTGAAGCCTCGTGACCATCCGAAGGGATATCGCGTCGCTGAATGGGCTGAAGAAGAGCATATTCACCGAAAAATCATATTTTCCGACGAAGCTCACTTTCATATCGGTGGTTACGTTGGCAAACAAAATTGTCGCATTTGGGGCTCAGTAATTGCACACGTCGTCTAGGAGAAGCCGATGCATCCACAACAAGTGGCTGTGTAGGCCCATAGGCCCATTTGTATTCGGAAATTAATAATGTCAGCCTTGTGATTGAGCAGGGAACTGTGCCGATAATAGGGAAATTTCTTTATAGTGCAGAATCCTGGATCATACTGCATGCAGACGAAACAGCGCTGGGGATCGTCAAGTGGAAAATGCTGCGCAAAATACTCGTATATGCAACACGAAAAGTATGATATAAATCACGTCGTACACGTAATTATGGGACTGAACGCAACCCGAGCCATATCAGTGTAATGGATTGGGATAAATAAACGTGAAGAAGAACGAGAATAAGGACTACAAAGACTCGCTGGAATAATCAGGTGGACTAAATCCTAGAGTGAAAATGCAGAAGATCGACACGGGTAGAGAAGTATCATATCTGTATTTCTGATATAACGCAGACCAATTAAGTAAATACGTATGCATTTTCGGGTGATTTTTCATTTTTTAATTTCTGATTTGGGGTTTATATATTTCGTTAGTATTTTCATATTTCAACTTCGAGTATTAGTTAATTTTTATTGGGTTTTATTTCATTGGCCTTTATTTCGTGAAGCAGTTGTGTGTTTCGTTTGCCATACTCCACAGCTGTCTACTTGCGTCAATGACAGTAAACCAATATCCAAAATTCATTTATGTTTGTAAAGTTCAACCAAAATCGAACTTTGTGTTTTCCATCAGCTCCATAAGTCGTCCATGAAATGAAAATGTATAGATTTCTAAAAACAAAAAAAAAACTAAATTCGTTCCATCCTGTAAACAACAGAAAAAAACACACTACCCGCTATAGTATAGGTATATATAACTACACCATTTCCAGCATGTTACAACTTAAACAAGGACTCTTGAGGGCATCACATCGGGTATAGTGAGTTTAACTGAACTGCCAGTACAACTGCCAACCATGATTTACATTCACTTGTACTGGTTGTTGGAAAACGGGAAATTTAATTTTCCAATTAAATGCTTAAAACAATAAAACTTTTTTTTCGAGGGTGTTAGAAAATGCAGTGAATGGGAGTGCGGTTGGTAGGTAAGAGGGGGTTTGTTAACAACTAAATGTGGTACTACAATCCTGAGTTTGCTCAGGAAAAAAGTACGCAACACATCGTTGAAACAGCTTCTGTGCACCCCAAAACCCGTCATTGGAGCAAATTGTCGCAATATTTGGAAAATTGTTACTCTAGTCCTAGTTGGTTGACAAAACAAAAAAAGACACACAAAAAGAAGAGCAAATGTTACTGTTGATATTCGAAATATTCAGAACAATGTTTGAACTTAGAATGCATGGGGTTGTTAACTAACAGTGTTGCCATTGTTCAATGAAATAGAAATCAGTGGTTGTGATGTTGTTATTACCATTTCATAAGGGTGATTCATTTAGAGGTAATTATTGCCAGCAGGGTGTATTTAGGACGTTTTAAACTGGCAATGTATTTTTTTCAGTATTGTTCGACATTTCATCATCGATAAACTTTGCACGACAGCGTTTTAGTCCTAGGGGTCTCGAAAAACTTACAAAAGATTCATTTAGATGTATTTTTTTCAGTAAGGATTTTATGACGAATCATGACATATCACTGAATTTTAGCTCAGAAGTGCTTGCCATTTCAGCATGAAAAGACTTAGCCCGGCATACGTCTTTAAATACTACACAGCTGTATCTTAAAGAAGTTTCACAGTTTTGGATTAAATTTTTTTGCCATATTTCAAAAGTGTCGTATTTTGGATAAAGAAAATCTCGAAGAGGTTTAAGAGCTGTCATTATATCCAAAGAAAACAACGGGTTGGTGCGGTTTTTTGGGTGTGATCAAGACGGGGCTAATTGCCATAAAGCCCGTGAAACAATGACTTTATTGGGAGTAAAATTTACCGAACAGCTAACTTCACGCTTCGGACCGATGAATTGACAGCATACATGTTGGTACCATACGTGCTGGTACTTAACTGATCGTTTAGATATTTAATAATATTATCTGAGGAATTAGCTGAGATACCAAGTATAGTTCTCCTGGTAGCCGAGGTGGAACCTTCTTCTCGCGTTGCTTGTTCAGAATTTGGCGTAATGCAAATATCTGGCCAATGCTCGTTTTTCCCACTTGCGCTAGACAGAACATGCTACGCAGCCGACGAAATACTTATTCCACGTTATTTGCAAATATACGTGGGCTACCTTTATTAAATATAGGACACAGGACACTGAGACTCCAATCGAAGGGCATGCATTCGTGTAAACAGATATTGCCTAGGGGGCGGTGAAGGCACCTTGCCAGCTCATCGCTGCCAGCCTTAATCGCCTCATCTGGTAGTCCATCAGCACCTGTAGCTTTTTTGTTTTTAAGCCGGGAAAGAATTGTCTTCTAGTTACTCCACTCCGTCAACTGCATTGGATTCTCCTAGCACAAGTAATGCAGAGAACATGTCTCCGGTAGTTGCAGCTTTCCGATGTCCAGCCTCTATTGCGCGAATTTTATTTAAATATGGTTGGAATTTCCATAGTTAGATACAATAACATCATCAAAACTGCTCGTGTACTGAAATATATAACGAAGAGGGTTAGAACGATGTCCAGCGTTTCTCGTTTCTCTGCCCTCTCTCACGCTCTTCGTTGAATATTTCAGTACACGAGCAGTTTTGATGATGTTATTGTATCTAACTACAGAAATTTCAACCGTGTTTAAATAAAATTCTGACAATAGAGAGCTGGACATCCGCTCGTTTTCTTAATGGCATTCTACTGAGTGAGCAAATTTTCTCCTCTACCCTTTCATCCTCTTTGGTGTCAGTCTTCATCCGATACTCAAACGAATAAGCCATTGCAATGGATAATCCACCTAATACCCTGTGCGCGAAGTGTTTCAAAGCTTCACAATCCCAATTCATTGCGTGTCATATGTGCAGAGCAAAATATCATCATATATGTGCTAAAGTCGATGAGAAATTTTGCGAAATGTTCTCCAACAATAAGAACGTTGTATTCATTTTTGATGACTGCCTCAACATTGCACCTAGCCAAGGGGTTCATATGGCACAGCTGATCAAAAAGGTAATAGAGAAAAGGTGTAGAATGAGAGATCAAAGAAGACATACAGATTATAGACCATGCAGCAAACTAAGTTTAAATAGTGTTTGATTGATACTAATGATAGCTAAGTTATATTTATGTTGTTTTCATCGAACGAAAATCCGCATTCGCTTTTATTTCTTTCCGTAGTATGTCCAACCAAAGAGCAAATTACAATAGGAACTCGAACCTACTACCGAAATGGCCTACTACCTTGTCGTTATCAAGAGAACGTGAAGAGAGGAATATCGGCTCTTGTCTATTTGTCTAGGATCTAACATGATCCAACATATCTCTTCATTAACGAATTAAGTAAGAGAGATAAAATCATTCGTGCAATCACAAACAATTTGTGGAGTTGTGAAAATGTTAAAAATAAAGTACTTGCTAACAACCTTGAGTTGACGGTAGGAAAATTGCCAAAAACTCAGCAAACATCAAAACCAAAACCCAACAACAATGCAATTGAATATAGAGTTGGTGTTCCTGGAAGTCAACAAAACAAACACCTACAATCTGCTACAACTGCGTATAATCATAGAGAAATATACAAGAGTTTCTATCCCTCTCTTTACGTTCTCTCGGTGACGACGAGGTAGTAGGCCATTTCATCGAGTATGAGTTGCTGTTGAATTTTACTGTTTGCTGGGATTTAAAACGGTCCGATGACGTCGAGGTAGCGGGCCATTTCATCAAGTACGAGTTATATTTGAATTTGGACTTAACACGGGTGGAAATAAAAGGGAATGCGTATTTTCGTTCGATGCAACCAATATAATTTAGCTGCCACTAGTATCAATCAATCAATATTTAGTCTTATTTTGCTGCATGGTTTGCTTCTGGTGGCTTATCGCTTTCTCGCCTATCCACCCTGTTCTCTATAAATTCCCTACTACATAGTCGATCAGCTGTGTCATGGATACCCCCTGGGCTAATGCATTGGATTGGTTGCATCGAGCGAAAATAAGCATTCCCTTTAATTTCTATCCATTTTAAGTAAAACCAAGGAGTAAAATTCAACAGCAACTCGTACTCGATGAAATGGCTCACTACCTCGTCGTCATCGAGAGAACGTAAAGAGAGGGATAGAAACTCTTGTATTTTCTCTATGATTGTATAGTCAACATTTTCTGTCTGTGGCTTCGTCTGATTCTTCTTTGCCTACTGTTGAGTCTGGTGTATTAAACCTATGCAAAAGGCGAATGAGTGGGTTCGACGGCAGAGACGTAGCCGTAATAGGTAACCTGTTGTACTGGGTACAAATACTTCTGATGAACTTGAAGTTGTAGTTCAGATGAAATGGGTTCATTTGTCCTCCTTCAAATCAACTTTTACTTCTGAGCAGATAATAACTTATGTTGAGAAACATACAGAATTCTGAAAACAGCACACGGAATGCTGCAAATTAGTGGAAAGGGATACTGATGTAAATTTGTTTGAAACTTTAAGCTAGGAGTATCACCATGCTTTTATCATGTGATCACCAATTCCAATAACAGGGGGTTCAAATTTGAAATTGTAATGGGTTTTCCAATTTGAGTGATATGATTTCTAAGTGACATTTCTGCCATATGCAGTATGTCAGTTTTTTGTCTGTAGTTTTTTTTTTTTTCATTGTATTCAGTAAATGTTTACAATTTCATCATAGAGAGATACACGCAACAACAACGTATATTGCTACCGTTCGGGCAGGTGTTGCCGAAGACCGCAATTTATCGATTTCAAGACGTTGTCATCAATTGGGATTGTCGCAAACTACAACCTGGCGGAATTTGGGTAAGGATTTGTTATCACTCAAGAACTGAAGCCATTGGACTACCGTAAACGTCATGAGTTTGCTGATTTTGTCTTGGAACAACGTGACAACGATAACGACTTTTTTTAAAAAATTATCTTCTGCGATGAGGTTCTCTTTCATCTGAGTGGTGCGGTAAGTATACAAAACTGTCGATTCTGGTGCGAAGAGTATCCACAAATTATTCATGAACCACCATTATATTCTCCTACATTGACAGTTTGGTGTGGTTTTTGGTCTGTTGTAATCATGGGTCCGTATTTCTTTCGAAACGAAACTGCTAACACCGTTTCTGTCAATAGAGAGCGGTATAGATCGATGATAACCAACTTTTTATGACCGAAATTGAAAGAAGTTGATTTTGGCAACATTTGGTTTCAACATGACGGGTCTATGCGCCACACAGCACGGGTAACAACAAAATTATTGCGAGAGAGATATTCGATTATTTTAAGAAATTGTGACATTGAATGGCCTCCAAGAAGTTGTGATTTAAAACCATCAGACTATTTCTTGTGGGGTTATTTTAAGTCATTGGCCTTTAGCAATAAACCAGACTCTCTTCAAGTTTTACAAGTCAATATTGAACGTGCTATCCATGACATACAGTCGGTGGTGCAATGGGTAGTATACGCGCCTCTTGTACTAGAGATCCTGGGTTCGATCCCTGCTCTGACCACCTTAAAATTTCTTTCGACGGCGGTCACCTCACATAGTGACGGGACACTATTGAGTATTTAGCCATGCAAATGCTTCTCAAAAATACCGTTCGGAACCGGTGTAAAACTGTAGGTCCAAATCAGTGAGTATAAAACTAGAAAGCGCACAGCTCACTCGTTGTGAGAAGCTCTCCCCGATTCCTTCATGGGATGTAATGGGAAACCATTTATTTATTATTTGTTCATGACATACGACTTGATTTAGTGGAAAAAGTGATCGAAAATTGGGTTCATCGAATTCGTTCCTGCAAAAAATGACGTAGAGGTCATTTGAAAGACATTTAATTCAGAACTTAATTGTATCGAATGTACTTCATATTAAATAAATATTATTTGAATTTCAAACACATAATTAGTGTGTTTTTTTTAAAGAAATCATATCACTCAAATTGGAAAATCCACTCTTTACTTTGCCTTCCATTGAATGTATTTCATGATTTTAGGCCAATGTGTCCAATGTGCAAAATGTCCCTCATTGCTGCAGAGCACATTCTTATATCCCTGATTGCAACAGGAGTGTGTACAAATGCGATGTGTTTGCGCGAAAAGAAAACAGAAGTAGTCATTTTCAATTTAGAATATGTCGTGTCCAAGTGACATTAAATTGTATGTACAGCCAAGTGAACACCAGTTTGGCATTTGTTGGAAGTGGCTGCAGTGATAAAAGGATCTAGTTCACCACACTAACTAGTAAAAGGTTTGTATCCAAAACAAAGGAATTATGATTACACTCCTTACAGCGAGTGATCTATTTTTAACAGTCATTGCCTGGGGGGATGGAACTTATTGAGAAAGTAATCGTTTTACTTATAATTCATCTATCATGATAAACATACATTTGTTTAGTATTTATTTAGCTGCAAAAGCTGTGGCAAGTTTTCAGTTAGTATTACTGAGCTTGTTTAATAAAACCAAATCTTCCCAAAATTAACTTTAACTTACATACATACATGTTAAAGATTAAATAACAAATTGTATAGTTTCAATATTGCCGCTAAGGTTGTACTTAAATCCTCATGATATATCCCTAATGATTATAAGTTTTTGTATAATTTTCCAAATTCTTCGAATCATTAATTAACTTTTATTGAGTTCCAAGATCCTCTTAAGTTGCTTCCTTAAATCGAAGCAAACATAATTATTTTTCACTTGATTCACTTAAATCACCGATTGAATGGAAATTAATTAAAAAAGCAAACGCACACATTTAGATGCTCCAAAGTAGTTTAACAAACTGAAGTCTACAACCAAACCCCATGTGAACTGTATGTAATTCTCAGAGGATGGATTCCGTTCAATAGTAACTACGAAGAAAACAGCAATTTCACATGAAACAGGCAAGAGAAAGTCATGTCATTTTAAGTCATTCCACATAGTAATATGATTCGATTTGAATCGTTTTATATTACATACGATTTACTAACAACATTTCCTATAGTTTATTATATTGTGTCTGTCCTCTTCTAGTGGTGGGTTTTACAGTTAGCGCGGACATTATTCTCTTTAACCATATTGATTTGGTGTTCTATGTGGAACTGCTAGTATTAGAAACAATTACAGTGTTCTACAGTAATGGGTAAAGGAATGGTGACAAATCAATGTGGGTATTAATTTCGCAAGGTTGATGAACATGTGAAGTGATCAAATCCAATTCAAACTTTCTGGTAAAATGGGAAAGAAGTTGCAGGGAATATGCCATGCAACTTTAAGGGTTGATGTTGGTCTGACACAGCATATAATTTAAAAATAGTGATTCTAAGCGTTGTTTCCATTATTGTTAATAAAACAAGGATATTTTTAAATAATAGCGTCAATAGTAATTTTGATATGTTCGATGTGGTTCTAAACTCAACACTTCACAATAAGTCTCTACTCAATATCAAAATTTAACAGCCACAACACTTTTACTATACCTGGACGAAGTTTAGGTTTGTGCGTTACAATTAGAGTGTCCAAAAAACCGGAATTTTTTGGAAACCGGTTTTCAGTTTGTTCGAAAAATCAATTTTTCAAGAAACCGGTTTTCGGGTTGTTCGAAAAATGCATTTTTCAAGAAACCGGTTTTCGGTTTTTAATTTTGGTAAAAACCGGTGGAACCGGGTTTTTCGGTTTTTTTTTGCTTTAAATTAAATTACACATGGCCAAGGCCGCGGAATAGGGGAATTCAATGAAACAATTTTTTTTTTATTATCTAGTGCTTTTGTGATTGTCATTTGTTTGTTTACAGTCCAAACAAAGCCTCCCAAAACACAGAGAGTACATTTGTGAAGTATTAAAATATCAAAATTTTTGAGCATTAAGTTGCAGTTTACCGTTCGCATTAGAAATGAGTGATAATATTGCACCAGTTAAAAAGGTAATAATAATTGATTAAATCAAAATTTCTTTATGAAATTTTCAATCGTTTTATGAAATAATAATAATGGGTGTACCACATAATCCCCAAAATCAAAATCCCCAAATCAAAATCCCCAAATCAAAATCCCCAAACACAAAATCCCCAAACACAAAATCCCCAAACACAAAATCCCCAAACACAAAATACCCATTTTCTGTGTGAAATATATTCAAATTAGGTTAAAAATCGGGTGTACCACATAATCCCCAAAATCAAAATCCCCAAATCAAAATCCCCAAATCAAAATCCCCAAACACAAAATCCCCAAACACAAAATCCCCAAACACAAAATCCCCAAACACAAAATACCCATTTTCTGTGTGAAATATATTCAAATTAGGTTAAAAATCGCCGCGATTTTAAACCTAATTTGAATGTATTTCACACAGAAAATGGGTATTTTGTGTTTGGAATTTTTTCTGAAATTAAAATTCAAAACAAATTGTAAATATTTATTCACAAATATTTATTGGGTATGTCATGAATAGTAGTAGTAAACTAAAATATATAATATATATAACAATAAGGGGAAAACAACAATATTTCGTTATAAAAATAGTTCAGTTAGAAATTAAAATTTTAAACATATTATATAATGAATTCACAAATGTTTCATAATGGGATAAAAACAATAATTTTTCTTTATCAAAAGAGTTTACACATAAGATGAAATTTATAACATGTTATAAAGCTTTTAGGTACACAGTGAAATATTATGAGATTTACAAGGCAAATGAGTTATTTTATCTAAATCAGTTCGAGATTCAACCACTTTTTTAATTTTCTTAAGACGCTCAACATTTATTTTATTTTTTTTCGGTAATATCGTAAAAATTTGGGGATTTTGTGTTTGGGGATTTTGTGACAATATCTCTGAAAAAGTGTGGGGATTTTGTGTTTGGGGATTTTGTGTTTGGGGATTTTGTATTTGGGGATTTTGATTTGGGGATTTTTTTTCGTCTGGGGATTTTGATTTTGGGGATTATGTGGCACTCCCAATAATAATGTACTTAACTCATTTAATTTAATATTTATGTGAAAATATTATTTGGAACCATTTTTGATGGCTTTGATTTGAATCCCAAATTTTCTTGTGACGTTCCAGTTTTTTTTTATGAAAAAGTTGTTTTAAGCAAAGTCTAACTCATATAGACGTTGTAAAAACTAAATTTCTTTGATGTGTTTTCTGATAAGAATAAGAATAAATATAAAAATCTGGAAAAATATTGGCAAAATTATTGAAATTATCCACCAAAATATGGTGATGTTCCAGTCTTTTTCTTTACAAAAAAACATGTGTTACTTAATTATTAAATCCATCAACATTCTTACAGGCAAACCTGAGCAAAGCTCAGAAAAACCATAATTACCTAGAAAAATTAAAAGCCACTGGTAAATACGAAGAATACAAAAAGCGTCAAGCTGCGAGAACGACGTCAGAGGGAGAAAATACGGGACGAGAAATTGCCGCCTGAGCGACGTAAACAAATACTGGTTGGTCGGCTTCGCGCTGGTCGTGAAAGAAGACAAAAATATAGAGCAAATAAAAAAAATAAAATTGTTGATCTAAATGGAGCAAAGGAAGCCTTCAAAACAAAGTCTGCTCTTAAAAAAGCAGTAACAAAAGCAAAGAAAGCTCTCCCGCGGTCACCATCGAAAAAAACAGCAGTTTTGATAAATTTATTTAATAATATGGAGGATCAAAGCCAATTGCTTAAAAATTTAAAGCCTAGCCACGTTCCAGTCGTATCAAATAAAAATCTTGAATTGATTACCGATATTGGACAATTTTTTGAACGGGACGATGTGTCCGTAACATCGCCAAAAGTCAAGGATGTTAAGAAATTTTTGTCTAGATCAGGTGAGCAAATTCTTTTGCCCACTAGACACATGACATTGACTTTAAAGGAAGCTTATGGATTATTCGATCAGGAAAGAAACAAAATTGGAAAAGGTTAGTACAGCTGTAACTGCAAGCACATATCAATTATACGGCACTAAAAACGGCTTCCAATGAAAGCGCTGTGGTTCGATACGCACGTATAAACACATGCCATAACCGTATCTAAAAAATTAAGCGTAGCGACGAGAATCGAGATTTCAATTCGACTTCGCGAATGCCAAACCGTAGTGAGTGTCCGTATAAACGCCTTCTTTGCCAATACGCTGGTTAACAGCTGCTTTTTGTTCAGGCTTTCGTAACCAATTCATGCTGATGGTCATTAAGATACTGCGAAAAGATATATCTTCGCTGTTTTCGCAGTCGCTCAATTAAAAGTAATAAAAATTGACTCAATTGGCTCATAGCGTGTACCACAAATATTTAATGACTGATAATAAAAATGTCAACAAATAATCAGGTGTTTTCGATTCGTCTTCAAAGTGTGATCACACAGAGTTGTTTTCGTTGTAACTATAAACGGGCGCGTTTTATGTGTATCGAACCACAGCGCTTTCATTGGAAGCCGTTTTTAGTGCCGTATAAACGAGGTATATGTTAAACATTTTTTACTTTTTCTTTGCACAGACTCATGTGGCTTGACATTTTTTAAAGAATGCCGGCCACCAAATATTAAAATTATTGGCGATCTACCAAAGCATTTATGTTTGTGTATCTACCATGCCAATTTTAAAGAAGCAGTGTCAGCTTTGCATAAATATGTTCCAACCGTGCCTGATTACGATCAAGGTTTCATAAACAAATTTTTGTGCATAGAACCCGAGGTTAATTTTTGGTTCGGCAAATGCTCTAATTGTTCTGGAATTACTGTTCCTGCGCTAAAAAAATGGTTGAAGTTGATTCTTCTCATTTAAATCGTGATGCAAAATGGATGGTATGGAAAAAAAATTCCAACACTAACCGAATTGAAAAGCACGAAGCAAATGGTAATTTGGTAAACCTGATTGCACACTTAACATCAATTGCACCACACTTCTTGCGTCACAGCTATATCAAACGTTCACAGTCAAACACGTTCATAACTTTTGATCGGCCGAGAGCAGCAAGTACCGCGTTCCAATCTGAAGCAGTGCTTCAAATCGACTTTGCCGAAAACTTTGTATGCGAAATGCAGGCTGAAGTGCAAAGTGCGCGTTGGAATCAGCGGCAGCTTACCCTATTTACGAGCGCTCTTTACGATAATGAACATTTCAGATCAAAAGTAATGAGATCGGATAACTTAAGCCAAACACAACTTACAATTGTGACCTATTTATTTAAGCTATCAAAAGACTTGCCAAAATCTCTGACTATTTTAAAGGTTTGGAGTGATGGTCCGTCTTCACAATTTAAGAACAAGTTTATCGCCGCTGTTATTCCAGTTCTTCAAGAAAGATTCCAAATTAACATAATCTGGAATTACTTCGCTACTTCGCATGGTAAGGGGTGCATTGATGGGATTGGTGCGACAGTTAAAACTATCGTTCGGAAGCACATCAGAGCTCGCGAATGTATAGTAAATAATTCGTCTCAGTTTGTTCAAGCGTTTAATCGCACATTATCGCAAATTATAGTAGAGGAAGTGACCGATAATGACTTCGAAACAATAAACAATGATTTAAAAACCGCTGATATTTATACTCGTGCTAAAACTGTGTGTGACATCTCGAATGCACACCAAATTCAAATCATTGTTGAAAACATAATTATGTATGACACTTCGCTTGAAGGATACAATTAATTAATTATTTACCTTCTCTTCTCTTTTCTTTTCTTTTTATTTTTATTTCGGTTTCTATGTTTATTTTCATTTAATTTTTTCTTTACAACTTTATGAGAAAATAAGTTCACTTAATTTTGATTTTGAAAGAATTTACGTACCTACTGAATAGTATAATCAAACATGAAGTGATGTGTTTTTTTTGATTCAATAAAAAATAAACAATTTATTTTATTTTATGTTAGAGGGAAACGTGTCCAGGTTTTTGAAAACATTACGAATTTTTGCAGAATGTTGTACAAGCTCTTAGACCACTTCTCTTTTAGTGTGACGTTCCAGTTAACTTCAAATGGCTGTAGCTTTTAAGCCGCAAGAAATAGAAGGACAATTTTTTTTGCGCCAAAGTTAGAGCCTGAGAATATATTTTGAGTGATCATAAGTTATCGCTAGTTTACAATACATTTGATTAACGTCCATTTCTTGTTGAAAACTCAAAATTTCACAACTCTATTTAACTTATCACGTTTTAATTTTAAATTAAAACAACATATCTAAAATTAAAATGTTCGAGCGTTAGGTATATTTTAAATTATTTTATTCTTCAATATTTCGCTCACCATTGTGCAACATCGTCGAGAAGATAAACACAATAATTAATTAAAAATTAAATGAAAAAATAATAAAATGAAATTTTTAATTAATAATTGTGCTTATTTCCCTGACGATGCTACCCAATGGGTAGCGAAAAATTGAAGAATAAAATAATTTAAAATAGACCCAACGCTCGAATATTTTAAATTTAAATATAATACGAAAGGTCAAATTTTAAAAAATATATATCATATTCCAATTTGGAATGCGTGTTAACATAAAGTTCAAAAGTTTTGTTCAAATTCACATTAAACTGATTTAAAGTCGAAAATCGTATTCAAATTTGAAAAAGATTTTCATGTATGAAAATCTTATTAAGTTTAAAACATTTATTTATGAAATAATTTTAATTTTGAAATTTGATAAAAACAAAATGTCCGAAAAGCTTAATTAATTCTTAATTAATTCTAATTCAAATCATAAAATCATTTTGAAGAAAAAATTGTTTGGGTATGTCAGTTAAATCATATGTCAAAATGGATATCATGTTTCTTAATTCCAAAATTTCACTAAAATGAGATGCACCCGCGGCATTTTCATTTTTTTCAACAACCGAGGAGAATATGATCTAAAAATGGTTTCTCATTACATCCCATGAAGGGACAGGGGAGAACTTCTCACAATCACTGAGCTGTGCGCTTTCCAGTTTTCACTCACTGATTGGGACCTAAAGTTTAACACCGATTCCGAACGGTATTTTGAGAAGCTTTTTCATGGCTATATACTCGATAGTGTCGCCGTCACTATGCGAGGTGACCGCCGCCGAAAGAAATTTTTTTAAGGTGGTCAGAGCAGGGTTCGAACCCAGGATCTCATGTACAAGAGCCGCGCACACTAACCATTGCACCACCGACGGCCACGAGAGATATGTCACTAACCGAATATGAGAATATGATCTAAGACAACTTAATTTGAATCATATGGTAGGGCCAGACCAGAACAGATCGAGACAACTACAATTAGAATAGTGCGTTCTATAAATACAACTTTCAAAACTTCGGCATCAGTGCGTGTAAGTAGGAAAGCAATGTGTAAGTACCAACAATCACTCTGCACAATAAAATAAATGTCTTCGGTTAGTGACTGGTGTCAATACACACCGCATTGGCTTAACGGGCTAGTCGCTGCTGAAGATGATGCTTCACAAACATCGAAACGATCGTCCAGCGAATGTGAGTTCGAATCCCACCCGCGGCGTTTAAATTTTTTTTTCAATAACCGGTGAGAATATGATATCTTAGTTTATAGGAAATTACAACCTTATCATTTATTATTAATTTTTTGTAAGGATATTAACACATATTATGTAAAATACGATTAACCGGTTAACCGACTTCAAATAACCGATTTCCGGTTTGATCGAAAATTATGTTTTTTAAAAAACAGGCACACGGTTAACAGCAAAAAACCCGGTTAACCGGTTTCCCCGGTTTCGGTTTTGGACACTCTAGTTACAATACAGCTCGAGTCGAAATACTCTCGAATCGGCTATTTATCTCAGTCACAACTCTACACAAGAAGTCATTCAGTGGTTTATTGATCCATCTCGAAGTAGTGACATCTTTTTTTCTATTCGCCTAGAAAGTTCCTTAGCGATTCCATCAACCGTTAGTGGTGAGACCGTGTACGCGGGCTTTTTCCTTACCACGGCAATGTATTAACATAACGCTTCACTAAACTGTCAAACCGAGCATGCTGCAATACCGACCACAAATGCAGAGGTTCGTTGTGATTCAAATGTTAGTTACTCCAAACAGATGTGCAGCATGCTTTTTTGTAACAGTATTACGCAGTTTATCGAAGCATTAAGTCATTATAAATATTGAACAAGTGTTGAGAAACTGACGATCACTTCTACCAATCACTATGTTCTGAACTTTCTATTTCAACACAAAAACGACATGACAAATTTAAGTCAAGTGACTACTACCCTATGTTTTGTATTCATCATAGTTGCGTGAAGTTCCTTAGACATATCATATTAAACCGTAGACGAATAGACAAGAGTCTCTATCCCTCTCTTTACGTTATACCTATGACGTCAAGGTAGTAGGCCATTTCGTCGGGTTCGAGTAGCTGTTGAATTTTACTCTTTGGTTGGACATAAAACGGACAGAAATAAAATGGAATGAGTATTTTCGTTCGATGCAACCAACATAAAACATAATTTAGCATAATTTAGCTACATAGTCGATCAGCTGTGTCAAGGATACCCCCTGATTAAAGTCGTTCAAACATATGGATACATACAAAATATTTAAACATTCCATAAATTTGTTTGAAATGTGATGATTATTTTTATCATATTGATGAAGACATCATAAATTGTATGAAACTCTTCATAAAATACAGCCAACAAATTTAGTGCAATTTTGATGAATCTCTGCATTATTTTTCATGAAAAATTTTATCAGTTTTTACGATAAAAATCAAGCTATTCATATGATGTGATATACAAATGAATCTATTCACACAAATTATTAAAAAAAATTGAAACTCTTTTATGACGTGGAGGGAATATTTTGGGTTTTTAAATACTTGTGAATAGATTCTTCATATGCATGAAATTTGCATAAGTATGATGAAATAGTTTATCAGCGTGCCATGGAATTTTTGAAGAATTTTTTTGGTCATTGAAATCACGGCAGATTTACAATTGTTTCGACCAATACTGTTGCAACGAATTCGCAGTTATCACTTTTTCCAGTAACTAGTTAGTTTTTTGCTCATTTAATTTTAGCACTTGTCTAGGTTCATGGGAATATATATGTATTTACAGTTGTTATTTTCCCCCATTCCCTAAGCAATGGTTTATTTCTGCTTATTTTCTTCTATTACACAAATACACATGAGTTTCAATTCCCTAAACTTGTTACATTATTAACTTTCCTCTATGTCTTTTATCCGTAGTGCGATTGCAGGAAAAGAAAAAGAAACATACACAAATGAAAGTTGTATGTACATATGTGTTTCCACAGATATAAAATGTCGGGCCGGGTTTCTTTAAGGCCTTCTTAGATTGAAAAAAGTTCGTTGTTTCTACATATATAAAACCTCTTCGAAATAAACCATGGCACGATGAAGAGTGTCGCACTGCAAATGATGAAAAGTATGACAGAGCTTCAGTCAATTGCGACGCGAGCTGCGACTGAGTGGTATGGGGAAAAAAGAAAAGGACGTAAACCGTCTCTTTAGGAGTAAGAAATGGCAGTGGAGAAAGCGCGAGAGTAAGAAAATTGAGACATACAGGAGGAAGATCGAAGCCCGAAAATTGTACCAAAGAGTAAAAAACGGGTTTATTGGACACGGTTAAGGACCCCCTTCTGTAAAGCCAACGACTGAAATCTTATGAACAGAGCATGTTGGAAATATGGGGAGATCATTTTCCGCGCTACTGGTACCTGAGATATCCAATTACGATGGGACAACCGATTCCAATTTTGGCGACGACGTCAATTACCCCCTCCTAACCAAGACTAGATCGGAACAGCTATTGCCAGGCTTAAGAACAACAAAGCCGCAGGAGCCGATGGATTACCGGCGGAGCTGGTTAAGGCTGTAGGCGATGAGCTGGTAAGATGCATGCATCAGCTCATTAGGAAAATTTGGTTAGATGTATGCATGCCCGGCGATTGAATTCTCAGTGGACTATGTCACATATGTCGAAAATATGTCCCCAGTCTCTGTGCCAACTACCGTGGAATAAGCCTTTTACCCATAGCATATAAGGTTTCATCAAGTATAATGTGCGAAAGACTAAATATAATTATCGCTGGCCTGATTGGACCATCATACCAGTGTGGCTTTAGGCCCCGAATATTGACAACTGGCCAGATTTCCACACTACGCCAAATCCTGGAGAAGACCCACAAAAAACAAATCGACAACCTATCATCTATTTGTCGATTATAAGGCGGCCTTCGATAGCCCGATACGGGAGAAACTCTACGAAGCAATGTCTGAGCTTGGTATTCCCGCAAAACTCATACGCCTTTGCAGGATGACCTTGACGAACACCAAATCCGCAGTGAATGTTGGTAAGGATCTTACCGAACCTTTCGAAACTAAGCGAGGCCTCAGGCAATGCGATCTCTGTAACATCTTAATTGGGGTCATTATGCGAAAAGCCGCAGTCAGAATGAATAAAACCATCAGCAGCAAAAGTCACATGCGGCTCGCGTTTTCTGCTGATGTAGATATCAGTGGGCGTACCATTACAGAATTTACATACTCTGGATCTGCCGTAAAAGAAATAACAGCAAAGTCAGCCTTGTGATCAAGCGGAAAATATCGCAAGCAGACGACACATCTCTAGGAGTCTTCGAGAGAAAAATACTCCGAAAAATGTATGGCCTTATAGTGCACAACGGCGAGTATCGGGGCCGCATGAACCAGTTATTTCCCGGCATTGACATAGTTAAGCGGATCAATATAACGCGATTGCGCTGACCAGGCCAGTCAGTAGAATGAATAAAGACGAACCAGCACGAAGGGTTTTCGAAACAGTACTCGAAGGAAGACGAAAAATAGGAAGACCAGGACCCCGCTGGAGGGATCAAGTTGAGGAATTCCTGCGTACACTTGATATTATCAACTGGAGAGAAATATATTATCTTCAGTTTGTAAAGTCCCTGACCCCCAGGTGTTGTTCGAGACCGGATAAGTAAGTAAGTACGCCCCAATTATAAATGTTTGTTGTTTTGGTGTAAATATAACGTGTGGTTGGAGGTTGTAGCAAGTACAGTATACTTGTGTCCAAACACAATGTGTTTGCTATTCAAAATTGCATATTGGAGACCAATAATTAATATGTTTGTGACCCAATTATAAATGTGTTTCGGCTACCAATACAGCTGTGTTTGCTGCAATATTTAACCTCTACGGTGAGTAGGAGAATGATAGAGGTTCATGGAGATATTATTCATAGTTAAAGTTGTATGTGTGTAGCTACATTTTTGCATTATATTTGAGTCAGTGATTCATAAAAATTCCTAAATGCGTGTCTAAATTGCAGACGAAGTGAGTATTTGCGTTTTAGTTTCATGTATTTAGTCGTCAATTGGAAAGAGGGTAGCAAATGCGCTTGGTTGATTAAATAAGCACGCAGTCGAAAAAATTTATATTACAAGTACAGGTTAAAAAATCTGTCATTTTTGTTGTTTAAATTTTATGTTTTGGAGTTTGCTAATCAATATTACATGTTGGAGACACCATGATTAAAATATTATAAAATATGTGTTTGTGATCCAAATATATCTGTGTTTGTGATACAAACACTCCTGTGTTTGCTGCACAGTTTATGCTCTCTCGAGAGCAAGTGAATAAAAGAGGGACAACGAGAGATTATTCACAGTATTACTTGTAAATGGGTAACTTTTTTTCCCATTATTCTCACAGTCAGTGATTCATAAATATTCCTGATTGTGTGTAAATTGCAGATGAAGTGACCAAGCAGCGGAAGTCGCAAGGCTTTCTACAAATAAGGCATGCGGAATAGTTCTTTTGTAATGCCTTCCTAAAATAACGCCTGAAGAATGCATGCATTTTTATTTCATCAGATATATCAAAGAAGAAGATTTTTACAATTTTGAGAAATTACTTTTCTGATTCTTTTTAACCGTAATTTAATTGGAAAATTTCATACAAATTTAAAATTATATTTTTTACTTACAAATTTATTCAAGCTCAAGACCTTTTTAAATAATATAAAGCTTATTTATTAGCTTCATATTACTTTCAAAAAAGTCGAGCATAAAAATGTTCCAATGATACCAAGGCTGTCTGCTATTTCGGATCTTGCCAAGATCTTAATTTTTTTCATCTTCATTTTTAAAATTTTCAATTTGAAGTTTGGCGTGGTACAACGTACTAAGATAGATACATACATACAAT
Organism: Phaonia tiefii; assembly: GCA_963931995.1. Lineage (NCBI taxonomy): Eukaryota > Metazoa > Arthropoda > Insecta > Diptera > Muscidae > Phaonia > Phaonia tiefii. The sequence continues at coordinate 86,871,419 of OZ008370.1, read as the reverse complement.
AAATATGTAGAATAAATATGTAGAAGTGAATAATGATTTTATGATAAAATAAATTATTTTAATTTTATTTTTGTTTGTTTTTATGTAAATGCCTTCTAAGGCCTTCCTCTTTGCATGCCTTTTAAGGCCTTCTTTTGGCAATGTGCAAGGAAGGCGTTGCGTCCCAATCTAACGCAATGTTTAAAATAAAGGAGGAGGTAATATGTAGGGAAGGACTTCCGTATTTTAAAGAAGGCCTGTGTGGTTATGATTTCAGGCCTTCAAGGTCATGGCTTTTGCCGCTGGGGAGTGTTTCTATTTAAACTGATGTATTGCGTATTAGTTTATTGCATTCAGTTGTCAATGGTTCAGTAGATAGAGGATATCAAATGCGCTTGGTCGGTTCATAGTAGAAAACATTTGTGATCAGTAAAAAATAATAAATAAGGGCGTGGACGGTTAAATGGTTTGTGATGTTGGTTTGGTATCTGTATATGGCTTTCGTATATATAATTATGTGTGCTACCAAATTGATTAACGATTTTGCGGAATGAAGCTGAAAATATCGTAGCAATAACGTGAAGAGTTTTTCTTGTCTGCCCGAGTCTGGCTAGGCCGAATGCAATTTGTGAAATGTAATAAAAAACACACAGTACTTAAACAGGGCTTGAATTTTATGAACGAGCTTCGTATTTACATTAGTACATTATTTGTGTATCAACGCATAGTGATAGTCGAGATTTAAAATGTTGCAGCGTTTGCCGAAGTTGAAACCTTCTGGAAAAAAACCTGAGAAATAAGAAAGAAATGAGAAGCCAACGAGCAGCCGATTCTCATTTCAGAAACAAAATCAAATAATGCATTCAAGGCAAGTAAATGTGAAAAGAGTAGTTTTAAATCTATTAGGTTTTTTTTAATTGGTTATAAATGTAGAGTTATATTCATAAAATTATTTATAATAAAAAATATGAATGTATGTATATATTGAAATCAAATATAATCTTTTTGTGGAGGAAATAAGCACATGTTTCCTCGTAAGTATATGACGGTTTGGGATGAAGCACGCATATGTTTCCACGTAAAAGCATACATGTTTACCAGTAATCATTAATGTGTCCATTAGGGTGTCCCAAAAAATGTTCCGTTTTCGATTTTCATAGTTGTTCAAGTTTGATTGGAAAGCTTATAGGTTAGAGTATTTTTGATATTTTTTCCAGATTTTTCGGAAGAGGTTTAGAGGTCGCACCGGTCGAATTTCCCCTAAAAATCGGGTATTCCGGACGTTTTTTGAATTTTACTTAAAACTCAGTCAATAACCACGACTTTCTTAGTTTGTAAGTCAACAGTTTTAAAGCAAAACATTCAACCTTTTATTGTATATGCATAAACCACCAGTTTTGGGAATTATTTTGCTCAATAAGGTACCACGTATTAAATTTTTTCGTACATTTTGGATAAATTTTGTTAGTAACGCTTTATAACTTTTAAAATTGCTATCCAAATTTAACAAAACTGATGATGCATTCTAAAAGACGGATAAATTCCAAGCAATTTTGTAGAAAAAAATTTTTAATTTGCTGTTACTGTTCCAGAGTTATACCATTTTAAAGCTTTTTAAGCAATGTATGAACCTAAAAATATTATAAACTGTTTGCCATTTTTGCATCGGATTTGCTTTAAATTTCTATGAAAATTTAAAACACTAATGATGCACTTTAAAAGGCGAATAAATGCGAAGCAATTTGGTGGAAAAAAATTTGAGTTTGCAGTTACTGTTCCAGAGTCATTTCATTTTAAAACACTTTACCCATTGTATGAAACTAATAATATTATAAACAATTTGCCAATTTTTCATTGGATTTTCTTTAAACATTGTATTATTGAAAAACCTACATGCGATAAGTAACGACTAAGAATTACAGGCAGCAAAAAATGGCCCTGGCAACATATTGCAGGAACCATATATATGATTACTTGCTAACATATATATGTTTCCTGCAATATGTTGCTGAGGTCGTTGTTGTCTTTGTTGTCTTTGTCGTTACTTAGCGCATGTAGATTTTTTCAATAATACAATGTTTAAAGGAGATCCGATGAAAAAAGACAAACAGTTTATAATACTATTAGGTTCATACAATGGGTAAAGTGTTTTAAAATGGCATAACTCTGGAACATTAACTGCAAATTAAAATTTTTTCCACAAAATTGCTTGGAATTTATACATCATTTAAAGTGCATCATTAGTGTATTAAATTTTCATAGAAATTTTAAAAGGCATAAAGCGTTATTTACAAAATTTACCCAAAATTTACGAAAAAATTTAATACGTGGTATCTTATGGAGGAAAATCATTGGCAAAACTGGTGGTTTATGCATATATAATAAAAGTTTGGACGTTTAGCAAACTAAGAAAATCGTGGTTATTGACCGAGTTTTAAATAAAAGGCAAAAAACCCCTGGATGACCCGATTTTTGGGGAAATTCGACTTGAGCAATCTCTAAACTACTTCCGAAAAATCTGAAAAAATTCTCAAAAGTACTTTACCCTATAAGGTTTAAAATAAAACTTGAGCAAAAAAAAATGTTATTGATGAGACACCCTAATGTCCATTTACCTACATGTGAGTTTGGGACTTTCAAACATATGAATGTTTGGAGTGTTTTCCAAATATATACATGGATCGTGCAGAACATGTTTGGGAGAATATGTTACAGAGACCGGATTTTTTAACATCATTCACACACATCACTTACTCACTCACACATACATCACTTTCCTCACTAGTCAATGTATATGACAGTATTGTCCCTGCTTCCATTGTTGTATACCTCAAATGTTTAGAAATTGTATTCCAATATTGTCTCCCTGTAAATTTCTTGAACTCCGACTTCTAATATCCAACCACCATTTAACACACCTGCTTAGAAGGCATTAAAAAGGCCTTCATCCCGTGATTCCTCGAACTGACTTTGCCATGTTTATTCTCATATATGGTACTTACAATCCTAAGTATGCATTACACACATTTCATTTAGAGATTTGGTGAAGAAACTGAAAAAATCCTCCCATCAGGATGAAATGAAAACGAAAAATCCTATGTTTATACTGTTTTGGAATTCAGTCTCAGGACACAAAAATAAAACCGACAAAGAAGTCGATGAGAAAACAGAATGAAACAAAATGTTTATACAGTAAAATGGAACAAAAAGTGCGAAACGTTTGGTGTTATTTTTGTAAATGTCTGAACGTGTAAGTCTGCGTGTTTGAAATAAGAATGAAACATACATACTTTTCATTATAAGCTTACACATTTTTAATGGCTGCTTAGTTGGAAAAAGATTGAGAATCTGTAATCAACTCAGACTGCAGCTAGTAAATGATGGAGGTGGGTGCCATAATTTTTGGTATAGATGCGAAACTTCACCTATTACCATAGATTTTAAGGAAAGAGTGTAAAGACTATTGAAAAAATGTATTTCCATGCAGCTTAATGGACATGTGTTAATCGTTTCAGATACTGAATATTATCACTGTCGATCATAGCATTTATCACAGCTACCTCGTATGAAAAATGTATCCACAAACCACATGCTATTTCATTTGAAATACTTTTTCTGTTTCCATTTTAATTCCTTGCGATTTTTTTTTCGTTTGCGTTCATATCCTCCATTGTCATTTGTTCCTTTACAGACTTCTTGTCGAGTGTAAATTATATTTTATTGTTCTCTTTACTTATTGATGATATTTCGTCCTCGTTGTTTTTATTGCGACTTATACAAATTTCAGTTAAGTAAACACCAGCAAGTGTGAAAGAAGAGAAACAATGTTGAGGTTTAAAATTGATTAAAGAAATGAATAATGTGTATTTTATGTGTGTCTTTATTGCTTAAATTAGGAAGTAATTTATGCAATTGTCTAGAGTTTATTGTTCTTTTCTCTCTCTCTCTCTCTCTCTCTCCCTCCATTATGTAGCAAGGACATGTACCTCCTTGAAGCAGAGAAGTCATAAAGGGTTCCCTTTTACCACTCGAAATGAAAATATAATGTTGGCTGAAGGTTAACAAAGAAACAAACACAAGGCTTCATGAAGAGAGAGAGTAGAGAGAAAGTACATCCTAATAATTGTAACTGGGCCTTAAATGATTAAGTTTTTTACGAGCCACCGTGGAATTCTTTTTGAAATGTTCGAATGAAAAGTTATAAAGATGAAAATGTTATTTCTAAGTACTTATTTCATGCTACAAAAAACATAACAACAATAACTCGCTTTATAGATTAAACAGATTCCCAAGGATTTTGATTCGTTTTTATTTAATTACGATAACGTTTATTACAAAAGATGTTGAAAATGTGGAATGGAGCAGTCAACCGAAGCCGCTGACACCGATCTGAGGTTCCCACAACCATCCAAAGGTTCCCACAGCTGAATTCAGTCGCGACAACTAAAATTCAATCGTTGCATAAGTACCTCGTTTGCAGCAACCGAAGTTTACATTGCATCAACATCATTTTCACTAAACTCGGGTGGAGTAACTGAGTTTTCCATGAATTTAATTCATATTCGATTTTAGTAACCGACATTATTTGCGATTCGGTTGCTGCAACAAACAAAACACCGCTACTTAGAGTTGGCGGAAACCTCTTCGATGCCAATAGGGCAGAGTCCACTAATATGGACGTAATTGAAGTGCAATTTGATTCCAGGTCCAGCAATGCTAAGGCAGAGGACGACTGGTAAACATGTCGGTGCACTACTCAGAGGTAGAAAGCTACACTTTAAACCCGCCAAAAGGAAATTTAATGATCGTCGTCAACCTCTTAGGATAATCAAGAGAAATTGTGATGTCGACCAGGAGGCACTTACTGCCAAACAGAGAGACTCTCTGAAATGGACTCGTAATGTTATTGACAAACAATACATGACAGCGGCTTCAACATCGGAACAAGTGGAGAAGGAGCTTAGCTGACCGGATAAGCAACCATAGCCGAAGAGGGCAAAGGTGACCTGTTGGAACTCTGCTTTGAAGTCCTTTAGTGAGGTCTTAAAAGATAACCTACTAATGGCGGTTATCGACCAAGAGTCTATAAGCAACCAATAATGGTTAGATCTCGTTTGGTGCAAAAAAATTTATTTTGCTACAAAAAAATGTCGTCCGGAATTTAGTCTTATGGTTGATTGTAAAAGTAGATACCTTTCCCGCAAATAAAAAGTCCATATCGCAATAAGGTATGTTTTTTAAACGAACTAAATTTAACCGATTATTGACAGCCAAACCCAAACCCAAACGAAAATATGTATACCATAGAGAAATTCTTTAAAGAGAGAAGATTTGTCTCATCTGGCGTTTCCTTTCACACTCTTCGTGGTGCGGTCGGTGTGATAGGAGCTGGTCGGCTAGCACCAGATGGAGTTACAAGAACTGTTAACTTAAATTTGTCATGTCGTTTTGGTTGAGTACCGTGAAATTTAAACATATTTTTATAATTTTTTGTTCTCTTTTATGGTTAGTATACATTTGTGTTGTATAAGTATTTAACACAATAAATTTAACACCCAAAACGAAATGCCGTAGTAGTTTTCTTGTTGGTTGGTTTGAACCACTGCCTCTATCTGGTATTATTAAAACAATTCGTTCCAACGTCCAACGTTGATATCACACCAGGCCCAATGACAGAAATTTGGTGAGCGAGATAGTTTCTCTAGATATGTCTTTCTCTATGGTGTATACAAACACGCATACACTCAAACGTAATCACTCTCATGAATTGCTTCTCTCTTCTTTGTGAGCAAATAATTTTATAAAAATGCAGCCATCAAATGCTAACATACACAACGAGTGAAACCCTAGTCATTCTCTGTTCTCTCTCTTACTCTCTTCAATGAATATTTCAATACACGAGTAGGTTTTTGATAGTGATATTGTCTATAATATAAAAATGGATGTATATATATATGCATGTATGTGTGTATGTTACGAATGGACTCGAAAAGGGCTGGATCGATTTTGATGAAATTTTCAGACAATATTCATAATCATCTAGCCGGTGACATAGGCTATACAGCTAGGATGAAAGTGGGCGGTGCCACGCCCCCTTTTCAAAAATCGTATGTATGTGTGTATGTTACGAACGGACTCGAAAACGGCTGATGAAAATTTCAGACAATATTCAGAATCATCTAGCGGGTGACGTAGGCTATACAGCCAGGGTGAAAGTGGGCGGTGACACGCCCACTTTTCAAAAATCGTTCTCACGGCTTTTCTAATAGGCCAATAGACCGATTGTTATGAAAATTTCACAATGTGGTACTGACGACCTGCTGATATAACTTGGCTATACTTGGTCGTGATTGTATAAAGGGGAGTGGAACCGCCCTTACAACTTGAAATTTAAAATGGCTATATCTCATGAACTGTCAGAGATATGAGGATGGCATTTGGTATATATGTTGTTGGAACAGTATGAAGTACAGCCAGGGTGGGCGGTGCCACGCCCCCTTTGAAATAAATCGATATAACATCCATAACTATAGTTTGAAACGTAATGGAACTATAAGATACCTTTTCTGGCGGTTCAAATATATACTATAGACATTCTTGTTTACTTTTCGAAAACAGGTCTGTCACGAGGGTCTCCCTATATTCAAAGGGAATTTACACTTCGCTTGTAAAGGCAGGCCTGTTAGCTGGTCAAGTAGCGGAATCAGATTGGATGCCCATAGGCATACACACACGTCCCTTCTTTAACCAGACCCACTAGTGAAAGGCAGTACGGATGACTAAAGGCATTCACACTTCCCTTCTTTATGAGTACATTTTGAATATGGAAATAATTCGCCAACATTTTCTATTCTCCCTTAAGTCCTTGCAAACATGCTGCTTCGCAGGCCTTCCAGCAGGCATCACGCTATAGTCCAATGAGACACACTTCCAAGTGCAGGACTATCCTAGGAAACTGCGTATATGAGGCAGTTTCTCTGTCTGCCAGTTAGCACGCCTGACAAGAGAAGGGAACTGTGCAGGCATCCTCTTCCAATAGTGCCCTATTTTACTTTGAATTGCATGTGTAGGGTAAGTCTTCTGATTGGTTTTGCAGACATGCTAGAGCTCATGTAAACCGGATTTGCTTCTCGTCGCATGACATGTGTGATGGCTCAGTAGATTATGCGTTGGCTTGCAATGATGACACATAAACTTAACTCAATTTCAGGGTAAGCGTAATAAGGCATCTCCACAGGGTGATTACTAGAATCGTTTGTAATTTCGTTGAAATTTGATGCAATTTTCAATACAAAATCAAAATTTCAAATTAGCTCATTTCACTGAATTTACCATTGAAATTAGCATGAAAACACCCTGTGGACCGTCTCCACTGTTTAATACTATTATGTCGCATTTAGACCTCAGGTTATCACGGACAGGTTCACGATAACCTTGTTGTCTAATCTCTGCGTTTACACCACCCAATTTGAGATTAAATTGGCATTTCAGGTAGCAACTTTGTGCTTAAACCAATTTAGAGAAACTCCGTGCCGAGATCAAATTATCAAAGACTGCGGCACAACAGAAAACTTTAATTGACGGCTATTGGTTTTGACAGTTTGGCACAAGTTTGGTATGTTTTTGAAATAAACTATTCTCTAAAATTGGATCAGTCGGTCAAATCGGTACACATTTTTTTACCGATGAGAGCCAATTATGTCGCAGGCGGTGCCGGCGACGCGTTGGCAAATTTTCGTTCGGCTTTCGTCTGTCAAAGAGTTATTTTTTGTGGATGTTTTATTAGGGTTGCATTTTTTAGTATTAAGCAGAGTTGCATCAAATTGTACACCCGTTTAAATTGATTTAAAAATTAAACTTCAGTCTTTTCAGATTCAAATAGAAATGGGATAATCTTGGTCGGTGTAAATTCTGTATTACTCAGATAAACCAGACCTTCGGGTTTACATGTGAATGCTGAAACAAAGCTGTTTGTTATTTTACATAAACTTTGTATGGGAATATGAAATTCAGTTGTAGCTGTGTACTACGCTTAAACAACAATATCCGAAACGAAATTTGTCGGCATGAACGGGTTGAAACAAATTTTAAATGATATAGTGGTGAATATATGGCTTATGTCCGAAAGTAAATTTTGTATTTAAATAGAAACTATAGAAAATAACTCATACTTAGTGGAACATAATTCGTTTGCGTGAAACAAAAAAAGGTAGTACGTAAACATTTTTCGTTTCTCGCAAAAGTTTTTTTGAACTTGGTGGTAAACGGCAAATGTAATCAGACAGACGAAAAAAGGGGCAATATTCACTATTAACATTGGCTACAACATAATATTTACTTTGTTTCAATAATAATGTTATACGTTTCAATAATATATGCGTGGGTGAAATATATTTTCTGAATTTAGAAAACAAACTACTGACTTATGCCAACGACGGTAACGTAAAGTAATTTTTTTTTGTGTGTGCCAGTAATGGCAGCAGTTTTCGTTTCTCATAAACGTTTTTTACTTTGATTTTTGGTTATCAAATATCATTTGTCCTTAACGCTTTAAGGTTCTCATAAACTATCGTATTTACTTATGATGTTCATTTACCGCATTTGCATTTCCCAGGCGAAGTATATTTACCTGAAATTTCATTTGGGCCTAAAGAAATTGTTTTATATCGTCAAGAAACTATATATCGTCAACAAACTGTTTACATTTCACACATAATTTTAGTTCCCATATTTCCGGAAAGTAAGTGGTTTTGGCCGTCGGTGGTGCAATGGTAGTGTGCGCAGCTCATGTGCATGAGAACGTGGGTCTGATCACTGATCTGACCACCTTACATTTTTTCTTTCGACGGCGTTCACCTCACTTAGTGACAGCGACACTATCGAGTATTTAGCCATGAAAAAGCCACTCAAAAATACCGTTCGGAGCCGGTGTAAAAATTTAGGTCCCAATCAGTGAGTGTAAAACTAGAACGCGCACAGCTCACTGGTTTGTGAGAAGCTCTCCCTAATCCCTTCATGGGATGTAACGGGAAACAATGTGGTTTGACGACATTTAATATTTTGGGAGATTTTAAAAAGGATTACATTTTATTAAATTTAAATTGTGGTAATGCTTTTAAGGCTTTAAGTGTTGGAAACACTACTCTTATTCCAGCCAAATCAAACTAAACCTGATTATTTCTAAAGTTTACAAATATTCAAGTAGGCTAACGAGTTACTCTGGAATTTGAAATACTGCTTTTGAATTTCCCCTTTCGCATGTATAAGTAAATATACTTCCCATGCCAAATACGATGTAGGACAGCATTATTCATAACGCCTTTCCATTTGGTTCCCCCAAACAATGTGACGCCAAGTTATTATTCTTCACATCCAAATGCCGTAAATCCAATGACCCTATAACATGAATAGCCAATAATTGACCGCGTAAAGTTTTCTTCTTCTTTTTTATTCCCAGCAATTTCAAACAACACTTTCCTCAATAAATAACCAAGAGGAATAAAAAAAAAAAAAAAAAAACTTGTGAAATTGCGCACTGTAAAAATATGTAAATAATTTTGGCACAAAAATGTTCGATGTTGGTCAAAACCAAAATAACAACAACTCTGGAGTATAAAAAGGCAGAGATTCCGGTTACCAAACATTACAATAAATTTGCAGCCTGTTGTTGCTGCTGCCGCGTTTCCACTTTATTTTTTATTTTATTATTTTTTGGTATCGCTGATTGTCTTTTGTAATGTTGCCAACAAATAGCCAAAAAGGTGGCATTAGCGGCTAAGTGAAAAATTAGGCGTTACAAGCAACAAAACAATGAATAGATCGACAAGAGCCAGCCAGTCGGCCCTAAGGACGGCCAATAGGTAATAAACGTCATAAAGGCACAAACCCGTAACTAACAACACAATTTTTGCTAACAACAATTTAAATATAATAAACGTTACACTGACAACAATAACAACCGCGAAACAAAATAACACACAAACACGACAAAAATATGTTTTAGGCCATCCTGAAGAAGAAAACCATGTTGAAATATTTGTGGGAAATTACACGTACAATATAAGAGGAATTTTGCAAAGCCGTAACTACGTTATGGTTGTTTTGGTTTCGTTTTTTTTTTTTGTTGGCTTAGTAAGGAGTGTAGCCAACAAATGTTGGTCTTTTTGGTTGTGAAACCAAAATGTTGCCAATAATTTGTACAAAATTAAAATGATAGACATCTGCTTTGGAAGCGGCGAACCAGGTAAAAATGGTATTGTGCCAAGGTTACGGAAGGTAGTGATTGTCTAACTTTTTTATTTTGCGATAATAATAAATGCAATTGAAAAAAGTTTAAATGGATTTAAAGAAGAGGTAGACATTTGCAATTTCAATACAAATCATAAATCCTAAATTCAAATAGTATATTAGTGTTATACATACTAACGGGCCCGCCATCTAACTTTTTTTTTTCAACTAGTGCTTATTTCGTGAATGGTAACACTTGGCTCATGTCTGATTTGACAGATAATTAGTTGTATCCTTCCGCTGAACGAATATGGTTGTGTATACGCTTGAACAACGCTGGGAAATAAGGGAAAATGGGCCTGCGATCGACTTACAGAAGATTCCGATTTTGCCAAAAAAAATCATTTTTCAGATGAAGCTCATTTTGATCTTGGCGGGTATGTAAACAAGCAAAATTGTCGCAGTTGGGGCACAGAAAACCCGCACGCATACATTGAAAAGCCGATGCACCCAAAACGAGTCACTGTTTGGTGCGGCAGAGGCATAATTGGGCCATTTTTCTTCGAAAATGAGCAAGGAGTGGCCGTTACAGTCAATGGCGATCGTTATCGGCCATGTTGAACGAATTTTTGTTCACAAAAATTGAAGACGAGGATATTGGCAACATTTGGTTTCAACAGGACGGCGCTACGTGCCACACAGCCGAAGCTACAATCGATGCTTTGCGCCCTGTTTTTGAAGATGGCATTATCAGCCGCAGAGCTGATGCCGTTTGGCCACCTCGGAGCTGCGATTTGACACCGTTGGACTACTATTTGTGGGGTGCCCTCAGAGATAAGTGTTACGCCGACAAGCCAGAGACAATTGACGCTTTAAAGGACAATATTCGTGAAGGCATTGGTGAAATACAGCTGCACACAATCGATAATGTGCTTAAAAATTGGACCGATCGTGTAGGCTACTGCATGGCCAGCCGAGGCAGCCATTTGAATGAAATTATTTTGCATTATTAACCGGAAGTATTGTACTTTCAAATAAAAAAAGAAATTTTATAAAATATTCAGTAGTTTTTTTTTTCAAAAAAAAAAAAGTTATTTGGCGGACCCGTTATATGCAAAATCTGGCTAGACGGATGCGTGCCCGACGATTGCAGTCTTAGCATACTGTGTCCTGTTTTCAAAAAGGCGACCCGAAAATATATATGCACTATCGACTTTTATCCATCGCATACAAGATCCTCTCGAGCGTAATATGCGAAACACGAAAGCCGTTTGGGGAAGACCTGATCGGACCTTATCAGTGTGGTGTGCGACCTGGATAGTCAACCATCGAACAGAAAATCACGTGACGATAAATGTAGAATGTTACTGACCGACAAAAAATCTTCAGGAAAGATTGGTATAGATCTCACCGAACCACTTATTATTAGGCGAGGCCTCATGCAGTGCGACGCCCTATCATGCTATCTCTTCAACATATTGAGTTGAAATTGAATTGAACAGTCAATACGAATAAAATGATCAGCAGCAAAAGTCATATCGACGTAGTCATGAAAGTATCGCGTTTACGTTGGCTGTGCCAGGTCAGTAGAATTGAAAATAATGAACCAGTGCGAAAGGAATTCGTGGACGTAGTCGAAGGATATCGAAAAACAGGACAAGCAAGACTTCGCTGGAAAGGCGAGGTGGAATATTGCCTGCCAGAGCTTGGTGTTACCAACCGGAGGGGAAAAACTGAAGATCGAGTTGGATGGAGAAACATATTATCCTCACATCCTGTTGTTGCACCTAAATTGATTTTCCAAAATATCGGTTACTCCAACGGAATTTGCAACCAATTTCGGTTGATGTTGCAGAATTATTTCCAAATTCGGTTGTTCTAACCGAAATTTTGGAAAGTTTGGTTGAAAGAACGAATATAATTTAAGTTTCAGTTGTCACAACCGAATAAATTATGCAACGAGGTTGCTCCAACTGAATTTCAGTTGTGCGGATTAAATTCGGTCGCGACAACCTCAACTCGGTGGTAACAGCCGAATTTACGGTTGCTACAACCTCTTTTCAACCAATTAGATCTCTGGGTGCATTTATGACGTTTCTAAATTGGACGACTGAGATTCCTGCAGTATGAAAACGCACCCTATGCTGTGACTCCAGCACTTTGAAGGGATGACAACGGGCGGACTCCGACTCCAGCATTTCAGAAACGACAATCATAAATTAAAACGCGTAATTAACGTAACACGAGTTTTAAAAGACGAAGAAAACAGCTATGTTTTTTCTGATGGATAGATGACTCCGACTTCAGCGTTTGGTAGATGCACGACCCCATAAATATCAAGGCATGCGAACAGTCAGAATCGGACTTCAGCATTTCACAAACGATAGTTATAAGTTGAAACGCGTAATTGTCGTAACTTGTTTTTTAAAAGACAAAAACAACACCTAGGACTTTTATAAATTGGGCGAGACAACACCGACTCCTACACTTTGAAGGCATACCACCAGTCAGACTCCGAATCCTCATTTCACAAACGATAGACATAAATTAAAAGCCGTAACGAATAACACATTTTTTAGAAGACGACGAAAACATTCCAGGGAGAGCTTCTCACAAAACTAGTGAGCTGTGCGCGTTCTAATTTTACACTCACTCATAGGGGCCTACAGTTTTACACTGGTTCCGAACGGTATTTTGAGAAAACTAGATAATGCCGCCGTCACTAAACGAGGTGGCCGCCGTCGAAAGAACTTTAAGGTGATCAAACCCACGTTCTCATGCACAAGAGCGGCGCATATTATCATTGCACCACCGACGGCTACATCTATAACTTTTACAAATTGCATGACTCCTACTCCACCATTTTGAAAATTTACGACTTTACTCCGACTCAATCACTTTGAAGTCATGAAAGAAGTGCGACTCAGACTTCAGAATTTCACAAAGGAGAGTCATAAGTTGACAGCCGTAATTAACGTAATTTTTTTTTAGAAAGACGAAGAAAACATCTATGACTTTTCAAAATATCAATACTGATATGCATTAGAATGGCTGCTACTGTTAACTGAATATTTTGTTTTTTGTAAACCTAATAGGAAAATGCAATGAAAAATATAAAAAGGCTTTACTCCCGGCGATCTGTCCTTGGCTTCTGAAAAATCATGATACTAACAATGATACTACAAGTAACGACCAGCGCGGGAGAAACACAATAAATATTTACTTTAACCAGCGGGAAATAAAAAAACCAACTCGTAAAAAACATAGATTATGACTATAAATTCTTTATATATGACACATGGTTTTTTATTTTATTGATTTGTATGGGAGGTACCACGCCCGTTTGTCCAATCCTGCCCATATTTGTAGCAGATCTTAGAATATGTACACTAGGGTGGTTCAAGAAAAAAAAAGAGAGTTATTGACTGGGCCTCCCCCCCCTAAAAATATGTATTTAGGTATAAAACAACGTCTGGCAAAAAATTAGGATAATCGGATATCGGGAACAGGTCCCTCAACGGCCCTGAAGTTTGAAAAACGGTTTACAAGGGAAAAATATGATTTTTTTTGAATTTCTCAAAAATTTTAATATTTTTAATTAATCTTCAATTAAAACGATTAAAAAATCGTGATTAATTGTAAATTATCTTTCTAATAAGGCAAAAAAAACTTAAATCGGTTAAAAAAAAGCCAAGTTATTACAACTTCCCCCGGCAACTGATGTGTCACAGGCCACTTAATCAAGAAGTCGGAGCGAGTTTTTTTTCATTACAATGCAAATAATTCAAAAGTACCTGTTTTTTATCCCCATTGTTATGGGTACATTTTTCTAGCCTTTTGCATGGTGCCAACACTAGTGTTCACAATGTAAACAAGAACAGCTGATTGTCAAGATAAAAGTTTAATAAAAACAAGTAACTTTTTATAACTCTATAGATTTTGAAGTATTTGGTGAAAGAAATTAAAAGAAAAAATAATAATTTATACAACTTAAGGTATATTAAAATTAAAAGTAAAAGAAATAAAAGAAAAAATGAATTTAAGATCAAAAGATAAATTATATCTTCTGGACTATGATGAAATGCAAATAATTGGGGGTAAGCTCCCATCTATTGGGCAAGTTTTGCGTGTATTTCTCTACAACGTACGTAAGGTAAAATTGAATGTTCGGCGGAGTGCTAACTTAGTCATACAAGAAGTAGAGATTTTATGGCGTAAAGCCCGAATTCCAACGAGGGCTTTTAACAAATGTGTTGAAAAAATTGTGTCATTGTTTAATATATGGCGGAAATTGCAAAAAAATTGCAAACGTCAAACACCAGTACAGAAAAAACATGAGCAAGATTTCCTTGATAACCTGGATGACTTATTTGACATTGCTCATGCGAATGCGATGGATACAATAAAAATTAAAGAGGATAAACTATTTTTGATAAATCAAAGAAAAAAAGGACGACCGGGTTCGATGATAGGCGGTGACCAAGTTTTAGCCGATAAAGAAAAAAGAAAAGTTCGTCGTCAAGAAATAGAAAATCGTCAACTCGAAATACATAGCACCAGCTTCTCACGTACGTATAACTTTAAAAAAAAAAATGACATTTTATATACTTTTCAAACTATCTTTTTTTGGTTACTCTTATTGGGAAATTATCTATCTACTTTTTACAGAACAATTTGATAATGTTGAGACTGAAATCAGTTCAAGTGATGATGAAGTTCTTGCTTCGGAGATTGATTCTGAATCAGAAATTGGAAGTAACTATAGCGACAGCCCAGGTCCAAGCAATCCCAAAATGAAGAAATCTGCACATAAGTTTATAACACCAAAACTTGTAACGGTTTTAGACAAATGTAAGGTTAGCGACCGTGATGCCGTGCGACTTCTTATAACGACTACTCAAGCTTTAGGACATGACGTATCAAATTTGGTCGTAAGTATTTCCACCATTCGTCGTTGCCGTTCCCAAGTCCGTTGTGAGTCAGGGAAAGAACTTCGAAAAATATTTAAAAAGGAAGAAATTGATGCAGTCTCCGTACACTGGGATGGAAAAATTTTGCCATCGTTGACAGGTAACGATAAAGTCGATCGCCTTCCAGTAGTTATATCGTATAATGGCAAAGAGCAATTGCTTGGAATTCCGGCGATTTCCTCAGGCACTGGGAAGGAACAGGCCGAACCGGTGTATGCTTTATTAAAAGAATGCGATGTGGATGAGAAAGTACAAGCACTTTGCTGTGATACCACAGCTTCTAATTTAGGACGGCTTAAAGGTACGTGCGTTCTTTTAGAACAAATGATTGGAAAAGATCTTCTTTATTTACCATGCCAGCATCACATCTTAGAAATAGTTCTGCGAAGTGTATTTGAACAAAAACTGCAACAATCTTCAAGCCCTAATGTTCAGTTATTTAACAAGTTTAGAGAGTACTGGAGTAAAATTAACAAAGTTAATTTTAAATCTGGAATTGAGGATAAGCAAGTACAAGTACTACTTGGAGATTCAAAGGAAATTATAAAATTCGCAATTCAAAATCTTAATGAAAAACACCCAAGGGATGATTACAAAGAATTTCTCCAACTGGCTATAATTTTCCTTGGTGGCACAGTTCCAAACTTTTCCTTCCGAATGCCGGGAGCACATCATCACGCCCGATGGATGGCTAAGGCGATTTATTGCCTAAAAATATTTTTATTTCGTGAAGACTTCGATATGGTTGATTGTGAGATTGGTGTTAGAGATATTTGCATTTTTGTAGTAAAAATTTATTTAAAAGTATGGTTTAAAGCGTCAGTTGCTGTAGAAGCCCCAATGCAAACTTTAACGTTCCTTAAAAATCTTCATGCATACAGCAATATTGACACACATATAAGTAATGAAGCAATACGTAAATTATGTAACCATTTAAGGTATCTGTCGCCAGAAAATGTAGCTCTTGCATTTTTTGATCCAAATATATCTTACGACAGTAAAAAACGTATGGTGGCAGCTTTGGATGAATGCAATGATAATGACACAAAAAAAATTATAGCCCTTCCTCATAACGTATGCCATTACGTAGAGAAGAACTTCGAACATTTTATAACGCAAAAAAAACTATCTTTTTTTAAAAGATTTTCTATACCAACGGACTTCTTAAAAAAAGATCCTAAAGATTGGAGTGACGACACAGGCTATAATGTTGGCATAAGTATCGTTTGTAAATTAAATGTTGTTAATGATTCCGCAGAAAGGGCAGTAAAGCTTATGGAAGATTACAATCGAGTCTTATCACAAAAGAAGAAAAACAATTTATTTTGCAAATTGTTTCCGAATACAGGAAACGTTATTCTAATGCTAAAAAAAGCACTTTAATAGATTGATTAGAATAAAAATATTATTTAAGAAAAATTCAAACATGTAATTTAAAAATTGCATTAACCAGTACAAATTAAGGTAAAATATGTATCACACTTTTTGATTTATTTATTTATTCACCCACATGTATATTTTTTTATAAAAAATATTTAATAAAACTGGAAATATAAACTTTATTTTATTAAAAAAAATTTTTGAAAAAAATTATTAATCTATTTTCATCATCCGGAATTTAATTCGAAATATTATCCTTATCGGTTTTTTTTTTACAAAAATATTATTAAAAAAAATTAAATCTCCTAAAATTTGACCTTTGACCGTAAATAAGGTCAATTTTATGTATCTCTATTTTGATATTATTTAGAGAATTAAAGTATTTAATTTTGCGTTGTAACATGCCGGCCAAAAGGATATGGAATTAAAAAGAAACCATAAAACCTTAATAAGTGACAAAAATCCCTGTTTTCTTGAAATCCGCTGAAATAAAATCGCTGCACTGGCCAAATTAAAAGAGGAATACCCACAATTTTTGAAGGTTTTAATACCTGATATGTGCTTAATGAAACCTTTAACTCATATTGTTGATTTTTAAAAATTTCTTTAAAAAAAATTTTGAAACTTTAAAATTGGGGATTTGAAAACAGTGTTTAAAAATTCCGACCTTTTCGGCATTTATTAAAAACGAGTAAGCAAAACATAGGATGAAAAATACTTCTTAATTGAGTACCTTGGAACTAATTCAACACAAAAATATTTTTGCATCACATTATTTACATAAATTTCAAAATTTGGGCTCGAACTTCTTGATTAAGTGGCCTGTGACACATCAGTTGCCGGTTGAAGTTGTAATAACTTGGCTTTTTTTTAACCGATTTCAGTTTTTTTTGCCTTATTAGAAAGATAGTTTACTATTAATCACGATTTTTTAATCGTTTTAATTGAAGATTAATTAAAAATATTAAAATTTTTGAGAAATTCAAAAAAAATCATATTTTTCCTTTGTAAACCGTTTTTCAAACTTGAGGGCCGTTGAGGGACCTGTTCCCGATATCCGATTATCCTAATTTTTTGCCAGACGTTGTTTTATACCTAAATACATATTTTTAGGGGGGGCCCAGTCAATAGCTCAAATTTTTTTTTGCTCCATACAAGGTTGGAGCACCCTAATGTACACCTTACCAACATACCCAATTTTGTTCAAATACCGTTAACAAGAGCAGAAATAATGGATTTTTAATTTGTGATTTGTATGGGAGGTACCACGCCTCTTTGTCCAATCCCGCCCATATTTTGACAGTTAATTTTTGTCGTCACCATTCGTTTGCCTGCAAAGTTTCAGCTCGATTGGATCACGCCAAAAGGGTTAAAAATCAATCCAAAATTTTTTCGGTATGCATGTGAAAAATGTGTGGAATTCTGGCCTAAAGCTTTTGTCCAATACTGTGTTAGATGTGCACAACAAATTATATAAACGGTTTAAAACCCCCGTCGTAGTCGTCCACATTTTTATGACTCCAGCATCGGGCAAATATCCGACTCCGATTCTTTTGTTTTCCTTTACAAATGTTTGTGTCGACCTTGTTAACCCTAATTATCGTTTTCTTGCTAATCATTTGCAAGGATATCAAAGGAAACCGTTTCAATGACAAATTATCTGTAAATAATTGAAAAATTTGCGTACAAGAAAACAATCACTAATCAATTGACCGGTTTTGGCCAATTTTATTGTCATCCAAAAAAAAAAAACATTTCAATGCAATACTTGTAGTTTTCTTTTGGTGTCGCTCAAATCTTTCAAACAGTTTCTCAATATTCATTACAATCAAATTCATTGCGATATTGTTGCTGTTGTTGTTCGTTAACACAATTTGCGAGTAGACCAGACCTTTTGCTATAATAACGAAAGCAAAACAAAAGACGCAAGACATTTCAATGTGACAATTTGTTTGTTCTAATTCAAGTCACGCATTTCTTTGGAGGTTTGAATTCATTCAGCCTGGCTACACATCCCATAACATAGCATTTTTTGTACTTCAAATTGTTTTGCATGTTGAATGGACTCAAAGCAAAACGATAGTAGTAACTTAAAGTAAAGAAGAGAAAATAGATAAGTTGGTGTCAATTACCATAAAAATTTCGAAACTAAAGGGGACCACGACACTCTTGCTAAGCATTACATTCACCTAACAAGGATGTATTGCCTTATTGTAGAGCGATTTGGTGAGTGGGAGAGTGTACCCAGAGCAACTTTCAGTGATTCCTTGAACAATTTTTTCCTCGAGTGTATTTAGCGGTATTAGTTTTCGACATTACTTCAATTTGAATGGTATTGTGGCTTTGTCGTACTTCAATAATATTTATAGCATTCGCATTGTATTCTATCATCCTCAGAAATTAATGAAAACATAACAACAATATCTCACCATAGTACTCGTACATTTAGTTTATATTTTGTTCTTGTGTTAACATTAAGCTAAAGCACGTGCTTGAAATATGCAAAACAAAAGCAAATCTTTATAAACAATTAAGAAGACAAATAAAAACCTTAACAAACCCAAGGAAAAAACAATTTCTATGTACACATACATATGCATGTTTGTATGTACATGATAATATTTATATAGGTATTTAGTTTCAGGAAGATGTTTTATGGTTATACTCGTAAGAAATTTGTTCTTTAAATTACTTTTTAATTTTATACAAAGTGTACATTTTCGTGGGGTGCACAATTTCATACCATATATCGCGGAAAAAATTATATCATGTTTCCAATTTTTGTTGCATTTTTCTGTCTTTTTGGGCGTTTTTTTCACAACAAATGTTAACTGAAAATAAGCCAAAAATTTGTGGGAAAAATTGCTCAATTATCGATTTCCGTTTTTGTTATAAACAAAATTTATGCAAATGTATTCTGTTTATTTTATTTTAGAGTAATTGAAGATAGGCGGTTCCGAATATAAAAATGCCTTGTTAATAAATATGTATGTACATACATTGAAAAAGTTCGCTTGCGGTGGTTACTATGACACTTGCAAAATTAAATAAAAATTATAAACAACACATTGACAATTATTTTAAAAAATCGTTCGAAATTTACTACGCTACTCTAAATACAGAATGTAAATAATAATTAACGCGATTTAAAAAAAATAACCTGCGGCGCTTAGTACCACAGTTTCTCTGCCGAATATAAAATCGCCTTAGTGCATAACCACAATCAGGGCGACAACGTTGCGGTCAATGCAAAAAACGTTGTCGATAAACACAATCACTTGTCGTAAAAATTTATCACCCATGTTCATCTTTTAATGTTTGGTCACTAATACATACACACAAATCTAAGCAATTATTTTTAAATTAGTATTTTTTATAGGCCGAAAGGACCGAAATCACATCGGCTGCACTTTTTCATCCTATGGAATATGAGTTTACCATTTCCGCTCATATTTCTTAGAAAATTTCATAATATTATAATTATTAAAACTACGATCAAACGCTCGAACAATTTAATTTTTGAATATAATATTATAATTTTAATTGTCAGGAATATAGAAAAATGTTTTTATTAACACATTCGCATTTTTGTGTTAAACTGGCAACATTGTACCTTCTTGACGCCGGAAAAATACAAAGAATTCTAATTTTTGTGGCCTACTCCAGAAACAACGTTTAACGCCAGCTCTTGGTCTCCTCCCATAAGAATGAAAGTAAAAATTTGCAACGCCTACGTTATCGCTCCGATTGTGTTCGAAAACTTACAATAAATATATTGGAAAATTTCGTTCGCGGTTCAAAAATAAAAACAAAAATGGAATAAACACACTGGAAACCTTTTCTACAAAAATCGTGCGATTATTTGTAAAAAGTTTAACTCTACAGTTTTTATTCCGAATATAAATATTAGACCGACTCACATTGTATGGTTGGGGGGAAAAGTATTTTTAGTCCACCTCTCAAAATATACATTGGTCTGTTTTATGATGATTCCCAAAATAGTTCGTGTCTAGCGTTTAGATTTCGTCAGCTGGACCGTTTTTAAAAAAGGTTTTGTTTTAGCTTTTAAAAAAAATTTTTTACTTTAGCTAAAGACAATGTATACAATATTAGTATCACACGACAGGGGTTTTTATGGCGCGTCCAACGGTATATAAAACATGTCTTGACACATCCTTTTTTCAGGTATATTCTCAAAAAAAAACCAATTTTTATGTTTTTGGAACGCAGATTTTTCTGATTCAAATATCAGACTGGAGTAATTGTAAATATTCAAAATTTGCTAGACAGCACCTCGGAAAATATATTAACAAGTCAAAAACCTATATCTATAAGTATACAACAATGATCTTCTTCTGCAAAGAATTGATTTGATACACATTTTGCCTTGTTGACAACGTAATGCTCCCACCGTATTGAAATATCAAAATTGAAATATCGAATATTTACTTAAATCGACAAAAGATTAAAATACGTAAATTCTGAACCGCATCAGCGATTTTTGTGAACGCGGCTGGTTAAAAACTGCATCAAATTATATGTAACCAAACTATAAATGGAATGAGAATTGATACAATTATTTGAAAAATAATGCTGGCACTAAGACACAAGATACTCCAGTCACATCATAAAACACTCCAGTCAATCACTGAAGAATAGTTTACAAAACTTTTTTATGGATGGTTTTATAAGTTGGTGTACTTTTTATAAAAAAGTTTTTTTCCATTACACTAAAGTGATTTTTATTCATTCAATCTGTTTTCTTTAAGAACTGATAATTGTTCACTTTTATCCAACTCAAGGCCATTCTGTAGCTAGATCTTTAACACGGGTGTCCGTCGTTGTTTTGCCGCCATTTTGGTAAACATTGGTCTTGGCTATTCATATTTGGCAGTCGTGAAGTAGAGACGTGGCAAATTTATTGTGGAAAAATATTCGATAAACCAACGTGTTTTAATCGTTAAAACATTTTATCAAAATCATTCATCGACTACTGTTATGATAAGAAAGTTACGTGACATTTTTGGGAGAAACAACGTGCCAAAAAACCCAGTATATATCGTGCAGTGAATGGATGGATATGTGAATAAACAGAATAGTCGGTTCTGGGCAATTGAAGATCCTCAAATTATTTATCAGTCACCGTTGCATCCATTAAAAGTGACAGTCTGGTGTGAATTTTGGTCAGGAGGAATCATTGGTCCTTACTTCTTTGGGGAGCGATATCGTGATATGATTGAAAACTTTTTAACGCCACAACTGCTTGATTAACATGTGGTATCAACAAGACGGTGCCACATCGCATACAGCCACGATTACAATGGAATTACTGCGAGACCTCTTTCCACAACAAGTTATTTCAAGAAATGGTGATGTTGATTGGCCTCCACGGTCGCCTCATTTGACTGCTCCGGACTTCTTTTTGTGGGGATATCTGAAAAGCAAGGTTTATGCAAATAAACAAGAAACGCTTGAGCAACTCAAACACAATATTCGTGATGAAATCAATGAAATACTGCGTGAAATGTGTGAGGATGTAGTGAAAAATGTGCTCAAAAGGGCTCGCATTTATGAGGCTAACAGAGGCGGACATTTATCTGATATTGTATTCCATACCTAATTGCCGACATTAATTAAAACATTTATCCAATATAAGATCCATTATCTTTCATTTAATCAAAAATTATAAACAAACAGAGTAGTATACCTTCCCGACGGACACCCTGTAGATATACGGTTTGCTCGGAATCTTGAGAATGGATTTTACAAACCGTAAATTTTTTAACTACGTATATTTCCGATTGGGAATGCCCGTGGAGCTGATAGTTTCAGATAGCTATTCACTTGGGAGTGGCCAGAAATGCTTCCTTCATTGGGCAGTCCAAGCATCTCACTACTTCCACACAGTATGTCCTGGGTAATGGCTTTTACGGAAACTTCTAAAGGCAAAGAGATGATCAGCCAGATTGGTTATGCGATCACTGACATGTCTCAGATTTAGTAGGTGACTGATGTCACTGAAGCTCATCAAACAATCGGGCATATTATTTTGTCCTTAAAAGGCGGATGAGCCACACATACGGGCCAACGGCGGATAGAAACCAAAAGAAAAAAATCCAGGTTCGACACATTGCATCCTGGTCAGCGTCTGATCCGTAATGGGTGACTGCAATCATAAATCCTGGCAGTAAGTAAAATGCAAAAACCTGGTACCTTGGGTTTGCGTTCCGCCAACGTTCATAATGGCAGTGAATGTACAAAGGCGAAGAGGAGAACATGGATGACCCCTACTTGTTGTCGACCCCGCGAACTTTATAAGGATCACGATTTACGGATATGCATTTGGAATGTGGGAACTCTAGCTCTCATATAACCTGTCTTGCGTTATTGCGCAGAGTCCTGGGTCTTATCGGAATCAGGCGAAACATCTGTATGAGTCTTCGAGAGACAAATACTCCCAAAAATGTATGGCCCTGTTGTGCACAACGGCGAGTATCGGCGACGGATGAACCATGAGCTGTATGAGTTATATCCCGGCATTGGCATAGTTAAGCGGATCAATATAACGCGTTTGCGCTGGCTAGGCCATGACAATGGAGTGGATAAAGACGAACCAGCACGAAGGGTTTTCGAAACCGAACTCGATGGAAGACGAAAAATAGAAACACCAAGAATCCGCTGGAATGATTAGGTTGAAGACTCCCTACGTACACTTGGTATTATCAACTGGAAAGATAAGGCAAAAGACCGAACAGGTTGGCGAAATATGTTATCTTAGTTTTGTAAGATGTTCGAGGGGATGTTCGAGGGGATGTTCGAGACCAGATAAGTATTTAAGTAAGTATATCTCCGATTGTATTTTGTTATTCGACCATAAAATTATGTATTACGTTCTTTAATAATTTTTCGGTTCAAGATCAATAACTATACGCTGAAAAGTGTTCCTTTTTTTGTTGTTTGGATGCAAATATAATGTGTTTGTAGCTTGTCGCAAATATAATATACTTGTATCGAAACACATTGTTTTTTGATATTCAACATAGCATGATGGTATTAGTAGGTTATAATATATATTTTGTGACCGAAATGTGGCTTTGTTTTTGAAAATGGCTGAAAACAAAATCGTGACAGACAATATAGAAACAAAAGGCAGCAGATCCTCAATTCCCGAAATCACGTGGTTCCTGCATTATGTTGCTGGGGCTATTATTTTTCAGCGTGTATTAAAAACTAATTTTTCTGTGGAAATCAAATTTCAATTGACAATGTTTAAAAAAATATGTGAATTGATTATTATGGTGGGTGGTTGGGAATGTAGCTATATATTATAGTATTGTTGTGGATATTTTCGCCCAACTAGGAGTGACGAGAATTCTCGCTAAGTTGAGAATTGTTTATCCATATAATGTGTGATGAAATACCTAATTACTTGTGGAGAATGGGGCTGATGAGATGCCCTTTTCGGTACTGAAATAGCTATATTCCCAACCGTTCACCATAATAATCAATTTGACATATTTCTGTTAAATATTTTCACTTAAAATTTACTTTTTCACAGAAATCGTGGTTTTTAACAGTTATTGATCTTGATCCGAACAATTATTAAAGAACGTAACAACTGAAAGATCGAATAATTAAAACTTAAACGGATATTATTTATTACAAATATCTCCGCTAATAGAGATACGAATGTTCTGGAGCTTTGATAAAAATTACAAATTATTAGTTATTCTAATAATCCAAAATTTCCAATATAATAATACAAATTGTAAATAATCCATACTTTCTTCGAGCCAATATTGCTTTAATATTAATTTGTTGATTTTTGTTTCCTGCTGGTGCTACCAAATGGTGTAGTGAAATATCAAAAATAAAAGAGAATATTGACCTCAAGGTCGAAAAAAGTTTGGATTATTTATTGGTAAAACAAAGGTCGAATAACAAAATACAATGAACGCAAATCTTCATAGGATTATTGAAAAATATTTACGAAGAATTTTAGGGAAATATTACTAAGAAATTTTCTCAGTGCATCACTGTACTTTTGAATACTTTGAGAAACATTCTAAAAGATGGACCATTAGATTGTTAATTTTTGACCTTTATACAGGCAACAACTTCGCAGTTAGCAATAATTAGAAGATTCCGTTCCGTTTTGGAATTTTTTTTTTTTACTTTAGTGATTAAAGATTCGTCCAATCAACCTAACAGACAATTGAGTTGTATAGACTGTAATCTAGTACGGGTTGTCTAACTTTGTTTAATGATTTTTTGGTTCAAGATCAATAACTACACGCTGAAAAATCTGTAAATTTTTGTTGTTTAGATGCAAATATAACGTGTTTGTAGCTTATCGCAAATATAGTATAGTTGTGCCGAAACACATTGTGTTTGTTATTAAATATTACATGTTGGAGACACAAAGATTAATATTTCATAACATATTTCGCTTTGGTTGTAGAAAACTGATACAAACAAACAACAGAGCAGCAGATTTCATTTCATGAAAACAATGATGCTAAAATACGCATGGGTCCTGCATAATGCTGCCCATACACGTTACAAACGTTGGTGCCACTCGATGAGTAATCAGGTTGATACAACTTTGTCTACAACCTCTTTGTATAACTTAATTTTGCAAACAATTCATTTTGAGTTAAGATGGTATCGGATACAATTGTGTGGGCTATTATCGATGAAGAAAATAGAATAATGTTATCCGACACTGCGAGCACTGCAAAGTGATGCGTCTCCCTCAACGTGAAAATGAAAATAAAGAACGAAGTAGCGACTAGTACAACTTGCCAAAATATCAACAAATTTTGATTTTTCGAGACACAACAGGCCCACAAACATTACAACCTTGTATACAACCGACCCAAGTTGTACCAACGGTTGTAACGTCTGTGGCTTGCATAATGTTACAGGGACCTATTTTTTTTCAGCGTGAATACAATATGTTGAAATAAACTACTTTCTTTGTTAAGAAAAACATAGAAGGGAGTCCTGTCCAAACACAGGGTCACTTATACGAGAATCAACGAGTTATTTACTAAATTCAATAATTTATTCATCGTTCAAACTTATATTGACGTGAATCTTTCAACCTTTCAATCTTTCAATACAGACTTTAATACCTACAACATTCCAATTCCTCTATATTGATTTATGACTTTCTACTCAATCACGAACATTAATAACTGTACTATTTTCTAAAGTTTGTACTTACATTTCCATTAAATCATCGGCGATTGAAAAATCTAAAATGATAGACAAAAAAGAAAATAAGAAAATATTTTAGTATATCTTTTGATCCTGGAAAACAACATATAAGAACAAGTTACATAAGGACATAAAGAGCAAATACATCAACAACAAATTATAATCATAATTTAGAGGCATTATGTACACACAATCACAAAACAAGCACATGAAACCAACAGGCATCATGGAGTAATTTCATATAGAGCTGCTATTTTTCTCATCTGGCATTTCATTTCACACTATACATGGTGCGGTCGGTGCGATAGAGAGTTATTTGACATAATTTGACTTACACCAGGTGGAATTACAAAAATTGTTGACTTAAAATTTTCATGTCGATTTGATGAAACACTGTGAAACTTAAACGTATTTTGGACTTTTTTCTTAAATGTATTTTATTGTTAGTATGTACATATATATTTGTGGTGTATTTACAAAAACGAAATACCGTTGGCTACTCTATACGTCATTACTCTATGGCAGGAATACAGGTTTTTTCTTTTGTTATACAACATCCTGAAATATATTTATAAGTGTAGTTGAAACGGGGAAGATGAAAAAACAAAACAGAAGGAAGGGCTCCATCCACACCGATGTACAAGACAACCCACTAACAAATAAAATCCAACAAAGAAATAAATCTCATTTATGGGGAACATAATGTGAGCGGCAACAACGACATATTCTAACAACAAACAAACCACAAATCCATTCTAAAATGTACGCAAAAATATACATGTGTGTGTTCATTTGTCTGTCAGGCAACACATAAACATACTAAACGTACACTGGCAGGCAATCACATTCGCTCAGGTTCTGGAATGCACACAGACACAGTGATATAAAATCAAAAGCCATACCAAGTACATGATGCTACCTACACTTTTACTAAGACGATAACACGTTAGCTTTTTCCTTATCCCAAAGTGCCTGTAAGGATTCATGGTACGAGAGCATGTGTGTGAATGGGTAATTTGTACGAGTATGTAAGGCGAGGCTTAAAGAGATTCCTAAATAGCTTTGGAACAAAATAATGCGCTCACGGTAAAATGTGAGAAAAAGTTGTTTGAATGGCCAATATATATGATATAAATGTAATCTTCTAACTTACAGTGTTACCGGAACTATTTTTAAAATTGTGACACGTAAGAAACTAAAATCTTCCAGGTCTTTTTGCAGTTGGTTGCCAGTCAGCCGTCAGAGTTTGGACTAGGCGAGAGACTAAATACGTCAGGTATTGGTAAAGATATGAACATTTCTAAATTTGCTTATTAACCCATTAAAAACTACACCCCAAAATATTAATTATTCAAACAGGTTATAAATCGTCTTGGAATGTCATTTCCAGTTGGAATACATTTTCCTGTTCTGGTAATTTTTACAAATATTATTTATTTATTTTATTGTAGTAATAAAGACATAATTCATATTTAAATGGCACTGGCAACAAAGGCATTCAGCTCATTTTATTTACGAATATTATTGAAAGTATGAAGTTTAATTTTTTTGAGTGTAATAATTGAACAATTTATTTTTTATCATGTCTCTAATTTTCTTTTACATGTTTTACTTAAAAATATTATATGTGGCCGCCGGAATGTGGTGATTTCTACTATATTCGAAATATATTGCGAAAATTGGGACAAATTCCACGAAATACACTACAAATTTACAAATCATGGGATAACAATTTCCCATATTCACTCAATAATGTACAAAATTTGAGCTCAGTAGAGATTGAAATATTCTCATTTATTTATTTATTTATTTACTCAGCTAAAAACAGCTGGAAAAATATAATTTTACATATCTTCAGTTACAAACTAAATATAAAATTAAAGTATAATAATTAAATAGAAAGAACAGGAACAGTGATAAAACAGTAATTAGGAGCAAAATTAAAAAACAAATAGTAATAAATTCATGCAGGAGATAAAAGACTGAACATGGACGATAGTAACAGAATTATTATACAAGTACATAAAGACTAATAAGATGATATGAATGATACTAACGGAATAGGACTGATAAAACAGGAACAAATGAAGCTGAAACAGATGCAGCAGGAAAGAAAAAGCAGAAACTGTTGCAGCAAGAACAGATGACACAGGAACAGATGGAGCAGGAACTGATGTAGAAAGACAGATGAAGCAGGAACTGATGAAGCAGGAACTGATGACGGTGTAATAGATAAAGAAAGAACATATGAAGCAGGAAGTGATGATGCAGAAGAAGCAGGAACTGGTGAAGCAAGAACAGATGACACAGGAACAGATGGAGCAGGAACAGATGTATCAGGGCTGAGGAAGCAGGAACTAATGAGGCTGGAACAGATGAAGCAAGAACAGATGACACAGGAACAGATGGAGCAGGAACAGATGTAGAAAGACACATGAAGCAGGAACAGATGACGGTGTAATAGATAAAGTAAGAACGTATGCAGCAGGAACTGATGATGCAGAAGAAGCAGGAACTGGTGAAGCAAGAACAGATGACACAGGAACAGATAAAGCAGGAATAGGTGGAGCAGGAACAGATGAAACAGGAACAGATGCAGCAGAAAGCGAATGAAGCAGGGCATATGGATTCGACTTATTGTCTTCACATTCAAATCGAGTTAATATATTTACATATTAATTCATTTTCTTGAAACACATACAAAAACATTCACAAATTGGTCTAAAACGATCTATTTCTAAAGGCCACTCAAAATTCAACCTAAGGGTTTGGTGTAATGATAGTATACTTTAATTTCCCATTTGGGATACTAATAGCAATGCCAAAAATGTATAGCACTGTGTAATCGGTTAGTGGTTTTAACACGATGTGAATATCACTGTAAATATGCCCACCGTGCAACGCCAACTGTATAAATACGTTATAGTTAAGCCACTCGTTTATTTGAGCACAGCTCAAGGCGGGGAACTCGTATTGACCGTCGGCCACGAAGCAATCGTACTGCCGAAAATACATATGCTGTAGATTAAAGTGACTAAAGTAATCCAACAAAATTAGTCAGGCTAATAGCCTTTTCACACTAGGCCACATATTACATCTTCAATCAATTTGCCAAAGCTGTAAAATTTCCCATACAAATTTGACACTATGTGAGCTCAACATATTTCAACATCTTTGAAAAATATTCCTATCGCATTTCGTTTCACCCCACATCATTCGATAACTTTGAGTCCATCACTAGAAAAATGTTAAAAAAAGTGACAGAAATTCAAAACCAAAACCAAGATATATTTATATCAGGTGGTAGCGCTTGTACACCTGATTTAAATATTTTCAAATCTTTGCCTCAATTGACGTTTCAATTCATATGTATTTTGTTTTTATACTTTTTTGCTTTCTTCTATTGCAATTGTATAACAAATTTGCTCTAAATTTGGCACTGGAATGAAACCAAACATATATAAAATAGCTATTGTCTCGTCACAATAACACCCCCTGATACAAATACATCTTGACGAAATAAATGTAGGAAAAAACCAATTGTAGTAAATATGAAATACTAAAAAATAAAAGTTTGATGAAAGTCATTCTCCATTTTTTCGATTCCGGGGTCCAAATAGACTACAATTGCATGCATACTTATATTTCTTAAACCCTTTTAGTTCGTTTATTTTTGTAACAAAAATTTGACTACATCGATGTGGCATGTTAATAAATGAATATTAGAAGGTGACAGATAGAAGATTTAAGATGTTGCAAGTGTGAACGCATGTTTCATATTTTCAACATCTTTTATGCGTTCCCCCAAAATGTACGCTAGTGTGAAAAGGCTATAAGGGCCGCGGAATTAGGTACAAGTAGATGGTATTTACAGTACAGATAATGCGGGCAGTTCATCAGCTAATGCCTCCAGACGACCGAATGTCTCTTACTTACTGATAATTGTTTTTACACCCAAATGAAATACTCGATAAATGAACTTCGTTTGATGAATCAAGTATCATATTCTTTCTGATATTTAAACAAAATTGTTTACAAGAACCGAATAGCTGTCACAACAAACGATATGTGGTGACGCTAAACACAACAAATAGTTTACGAAATATATTTCCCTTTTCTATTTTTTAAAGTAGCAGCAAACTCGAAAAAAAACTATTACAAGAAACGAAAAATCTTTGCCACAAATCGTTTTTTTATGATTAAACTATATTTCACTGAATATAACCTATTTTGGATGAAATATTTTTTAGTTGTATTTCATGGAATTTAATGTCAATTTTTATCTTTTGCGGTCTACACATGTCACAATGCATTGTACAATGCTGTTGTACAATGCGATTGTATGTTCTGCTACAAACGTTACCAGTTTCTGAAAGTTTCGTTGTTCAGTTTCAAAGATCTTCCCCACATTGAGCAGAAAATGTCTACGGAAAATTATTTTAAAGAAGTTCCTGACCTTGTAAGCTTGTAGTATGAATTTCTCATACATTAACTAAGAACTAAAAAAATCGGCCATAAAATTCAAATACAAATAAACGTAACTGATACTAGCCCGGTCATGAAAAAGAATTCCACGGAAGAATACAACTCTGTGATATAGATAAAAAAAAAAACTCACCTCAAAGCACGGCAACAATGCGAGAACGCATGAGGAAAAAAAGAACATGGTGGAAAAAAGCTGTCTGTTCTTGTGTTGGAATTATAGGCATTTCACTGTATGTTGATACTTAGGAATCTTCGATCAATACTAATTCGCACATGTAAATTGCGGAATTAGAAAAATGTTCCTGACCTTTGTAAGCTTATAATATGAATTTCTCATATATTAACTAATCATAAAATTCAATTTCAAATAAAAAACATTTATATTATTTTGATAATTGAAATGTTTAATATCTAACAAGTGTAAAAAGTAAACATTAAAAATATTTATCCTTATTTATGCCTATGTACCTAAATACTTGTGGAGGAGGGAGCTGAGGAGATGCCTTGATGGACATCGAAATAGCTATATTCCCAACCATCCACCGAAATAATCAATTTCACTTCTTCTTTGCAAAGTTTTTCTGTTAATGGGGTAAAAAATGATCTTGAAACAGATAATGGTTGCAAATTTTAAACTTTTAAAGATGGAAGTAATACGAAGACTGTACACTGTAACGCCAATCTCATTACAATCGACCTCTCTATTATTGAAATAACAGCATGTTCGAGCGTTAGGTCTGTTTTAAATTATTTTATTCTTCAATATTTCGCTTCCCATTGGGTAGCATCGTCAGGAAAATAAGCACAATTATTAATTAAAATAATTTTTCGGGTCGAGATCAATATCTATTAAAAAGTACTTTTTCATAGAAAATATAAAAAAAAAATGCGAAATTGATTACTATGGTGGATGGTTGGGAGAGATCTCTAAGTATCAACATACACTGAAAGGCCTATAATTCCAACACAAGAACAGACACCTTTTTTATTATTATTATATATATTGTTTTTATTTAAACTTTAATCGTAATTAATTAAATACAGTTGTAAAATTTTGAGTTTTCAACACAAATAAGTTCTACCGGTTTTTGCCAAAATTAAACACCGTTACCGGTTTCTTGAAAAATTGATTTTTCGAACAAACCGATTCTTGAGAAATTGATTTTTCGAACAAACCGAAAAACGGTTTCCAAAAATTTCGCTTTTTGGTCACTCTAGTTATATCCCTTAAAAAAATAATAATAAATTTTATGATTTTCGAATTTTAATGAATTTTTGACTGAAGAAACATGATTTGTATTTTTAAATATGATTCATTCTTCAATAAGTTCTAAATTACATTTCTAAACTTTTTTTTATTCAAAACTATTTTATGATTTGAATAAGAATTAAATTTTTTTTCAAATTTCATAATGTACATTATTACATACTTACATGAAAATCTCTTTAAAATGTGGATTTGGATTTAAATCAGTATTATATGAATTTGAATAAAACTTGTAAATTTTATATTATACACGCAATCTAAATTAGAATATGATTTAAATATTGTTTTAAAATGAAAACGTGATTGTCAAATTTAAATAGAGTTGTAAACTTTAGAGTTTTAAACGCGAATAAGTATGTATATGAAATTGTCGCCAAACAAATGTATTGGAAGTGCTACATGTGCAATTTAAATTAAGGCAAAAAACTGGAAAAAACGGTTCCACCGGTTTTTACCAAAATTGAAAACCGGAAACTGATGTTTCGAACTAGCCGAAAACCGGGTTTTAAAAAACTACTATCCATCGTCCATAGTCGGGCCTGCCAGGAGGCCGTGTCAGTGCTTTCCGTTTTAAATTGTATACCAGAGTTCGTGTTTACCCCCAATGTGTAACCCATACACATCGCCGTGGAGAATGTGTAACCTATTACCCATAGCGTAATGGGGAAAATAATGGGTAGCTACCCAGATCGATGTGGAATTATCCCATCACGATTACCCATTACCCTCAGGGTAATGAGGCATATAATGGGTAGTTACACACGACGATGTATAATGAGTTACCCTGGGTAACCCATCCCCATTTCTTATCTAAAATATGAACAAATTAGAAAATAGTCTATATCTCAGAAACGGAGCGTCAAATCGAAAAAATAATAATTTTTGAGGTTTTCTAAGGGTTCTTCATAAAGTGGTCCAATTCGTGTGGAAGAACTTTTTTCAAAAATCTTCAAAATATGAAAATCGCTCAAAAAGTGCTTATAATACGGAAACGGTGGGTTTGTTTACCTCCTTAGGAGGCTTCTAGTTTTAAGCAAACTCTGTTTTCGTTCTCTCCGTTAAGAATACCTTTAAGTTTTTGGAAAGATGTTTTCCGATTTGATTTTATTATTTTAGTGTAGAAACACAATTGCAGCGAGAGACTGGGACTATTCCAATGTAGACTTCATTGTTTTAAATTCTTAGGAAAGGGTTTGAGTAGTGGCGATCCAACAGCAACATAATACGTCGCACGACAGACCACAGCAATTTTTTACAGCCGTAAAAAAAATCCTCTTGGTTTCTGCCACTGTGTGGTTTCTCTCCAAGAAGAGTATGGCGCGCGTGATTATACCCTTTGTCTTAAATAATTAAGGGGTTTCTTTATTCGCGCGTAAACGTAATTTATGACAATTTTGTGGCAAATGAAAATTCGTTCACAACAAAAGAAACGATAAAGTTTGTTTACTTGAAGGGTATACATTTTTTGTGGGGAACCGCGAGATTAAGTAGGAAACGAAATAATCTTGGGAGCAAAATAAATTATAAATTATAATAGCAAAGGTATCGCCTTGAATCTCGATTCACAAATGGAACTGATTTTCTTCAATTATAAAAAAAGTTATATCTTTAAAAGGTCGGATCTGAAATCAAGCTTGAACCATTTTACACGTTAAAATTTTTTCAACAGAAAATGTTTCTCAGATAACGAGATAAATATATGTGAGGAAAATCAGTCAAAAAACATGTTTCGGAAACAAATTTGTAAACACATTTATTGGAAATCCCATTGAAAATGCCTGAGGAGACAAGTTTTCTATCCGCAGCCAAATAAAACTTATTACTTTAAAATAGACTTTAGAAATCGGTTCAGGTGAAAAAGTATCAGTTTTTATGAACTTTGAACTTGTCTCCCGACCATGGGTTTGTCTTTAATGACTTCTATGGCCTCTCCCTAGCTGCCAAGCCAAACTTGAAATTTGCTAGACGAGAGCCGCCAAACTCACCTTTGGCTACGGCTCACGGCTCGTGGGAAGAGGTTGGAAATAATAAAAAAAAAATAACATTTGTCTAAAACAAATAATTCATATTTTCAGTTTGGTCATTTTATAGATTTTTTGGGATATGGAGAAAATTAAAAAAGACAAATATCTCGTGTGGGAAAACTACCAAATTTTTGGAGGTTTCTAAAGGTTTGAATAGGTTTAGATGTTGGCTAAATTTTGAGAATATATTCTGACAATATATTCTAACCACCAGAACAATAAAATCGGAAAACTACACGACTGAATTTAGTCACCACACTTGAATTCGGTTGAATCAACCTCTAATACAACCTCTAATTCGGATAGAATGACATCTAATGACAACCTCTAAATTCGGTTATGGCTAGTTCGGTTTGTTTTATTTCCGTGGGTGTAAAAATATGAATGCGCCTCTTTCCAAACCAGTTTTTTTTAACGTAGCATGTGCCATATTCATTCCTATATCTAAACATACATTATTATGGCCGCTGAATCTGTGTGTTATCTCACTTTCTACTCAAATATATGTTAAGCCGACGAACTGCTCCACCCGTGAGATTATTTTTCCTTATTTTGTAGGTCTCGATCTTACCACTTTCGTTTCTAACGAAGCGAGCCACTTGTCTTATCTTTCTCCTATAGCACATCCTTACTAGTTAGTAGCTTAAAACTACAGGTTTCAGACCAGAATGTCTAAGAATATAAAGTTATCTGCGTGCTGAATAAAAGGGTTCAGGGATGTAAAGGGTTTTTCAACAGAGACGCTACAAAAGTAAATCGATAGGCACAGCAAACAACGCCATATTTTTTCCCGTTCTTTTGACATTTCTCTTCGGTAAGGTTTGCCATTTCATCATGGAAAGATATACGAGCCAACAACGAGTCGAAATTATTAAAATTTACTACCGAAATTTGGAGTCAGTGGCCTCAACTTTAAGAGCGCTACGTCCAATTTATGGTCGTCATAATCGTCCAACAATTGAGCGTCTAGTGGAAAAATATGAATCCACAGGCACAGTATAAAATGTTCCCGTGCCAGTGAGACAAAGAAGTGCCCGTAGTGTCGAGGATATTGCTGCCGCTGAGGCTTCAGTTCAAGAAAGCCTAAATGTGCCTCTCACACGTCGTTCTCAAGCATTGGGCATCTCGGTGACGTCGTTGTGGCGAATTTACCGAAAAGATCTAGGCCTACATCCTTACAAGATAAAATTGACGCAAGAACTGAAGCCGCTTGACCACCATAAGCGTCGTATGTTCGTGAATTGGGCTGAGCAACAACTTGAAAATGATTCGGACTTTCATCGTAAAATCATCTTCAGCGATGAGGCTCATTTCTGGCTGAATGGCTTCGTCAATAAGCAAAATATGCGTTATTGGTCAGACAGCAATCCACACGCAATCCATGAGTCATCATTGCATCCCGAAAAAATTACGGTTTGGTTTATGGGCCGGCGGCGTCATTGGGCCGTACTTCTTCCGTGATGATCAAGACCGGCACATTACTGTGAATCCGAATCGCTACCGTTCAATGATAACCGAATATTGTTGGCCGAAATTGGATAATATGTACTTGGAGGACATGTGGTTCCAACAGGACGGCGCCACAAGCCACACAGCGAATGCCACAATCAATTTATTGGAAACCAAGTTTGGTGAACGTGTTATCTCAGGAAATAGCCCAGTCGATTGGCCGCCTCGGTCGTGCGATTTGATGCCGTTAGATTATTTCCTGTGGGGCTACGTCAAGTCTATGGTCTATGCCAACAAGCCAGCGACGATTGATGAACTTCGTACGAATATCGAACGTGAAATTGCAGCAGTATCGGCCGATTTATGCTTGAAAACCGTCGAAATTGGGTTCAGCGTCTGGACTTCTGCAAGCGTGCCCGTGGTGGCCATGCAAAAGAAATCGAGTTCCATACATAATGGCATCGAACGTACTTTCACAGGAATAAAGAATATCATTGGTATCTAAAACCGGTTTTGTTTTATTTAAAAAAACTTTTGTAGCGCTCTTATTGAAAAACCCGTTAGTAGGAATCGCACAATTACTTCTCTCGAAATCACTGCAAAACTAAAGTTTTTTTTTCGAGTTTACGAAACCCCCAAGTCAGAGCAAAAATAAACTCAATCATACAAAACACAGCTACATTCAAATGACATAAAATCGAGGATAAACTCGCAAAAAAGGAAAATGTTAAAAAAAATTCAATGTAACGTCCTTAGACTCTAAAACTGGGTACAGCCTTAAGACATGTAGAAATGTGTTATTATTTGTAACTTCTTATTCATTCTCAAGTGCTTGCAAATAAAATGAAAACATCCTACACAAGTACATCATATATCCTTATTCAATCTCATACAATTCCATACATTCAACATAATGAACCAAAAGACAGGAAAATACATCGTTGAATGAACGCCACAGCATTCATTCCATCACTGTACGCGTACTGGTATGTGCGAAATTGTACAAGTACGCGTTGAACTGTAGTGTGGATTTCTTGTAAAGTTTGATTAAATATAAAACATGCAGGTGTCTTTGTTGGTATTCCATTTCCTGCCATCACATTCCAAATATCTTTCTTTAGTTAGGCCGTGTGTGATGGATTAGGTTTTGGCTCTGCAAAATATATGAGTACTAGGAAATGCCATCCGCAACTAGGCAATGATGACTTCTTTTGACTTCTTAAAAATGGTAATAATAAAATTTCTACGAAAAATTATTTTCCTTTTTTCTCCTTAGCTTTCACAGGAAAAAAAGGATTTATGCATCTTTCCTAACAAAACATCAACCACAACGGAAGTAAAATTAAGTTGTGTTATTTCTTTGCCTATAATAATTGTGATGGATGTTGGATATGGAAAATTCTAAGTAATTGTATATTCGTTGAAAAACGCAGCAATAAGGAACTTTTTCCAAATCCAGTTTTGAGAATCAAAATGTAGGTATTTAGTAGTTTACGCTCGGTATATTTACAAAAACTTTAAACTAAAACCCACACGTACGAGTACTTGACTATGTTCGAAAAACGAGCGGTAAAACAACTCGCACTAGGTTCATTCATAGAGAAATATACAAGAGCAGCATCCCTCTCTTCACGTTTTCTTGATAACGACGAGGTAGTAGGCAATTTCATCGAGTTCGAGTTGCTTTCGAAATTTACTATTTGGTTGCACAAAATACGGACAGAAATACAAGGGAATGCGTATTTTCGTTAAACAAAAACAACCTAAATCATAATTTAGCTGTCATTAGTGTCAATCAAACACTATTTAAACTTAGTTCGCTGCATGGTCTTCTTTGGTATCTCATTCTACATCACTTTCCTAGTACATTTTCGATCAGCTATGCCATCGAAAGTGCGTCATCATTTCAAGTGCTCCCACTCACCTCAAAATTCTTATATTGAAACATAGAGCATTAGACAAGAGTCTCTATTCCTCTCTGTACATTCGCTCGATGACGACGAGGTAGTAGGCCAGTTCATCGAGTTCGAGTTGCTGTTGTATTTTACTCTTTGGTTGGACATAAAACGGAGAGAAATAAAAGGGATTGCGTATTTACTTTCGATGAAACCATCATAAAACATAATCTACCTGTCAATAGTATCAATCAAACACTATTGAAACTTAGTTTGCTGCATGGCTTGTTTCTACTTGTTGGTTGTTCTTTCGCCCATCCACTCTATTTTCTATCATTTTTATATCACTTAGTCGATCAGCTCCCTGATTATAATAAGTCAAAAATGACGCCGTGCTATAAGGCCAGGGGCAATAAAGCCATATGGTCTTATTTCCCAACCCAATTGGGAAATAAGACCATATGGCTTTATTACCACAGAGCAAGTGAAATAAAGCCATTATGGTATGATTTCACTTTTGATAATTTTCTATGTGCTACTTATGTAGTGTATTTGATTTCTTTTATTGGCAAAAAAAATTTAATTCAGTTAACAGAAAAATGAAATATTTACATACAATATATAAATGTGGCATCCGTAATGATGGCGTGGCAAATAGGACACAATGTATGCGTTCCGTTTTTCTCAGTTCTTCCTTTTATTTGTTGGTAGCATGGCTGACAAACTTTAAAATGTTTGCATGGATCAAACAGTATTTGTCTGTCGTTTTCGCAACAAACAACACATGACAGATAATTTTGCTGTTGCATTTCTGCGTCAGTGCCTTCTTCTTCGCTGCTATTTGCATCTGATTCAATGTCGTCAGCGCTGTCAATTGTATTTATAAAATCTTCCTCAAACATACAGTTCTTCATTTTGGAGAACTGTGCGAGTCCAGTACTCAGGGTTATTTTCTTCTCCCTTAAAAGTCGATATCGATTTTTTATGAAAATACTTCGCTCTTTTCCGTAGGAACTTCTGGCAGTGTATGCAGATGCGCATCCGGAAATTGCTTTAAGGAAATCACTTGATTTGGTCGCTTCTAAATCGCATAAGAATTCCAGAAATCCGTAAAAATTACCATGATTTGGAAGCTTCCTACGGGGTGCAAGAGCAGCGGGCCGCGCCTCCCCCCCTCCCTCGCTTGCCGGTTCAACGCTTGACACTGACAACTCATTCTTTACGTGGACAATATGCAATTTTAACAATGGATTGTACGGGTATGGCGTTATTTCCACTTCGATTGTTAAACTCATATGGTGTTATTACACTTTCGTGTTGGTAATAAAGTCATATGATCTTATTTCTCAAAATCGTTGGGAAATAAGGCCATATGGCTTTATTACCGCTGGCCTTATAGCACGGCGTCGTCAAAAATACTGTTACGCTAAATATTCTACATTTTCGGCTAAACTCGCATTTGAATACACGGAATATGACAGTAACATTAAAATGTCAACAAAGAGTTTGTGGTGTGTTTATTCTTACAACTTGGCAGATTAGTAAAGGTTAATGTGTTAATGTGGTCACTTCAAGTTGAAATCTACCATAAACGAACTCACCAGGAATGGTTCATGAATTCTTAAAGAACGCTGGGGCAATCGATATCAGATGGTACGTTTATGGACCTCACCACTAATGATTAATTCGCGTAAAAATAATCAGAAGCATCGACCAAATATCGAGGTGGTTCGTAAAGTTGCAGATGACAAGTTTCCAACGTTGGACTGAATATAATTAGCATTTGAGTCCGTCATAGGCGTACAGATAAACACCGTCGAGCGTAATAAAATAGTTGTGACTGTATTATGTTCGCTATCTCCATAATTACGCACGTTATCGAAAATTTTAAATGTAGTCTACCACTACACTGAAAGAAAAACGCTTCGTCACATGGATGAAATATTTTCGTTAATGTTATTACGTTGCTACAATGAAAAGTCTCGTAGTCGCTGCAACAACTTACTTTTCGTTCCTGAAACAATTTTATTTAATTTGAATTTTTTATAAAAATGGGTTAAAAATTATAAAAAAGTAAGTTCATGAGATATAAACTATTGATATTTGGTTTATCTCTTACTTTTATATTTTATTTGAATTATTTATTTATTTGGGAGGTTTGGCAACATTTATAGTTGACGAAACAATTTCGTTACTGCAATTAATCAGTTGTTAATGCATCGAAGCTAATTTTTATGAAGATAATGGAGAAAAGCAGTCGTAAAAAGAGCGAGAATGAAAAGGAGGCTCACGTACACATCCTAAATTAGTTCCTGGTTAATGCATGAGAAACTACAAGCTTACAAGTCATGAACATTTTTCTAATTGAAAAATGGTTAGTTTTTGTTGGAAATAAAAGACAATTCAGTTCAACACACACTCACTGGCATAACTAGTTTCGAACTCTGTGACAAGTTCATCATCAGCTGCCTACCTACTGTGCCTGAATTGATACCATCGGTTGATCATCAATCATATATATACAAACTCAATTCTGCAATTCAGATGTGCGAATTAGTATCGATCGAAGATCCCTAAGTATCAACATCACTGAAAGGCTTATAATTCCAACAACAAGAACAGAGAGAAATTTGTCCACCATGTTCTTCGTTTCCTCATGCGTTCACGCATTGTTTTTAATCTATATCACAGAGTTGTATTTTTCCGTGGTATAACATCTTTGAAGACCGTCCTAGTGTCAGTTATATGTATTGGAATTTTAATTTTATTGAGCGATTTTTGTTAGTTTTATTATTTCTATTATTTTCTATTATTTCCAACAAAAACTAACCATTTCTCAATTAGATAAATGTTCATGACTGGTAAGCATGTAGTATGAATTTCTCATGCATTAACCTACAGCTAACAAAAATCGGTCAATAAAATTCAAATTTAAATTAGTTCCTTTGCCACAACCGATGGTGGTAGACTTTTCTCCGCCGGAATAATTTAAGTAATTTTTCTAAAACAGACTAATTAGTTCTACTTAGAATAATCTTTTATTCTGAAGAATAAATTGAATAAAGTTATGTGTTTGCTCCGAAATCGAATATCTACAAATCAAATAAATAAATAAATATACTGCAACAAGAGAGCAAAGAAAGTGACGCACCGATAGTAGAAAACTAACCCCCAAATATGTAACTGAACATGTGAGTGTGTACAAATCGCAACAAAATGATTGTGCTTTGTGTTTTCACCATAATTCGGTCGCACTTGTTTCGCTGTATGGATTTTTGGATTCAGAAAAAAACGAAAGCCAAATACATACATTTGTGGGGGCAGTCGAAGTCAATAAAAACGAAGAAATAAAAGAAACAAGGTGTTTTAGACACGATGAACATAACAAATATCACTTAACGTACAATGATATGAGTCCAATATAAATTTTAACAAATTTGGTTAAAATAAATAAAAGTGAGCAGTTGAAGAAAATGCTTACAGAGCGATCAGTGGCAGGGATCAGTGACGTGGAGATCTGACGCTACAATTGAATGACAGAACCCTCAACGCAACAGCAATTGCATGATTTAAGAACACAATGATGTGGTTCTATACTAAAGGAGATTTTGAAGTGATGAATCACACACTTAACACACAATGAAACAAAATCATTGAAGTAATGAAACAAATTCATTGCAACAATGACTCAAATTCATTGCAGCAATGAAAAATATTATTGCTGTAATGAAACAAATTCATTTCAGCAATAAAATAAATTCATTGCACAAACGATACTTATTCATTGCATCAATGAAACAAATTCGGTGCAGCAAAGAAATAAATTTGTTGCGAAAATGAATCAAATTCATTGCACCAATAACCATACTTTTCATCCAACTATTGGCAAGTTCAGTCTACATGCTGGCAGTTCCGACAACGGTATGAGACTGGTTGACTTTGCCGCGCCAAAAAACATGGTCATTATTGGTACAAGATTCCAACATAAAGGCATCCTCAAGGCTACTTGGGTATCCCCTGATCAAAGAACAAAGATCCAAATTGATCACGTGTTAATTGATGGAAGGTACTCATCCTTTGTAATGGACGTACGAGTGATCAGAGGAGCTAACATCCATTCTGACTACTACCTGGTAGCAGAAAGTTTCGCACAAGATTAAGACAATCGAAAATCGTACGAAACCAGACACATAGAAAGCTAGACAACGGAAAGCTGCAATTACCAGAGGTAGCCAAAGCCTACTTAGAACTTTTGGCACAGAACCCACCCCCTCCCGACGACGATCCCGAAGCGCAGTGGAAACCCATTTCCGACTCTATGAAAACTGCAGCGACAACATTACTTGGTTTTGAAAAACCGCTTCGCAACAAACCATGGTACGATGAAGATCGTCGCACCGG
This sequence comes from Phaonia tiefii, assembly GCA_963931995.1. NCBI lineage: Eukaryota > Metazoa > Arthropoda > Insecta > Diptera > Muscidae > Phaonia > Phaonia tiefii. The sequence continues at coordinate 86,830,120 of OZ008370.1, read as the reverse complement.
AAATGACGAAGAGAACGCTGCACGTATGGCAATCCTTCAGTCAATTGCAACGCGAGCTGCGACTGAGCGCTATAGCGCTATAGGGAGAAAATGAAGGAAGTACACCGACTCTTTAGGCGTAGGAAAAGGCAGCGGAGAAAGCGAGAGAGTTTGAAAATCGGGATATACAAGAGGAGGAGCGAAGCCCGAAAATTCTACCGAGAAGTCGGAAACGGGTCGAATGGACATGGTTCAGGCCCCCTTCTGTAAAGACAAGGACGGAAATCTCTGCGCTGCTGGTAACTGAGATATCCACTGACGATGGGACAATCAATCACAATTTGGACGATGACGTCGATTGCAACCCTCCTAACCAAGACGATGTCAGAACAGCTATTGCCCGGCTTAAGAACAACAAAGAAGCAGAAGCCGATGGCTTAGCGGCACAGCTGTTTAAGGCTAGCGTCGATGGGGTGATAAGGTTAGATGAATGCATGCCAGGAGATTGGAGTCTCAGTGTACTATGCCCCATATTTAAAAAATGTGATCCGAGTCTCTGTGCTAACTACCGTGGAATAAGCTTTTTATCCACAGCATACAAGGTTCTATTACTGACCTGATTGGACCATACCAGTGTAGCTTAAGGCCCAGAAAATCGACAACTGACCAGATATTCACGCTACGCCAAATCCTGGAAATGACCCACGAAAAACAAATCGACACCTATCATATATTTGTCGATTATAAGACGGACTTCGAAAGCTCGATTCGGGAGAAACTCTACGAAGCAATGTCTGAGCTTCGTATTCCTGCAAAATTCATACGCCTTTGCAGGATGACCTTGGCGAACACAAAATCCGCAGTGAAAATTGGTAAGGATCTTTCCGAATCTTTCGGAACTAAGCGAGGCCTCAGGCAAGGCGACACCCTATCATGCGATCTCTTTAGCATCTTAATGGAGATCGTTATGAGACAATCTGCGGTCAATATGAATAAAACAATCAGCAGCAAAAGTCACATGCTGCTCGCGTATGCTGATGATATCGATATCATTGGGCGCACAATGAGAGAAGTTACTGCGATGTTTACGAGAATTGAGAAGGAGTCAGCAAAAGTGGGTAACAGCAAATGAGGACAAGACAAAATTAATGTTTTCACTGAGCAGGGCCTACACGCGATTAGACCAAAGCGTAGACGTTGACAACCGTTATAATTTTTATTTTTTATTTTTTTAACAGGTTTTTATTATAAGATAAATCAAATACATATGACTGGTATACAATCAATACATCTTAATATTACTTATATCTAATTCCCTTACACCCATTGGGTGCTCTTCGGAATCTTCCATATAATTTTGAGGAGGTGGACGAATTTATATACTCCAGATCTGCCGTAGACAAATACAACAACGTCAGCTTGGCGATCAAGATGTTAGATGTTATTTTCGGCTCAGCAAGCACTTTAGAGATAAAGCCCTCTCCCGAGTAACACAAGTCTAGCTCCCCCAGACTCTCATATAACCTGTCTTGCTTTATTGCGCAGAGTCCTGGTTCTTATCGCAAGCAGACGAAACATTTCTAGGAGTCTTCGAGAGAAAAATACTCGGAAAAATGTATGGCCCTGTAGTACACAACGGCGAGTATCGGCGACGGATGAACCATGATCTGTATGAGTTATATCCCGGCATTGACATAGTTAGGCGGATCAAAATAACGCGTTTGCGCCAGCACGAAGGGTTTTCGAAACCGAACTCGATGGAAGACGAAAAATAGAAACACCAAGAATCTGCTGGAATGATCAGGTTGATGAATCCCTACGTACACTTGGTATTGCCAACTGGAGAGATAAGGCAAAAGATCGAACTGGTTGGCGAAATATATTATCTTCGTTTTGTAAGGTCCCTGAACTCCCGGGGTTGTTGGAGACCGGATAAGTAAGTAACAAATCGATGGTGGCTACGAAAACAACGCCATTTCACGGTGCTGGCCGCGAAGAAAATTCCATTTCAAAATATGCCACGAACAAAATTCCAATTCACATTGTGCCGCGAAGAAAATTCCATTTCAAAATATGCCACGAACAAAATTCCAATTCACATTGTGCCACGAAAAAAATGCCGAATATAACTTAGACTTTTTGACAGTATTGTGTATTTAGATTGGAATTTAATAGTAGGAAATTACGCGTGAGTTACGTCTATGCAGACATCAACACTTACACCAACAAATACAACAATAATAAAATCTCGACCTCAAATTATTATAGTAGCACACGCAAAGCGCAGGAGATTCAATGCATGCGTGCATCGAATCTTACACAAAACGAAAGGAGATTTTCACACAAGAACAGTGGGGTAAAGCGATGCAGGCATGTTGCCATAAAAAACCATACGTCGTTAACCACGTTGCACAGAAGGAGATAATTGATTTCACGAAATTATCGGAAACATTAATGTGGCGTAATGTTTCAATATGCAAAATTCGTGAAATCGAGTTTGATCCTGGGCAACAAAACCTTGTAAAATTGAAGTATAATTTTGGAGATCCTTACCAGATCCCAAACATTTTCAAAAAAAATGTCAAATATACTACGATTTTAAAACAAATTCAATTAAAGCCCGCTTACAATCATCCGCTGAGCCTATCTATGCAAAAACGACAAGACATTAAAACAATGATAGAAAAGCGATGGATTCCAGAGCCATACAAAGAGTTTTATACAAACTTAATGAGTCAATTTTTTTTTCAAACATTCTTGTGATCCCCACGAAAAAATGTATAAGCGTAAGTTTTTTTCTTAGAATATTGGATCATTTTGTTACATGTTGAAAATTATTTTTATTAAAATTGTTGTAAAATTTATGTGAAACTTGTAGTGTTGATTATATTGTGATTATAGTGTTGATTATAGTGTTTTATAGTGTAGTGTTGATGAATGTAGTTTTCGCGGCACTTTCTGAGATGGAATTTTGTTTGCGGCATATTCCGAAATGGCATTTTTTTCGTGGCATATTCTGAAATGGAATTTTCTTCGCGGCACTTGTCGATTATGATATTGTTTTCGCGGCATATATGAAATGGCATTTTTTTTCGTGGCACTTTGACGGGGAATTATATTCGTAACCACTATCGAAATAACCATACCGTCACCACAGTGACGAACAATTTGGAGTTAATGAACACATTTTCGTAGCGGAAATGAAACTGTACGTAAGCTAATTTTCGACGACAAAAGCTTTTATGGTGATGAACATTTTCATCCCTGTTAGGATGCTTTTCCGTTCAGTGTATAAGTGTATAAGAGAGAGAGAGAGAGAGAGAGAGAATTCGAATTCGAATACAACTTGTACATTCTCTATTAATTAGTCATTCAAAATTGGAATGTGGTTCATATATAAATTTAAAATGAAACGTGATTGTCAAATTTAAGTAGAGTTAAGATATTTTAAGACTTAAACATGAATAAGAATTTAAAAATAAAAACCAAAAATCGGTTTTTTGAAAACTGATCTTTCGAATAAATCGAAAATCGGTTCATAAAAATAAATTTACCGACTTTTTCAAACTCGATTTGCAACCCATTTTTTATCTCCTTCGACACTTTTTTCACCTCGCGCTTGGTACGCGAACTGCTTATTTTACTCATTTGCGATGAAAGAGCGCCAGCGTAAATAACTTTTTTCACTCGCGGACACGTTCGATTTTTCTCTTCATTTGCGCGAGGGGTTATCGAATTGTATATTTTCGTTATCTCGCGGCCAATGATGAGCAGAGTGCATCATGTATTGTAAAGTCGTAACAATATTGGCATTTAATTTGACACAAGCAGAATTATTCATATGCTTATTTTTGGCGTCGATATTGAATTGTTTCACTATAAATTAGAGACTTAACAAACAATCAGTCTGAAATGTATCCAAAATAATATTACGCTGCAAATTTTAAAATCAATTCATTAAAATTTTATTTTTTGTAAAATAAAATAAAGTCTGAATTATCAGACTTTAGTAGAATTCATAATTTGTCTTCATTGAAGGCTCATTTCTGATTCCCTTCTTCAGCAGATTTTGCAAATAAGGTGTAATTATATGATTTCTTTCACAGAGACTTTTCCCATCAGGTGTTTCAAAAAATAATAATTACTTCGCCAACTTTAATAGTTTTGCTCTGTCATAGTGTCATAAGGTTTTTACAACCACACTGACACCGCAAAAGAAATTTGAATAAATCCTTTCAAAAGTGCATTTGCATACGATTTCTTCTACAGATTTTTTGGAAACAATAGCACCTTTGTAATGAAAAGCCACGACAATAATAAAAAAAAGAAACAAATAATGCCAACAACTTTTAATAGAGCAAAATGATAACAATACATTAATGGCAAATACACTAAATGTACCGGAAGGAGCAGATGTTGCTACTTGCAATCGTCGAGCATCCAAGACACCACGTACCATAATACCCTTGCCAGCCACATTTACCTATAATGCCGCTGAAACCCGACGAAGAAATATTTCAACAATGACATCTAAAGTTGAATAAATAGAATGAATAACAAGGGAAATCTACCCCCCAAATCTCCCTCATACAGGCCAAAGTGTCCCTGTCTAACGGCCATAACTGCACATTGGCTTTTTAGCCAAAAATAATAACAATAAGGAAATTGTAAAGAGAAAAACCGCAATAACCCGACACCAAAGACATACAAATCCTGATGCCCGATGAGAGAAAAAGAAAACAAACAAAAAATATTCCAAAAATATAAATAAAAGCAATGGAATCATTGTACGTCCTATTATAGTTTAACTCTTGCGGAGAAACGTTTGTATGGTCTTTTTACAGGAAAGGAAACCAACTAAAGTACTGGCAGCGACGAATAAGAAAAGGAGTGACTGTGAGAAAAAGAATTGGTTTACAACTTAACTCGTATAAAATAAGCCATAAAACGGAAGTTACAACTACAAGTGCAACTACAATGATTACCACTACCACAGACACGATAATCAGGCAAAGGCTCTCAAGAAAGAGGGAGGAAATACAAATTTGGATTATATTTGCTACATTCAGTTACGAAATATAAAGCTTATTTGATTTCGGGGTTAGAATCTAATGCTATTATTGTTTCAAAAGATTTCCATTGAAATTAAAGATATTCCGTGGTATGTGGATGACCTTAAATTGACCCTATATGTCAAAACATCATACAGTTCATGGTTTATACATTGAAAGAAATTCACTCTGTCACGTCGATGAAAAAACTTGGTAGTATGTCTACATTGCTGTAAAAAATGTCATTGTCTTTGGCTCAACGAAACATCACAGCATAATTTTCGCTTCCAAAGAACCAGTTGCGGAACATCTTATAACCTTGTGATACTAATGTCGAGTACATTTGTTGGAGTTTATCCCAAAATATATAAGTTTCCTAAAGGTAGGACGTTCATACATAATAAGTTGGCACTGTGGTAGCATGTCTGACTACAAACCGGGAGATAATAGGGGTTCCCGGGTTCTAATCCGAGCAGAGTTTAAAAAACATTTTTTTTGTGTAAATATACACCGCAGTGGATTAAAGGGCTAGACGCTGCTGAAGATGATGCTTCACAAACATCGAAACGATCGTCCAGCGAATGTGAGTTCGAATCCCACCCGCAACATTTACAGTTTTTTCACAAACCTGAGAAAACATCATCTCTTATAGACTTAAATGAAATTACAACTTTAAACATAACAAGGATCTAAGACAACTAAATTTTTTTAAATCATTTTTTTCAATACCAAATGCTGAATTTTTTTGTACTCGGAACTTTGTGCCTGCCTATGACAACAGGACTTGACCTAACCGCTCATATGGTTATGACAAGTGTTGCTTAATAATGCTCACCAAGGGGTTCAATGAGCAATAACAACACTTGTGACACATTTCTGCTGGAAAGAGCATATATATTAGCTTAGAGATAGACAAGAGCTATTCGAAGTCGAACTCGATGAAATGGCCTACTACCTCGTCGTCATCAAGAGAACGTGAAGAGAGGAATACAGGCTCTCGTTTTTTGCTCTATGATTAGCCTTAAGCATGTGGATCGTTTCTGAATTATTCGCATAGCATCTTTCTTTAATTGCACCCCAGAAGAAAAAGTCTAAAGGGCTGAAATAGCAGATCCGAGGCGGCCAAATGACATCACCAAGACTGATAACACGATTAACGAACTGAGTGCGCAAAAGATCGATTGATTAATGAGCTGTGTGACATGGTGCTCCGTCCTGCTGAAACAAAAGATTATCGAAGTTCGTATCTTCCACTTTAGCTAATAAAAATTCCGTAATCACGGCTCTGTAGCCCTCGCCGTTGACTGAAATTGCATTTCCATCAGCATTTTCGTAAAAAATATGCCAATGGCGCCACCACTCCAAAAATACACACCAAACTGCCGTTCTCTGTGGAGGCATTGACTTCTTGACAATAACGAGCGGATTTTCCGACCCTCAGTGGTGGTTCAATGGTAGTGTGCACGGCTCTTGTGCGTGAGATCGTGGATTCGATCCCTGCTCTGATCACCTTAAATTTCTTTCGACGGCGGTCATCTCGCTTAATGACGGCGACACTATCGATTATTGAGCCATGAAAAAGCTTCTAAAAATACCGTTCGGAACCGGCGTAAAACTGTAGGATCCAATCAGTGAGTGCAAAACTAGAACGCGCACAGTTCACTGGTCTGTAAGAAGGTCTCCCTAATCCCTTCATGGGATGCAACGGGAAACTATGTATTTATTTTATTTTTAGATGCGGCAATATTGTATGTTGTCTTAGCCGCAGAGATGAAAATGCGCCTTGTTAGAAAAGAGGATTTTTTCACCCAAATTCGATATGCGATTGGAGTTTTGAATATTTCTAATATTTCCCACCCGTTATAAGACCCTGCTCGATACCTCAAGAGGCACTGAATAGACGCAATGTTAAATTATTCCCAACATTTGAATGCTAATGTGTGAATGTTAGTTTGAAGCTACCGTTTACTATCCCACCACGAACGGTTGTTGAATTCGATAAAACAAATTGTGGAAGAAACTAGAAAACCTAGATGGCGAGAGAGTATAACTTGCCGGGATTGGTGAATTTCGAGTCGATCTCGTCGAAAATCGTTAAGTAATAGTAAAGGTGTTCAATATCGAATAGTGTTGCAGTATTAAGTTGTGTACTGTATAGATAAAGACTACTATTAGTTACACTGTGGAACAAAATGAAACGTTTTCGAAAATAAAAATGTTCTGATAACGGTTGTTTCGTTACTTGAACTTATTTTTATTTGCAGAGTATAATAAATGTAAGGCAATTTTTAAAACAGCCACTAATTTGCCTACTGCAAAACGCAAATTAGGCAGCCCCGCTCACATATCCGCTTATCATTGGCGGCGGTGCCAGCGCGGGTGCTTCAGCCGAGCAGGTCGATAGATATGATAATTGAGTAAGCAGTCGGCTGGTTGATTTCGAGTTTTGTTTTCATTTTGCATCTTCATGGTTTTTTGTTGTAGCCCAACGGATCTTATCAGCTGATATAGTTAGTTCATATTGCTTGGTAGGACGCTCCAAATTAGCGCAATATTAATAAATTATAAAATTTCCCAGTATTTTTTATTTATAGATATTATAAAGGGTTTTCCAATTTGAGTGATAGGATTTCTAATTGACGTTTCGGGCATTTGTAGTACGTTATGATCTGTATTTTTTTTTCGTTGTATTCAGTAATGCTTACAATTTCATCATGGAGAGACATACGCAAGAACAACGTTTACAAATTATTCTTTTTTTTATAAAAAAAATCGTTCTCCTATTGCAACTTTCCTTGCGCTTTTCCCATTTTATGGTCAGATTAATCGTCCGTCGTCGAATTGTTACAAATTACGAGCGTACATATTCAAGTGCCAATGAGACAAAGAACCCCTCGAAGTAATGAAAATATTGCTGCCGTTTAGGCAAGTGTTGCTGAAGACCGCCAGTTATCGATTCCAAGACGTTGTCAACAATTGTGACTGTCTCAAACCACAACCTGACGGATTTTGAGAAAGGATTTGGGCTTGCATCCATATACAATTGTTATCACTCAAGAACTGAAGCCACTGGATCTTCGCCATTGACAACAACCGAATTATTGCGAGAAAACTTTGCAGATTCGATTGTTTCAAGAAATTGTGACATAGAATAACCTCCAAGGAGTTGTGATTTAACACCATTAGACTATTTTTTGTGGGGTTCTTCAAGTCGTACAAGTCAATATTGAACGAGCTATTCATGACAGACGACTTGATTTTGGGTAATTTTAACATCAATTCGGAATAAGTACGAAATTAGCCCTTAAGCGGAATTTCAGTTTTGACTTATTTTTGGCATTCAAGTTTAGTTTTGAGCTTTCTGGTATTCAGATACGTATAGTAGAGTTTTAATGGAAATGCATTTGCTGTACGATACATTTTAACAAGTTATACACCTGATTTAGGGACAAAGAGCACCTGTTTATGGAGTCCTAAGTTTATATTACGAAGTCGCGCACCCTGAAAACCTTGAAAGTTAATATTCGACATGAATAGCCCAAAACACTAGGAAAAAAAGTGAAACAAAATGTGCGGAAAACAAGCACATTAGGCCGTTCGCTCTGGCGGTGACCAATAACGGGATATCATATTCCACAAAATTAACGAAAAATCGTTATACTGCAACTAATGTATCTTTGTTGTTTAATATTAACAAAACGCATTAGAAAGGTTCAAATTGTCCACCCTATAGTGTTAATGGCATGTCGATAAAAACAGCGTGGATGTAAGCTGACAACTATTGTATACGATCTCACTACGAGCGGTTTATGAACTGACTAAGGAACGAGGAATCGAGAGGTAGATGGCGCTCTTTTCGAAATGGTTCACGCAGCGGCTTATGGTACGGGGTTGATACCGCGCAAAAGTATGTAACGTGAAGAAATGGTATAATATTCGATATTGAGTAATTTTGAATTCTTACATACTTAGTTATCCGGTTTCGAATTGTGATTGATTATCTGTGGATATCGCAGGTACCAGTATTGCGCAGAAATGATCTCTCCATATTCCTTAGATGCTCTGCAGCTCTGCGATGCCCATTAGTTGTGTTTTGACTTTTTATTAGAATTTTCGGGCTTTGTTCTGTCTGACTAAATTGTCTTACTCTCGCGCTGTCTCGACCGCCGTATCTTACACGTAAAGAGACGGTTTACCTCCTTTTGTTGTTGCGGCAGTTTTTACAGAGTTTCCCTGTGCTTCAGGATCGACTGTGGGTGGGTTCGGTGCCGAAAGTTGCGAGGGCTTCCATGAGTAGGTGGTGACTATCTCTCGTAGTTGCTGCTTTCCGATGTCTAACATTCTCTGGATCTGGTTTCGTACGATTTTCGCAAATGATAATGCTGATACTGGAATACTAAGTTGGTGTAAATAAAGAGTAATTTCGGAATTTATAACTCTAATTTTCGGAATTTATAAATACCTCGTTGTATTAAAGATAAATAAAACAACGCAAAAAAGTACAATTAATGAATTCGTAACAATATAAATCCTTATTAGATTTTGCAAACATAGGGAACAATATTGGTTGTAAGTAGTCTACGTTTTTGGAATTATTACACATCAATTGAAGTATTAGGTAACGTCATGTTTATGTCGAGTAATCTCTTAAACATTATGTTCAGCACCATGGATATTCGGAAAATTTAAAGGAAGTGGGTTAGATTACTCATTTCCTAAAGTGCGCAGCAATTAATTCCAATGTTAACAATAACACTTCATGTACAGAAAAACTTTCCCTACCAATTATACCTCACTCGTAGATCTATTGCTACAACAGCAGAGCCGCAACACGAAAAATGAGGACGAACTTTGGCTTTACGTAGTTTACTTCCTTTTATTGTTATAAGAACCCAGAAGAACTTTCGCAAATATAACATACAACTTCAGTAAAAAAAAAAAAATTATAGTATCGCAATAAGATGACGATGACGCCGTTTTCTACAACGACGACAACGAGGAAGTAAAGAATCAACTAAATAAGAAACAACACCAGCCATAAGAAGCCAGAAGTATACTTCAAGTAAAAGTTATCGGCTTTCATCCTTTTTATAGCTGTGTATATGTTAGCAAGGATCTATCGCCATTGCCATAGAATTCCGGGTCTACATAACAAAGACACACGCGCGCTCACATAAATCGGAGTTTTGAGTGCAAAAAAAAGGCGTTGAATTGTAGCCAAAGTGCAGTTGTTTTGTTAACACTTCAAATAATACATTTTAAGCTTTTGTGTAGATAATGTAAGCAATAGTTGGTACTTCCTTTGTATATGTATTTCTATGCCCGCTCTTATGTACGCGTGTGTATGTGCCCCGAGTATTTTATATTGTAGTTTGTATTGAATATGGATAGGATAATAGTGTAAAGTGCCAGATAAGTTTGGATAAATCCATATTTTTCCCATTTATTTCTTTGGGAATTAATTATTGGGAAATAACACAATTATATTCATTTGACGTCATGTACAGCACAAATGTTGCAATTTTTCCCGGAACGAGTGGCCGTCGGTGGTGCAATGGCCACCTTCAAATTTCTTTCGGCGGCGGTCACCTCACATAGTGACGGCGACACTATCGAGTATATAGCCATGAAAAAGCTTCTCAAAATACCGTTCGGAATCGGAGTAAAACTGTAGGTCCCAATCAGTGAGTGAAAACTTTAAAGCGCACAGCTCAGTGATTGTGAGAAGTTCTCCCCGGTCCCTTCATGGGATGTAATGGGAAACCATTTATTTAGTTTTTATCATAATGAGTGACGAAGCTCATTCCCACTTGAAAAAACAAAAATTTCTTTGTTGCATGGAATACAGTCATTGCCCTCAAAGTGGCTATGTGGTGCGGCAGTTAAAAGGTGAACGACCCTTACATTTTTGAGGCTGACACTATACTTGTGCCGAACTCGTTCATTAAGGCGCCCGGGCATAAAAATCACGAACATACTCGCCATATCGAGCGTGTGCATTAGGTGCATTACCATATATTCCGGGGCTGCGTGGTCTGTCGTTTAGGCCATTTTATTTAACCGGCCAGATCTCCAAATACGTCACCTTCTTCCTTCCTTCTTGCTTTATTATTTTTTGAAATCTCTCGTCTACCACAAAAATCCGCAAAACTTGCTAGTATTGAAATTCAACACTGAAGAAGAAATCACCAATTTTAATTCAGATGTATCGCGAACAATATTTCCAAACGCCGTAAATCGAACACATACATACGTGCATCAATAGAAGAGGTGGTCATTTGCCCGATATTATTTTGGCAACGTAATGCCATCAATTTGACACCTTATATAAACTTCAAACTTTCGGAGAAGAGAGAGCTAAATATTTTTAGTTTCCCACAAAATGGCAGCCAATTGCGATTTTGATATTTCCCACCTTGTATTTTCAGAAGTTATTTTTCTTATGAGTCATATGTAGCTGGTTAGTCAATGGCCAATCGAAGAGTTATCTCACACAATAATGCAATTAAGTGCTATAGATAAACTGACCTCAAAACCGATGCAATCCTGCGAGAATGTAAGAGGAAAAGAGAACATGGAGTCTCTTTCTGATCAGAGTTCGTATTTACCATACACATCGTCGTGGGGAATGTGTAATGAACGTTTACCCATTACCCACAGGGTATGGGGAAAATAATGGGTAGCTACCCACGATAATGGGGAATTACCCATCACGATTACCCGTTATTCTCAGGCTAATTGGGAAAATAATAAAGGGCTACTCACGACAATGGGGAATAACTCATCACGATTACCCATCACCCTCAGGGAAATGGGAAAAATAATGGATAATGGTTAACCCAACTAATCCCCACTTTTGTTTTTATCGAAAATATGAAAAAATTAGAACAAATTTTTATATCTCGGAAACGGAGTGTTCAATCGGGAAAATAACCAATTTTTGCAGGTTTCTAAGAGTTTTTCATAAGCTGGTCCAATTCGTATGGAAGAATTTTTGTTCCAAATATCGCCAATATAAGAAAATCGCTAAAATATAACGCGGAAACGGTGCGTCCAATCGAAAAAATAATAAAAACCAATGGATGTCTTCAATATGGCATATTTTTTTTACAAATTCGCTAAACCTGAAATTTTTCAAACAAAAAATCGCTAAAACGCCCTCGTGTTTATATCTCGTAAAACAAAAAATAAGCAATTTTTCCCATTTTAAAAGGGTTTTTCATAAACTTCTCCAATTCGCATGGAAGAATTTGTTTTCAAAAACTCACTAGAATAAAAAAGTGGCTATAACTCGGAAACGGTGCGTCGGATCGCAAAACTAACAGATTTTTTTACCTCCAATGGAGGCATTAAACAATGTATGTTTTGAAAAATCGAAGAAGCGAAAATTTTTCAAATAAAAAATCGAAAACGGAAAAATAATCAATTTTTGCTGGTTTCTAAGGGGTTTTCAAGAATTTTATCAAAATAAATAAGAAAAGAAATATAAGAAAATCGCTTAAATAAAAAATGGCTATAACTTGAAAACGGTGCCTCCAATAATACTACATTTTTTACCTCTGGCGGAGGCTTTAACCAATAGATGTCTTGAAAACGGCTTCACTTCTCATATTTAAAAAAATTGTAGTTGTAGGGATTTTTAAAAACAAAAAGTGATGCCACATTGAAGACATCCATTTGTTAAAGCCTCATTGGAGGTACAAAATTTATTATTTTTGCGATTCGACGCACCGCTTTCGAGTTATTATTTTAGCGATTTTGTTATTTTGAGGAGTTATTTAAAAAAAAGTCTTCCTTACGAATTGGACCAGTTATGAAAAACCCTTAGAAAAACAAAAATATTTACAAAGTTGTAATTTCCTTTAGGCTAAGAGATCATGTTCTCTCCGGTTAGTGAAAAAACTGTAAATGCCGCGGGTGGGATTCAAACTTACATTCGCTGGACGATCATGTAGTCACACTAGTCACTAACCGAAGACATTTATTGTGCAGAGTGATTTAAAGGCTTTAGATTATTTTTTGTGGGGCTATGTTAAAGCTCATGTCTATAGGGACAAGCCCACGGCGGCTGACTCACAGGAAGCCAATATTAAAGAATTTAGTCGTGAGGTACCGACCGATATGCTGAAGAGAGTATGGCAAAATTGGACTCAGTGTATGAAACATTTGTTGCGCAGCCGCGGTCAACATTCGCATGAAATCATCTTTAAACATTGAATTATTTAGACCGTGCTATCGACTCAAATAAAGACTTCATACATTTCTCAAAATTTTATGAGAGAGAAGATTTACCATCTATGATTAACATATGAATTATATTTTAAAGATTGTCTATAATGTCAAATTATTGACTTGGAACGAGTAAAACACGTTTTATATTACCGTGGCTGGATGCTTCGAGCATAAAGATCGAGCATAAAGATCAAATAAATGATCAGAGAACGATGAACCAGATTGATCACTTGGTAATAGATGACAGTCACTCTTCTAGTGTAATTAATGTACGTGTGATGCGAGGTGTCAATATCGACTCGGACCATTACCTGATGGCTGTGAAAGTTCTTACAAGATTAAGCAAGGCGAAAAACGTACGAAGCCGAACCCGGGAACAGCTAGATATCGATAAGCTTCAAACAGCGGAGATATCAAAGTCCTATCAGCGAAAGCTCGCTCCCTTGCTAGAGCAGAATACTCCCCCTCCTGAGGACCAAGAAGCGCAGTGGAAGCACATCTCCCATTCTTTGGAAACCGCTGCAAGAACTGAAATTGGCTATCAAAAACCGCAGAGGGATAAACCATGGTACGACGAAGAATGTCGCATTGCAACTGATGAAAAAGACGCTTCACGTATGGCAACGAAACAGTCAGTTTCAACGCGTGCCACGAGTGAGCGGTACAGTAGGCTGAGAAGGGAGGAAACCAACTATTTAGGAGAAAAAAAATGGCAGTGGGAGCAGAGAGAGCGAGAGTGAAAAAACCGAAATATACAGGATGAACAATGAACCTCGAAAATTTTTCCAGACGGTAAGATGATCAAATAATGGGTCGAATAATGGGCTGCCCTCCTTCAAAGACGAGAAAGGGAATCTGGTGACCGATAAGCAATGTGTGCTTGGAATATGATGAGACCACTTTTCCGCTCAGATACTTCAGGATGTAATGATTGTGGAAGACATTATACATTGTACCCCCCAGCCGAGGCGAGATTAGAACGGCAATCTCCCGGCTTAAGAATAATAAAGCCGCTGGTGTGGATGGGCTACCCGCCGAGCTTTTTAAGACCGGTGGCGAAGGACTGCTTGTCCACATTCATCAACTTATATGCAGTATATGGTTGGGGGAATCTGTGCCTGGCGACTGGAGTCTCAGTGAATTATTTCCTGTCTTCAAAAACGGTGATCCTTGTGTATGTTCCAACTATCAAGGTGTCAGTCTTTTATCCATTGTGTATAAGATCTTGTCGAGCGTATTATGTGAAAGACTAAAGCCAAATGTTGAAAATGTGATTGGACCTTATCAGTGTGGTTTTAGACCAGGCAAGTACACGACTGACCAAATATTCACGCTACGCTAAATCCTGGAAAAGACCCACGAAAAGCAAATCGATATATACCACCATTTTGTGGATTACAAAGCTGTTTTCGATAGCCCCATACGGGGAAAATTGTATGAAGCTATGTTTGAACTTGGGACTCCGGCAAAACTGATTCACCTCTGTAGAATGACGCTGACCAACGTCAAATCAGCAACGAAGGTGGGGAATGACCTCACTGAACCATTCTGTACCCAACGAGAACTGAGACAAGGCGACACACTTTCGTGCAATCTCTTCAACATCTTAATGGTGATAATAATGAGAAATGCTGCAGTAAATACGAAAAAGAGCATTAACACGAAAAGCCATATGTTGCTGGCGTATGCTGACGACATAGACATCATTGGGCGAAATTTGCGACAGGTTACTACAGTATTTTCACGAATAGAAAAAGAATCAGTGAAGGTGGGTCTTGCTGTTAATGAGGACAAGACAAATTTGATGGTGTCAACGACTACTTGACTTGGTCCGCACTTGAACGTTGACAACCGATTTAATTTTGAAGTGGTAGATGAATTTATCTACCTTGCATCCGCCGTTGACAGCATGGAAATAAATAGGAGAATTGTTCTTACAAATAGATTATATTTTGGGCTCAGCAAGCAGTTTAAAACCTAAGCTATCTCTCGGCGGGCACAGGTCCAGCTATACCAGACTCGCATTTATCAGTCCTGGCATATGGTTTCGAAACTTTGGTCATATCGCAAGTGGATGAAAACCACTTATGAGTATTCGAGAGGAAAATTCTCCTTAAAATATGTGGTCCTGTTAAAGAAAACTGCGAGTACCGACGTCGTTGGAACCAAGAGCTACATAATTTATATTCCGACGTGGACATCTCTAGGCGAATCAAATTAGGCCAATTGCGGTGGCTAGGCCATGTTATCAGAATGGATGAAGATGAGCCAGCGCGAAAGGTTTTCGATGACGTACCCGATGGAAGCAGGAAGAGATGACGACCACGACTCCGCTGGAAAGACCAGGCCGAAGAATCCCTCCGTATCCTTGGTGTTACCAACTGGCGTGAAAAGGCGAAGGATAGAACCAGTTGGATAAATATGTTAAAATTTGTTTAATTTGTTTATTTTTTTCTTTAATTAATATGTGTAAGACATTTGACCTCATGAGGTTGTATAATAGTCAATAAATGAAAAGAAATAAGGATGCTCCTTAAATATTCCATACGAAACATTATAAACTGATCAGTTTCATTTCTTAAAGAAGAAAAAAAAACTGATCAAACAATATTCATTGTCAATATTTCCATACATACCACAAAACAAAAACCAAAACGTCGCAAAGAGAAGTTCGTTATATTTTATAGCTTTTTAAACTGTGACCCAATACATATGCACATCGCCACATTGAGTTATGCCTTTGAATAATCTACTGATGCGATAGATTTATGGAGGGGACAAAAATAAAATAATTTAACCCCAAACCGATATGTACCATACGCGAGAAATACATCTATAAAATTTAAAAAAGGATGGCTGGCATTCGTAGCTGTTATGGTTCATGCCGGAGTAATCAGCGAACCATAGCTGAATGCGAAACCAAACCAAATAGCCACAATTGTTCCAATACACATAAAGGGAACTATAATACATAAAAGTGTAGTAACCCAGCGGCGGAAGTCATGACCTGGACGGCCTGAAATCATGACTAAACAGGCCTTCTTTAAAATACGGTAGGAATACGGACACATTACCTCCTCCTTTCTTTTTTACTTTGCTGGAGATGGAGAGGCAAGGCTTCCTTGCCCATTGCCTAAAGAAGGTCTTAGAAGGCATGCAATGAGGAAGGCCTTAGAAGGGATTTACTTTCATTTATTTTTGTTAGACAAAAGTAAAATTAAAATAATTTATTTTATCACAAAAGTATTATCCGCTTCTACATATTTATTTATAAGTATATATGTATGTATCTATCTTAGAAAGTTGTACCACGCCCAACTTCATATTGAAAATTCTAAAAATACCCTGAAAAATTTTATTTATTTTTTTATTTTATTTAAAAATATGTAAAACCTAACACAACAAGATTGAATGTTATATATTATAGTGTTAGTGGTAATAATGTTACATTTATTTTATGATAATAATTATGAGGAGGTATGAGGAGTCATGTCAGGTTTTTATTGTTGTAATCTTTATTTCATTGAATTTGAGGAAACGGCTAGATGAATTTTTTTAAAATTTTTTTTGTAGGTAAATGAAGATGTTATCTTTCGTTTGATATACATTTCATATTGGTTGATATATTTCTAGTATTTTAATTTCTCAAATGAAAATTGTTTAAACACATACACTCAAACATATGTGTGGTGTTTGGTTGAGTGTTTTTGGTTGCTCAACATTGCTTAGGAACATGTATCTAGTAAAAAGTGAAACGAACAGCAAGCTAATGTTGCTTGGCAACATGTATCTAGTAAAAAGTGAAACAAACAGTAAGCTAACGTAATAAAGCTTTTTTGCGAAAGCTTCAATAAAGCTGTTGTAACATTAATTTTGAATTGTAAAGCGTAAAGCTTTCACACAACGCTCGAATGCTAATGCGAAGACTCGATAAGGTAAACCTTTTTTAATATTAGGACGGCCCTCTCAACATTCGCAGAACTTATTTCAATAAAAATATTAATTAAAATACATAAATTAAATTAAGTTTAAAAAAATTGAACATAATATTTTTTTTTTTTAAACGGACTTGAATCAAATGCCGTTGGTAAATATAAAAATTACAGCAGACAGTTGTCCGAGGCCTTCGGCCCTGCAGGCTGTGCCAGAGACACGGCCATTAAGTTTAACGTAGAATACGCCATCCGATAAGACAGAAAACATATATAACAATAAATGATAAATAATATAAGCAAATGAATTTATTGTTATATATGTTTTCTGTCTTTTTTTTTTTTTTAATAAATTTTAATAGATTTTAATAAATTTTAATATATTTTAATCAATTTTAATAGATTTTAATAAATTTTAATAAATTTTAATAGCTCCCTTTTAGAATGATGTGCGTTGCTTAAATATGTGATGGAAGAGTGTTCCAAAAACGTACTGTTGATATTAAAAATTGTCTTTCAGATCTGGCAGTTTCAAACCTTATTTGAGTAATTTTCCTGCCACGATTGGAACGAGCAAATTGTAGTTTTTCAAGTAGACACTTAGGTTCCCTAGTATATATAATCTTATGTAGGAAGGAAATACTTTTGTACCGTAGATAGTTTGCGAATGTTATATTAAACAATTGATATGAGTATTCAGATATTCGATCATTTCGTTTTTTGTTGAAGACATATCTCGCTATATTATTGTAGGTTACCTTTAACTTTAGCAGGTCAGTGTGATTGCAATTTTCGAAAATTTCACTTCCATATAGAAGAGTAGGTATTAGATAAGTCTTTGCCAATAGCATTCGTATTTCCAGTGGCGTGGATGTTTGAACAGCCCATAAGTTGCGAAGCATTCCATAGACTTTGTCTGACGTCGCGTTGATATGATTTGCCCAGGTCAATTCGTCGTATTGTTAAATAAACAATATGATTTTAAAATTTGTATGATATTTTCAAACAAAATTACGGTTAAAAAGATGAAAGAAAAGAAATTTCTCAAATTGTAAAAATCTTCTTCGTGGTTATATCTGATGATCATGCATTCCGTATGCCTTATATTAGGAAGGCATTACAAAAGAACCATTCCGCACACCTTATTTGTGGAAGGCTTTGCGACTTCCGCCGCTGGGAATATATAGAATATATAGATATGTATTTATTTTAAAATATGTATGTATATGCCCACTTATACAGTATAATAAAACATACATATATGTACATACAATCGTATGATGTTGTTATAAGCTCGAAAAGAAATTCAATACAAAACCAGACAATAATATAAAGCAGATATTGAGTAGAGTCCTCCTCACGCAGAGAAGACAGACTGCAGGACGGACACACTACTAGTACTATATCGAAAGGTTGAAATAAACCATAAATGATTATTGTATTCGTATCAATGTTGTGTGTGTATAGTTTTATTGTGGCATTGGTAGTGGTGATGTTGATAGTAGTAGAAATTGTTGTTAACGGTGCTGTTGATACTCCTCCTGATGTTAAGAGCCTGGAAATAATGACACAATTCACTGAACCCAATCTTCAGTACCATACTCGTGCACTCAGTGGTTTGCTATATAATTTCCTCGGTAAGACAACTACAACTACTACTATTTCTATTTTAATATGTGTGGGTTGTTTTTTAATACGTATATTTGTAAAATATATACCCCGCAAACCAATTGCTGCGACAATGTCAAATATTATACAATTTTATTTATTGTGTTGTGTTATATCTGAATGAACTCAAAAGGAATTCTGAACTAAATGTCGGAGGAAATTTTAGTTATTGAAATTTGTACAGACATTGTAATCCAATCTGATATATACGACTTAATTAGTATCGAATTCTGGTGGACTTTTCTAAAGGAATTTTATTTAATAATGTTGCAATAGAAATTTATTTTATTTTCGTGTTAACTAACATTTACATCTGCAGTATTAATTTTATTTTCGTGTTAACTAACATTTACATCTGCATTATGTGAAAATAACATTAGAATGTCAACAGACAATTTGTGGTGAATATTGCAGCTTGATTGTCTAACAGTTTGAAGCCTAATGTTGAAAGGTATGAAAGTTGAAATGCTACCGCCGACTAATGCTATGTGTTTATCCAGCCAAATAATTTTGATTGACCAAAATTTTGACATTAGCGTGGTGAGTATTTATTGTCAAAATTTTCACTAGCCCCAGGGCTACACAAAATTTTGACAAATAGTCTAAATTTTGACGTTTGTCTTTTATGCAGCATTGGGTCGGAAACATGGTAATAGCAGCAGGTGTTGTTGTAGTTGTAGGTAGCAACAACAGGCATTTTGTTTTTGTCTCATTCGCTTCAGTTGTGAAACTCTAAACAAATACACACATACCAACAAAATCATATTTAAAATCATATTGTTTATTTAACAATACGACAAGAATGCAAGAGTACAAAAACAAAATACATGAGTTCTATTACAAAATACATCAGTTCTATACTGGTCTATTTTACGGCTTACACTTAAAAAAACAACCATTTTTTGAGGCGGGCAGAACACATTATTTTATGCAAAAAAAGTAAAATAACAAAATCCGGGCAAATGCATTGTTTCCGAGTTATGGTCCCCGAAATTTCGGATGTGTGAGAGAGTAAGGGGTTTAAGCTACTGTGTAATGCTATTGATATCATCACTTTTTTGCATAAAAGAAGTCAAAGTAAACTCAAAAAATTAGCTAGCATTTCTCTATAACTCGAGTTGAAATTTTTATAAATTATCGATTTTTTTCAAAATTTCAACATACAATAACTCGATAACTAAGTGAGTTATCGAAAAATGGCATAGAGGTTTCTGCGTGGTCGGGTTAAGGGACTATTTCCTCTGGGGTAGGTCCAACACCGGCTTCGGCATAGTATGGAATTTTCTACTTGGGGTAGGTCCAACAACGGCTTCGCGACTTCGGCATAGTGTTTTTGTGGTATAAAGCCTTATATTTTTGAGAAAAGTAAATTAAAATAATCTAAAATCTTTCAAAATTTCAACATACGACGGTCCATAACTCCGAAACTGTGCGATTGCGCCGATTTTGTTATTTTACTTTTTTTGCTTAAAATAACATGTTCTATCCGATGCAGTATATACAGAATATAATACAATAAGAGCATACCTCACCGCATTCCCTCTATTTGATACATCACATATGTACATCCTTTGGCATAATCGCAATTTATTAATTTTGTTTATAATTTGAATAAAAATAGCGAAATATTTTTAAAAATTATGTTAATTTCAAAAAAGTGCAAGCACATGAATTTTCAGCTGCCAACATTTTGATTTACCATTTCACACATCAAAATCGGAATTGTATCTTCACCACACAAAAAATAAATTCAACACAATTTACCACGACCGAAATATTTTCGATGAACACACAGCCTAACTCACAACGAACGTTTCAAAATACCAAGAAGAACTCTCACAACAAATTGAGCAAGAGATGGCGCTCAAGTTTGGCTCATATCGAGTCAGTCTGGTTTCAAACGAGTAAATGCATAATGGTGTGAACAGAATTGGTGCGTACTGCGTATTTTACGCAGCGTAAATAGAACACATTTGTGTATATGGAAATGAGCAGAATCACGACGGCGTCGTAAAATACGCAAGTACGCAGCAGCTGAAAATAGATTTAATTCTATTTCATACGCCTGCGTACGGCGTACAAAACAGTACCGAGTGACCATATTGTTTTAATATTTTAAGTATTTCAGTAATTAAAGTTACTTTTTACTTAAGAAATTGTTTATTTTTACTTATTAACATTTAAAATAATAATATATAAATAAAATTAAGTACAAAAAAGCTTTTTAGTTGAGTTTTTGTTTATGTTTCATTTGTGAAGTACTTTTTTTTACATATGGTCACCTTATCAGTTGTTGACAAAAAGAAAACTTGTATTATAAATTATTTCAGTGAGAATATAGCGCAAGTTATGAAGTGAAAATGGATCTCAACGCCATAATTTTAGAAAATGTGATGCAGCACGACTGCTTGTTTAATCTTGGATCAAAAGAATACAAAAATATCCACAAAAAGACTGAAATATGGGAAGGAAATGGGAAATCAATAAACTTATCCGGTAAGAAGGGAAATGTGTTAAAATATAATTACATATAAACTTAAATCCACAACTTTTTTTCTAAACTGGGAAATGTAGGTGAAGCATGCAGGAAGCGTTGGAGGACACTCCGGGACACATACAAGAGGCGTAAACGTGCATCTCAACTTGCTTCTGGAAGTGGCGCCCCAAGTCCATCTAAAAAATGGAAATACTTTGAGACGATGCAGTTCTTAGATGGGTATAAAGATGCACGTCCGTAAGTACATTCGATGAATTTAATTCTGATGATTTATTTATGTATGTTTCTATTTGAGCAGGACAATTGGCAGTGTTGACGATAGCTGTAGTGAAATAGAGTATCTGCTAGATTGCTCATCGTCTACAATCCTTAACAATGACGGTTCTGATGAGAGCGCTGCTCCTACAAAAACAGCGATACCGAAGAAATACACAAAGAGGCACGCGGATGCAGAAGCAACCTCGGTGTTCACAGAGGTTATGCACGAATGTGCCAAATCTATTAAAGAAATTGCATCCCAGAAAGAAACGCTAGAAACTTCAACGTCATTACTGTTTGACAGCCTGGCAAGAAAAATTCAAGAAGAATCAGGCGCTTACATTAAAGTTAATCCCAAACGTGTTTCCTCGTCAATTGGCTTTCTTTTTGAAAACCTTTGCAGTCGTGGTTTTAGCATGTTTAAAAGAGCACTAAACTTTTCCACTGTCATCCTTGTCGCTTTGAAGAAGTGTTCTTCATCTTTCAGCTTTAATGCGGCAAAACCAATTTTCTGGAAACCTTCATCGCTTCTATTAAGATTTACTGGCCTGGCCGTACCCACCATCTTCTCCGTAAACGCTTACGCATAAATTCAAAACATTTATTTAAAATAAACATTATGTTTATTAATTTAATAATTTTCATAACATTTGTATGCTTTTGATTAATTTTTTCCATTATTAATTTTTTGCAATGTTCGCATTCACAAATAGTAAACAACTTTATCAGCTGTGTTTAGTTTTACGTCGTACGTTACGGCGTTATTGTGTTTCATACGACGTATTTCCACTGCGTTTTCTTGACCTGCGTAAATTTACGCTGCGTAAAATACGCAGTACGCACCAATTCTGTTCATAGCATAAATCGTCGAATCATATTGTTATTGAGTAAAGACTCATTTTGAATTTGTTAAGTTTGTACAGTAAAAGTAATATAAGGTTAAGAGAACTGTTGTACTTGTGGTAATTTTAAAATATCTTTGAATTATTAACAAGAAACAAAAAAACGCCAAAAGGGACAAAAAATTCGCAACAATGGACGTGTTTTCCATTTCAAAACTAATTGGAACGAATTTCCTTATCGTACGTTGCGGGATGGGGGCTAAATGAAAAAATTTTAAACAACTATTGTTTAACCTTATTATGATATAACCCGGTATACAACCCAGTATTATTCTGCATACTTTTAGGATTTGGTAATTATTACTGGATTTGTACAGTCAGGGACATATATGAGGGATGTGTTCTTTCATGTTGGCTTTGTGATACTCATGCCCATGTGAAGTGTGCTGGCTGCAATAGAAGGCATTATGACATAATTACGGCTAAGGAAAGCGGGCTTCGCTGAACAAGTTGGAAGTATAAGGAATTCGATGTTGACTTTTGACGTAGAATACGTCTTACCTTACGGTATGAGAAGTCATGTCAGGTTTTTATTGTTGTAATCTTTATTTCATTGAATTTGAGGAAACGGCTAGATGAATTTTTTTAAAATTTTTTTTGTAGGTAAATGAAGATGTTATCTTTCGTTTGATATACATTTCATATTGGTTGATATATTTCTAGTATTTTAGTTTCTCAAATGAAAATTGTTTAAACACATACACTCAAACATATGTGTGGTGTTTGGTTGAGTGTTTTTGGTTGCTCAACATTGCTTAGGAACATGTATCTAGCAAAAAGTGAAACGAACAGCAAGCTAATGTTGCTTGGCAACATGTATCTAGTAAAAAGTGAAACAAACAGTAAGCTAACGTAATAAAGCTTTTTTGCGAAAGCTTCAATAAAGCTGTTGTAACATTAATTTTGAATTGTAAAGCGTAAAGCTTTCACACAACGCTCGAATGCTAATGCGAAGACGCGATAAGGTAAACCTTTTTTAATATTAGGGCGGCCCTCTCAACATTCGCAGAACTTATTTCAATAAAAATATTAATTAAAATACATAAATTAAATTCAGTTTAAAAAAATTGAACATAATATTTTTTTTTAAACGGACTTGAATCAAATGCCGTTGGTAAATATAAAAATTACAGCAGACAGTTGTCCGAGGCCTTCGGCCACGGACTGTCCCTGCAGGCTGTGTCAGAGACACGGCCATTAAGTTTAACGTAGAATACGCCATCCGATAAGACAGAAAATATATATAACAATAAATGATAAATAACACTAGGTCACAAATAACAAAATTTTCTCTGTGATTTGTTTCTAGCATACTTTTTCTCATTGATTTTGACCTACTAAACACGAAAATGAGTTTTAAAAATTTTTCTGTTGATTGGTTTTCGAGATACAAATTTTTGAACTTTTTTTTTAAATTTTTGGAGGTACACTTACAATTTTGAGCATATATTTCGTCTTCTTTGACGTTTCCTACTACTACTCAAATTAAAGCAAATTGAGCCGTCTACAACTCATTCTCAGAAAATTTTCAAATCGGGTGAGTAGTTTTGATGTTGGCGGCTTAAAAAGGTTAAAAAACTGCGTTTTTTTAGTAAAAATGTGGCAGAAAAATTCATATAAAAATTCATATAAAATATAAAACGCGATGCTAACAGCGATTTTGGTTTTTTTCCGTATAGCTGGCATTTTTCCAAAGAAAATAAGCACTTACTTAACAAAATCTGACAACAAATGGCGGACTTATAATTTTTTTGGTAAAACACCGAAATTCCGCTATTTCACGATATTTTGATTTTCATTATTTACACAGCTAACCTACTAGGAGGGATCGAAAAAGCAAGTTTTTTATAATCCTTTTGGAATAGAACGGAACAGTTGCTCCTATGCATAAGTTACTTCTGTTCAAAATTTCACCACCCTGGGTTAATGTCTTCTGTTCTGGCAAGGGACGTGAAATTTCAAAAATTTAGTGAAATCAGCAATTTTTTTTTTTGGAAATTTTTTTCAAATGTCACAGCACTTAGCAGTTTTGATAAAATTTTTAAATTAATATTAATAACACAAATATTTCATAATTGTAAAAAACCTATTTACAATACCGTAGGGACGTTTCGTCGATGTTTTTAAGAAAATGGTATAATGAAAATGCAGAACATAGAAACACAGGTGCATTTTACGATACGAATTTTGGCATTACATGTACAAAATTGTTTGGAAAAAACGTTTACGTAATTTTTATGATTCTCAGAATTAAAAAAAATAAGTAATACACAAATAGTTATTTAATTTTTATGATTGTGGTTGCAGAGTAATATACGCTTCTGAATGTGCGTGGACGCTCTTCGTGTTCCTTTATGACTGCTACTCCGTTCACAGTCAATTAAAGGGAATTACACTTTTTTATTGATGTGTGTTTTCCCGATGGCTACCTGTATCGGATTTTTTTACAGAAATTCCCCCCACATTTGTGAGTGGTCATTATTTGGAAACTTTTCCACAATTTGAAACGCACACTTGCTGAATCAGGTATATAGCCAGGTATAGTATTTATAGGTGTTCATTTATCGTTTTTTGTCGTTCAAGAAGTGTCTACGAACGCGAGTAGTACGAGTAAAAAGTGAAACAAATTGAATTTAAGTGCATATAATACCTACCCAACAAGTAAGACAATGAGTAAAAGACTACGTGTGTTCGAGTGTTTGAACAATCCATACAATTTCTGCAATGTTTGTGGCGAGTTTATAAAGAATAATCACGCACACACGTTTACTCCAGCAGTGCAATTGCACTATTTGAATTATTTTGGTATTTCACACAATATCACAGAATCATGGACACCTAAGTCGCTATGTGATCTTTGCTATATAATCCTAACCAACTGGGCAGCTGGCGGAAGGTAAGAATTTTTATTTAAACACAGTAAGCAAAGCAAATATAGTAATTTATTTTAATTTTAGGCGCCATATGAAATTCGATACACCAATGATGTGGAAAAAGCCGCTATGCCATTCCACAGACTGTTATTTTTGCCTCACCACAAACAGTGGGGTAGGGAGATTTTTAAAATGGAACTACGCTCAAGTGGGATCGTTTGCACTTCCAGTACCACATTCGAATGATGTACCATATCCAGTGTGCCCTGGTGCATCTCTTCAAAAAGCAGAATCGTCAGATCAAGAGTCCGAGTCAAGTGCAAGCGAATTTGGGGCGTGCAGAAAGCGAAAATTACTGTCACAGGCCGAACTAAACGATTGGGTGCGCGATTTTGGTCCCACTAAGGAGAAATCCGAACTTTTTGCGTCTCGGATGGTACAGTGTGGATTTGCGGATTCAGAAGTGAAAGTAACAGCGTACAGGAAGCGTCACCAGCAGTATGCAAAATTTTATACAAAGAAAGACCAAATATGTTTTTGCAGCGACATTTCCGGCTTGTTCCAAGAGCTTCACCAAATTCACAACCCCAATGAATGGAGGTTGTTTATTGACAGCAACAAAGAGAGCTTGAAGGCAGTTCTCTTACATAATGGGAATGAAAAGCCATCTCTTCCTATTGCTCATGCGGTTCATTCAAAGGAGAACTATGAAACTATGAACATTTTGCTGAAATGCATAGAGTATAGCAAATATAATTGGAAAATATGCGCCGACCTCAAAGTTGTGGCCATTCTGTGTGGACTCCAAGGAGGCTATACGCGACATTTCTGTTTTCTGTGCCTTTGGAATAGCCGCGCTGATGATCAGCATTATATTCAACAAAAATGACCGGAACGAACGAAACCTGTAGTTGGAGAAGCGAATGTTCAGCGCAAACCACTAATAGAGAACCGTGAAAATATAATACTTCCGCCGCTGCACATAAAATTGGGTTGGATAAAAAATTTTGCCAAAAAATTGGACAAAGAAGGTGAAGGTTTTGCCTATTTACGGTCAATTTTTCCTTACCTTTCGCTGGCAAAAATTAAAGAAGGAGTCTTCGCAGGACCCGATATAAAAAAAATGTTGAAAGATGAAACATTCCCGAAGCTGTTATCACCCATCGAAGCCGCAGCATGGAATTCCTTCAAGCTTGTTGTGGAAAACTTTTTAGGAAACAACAAAAGCCATGATTATAAGGACATAGTTGAGGATCTGGTAAAGAACTATGAAGCAATGGGTAGGTTTTTTTTGAAACAAATGTTAATTTAAATAGCGTTTTAATTCTCGTTTTTTTTTCATTTTTGGGTAGGAGTGCACATGTCACTTAAAATACACTTTCTGCATTCTCATTTGGATTTTTTCCCTGAGAATTTAGGAGACGTGAGCGACGAACACGGCGAGCGCTTTCATCAGGAATTGAAGGCTATGGAACGACGCTATCAGGGCATCTATGACACGGCTATGATGGGTGACTACATTTGGACCCTAATACGTGAGACCAATTGCAGCGAATACAAAAAACAAAGAAGAAGTCAGCTGTTTTTCCACATGGCATAAAATGTACAGTTATATCTTTGTTTCTACTCATTTTTTATGGGCGTTGATTTGGTTAATTTCGTTAGTTTAGCTAACCTGGCACATCCATTTCTAATTGTGCCATACATTGAGTATGTAGTGCTCTAAATAAATTAAAAAATAATATACTAAGACTAATTTGTTTATTTTAAATTAAGTTCAAATGTATTTATTCGTTTGCGTTGGGTAGGTAAGCTGTGCAAATAATGAAAATCAAAATATCGTGAAATAGCGGAATTTCGGTGTTTTACCAAAAAAATTATAAGTCCGCCATTTGTTGTCAGATTTTGTTAAGTAAGTGCTTATTTTCTTTGGAAAAATGCCAGCTATACGTAAAAAAACCAAAATCGCTGTTAGCATCGCGTTTTATATTTTATATGAATTTTTCTGCCACATTTTTACTAAAAAAACGCAGTTTTTTAACTTTTTAAGCCGCCAACATCAAAACTACTCACCCGATTTGAAAATTTTCTGAGAATGAGTTGTAGACGGCTCAATTTGCTTTAATTTGAGTAGTAGTAGGATCAAATACGTCAAAGAAGACGAAAGATATGCTCAAAATTGTAAGTGTACCTCCAAAAATTTAAAAAAAAAAGTTCAAAAATTTGTATCTCGAAAACCAATCAACAGAAAAATTTTTAAAACTCATTTTCGTGTTTAGTAGGTCAAAATCAATGAGAAAAAGTATGCTAGAAACAAATCACAAAACGACTGTTGGCTAGTGTAATATAAGCAAATGAATTTATTGCTATATATGTTTTCTGTCTTATCGGATGGCGTATTCTACGTTAAACTTAATGGCCGTGTCTCTGACACCGCCTGCAGGGACAGTCCGTGGCCGAAGGCCTCGGACAACTGTCTGCTGTAATTTTTTTTGGTTATTGCCTTTTGCGTTATTAACAGTATTACCCCATTCTGTGTGCTTGCAGTTCAAGTCTCCCTCTAGTACATAGTAGTTGTTTGAATTTTGAAGATTCATAAAATCAAATAATTTTTGCAAGTTTGTTCGTATTGAATTTATATTGCCGGCCGGATAGTACGCACATGTAATAACTAAAAAGTTATCGCAGTCAGCTGGTATCTTTATGGCGCATGTCTCTTAAGCATCGAGCGAATATCGACTTTTGTTGTCGTGACTGTAGTATT
The DNA here is from genome assembly GCA_963931995.1 of Phaonia tiefii. NCBI lineage: Eukaryota > Metazoa > Arthropoda > Insecta > Diptera > Muscidae > Phaonia > Phaonia tiefii. Next base: position 86,801,964 of record OZ008370.1, on the reverse strand, counting down.
GTATGTTATTCTTGATTAATATAGCAGTTCCCCACCCCTTATGATTTTAAAATTTTTGAATATTACATTGTGTGTATGGTTTAATTATGTCTCATTAAATACCTACTCTTAAAAATTTATCTATTCTCGAAAAAAGGATAAATTCTAAAAAATTACAATTATTAAAAAAACCCTTTTCTTCAAAAAATATCTTGTTATAGAAAATACCTTTTCCTACAAAAATTCCTTTTCTTAAAAGTACCGGTTCTTAAAAATAAAATATTACCTTTTTTCTTGAGATAAGTAGGCTTTCTGAAAAAAAGGACATTTTGTTAAAAAATAACCTCTTCCTAAAAACAGTACCACTTCTTTAAAAAGTACCTGTTCTTACAAAAGTACTTCTATGTAAAAAAACGTCATACTCTTACGCCTTTTTCTTACAGAAAATACTTCTTCTTAAAAATAGTACCTTTTCGTAAAAAAAATATTACCTTTTAATGAAAGAAGTACCTAAAAATATGTAAAAATGGACCTATGTAATACATATTGCGGAAAATATAATACATATTCTTACAAAAAGGACCTAAAAATATAATTCTTTTTTTTAAAAAATACATTGCAGAAAACAAAATTTCTTAAAAAAAAGTTTTTTATTTTACAAAAAGTACTTTTTCTTATAGATCCATTTAAATTATCGTACTTTTCAACGGGAACTAAATAGTACATAATATATGGCGAAAGAAACTTCGTTATAACCGGGTGTCCCATGATACCTCACGTGATTTTTTTTCCCAACTAATTTGTATGGAGAGCCGCTAAAAACTTTTTGCTGCCCATACAAAGTGGTTGATAAATTAGTATAACAGGGACCAAACTGACCATATATAATAAATCTCCCGCAAGGTACAATATGGAATTTCATTTCATTTGTTCCAACATGTCTGAACGAATTCGGAAACAATTCTAAACTCTGTTCCTGAGATAAATTTTGTTTTCCACATATTTGCTTTAATTTTTATTTTGTATATTTTTACAATTCGGAAAGTTTTCTAACCGTTAAGTCTGAAGGAAAATTTTGAAGAATTTGTGGCGTCTAGAAGCTTTCGTTGCATCTAATTATATTTCGGTTGAACGGTATTGTTCCTTACCCCAGTAACGACGAATGGCTAGAAAAATACCCAAAAATAGAGCTGTCTTAGAAAATTCTAGTCAGAGTTAGGTGCGAAGTGTGGTATAAAAATCATCCATTCCAATCTACTTCCTTAGGTGGCCTCAAACATCCCCGAGTGCAGATCTGAGGTACATAAATTCATCCACTACCTCGAAATTATAACCGTTATCAACGTTCACTCTTTCGTCCAATCATATGGATGTTCTGCTTGTCGAAATCATTAATTTTATCTTGTCCTCGTTTAGTGCCAAACCCACTCCCGCTGATTCCTTCTCAATTCTCTAAAGTACTGCAGTAAATTTCGCCCAATGATGTCCAAATCATCAGCATATACGAACAGCATGTGACAATTACTGCTGATAGTTTTATTCGAAGAGACTTTTCAATTAATCAATTAATCTCATAATAGGGTGTTGTCCTGCCTGAGGCCTCGTCCTGGTACTAAGTGGTTCTGAGAGATCTTTACGGAGGTGCCATTTTACAAAAGTGGTGTCAGAGTAGCAGGAATACCAAGCTCCGACATACTGTACAGTTTTCGCCGCATCGAGCTGTCGAAAACATTCTCATAATCTACAAGGAGGTGGTATGTGTCGATTTTTTTTTTGTGGGTTTTCTCCAAGATATGTCGTACAATAAGAAAATCTAGCCAATAGTTGATTTTCCAGGTCTAATGCCATAGTGATAAGGTCCGATCTCGTGTTGAACAAACGGCTCAAGTCTTACGCATATTACACACGAGAGGACCTTGTATGCGATTCATAAAAGTATTAATCCACGATAGTTTGTAAATATACTCGGATCGCCTTTTTTTTTAAACGACGCAGTTGTCCTGTATTTGCTCAACATCCTTTGCTGTATTGAAGTCTCCTGGGATGAGTAATGCAGGGAAGTTATTTCTCCATATTTCCAACATACTCTGCACTAGAGTTGGGTAGTTCATGAACTATCTAGTTCATTTAGGGTGACCAGATATTATGACCTGGCACATTCAATGAACGAGTTCGAGAACTAGTGAACGAGTTCGACACAAGTCTACTCTGCACATCTGCGACTAGATTCCCATCCTTATCTCTAAAATATTGGGGCCCTGACCCACGGCCGTTGGTTTGACTTTGTACACCAATAAAGGCATCTGCAATACTGCAATAATGTTTGCAATCCCAAACGCACTTGTATTTAAATGCAAATATTAGAATGTTTATAGCAAAGGTTTATATTTTATGTGGAAATTTATACGTGCTAAATTCGAAAGATCCATACATTTACGTGGAAGCATTCGCGTGTTTCCTCCCAAATCTCCATGTACTGACGGGCAAACATGTGCGTATTGCCTCTCAAACATAATAATATTTAGAACCAAATTATATTTGATTTCAATGTATATACTTTTATATATTATTTATTCTAATAAATTTTACCATTATAAATCTATATTTATAACCAAATAATAAAAAATTAAATATTAAAAACGCAGTACATCAGCCAAAATAAAAATCTCTCAGTTCATCTGCAATTTGCTCCTGACATCAAACCGTTCCCAACGCAACATGTTCGATCACACGCAGGTCTCTATATGTCACTCCGTCAGTGTGTTGCTATAACCTCCTCCCCTCTGACACTGTTTTCGTGAACAGCATAAACGGTTTTTACTTGTGTTGTGTGACCCTTCAATATTCAATGCATAGCAACAACAACACTAGTACTTACTGTTTGTGTTTAGGGCAGCTTTTGTTTTGTTTGACTGTTTCTTGTTGATGTTGTGAAGGTGGGTAAATTATCTTTACACTTTTCAAACATACGAGGGCTGAGGGCGAATTTGTTCGCAGTATATGCTCATATTCAAATTCATCGGCCAAATATTTTAGCTCTTTCTGAGACCCATGATTTTCACAATCCTGGTTATCACATTCATTCAATTTTTTTCTCGCACAGCGGTCTTGTGGTATATGTACGTGACGATATTGTGTTTCTGTCCATGCAACAATTGGACATTACAGATCCTGAATTTACCTCCCTTTGGTTTAAATTTCGCATTAATCAACACGTCACGCATTTCGTCTTCCTTTATAGAAGCCCCAACCAAGAAAGGGAGGCTTCTTTTAATGGCTTCGACGCACTTTCTGACTCAATAACCAAAATTTTCTGGCTAGAGAAATTGCCATTGCTGGTGAGTTTAACATCCACAATAATTCCTGGCTTACCCATTCAAACCGTACAACTCCGGAGGGTCAATACGTTGAGCTGTTCGCTGCACACAATCACCTAGTGCAAATGGTAAATGCCCGTCTTGTGGTATATGGTCACATCCCGTGCGTAGAAATACATTTTTCAAACACTCTTGACCTTTTTCTAACTTCACACCCTAACAATTATGAAGTTAATATCCTTGCACCTCTTAGTAATTCGGATCACTGCTTTGTTTCTGCCTCCTTTTCCTACTCTGATCTTCACGTCGCTTCAACGCCGGCCATGAAGCGTTCCATATTCATGTACGAAAAAGCTCGTTGGGATGAGCTCAACGAATTTTATAGGAAGTACAACTGGAAACTATGTTTTCTAGACGATGATGTCAATGCTGCGGCAGAAATGGTGGAAAACGTTATTTTAACGGGAATGAATTTATTCATTCCATCAAAGAAAATTTCGATTAATCCTTCTGATAAATGTTGGTTTACTCAGGCATGCAAAGAAGCTGTCAGATCCAAAGAGAACGCTTTCAGTAATTGGAAATTGAATAAAAATCCAACTACTGATATGCTGCGCAAGTTAGCCAGATTAAAGTGTGCCAAGGTACTACGACGCGCAGAATTCCTGCATGAACACAGCTTGAAGTATGAGCTTTTGCTAATTTGTCAAGAGAATTAAGAACAATAGTAGTTCTTCATCTATTCCAACCTTAATTAGAAATGACATAATATATACTAACCCTGTTGATAAAGCTAACCTTTTTGTCAAAATATTTGCAGAAAACTCCTCCCTGCCGATTAGTTCTCAACCACTCCCCTTCATCGCAAATATATCTAGCTCCATGCCTGAGATATTTTTCCGTACGCGAGGAGTTAAAAGGTCCTTGAGGAGCTAACCGTAAGAAAGTCTCCGGGTCCGGATGGAATTCCGGCACTAGTTTTGAGCAAGTGTTCTTCGACGCTTGCTCGTCCACTGCGCAACCCTTTCAGCCTGTCATACCGTACAGGTATTTTCCCTACTCACTGGAAGGTTGCAATTGTCAGCTGATCCCTAAAAAAGGAGACGCTACTAATCCCGATAAGTACCGGCCAATTGCGATATGTTCTACGCTCTCAAAGGTGATGGAGACCATGGTAAATTACCACTTGGTGAGTTACCTGGAAGTTAACAGTCTACTCAGTGATCGTCACGGAACAGTGGAATCGGTCCGTGCATAGACTGGGTGAGAGCAAAATAGTGGCCTTGGTTATTTCTAAAGCATTCAATAGAGTTTGTGTACCAGGCACTCATATCAAATGTTAATGCTTTTGGTTTAGGTAGAATCTTCTCTCGATTTATTTCGAGTTTTCTCAGAGACCATTCCATACGAGATGTAATAGACGGTATCTCTTCCGATGAGTACAATTAATGTGGGAGTAACTCAAGGCTCTGTGCTTTCTCCCTCTCTTTTTCTTATTTTCATCAACGATCTTCTGGATCGGACTACAAATCCCATAAACTCCTCCGCTGATGATATTAATTTATGTCACTCATATTCGTTCGATCGTCAACCCAATCTTTCCGTAGTGCAAGGAAAGAAACGAACAATGAATGACACGCTTAATCATGACTTGCATCTGATTAGTGAGTGGGGCAGGGAAAACCGAGTCGATTTTAATGCACGCAAAATACAGTGTCGGTGCCGTCGGTGGTGCAATGGTTAGTGTGCGCGGCTTTTGTACATGAGAACGTGGGTTCGATCCCTGCTCAGATCGAGTAATTGTCCATGAAAAAGCTTTTCAAAATACCGTTCGGAACCGGTGTAAAACTGTAGGTCCCAATCAGTGAGTGTAAAAACTAGAAAGCGCGCAACTCACTGTTTCTGACAATCTCTCCTCAATCCCTTCATGGGATATTATGGGACACCATTTTTTATTTTTAAAATACAGTGTTCCAGAATATCGCACAAGCATACTGGTGGCTCGACCCTGCCAATGATTTCAATGGGTGGTTTAGATGTTGGTGAATCGAAAGCTCTTGATGTTCTGCGCATGAAGATATAATGGGACATTAGTCAGATTAAGCACATTTTCAACGCGTCGAAAGAAGTATTGGAGTGCCTTGGCTTTTTAAAGCGGTGTAAAAGATTTATCATTCCACCAGATCTCCACAATATCTACACCACGTATATTCGGTCAAAAATGGAATTCAACTCTCATATTTGGGCTGGGGGTCCTGCGTCCACCTAGGAGCTTCTAGACCACGTGCAAAAGAGAGCGTTGAAGCTGATAGGCGACAGCAGTGTATCCAGCACTGTTGCCTCCTTGCAGTTACTCGGCATCATTTCACAAGTTAGGGTATTTGTCCGTACGACACGGTTTTCAAATAAAACTCATCCCTTTTCTCTTTTCTGGCCGTTGGATCGAACTGCACATTACAGATACAATTCGTTCTTCAGCCGAACAGCCCGTGTGGAATAAGCTTCCGGCAAGTGTATTCCCCACTTCTTACAACATCAGCAAGTATAAGTCAAACATTAACAAGTACTTCTTTCTCTTTCCCCCTACTCCTGTCCCCTTTCCTAAGTCCAATGCAATCCACTGTAGAGTTGGGTAGTTCATGAACTACCTAGTTCATTTAGGGTGACCAGACATCACCCTCACGTATATAATGCACATGTTCGATATCGCGACTGTGTTCGTGATTCTTATGTCCGGGCACTTTAAATGAACGAGATTGAGAACTAGTGAACGAGTTCGACACAAGTCTAATGCACTCCATTTATAGGGGACATCCCCTGAGTGTTGGTCTTCGCGAAAAAAAAACAGACAGAATCAGGAATATGTTTGAATCTCTGACTGAAAGAATAAAAATATCGTTGCATGCATATATGTCAAATATGTCTTCAAATACACATTATATTTGCATCCAAGCAAAAAAATACATATTTTAGCCAGTATTTTTCAGTAGAATTAACGGGCATCACCCTTCCTTCTGTAAGATTCAATTTAGCACTCTTGCGCTTTCCCTACAACCTTGTTTTGCTCTTAAATAAACGGGTTTCTTCTCTCCTCTTCTCATTCTACCAACCGTCGCCCCACGCGTTGCACCTGACTGAAGCATTGCCCTACGTTCAGCATTATTTTGTCAATATATATTTTCTAAATATTAAATGTGTGAAGTGTCATCATTGTCGGTCCGAATTCTGAACTTCGTGGCTACTTTGGAACAGAAGTTTGACAGAACTCTGAACATTTGGTTTGCTGGGTATGCTTATACATGAGGCTGAAGTTACGTATGTAGGTGTACGTGTGTTTGTAAAATATAAACATACATGAGCCTGAAGCTGAGTATGTGGCTGACTCGGTTTCATAAAATCAATGGAGCATTCGGTTGTTTTTTTTTTGTTCATAGTGAAACGTTTGTATTGTCAAACACGTGAAATTTATTAGTGTTAACAGGATATCAATAAATGATAAAAGAATATATGAAAACGAAATTTAACCCAAAGTTATGAACAAAGAAATAGATTTTAAAATTAAGTTGTTAATTTAAAGTGGCGGCATCGATAACGATATTTTGTAATATAATAAAGTCAAATTTTAAAAATAATAATTAAAAATGTTTTCTCCGTTTGTCTTCTAAATTGTTAAAACCACTTGCCACTTACAATGCACAATTTAATTTTAAAACAATTACTTTATAATTAGTATACATTTGAATTCCGAAGGGAGATATTGCTATTCCTTCAAGCAGGCATGCCGCAAAGATATAAAAATGTCTTCCTCAATTGTAGAAAATCCATCAAAGATTCTATGAACTCCTTCATTAATATTCAGCTAAAGCAATATTTCATAGGATATATGACACATTTTCATTGATCCTATGGAAGATAATCTATGTTCTGTATTCATAACATCTATGAAACTTTTTCATTGATTCTATGAACCCAAAATACATCACAGAATTTCATAACGCCACAGATTTTAAATAATTTTCTGTAAAGAGACCATTTCATAGGAAGAATTTCACTAGATTCCATGCATCGAAATCTATGAAAATTGTTCATAATATCTGTGAAACATTTTCATAGATTCTATGAAAATAAATACAGGAAATTGGTTCATTACATCTGGGAATCTTTTAATAGACTCTATGAAGCTAGCCAGTTTCATAAACTTTTCGAATCATGTTGTGAAATTGTAATGACATCTCTAAATGAAACGTGAATTGTCTGGCGTAGAATTCCTCGAAAAATCATGCTTAAACCACAAGAAACCTAAAATATTTTCCACTCAATCAATGAAATATCTATTCGCATAATTCGTAAACTTTTAAGAAAGTTCTTCATAAAATCTACGAAATTTGATTAATCAAGCATTTTTGATGACGAATGTTTGATAAATATTGCGAAGACAATTTTGATTGCAGACGGGGTATAAAGTAGATAGGGCCTTTAGATATATGGGATACCGGAAAAATCAAATATGTTTGGTGACCCAAAAAAAATCAATCGGTAGCATCTCAATGAGCAACCTAAATAACATGGTTCTATCGATGGGTCTCAGGATATCAAGTGGCAACCGTCTCTAAAGAGAATTTGTTGGAAAGCGGATGAACCAAAGCACAGTAGAGCCAACTTCTAAACAGGGGCTAATAACATCAAACCTCTAAAATATAAGTCTGATTATTTTAAATTCTATTAAATTTTTGTGGGGCAAGAGTCAAGCTATCAAAATATGGTACTTAGAGACACCCTGTTTCATTGCACATTGTTCTACAGTGTTTAAAGGCAGACCACATCGGTCATGTTCGACCTCTTATGGCTTGTAACTTCTAAATTTGTACGACGTTTTATAATATGTTTTATTTCTGCGAATTTACCAAGCAGCACAAACAGAAAATGTTTGGAGTTATGCGTAGTATCTCCAACAGTTACAAAGATATTTGGAATCAAACATTTAAAACGTAAATATTTGCACTGACTTTGTTTCGATTTTTGATAATGACTAGGTTATTTTGAGCCAAAATGTAGTTTCAAAAGCCGAGCTTTATTGGCAAGACTTCAACCAAATGTAAGTTGAAAAGTTTTTCAAATTATTAAAAATTTATTTTCGTCGTTACCAAACAACTTCTCAAAATTAATTTTCTTCTCAACCCGAAACAACGAAATATGTTCGAAAAGGTACCACCCTTTATTCATTATTCTCTTAATTTTTTTGTAGGCCACATATAAAATGCGTTAGTTTCATTTAGAGCCAAGAAATCTCTGAAATTGTTTGTAAGGAAAAAGTAAAATGCTTCAGTGCCATTTAGAGCCAGGACGTTGGCAAAGGTACTACATACAATTTAATAACTTTTTTACTTTCACCCTACTGCCAGCCTAGTCCGAAAATAACAACATGTTCACTTTTCGAGTTTGGTAAAAGTGTTGGATTTTTGATGTTCATAATTTTATGAATCTATATTATAGACTGTAATGTTGTTAACTACGGGGTGGACCAGTTAAACATTCCAAATGCTTTTTGGTAATAATAAAAAACAACCACATATTAGTTGTTTTGAAATGATTCCCCGCGTATTTTCAATCGTGAAAATTTGTTTTGATATCGAGTAAATGGTCGCTGTCAGAGCAATGTTTTCGTTTCCTGCATTTTCATCACTATTCGTAATGTTTCGGGTTGATGATGTCGAATATTGTATCTCTAGTTTTCCATGATCCGTGGCTTGTTGGCATGAACGTAGGACTTCAAGTAACAGGAAGAAGTCTGCAGTGGTTAAGTCGGTAAATTCGGAAGGTTTGAAAGGTCCACCACGTATCTGATAAAAACAAATCTGAGACTCCGCACTTACTTGTGCAGGAGATCTCAATTTTGTAAATAAAACTCGTATTTTCTTAAGAGATTTCTTTGGGAGTAAAAATCTTACACTTCTTTCACTATTGCCTGAATAATAGTCAATGCATTAAATTAAACGTGCGTTTTGCTATAGTGTGTAGAACAATTTAGCAAGATTGCGACAATATATACCCACTGACCATTCTGAGTCCGAAAAGAGTCAACAAAGAGTCTCAGAACCTTCTGAAAACAGAGTATTTTTGCATTTGGAAGTGTCCCCACTTTCGTAACGTTCTTTTCTGATTCAAGAAAGAGTCATAAATATAAACCCGGGAATTTAATTTCCTTCTGAATAATCTTTTCAGAATGACAAAAGAGTCATTTATGAGTCTTTTATTATGTTTTCTTGAATCTATTCTGACTATATGATAATCATTTTAGACTATCTTAGGATAATTTTAGAATGCTCAAAAATCCTTCCCATTGTACATTTTATAAATAAAAAGGACGAAATTATTATATATCATTCATTCCATGAGAAAACGCAACAAATCTGACCGAAGGTCTTCCGATTTTCTTCAAATTTTGCACGGAGAGACTCTATGGAGCCAAATATACATTTGCGTTTTTAGATTTTTAAAATTGTTAAAGATCGCGATTTTATTAGTGTTTTTCATTTTTCTAAAAGTTAAAAAATGGAAAAAGTAGTGAACGTTGAAGAGCCACATTTCCATAAGTGGTCCGAACTTTTCAAAGATTTAAAAAGTTTCTGAAAGCTGTTTTTGTCTATTTTATGATTTGCAGTTTAAAAGTTACCACTATAAAAAAAAAAAATTATATGCAAATGCAGTTTTAAAGTGCATTTTGCAGTGCGTTTTCCCCCTTCGATTTTCAAAAAAAACATTTTTGTAAAATTTAGAACAGTATTTATTAAATAAATGTTCTCTTTTTCTGGGACAAAGAATTTTTCTTATTTTAATGATTTTTTTAGTTTGATTTGATCTTTGCTACTTTTGCTTGTCACAGAATTGTACACACATAGGTACAAATGTGTACATAGGTGTGTATACACGCTGAACACAATACATGATGAAATAGGGAAGAAGTATTTCATCATCCAATTCTAGTAGCATGTAGTTTCCTAGGAATAAGTATTTGGCATCAAAAAGTAAGCCTACTTACAAAAAAATCAAAAGAAAAACAATTTTTTTTCTGTACATTAGAACTTTTTGCAAAGTGCATCCAAAAATAGCATTTATATTACAAGTAATTGCATTCGCATTATTCTCAATCAGCATTATTTTAGAAAAACACACTTTAAATGACAACAATACCTTACAGTAACTTTTTAAATAATAGTAATGCGACAAAAACTGTTTAAAATATAGCAATTCAAAGTTACATACCAAATAAATTTCTTTCATATTTTGTACAAACATTTTCAAAATCCTAAAAAAAAATTAAATTTAATTTAATTATTATATGTTTGACGTAACGATCCACTCGCAACAGTCCTGTAAATGTTTCGGCGTCATTTTACCCCGTTATTTTAACCGGAGTAAGGAGAGCCATTCATTTTCGATTCGCCCGAAAATTTAAACGGAAGTAGGTTGGAAAATGAAGAAACGTTTCATCAAATTGATGTAGGAATACATAAATGTGATGAAAGTTTTTCTTTCAGTGTAGAATGATATGAACTTGGATAAACTTTGTGTACACACAGCTTATCAAACAATTGATGTTTTGTGTACTAAGTTCTGTAATCGTGTTATCAACCATTTTAACGATCCCAATTGGCCGCCTCAGAGCTGATATTTTTCCACTTTAGACTTTTTCTCTTGGGGTGCCGTTAGACACCGATGCTATGCAAATAATCGAGAAACCACACCATTGAGGCTAATATCGTCCGAGCCATTCGTGCGATAGAACCAAAAACCGTCAACAAAGTTTTGGAAAATTGGAGTGATAGGTTGAGCTACTGCGAAGCCAGCCGCGAGAGCCACATGAATGAATGAATCGTGTTCCATAAATAATGGGGAAATTTATCGTTTCTTATAGAGCCATAACATATCAAAAGAAAGTAAGTTTAGTTCAATTTATTTAATGTTTAATAAATACTTGTATTTGGACCACCCTGTATTTCATTCATTTACAACATTATTCTTTACATTGGGGTCTTTTGAAGGTCATTAACAGTCCAGTAACTGACCAATTTGTCTTCACTGGCATGAGGAAATAGTTCCACACGAATCAATACACCAACGAGATTTTCAGCATTTGCAGGCCAACGGTAGGAGGAATTTTACCATTTCGGACGCCTTGGTACTTAAGCTGAGTGTTTGGTTGACTTAAGTGAAAAACTATTAAACGAAGTTTTCATATCTTCTCTACTAAAAACCACACTAAAATCCCAATATTTGTATTCTCTCTTTGAAATGTCACTACAAAGCAATAGCAAGTTATTGAACAAGAATTTAATAAAAACGGAAAAGGTTTTCCTATATCGACTCACACTGGGATGCCAGAAAAATATTTTCATTTCAAATAATGCTGGCCATAGAAAAAAAAAATTCAATATATACATAGAGATATGTACAGATCTCTATCAAATATAAAACAAACATTTCAACAATAAAAGCGACAGAGGAAAAATTGAGTTTCCTCCAAGCGCTGGAGACAAATTCAACGACAAAAGAATATATAGAAATTGTTCATGGCTTTTATAATTTTTTGCTATAAACTAAAGCCTGGGCAAATTTCAAACAAAAATATATTATTCTTTTAATTTGTTTCAATTTTGTCTTTTCTTATTTTGTGCAAAATTCACAAACTCTATGTGGTGGCTTTAATGGCCTTGTTATGGAAGATCCTCAGTGGGGGATTTGTCAAGTGTAAAAAGCACAAGACTTGATGTGCGTCTTTTATTAAACCAATACAATGGAAGACTAGTAAAATGCAATCAAGAACGAGAATAATGAAAAGTTGGTAGTTAATTTATTGTTATTTTTTTAGTTACAGCTGAAATTTATATCCTTTTCATTCAGTGTGTTTCAATAAATTTCATCATCATAGACAATAAACGATGGAGTACTCGTATTGGATATAAATTATAGCAAACTTTTAGACAGACACCCAGCAATGTTAAAAATTTACCTATTAAAATTGAGTGGCCAGCTGTGTTGCCGGCCTAGAAGTAGTTTCCTGTTAATATACACAAGCATCAGTATTTCACATGGACATAGGCTAAGGGTAATACAACATCAAGTTAATATTTTTCTGCACGAATGAATCGACTAAATTGCTTTTGGGGTTGAGTGAAAGCGTATGATATGAAAGGGAATTGTATGTGATTAGTTTTTAGATTCCTCGTTTATTAGGATATAAATTATGACCCAGTGGCAATCATTGGCAATCGACAGATTGACGTTTGATAGAGTAGGTTTTCATTACATATCGATTTGGACAGATAACAGGTCAGGTGGGAAATTGATTTGATTAAGTTTAGATTGGAACGTAGAAATGCTGCTTATTTGTACACTCATAGAACAATTCGGTTGATGCAGTCGAATTAGTCGCAACTGAATTTAGAGTTTGTTACATGCACACTAGAAGTCATCACAGCCGAATCAGGGGTTGTCTCAACCGAATTGGAGGTTGTCACAAACAAATGAGAGGCTGTCACAGCCAAATTAGAGGTCGCCACAATCTAATTAGTGGTTGTCACAACCGACTTAGAGGTTCTCCCAACCGAATTAAAAGTTGTAACAGCCAAACTAGAGGTTGCAACAGTCGAATTAGATGTTGTCACAACCAAATTAGAGGTTGTCACTGCCGACTTAGAGGTTGTGACAGCCGAATTTGAGGTTGTCACAGATGAATCGAATCTAGATGGTGTCACAGCTGCATTTTTACATGTTTTCTATTAATTTAGTTATGATTTATTTTCCCGTGCTCTCATAAATAATTACAAAGCACAGGAACAATGTACTTTATATGTGGTGATTTTTAGGGAATCAAATTTACATGCCGCTGCCAATCGTTTTTGAAGTCCCGGCCAACGCGTGTCGCCGCCCCAATTATGACGGAATGTGTCTGTCGATTTTGGTCCTAAATCGTTCTGTATACAGACGATGGCAAAGTAAAACATTTTAAAGCAAAACCATAAAAAAAATCCAATGAGTGTTCGAACTCACGGGCGATGTGTTAACACCTTTTCGCTACACGGTACCTGTTCGATTTCTATGAACACATTCGTAAATGTTACATTGGAAAATAAACAAGTAAAAGTGTTAAATTCGGCTGTGCCGAATCTTTGATACCCTCCACCTTAGTGTTAACCAGCAAAACATTAAATTTTAAAAAGGAAATTTTTTAAGAAAATGTACTTTTTTAAAGAAAATAAAAATAAGTTACTTGTTCACAAATGCAATTACTTGTTCACAAATGCTCACAGATGCAGGATGCTCACAAATGCTCACAATGCTCACAATGCTCAAATGCTCACATTGAAAATGTACTTTGAAATGTACTTTGAAATGTACTTAATGTACTTAATGTACTTTGAAATGTACTTTGAAATGTACTTAAGAAATGTACTTAAGTACTTAAGAAGAAATGTACTTAAGAAGAAATGTACTTAAGAAATGTACTGAAGAAAGAAATGTACTTAAGAAATGTCCTTAAGAAATGTACTTAAGAAATGTACTTAATGAAATGTACTTAAGAAATGTACTTAATGTACTTTGAAATGTACTTTGAAATGTACTTAAGAAATGTACTTTTTTTAGGAAAATTTACTTTTTAAAAACAAATAAAAATAAGTTACTTATTCACAAGTAAAACAAAAAAGCATTTTTTGAAGAACTGTTAAAAAAAACAAGCTGCAAAGCATTTTTTAAAAATAAAAAAGCATTTTTTGAAGAACTGTTAAACAAAAAAAGCAAGCCGGGACGAGAGTTGAACCAACAACCCTCAGACTCCAACACGCAATCCTTTACCAATCAGGCCACAGCGACCTTAGATGAAGTGTGACAAAATTCTTATAAATGTATGTATGTCACCATAACGTCGACTGCGTGGCTATGCTTTATATCTCCGTTCAACAACAGACACATGTACATACATACATTATTATGTTAATACATACGCTATAGACACAATGTCGTTTGCCTCACCCCTGCCACTCCACTCTTTCATTGCTCTCTTGCTCGCTCATTTTTGTTTAACACGTCATTACTCTCTTTCGCAGTCGCAGAAAATCTGGTTTTAGCAGCAGCATAAAATCTGACTTTAGCAGATTTTGACTTTGATAGATTTAGTCCCTATACGCCGCTATAGATGTTAACACATCAAAAACTTGATTTCACTGTACCAGCAACAATTGTACATTCTCTCTACTTTTTCAATATGATATTTGATTTAACAATTTTAAACGTCAGGTGTGAAATATATAAAATTATGTAGTGGTAAGTGGTAGCTGAATTTAAAATGAATTGGGTTGTATCAACAGAATTTATGAGAAATTAGGATACCTCAACCGAATTAACGCAAAATTTGTTCGTTGCAACAGACTTAAGACTAAATTTGGTTATTGCGACTGAATTGGCATACAATTTTAAAATAGCATCTATCTTTTGGGAATTAACAAACAGGTGCACTTAAATCAACAGTTAGTGGGTCAAGAGGTTCTCCACATATGTATATTGCGCAACAGATTTCCCTAGAGGTCTTCAGGGAGAAACATTCTTAATGTGCAATTTAAAAAAAGTCCATTTTGGCCTTTCATAGAACAAGGCTACAAAAACCGTACTCAAATGGACACCTATTCGGGCAATATGTTCTACAAATAAAGAGGAATAGATTCTACTAAGAGAGGTTGTAGCCAAGTGCTTCGTCCCCATACTTCGATGTAATAAATAGGGAAGGACAAGTCGTAGAGAAGTGAATATTGTATTTAGTGAGAATTGAGAAAAGTTAAATTTGTGGACCCAAACGGACCACGCCTTCGGATTGTGGGCTTCAAAACTTCATCAAATTCTGACACCCTATTGGATGCCCTGCTTTTGTTCGAACCTGCCACGAACTAATATTTGGGTATTGTTCACTTCTGTGCGATAATTCGGTGGAATGGGACTACCTATTCCGGCACCCACACTACAAAGGGTCCAATATTCTATGACATCATCACACTATAACACGCTATATTGGCTGATTTTGAAGAAAATCAACAACACGTAATATTCTTACTATCGTCATATGTGTACAACATTTGGGAGAAATCAGGCGACGGCATTTGGTTCTATACAAAGGGGCCCAATTTTCAATATTTATCACACTATAACACCCTTCATGATACTTTGCGAAACCTAATGCTTTGTACCACCTATTTGATAATACCCACATTTATGTGTGCAATTTGGACCACTTAATCTGGTAGTTCGATGGACTTCTAAAAGTCATCACACTACAGCACTAGCTTTATTTTGACCAAACTTAGGAGAAATTCATCACACAATAACACCCTATTCGAGCATGTGATCTCCTCAAAACTTTCCACAACATAATATTTATACCTTCGTCAACTTTATGGGAAGTTCGATAGAAATCGTATAACACATCCTTGCACCTCCCGTACAAAATGGGACTCGAAATTCTATAATTTTAAATTTTCGAAAATACAGAAAGTCAGATATTATATGAAGTCATTTCGAAGCAGAGACCAATTAGACATTAATGAGCTACCATATTATTAGTTATGGGTATGAAATTCACCAAATGGGTCGCTTTACGCTTCAAGAATATTGGGAAATATTAACAACTTTCTTCCAACGTTCTGAGTATTCAACTCAAACTGTAAAAAATTTACAAAATAAGTTCGATACCAAATAGAGTGTTATTACAACAGTTTGTGAATAAATTTGTGAATCGAATTCGTCAGTACAGGTCCTTAATGAACAAAAGATACGATTTCGTGCTCATCCAGTGCACTCAGTGGATAATATTGTCGCTGTAGCTAAAAAAAAGTGTGCTCGTCTCTGTTCGCAGCAATTGAAAAATGTTCGCACTTCTTTGCGTCAAAGTCCAAATAGTCTAACAACTGAACCCTCGCTTGGCTGAAGGTGAACATTTTAACCGCAAAAGCATCGGTTCCAATGCAGCTCATTTTTACCTAGGACGCTACGTTAACAAACAATATCAATAACAATATCGACTAGAACCCGAAGCATCCACAACGAGCGACTGTTTGCGTGGGTTTTCCAATGGAGTCAATGGCGAGCGTTACCGCGGCATGTACAGTAATTTGTTGTTCCCAAAAGTTTAAGAGGTTGACATGGGCGTATTATCAAAACCGTATTATCAGCCGAAACACCGAAGTCCATTGGCCGCCTCGCAACTGTGATTTAACCCCGTTAGACTATAATCTCTAGACCATTATAAGTGTTACACAAACACTCCCGAGTCCAGTGAGGACATACAAAACTAATTCGACGCTGTCGTTCACTCGAAAATCAACTGCAAATTTGGGTAGATCCATTGAGGTCCTGTAAGGCTATTGACGGTCGCTTGCCGAAAAAATATTTCTTTTGTTACTTATAAACCGCTTGGCCTG
Organism: Phaonia tiefii; assembly: GCA_963931995.1. Lineage (NCBI taxonomy): Eukaryota > Metazoa > Arthropoda > Insecta > Diptera > Muscidae > Phaonia > Phaonia tiefii. The sequence continues at coordinate 86,785,202 of OZ008370.1, read as the reverse complement.
CAAAAGTTGAAGGGTTTCCCTCAAATAAAAACATTTATTGCGAATGTCGTTCATATTGCTGTAAGCGAAGTCTCATTTACCCCACAAGTTAGAGTCCCAAACAATCGAAAATGTACTGAAAATTTAGGTAGATCCAATGAGATCCTGTAATACTAGTATATAAACCATTTGAACGATGTTGTGTTGCACTCAACACCGTCGATCGGCCTTACCAATAAAAATCATTAATTTTGGAGAAATGAATGGTAGTGTTTTCTTTAAAACTAAATTAAATTCCAAATTGTACATGGTCCACCCTTTATATATGACGATTTAGAATAAAAAAAATATTCATTTGAATCAAACAAGTATACAACAACAAAAAAATAACATGAGGACAAGGGACACCCGGCTGTATCGAAGTTACTTTCGCTGTATATTATGTACTAGTTAGTTTCAACACGCCTAAGGCGCCCGTTGAAAAAGTCGATAATTTCAATAGATCTTTTTTTTTTATTGTTTTATATAATGTATTTTTTTTAAAGTATATTTTTAGTTCCATTTTGTAAGAATATGTAATATAATTTCTCGAAAAGGTCGTTTTTTTAAAGATAGGTACTTCTTTTATTCAAAGCAAATTTTTTTTTTTTAAGAAAAGGTACTATTTTTAAGAAGAATTACTTTTTGTAAGAAAAAGGCATAAGAGTATGTTTTTTTATTTACAAAGAAGTCCTTTTTTGAGGAACAGGTACTTTTTTAAAGAAGTGATACTCTTTTTAGGAAAAAGTTATTTTTTTAAAAAAATTAATTTATTTCCAGAAATGCTACTTATCTCAAGAAAAGAAAAGGTATTATTTCATTTTTAAGAAAAGGTACGTTTAAGAAAACGAATTTTTGTAAGAAAAGGTATTTTTTTAAGAAAATGTATTTTTTAAGAAACTAAGATTTATGTAGAACTGGTCCTTTTTCAAGAATAGGTACATTTTTAAAGGTAGGTACTTATCTCAAGAAAAGTTATTTTGTTTCACAAAAAAATTACTCTTTAAAGAAAATTTAGTTTTTTAAAAAAATTAAATTTGTTGTAAGAAAATGTACTTTTTTAAGAAAATGTACTTTAAAAAAAATTACTTTTTTAGTAGTTTTTGTAAGAAAATTTACTTTTTAAGCAGAAAATTTACTTTATTTCTTTAAGATAAGGTATTTTTTTTAAATTTACTTTGTTTAAGAATATGAGAGGTATGTTTTTTGAGAAAGTTTACTTTTTTAAGAAAGGGCACTTATTTAAGAAAATGATTTTTTTTAAACTTCTCTCGCTTTGGATATCCTAAATTTACTTTTTATTGGGTTCAAAACTCCAATATATACTAAGTATTGGATGCAGGCTCCACCTAGCAAACTTCCATTTGGTTAATTTCTTTCTCTATGATCCAAGCCGTTAGTCTAGACACGAGCCAAAGCAGAAGTTAACAATATAGTTGATAATAGTGGGTTATAGCATAATAGTGTTAAAACAAAAGTTGTTTAATTTTTTTTCATTTAGCTCCCATCCCGCAACGTGCGTTAGGGAACTTCGTTCTAAAAATTATCACAAATTTTGTTCAAATATTAGAAAAAAACTGATTTTTAACTTTTGGAAAAAAAATTTGATTTAAAATTCTAAAATAACTTCTTTCCCAGTTTTAGCAAAATGCGGCGAATTTTTTCTCAATCTAATTAATAACATTTGGTCTAATACGATTTGAATCTTAATCTAATACAATTTGAAGATAATTTTAAATTTGTAGAAATTTTTTCGAATTAACATTTTAATATACTGAATCTTTCGGAAGACATTTACAATTTTTATGATTACAGGGTAAATTTGCAAAACCAATTTCGGCTTATTAGTATATTTTAAGGTAAAAAATATATTTTTTAGTATTAACTACAGCAATTAAAAATTTAGTGAATCAAGAAATCGACATTTTTAAATAAAAGTAAATGTTGGACATTTTTGATATTGTAATAGAGTTTTGTCAAAATTGTGGAGATTTTCTCACAAAACTTAAACATATTAATCAAATTGAATCTGAAAAAAATTATAATTTTGCTTCAAATTTTTTTTGTTTAAAATTTAAAAATTGCGAATTTTCCGGACCAGATTTAAAGTTGTTCCTATTATAGGGTAAATTTGTAAAACCAATTAATGAGCATATTTTATGATAGAAATTATATTATTATGTGTTATTAACCAATGCGATTGCACAGTTACTGACTAAAAATCTGACGATTTCAAATATATGTAAATATTTTTTTATATGAAAATTTCCACCGAAATGTATTTAGACATTTATAATTTTTTACTTAATTTTAGGGGAGAAAATCGAAGTTTCATTCTATGGTAACATAAACTACAAGCCATTTTTACTATAAAATTAAAAAAAAAAACTCAATAAAATTAAAATTTGTTTGTATACTCCATGAAATTTTGCAAAATTGATGATTTTGAATCTATTTTGTTGTAAACAAATTGTCGTCGTTATCTTCCTCACTCTCATTAACGAATTATTTCCCCTTTAATACAAATGTAATATTTTAACAATTATAGGACAATTTAAAAGTTTTGTTTTTAAACAAATTTTTTGCACATACGCTAAAAACATACATCTTTAGCGCCCTCTAGTGGCGCCACAACAAATTAAATTCAGGGACGACTTTCGTATTTGTATGACAAAAATTGCTAGATGTTAACAAATACGAATTGTATCAATATCAATTCACATTTTTCTTAGTTGTTTCCATCGCAAATACATAAGTCTAAAAGGTCCTTCAAGCTACCGCTGTTGTTTTATAGTATAAGTAATCGTTCAGGCGACAGCCACTCGTCTCTTAAACTGGTTGCTCGAGAGGGCATAGTTCAATCACTCTGTCGCTCATTGCTCAGCACGCGGCCGAAGCCTTAGGTGGATTGGATACGTTGCAGGCATTTTAATTCCCAGAAAAGCTAGTGGAAACAGGAGAAGGATAACCCCTAAACCATCGGTAGGGGTTGTGTGACTTTTATAAACAGGTAAGTAATTTTTTCCAATACGGCTTCCCAGTTAAAAATTTTAGGGAATAGGCTCCATAATCATCCGAGCGTAGTTTTACACAAATATAGGGCCACTGTGGTTCTACTGATCCTACCCATAGTGCTTGATGTGAAACAAAGTTTTCTGTCCAGAATCAAATCTAGATATTTTGCATTCCTGGTAAATGCGTAGTACGAGCTTGGGTTTCTTCGATCTTCTACCGATTAACCTTTGTAGCACATCTCTGCATGTGTATGGGTATTTCCCTCGCAGCAATCTGATGTCTGTCGAGAATCAGACCTAGACATTATGCTTTCCTGGTAAATACAGAGTATGATCTGGGGTTTCTTCGATCTTCTCCTGATTAAGCATTGTAGCACATCTCTGCATTTCCCTGCACTGCAATTGCCACGTCGTCAGCATATGCTATCCATTGTCTGCGTGATTTCGAAGGCCAGAGAAGTAAATATAAGACTTCGTTGGAAGGTTCCTCTATTCACATTCCGACCTAAAGTCGTGTGACCCAGTGACGAGGATAAGCGCCTTGCGTAAGTAATAAATAGATAAAATTAATGAGCCGGTCAGTAAAACGTGCGAATAGAGCTGATTTTATAGATAAACCCCCTATGTCGACCAATTCAACAAGAATTTATTCCGTAAGAGAGATATATATTTAGCTTTGAAGCTAACGACTCGAATCGATTCAAAACTTGATGTCGGCTACCACCCGTTTTATTCTGTCAGACATCGTAGATAGGTGGGAGTCGTCGAGAGAATTGTGTGCAGTCTGGAAGTTTCAGACGCAGAAGTGATTCGAAGACCTCTTCTTTGAAGATCTTTAGGTTTTAATTTGTACACATTCCAGTCTCGCTTAATCCATACTAATATTTGTATTTGGTCCAGTTTGTCCTATGAACGTTTCTTGGGACCGACAAATTGGCGCTCTTCTGCGGGAATAAAAACTCTATATAACTATGGTCGGAATTATAATGCTCACTCGACACCGTTCAACCTTTGTGTTGATCAAAAGTTGAGAGGCGTGGTTTGAGCATTACATTTCCGACCATCGTTACAAAGAGTTTTTACTCCCGCAGCACATCGCCACTTTGTCGGTCCAAAGAAACGTTCATGCAAAGGTGACATCAAGCACCTCTTGTCTGTCTTTATTAATAATGGTTAGCTCATTGCCCTTGTTACAAACCTAAAGATTATTGGGCAAAATATACTCTAAAAGCGTCTCTCCTCCACAAAATATATCGGTACTTCCCCAAACTGTGTGGTACACACGAACGGCCACACAAAGAACGGGGTCCATTTTATCCTCCTCAGCCTCATCAATTAGCTTCCTCAATAGTTCCGACGGCCGGTGTTCTGTATCTAGATAACGCACATAAACCGACGCTAATCAGATGTGGCCATTGTTCGCCTCTATCGAAATAGGCAGATTAAAGAAATAGGTATAGTCAAATGATTGCTGTCAAGTATAGACATTTCGACGTCCCTATAGCTTTGGAAATGAGGAACTTGTGATCAGGTGTCTTCAATCCTACCGTGATTTGTCCATGGATCTTCGATGAAGCCGATAACGTATCCATATTTGTTTATGCAGAGCAGGAGAGCTGCAGAAACAGCTTTAGAGAAGATTCGACGTCATACGAGATCACATTTTCGATGGAAAACCAAAAGTTGTCGATATGTTTTCTAAAGGCGATTGTATTCGTGAGTCTTTTCAGCGATTATGAATCCTCTGGAAAAATGGGATAGCGATATCATATATAATGAAACTTTAACTTCCCAATACAGAAGTCTATACAAGACATTACATTATGTTTTGCCACCACAACTTAATACGCACATTCATTACTTCAAAATGTCTTCTTCCTTTATCAAAATATTTTGTATTAGACACGCTTCCTTCTTGCTCTTCCTACTGCTTCAAGAAAAGTCATATCACATTTTAATAAAAGAAAATCTTAAGATTTCTTAACATGGCTTTTACAGTCCTTTGACTAATACCAATGTATTTGCTAAACAAACTTGACGGTGAAACGAAAACGTCATTTCAGAAAAGACCAACAAGACAACAGTTATCCTTATTGCAAAAAATACTCCTTAGATCCTTTTGTGTGTTTCGAGGAATTTCGAAATATGTTTTGTATGTGTGCAAGTGTTTGGAATTGAACAAAAAATGGAAAAAATCTTTTAAGAAAAGAAAATTCTCTCTCATGTAAGAAAGACAATCCCCAAAACATTCAACAACTAACACACAGGTATGTTTTGTAAGCACTGACTGGGATATAAAGGAACATTAATATGAACTGCACAGGTGACTTGATGCTGCGTATGTTTACGTCAATCCCTCCACTCACACATTCTGTATGTAAGCATATACATGCGTGTGTGTCCGTGCTCGTGTGTGTTTGAAGAAAATCATATATTGAGAGATTGATAAGAATTTTTAATTTGGCTTTTATAAGCACATACCGACCTCGAACTTATGTAGATATAACTACGCGTGTTGGATACAAGTATAAAGAGGGAGGTATAACTATTTTGTTGAAAATATAATAGGGACATATTTGTACTATATTGTGTGATAAATTATATATAATCCATTGTAACCTGAGTGGAATATAAATCATTATTACTACCGGCATCTTCTTTCTCAGAATATTGTACTGTGCAAGGTTGCAAATCATCAATTTCTCCATATGCACTCTAAAAAATAAAATGGTTTCCCGTTACATCCCATGTAGAGATTAGGGAGAGCTTCTCGCAGCCAGTGAGCTGTGCGCGTTCTAGTTTTACGCTCACCATATGCACTCTAGATGTCGAATATTGAAAGCATTCACAAATATCGATTTCTCGGTTCTTCCCGAAAGTTCCTTAGCGAATTCATTAACCGTATAGTATATGGCAACATTCCCTTTACATTCGCGATGTGTTAATCGACGTGTCATTAGTATAGTATTACGCTTCACTATTCTGACAAACTGTTAGAACAATTAAACTGTTATACTCACCACACACTCCTGGTTAATATTCCGGTGTTAACTTTAAACACCTACCACAGTCAATTAATCATCAAATTTTCGTCTAACATTCCAAAGATGACCGTTGTGATTCAAATAGTCTAAAGCATTTTTTCGTAACAATACCTAAATCAGAGGTGCAGTTTTCCTAAAATTGAGAACTTATCGACAATTTAAAAATTCTGAACTCTGACACCTACCTAGTTTCAGTTAGGTAAGGTAAAACAGGCTGCCGCTATTGACAAACTTAGGCTTAATTTTTGAATGGAAAATCATCTTTGATCAACGATCCAACATAATTTAAACTCTGAATTAATTTTTTAGGTTAATAGTTGATTGCTGTTTAAACAGCCAAAGGTGGGCATTTAAACTATGATCAAGTGACCATATGATTTTGGCAGAAAAGGAAAAGAACAACAAACACAAAGCTTCTTTAATTGTAAATGTGGACAATTATAATCACCATCCTAGTTGTAATAACAATAAAAACGTTTCATTTAACTCGTAGAGCAGTTAGAAATTTATGCTGCTCTAATATTTTCCAATTTCCTTAAATATTTTGTACTTTATCACTTTACTTTTGTTTTGCAAATGGCGTCAGTTTGACGCATTGTAACGATTAGCCGATAAATGTATGAATACCGGTTATTTTTCATGGCATTTGCACTGTTGCCACATGTTACTAAGATTATTTGAAAAAGCAGTGAAGAACTCTTTTAGTATTTAAAGTCAGATCAAACATAAATCAAAATTAACTGATTACCAATTTAAATAATCAATCAGAAACTGGGCCATAGTCTAATAACTTAATCGTAAATTGACCTGGAATGGTTAAGATCATATGTTACCTCATGTCGATATTCCAAGATGTGGCTGAAAAAAAGACCTACATTAGTACTTTGTGCACCAATTAATACTCCGCGTAGAGGTCCTAAGATTATTCAGCTTAACTTCTTGAATGTATGTTAGATTCTAAATATTGCCTGATACCCATTCAAATGGCTGGCAGTACATTTCGTTGCTGCAAGAACTTACATTTCGTTCTTGCAACAATTTTATGTAATTTGAACTATGTATAAAAATGGGGTAAAAATTAAAAAAAACAGTACTTGCATGAGATTTAAACTATTGATATTTCGATTATCTCCACTTTTTATAGTTTATTTTTATTATTTATTTATTTTGGAGGTTTGCCAACATACATAGTTAACGAAACAATTTCGTTATAGCAACGAATCAAATTTTTTATGAAAATAAATAGAGAAAAGTAGTCAAAAAAAGGAGTAAGCGTAAACAATAGGCCAGCAAGAGAAAATGGTGAACGTGAGTTATTCATTGCAGTAACGAAACAAATTCGTTGTAATAATGAATCAAACAACAACCATACTTTCATCACTGTGACGAAAAATTTGCAGTTGATGAACCCATTTTCGTAGTGGGAATGAAACTGTACGTTAGCTTCCTTTCGATGACAAAAGATGTTGAGGTGTTGAACATTTTTATTGATGCTTTTCCGTTCAGTTCACCTCAGCTTTTGCAGCAACCATGAGCTGGGATTACAACACCAGGCATTTGTCTGTCTTTAAAAACGGTAGTGATGTATTAACTAGATATCACGCTTAGCGTGCGATTCAGGCTATAACTTGGTCATACTTTCCTGACGATGCTGTATTTCATAAATCTAGACCTTCTAGAATTCGCATGAATGGAGTCCTTCCGTTTTACGCATGGCCTTGTATGCAGAATGGTGTATACCCACATGCACCATATTCAGTGGAACAGGTAAAATAGTCTTGCAATCCCGTTATCGAAATGCTTGACTATCTCATTGGGAAATACGCGGCGGTTTCGGGATGTTCTACAAGTCGGGAATCAAGATTGTAGAGATTTTGTTTCAGAATAACTGCCAGAGTAAATGTTGTTACCCCAAGTGGCGATGACGTTTCGTCCCTGCTAAAGAGCAATTTCTCTGTTTGCATTGACTTCTGCCTTAAAGATACGAGTACTACAAAGTCTTTAGAATAAATTCCAAGCTCAACTTCGCCATCAAGCTGGAGCCGTCAGTATAGAAACCTAAGTACCATCTGTAGCCTGGTATGCATCCCTTCCAATCCTGCCTGTCCGGGATATGAGTTGAGAAGTGCATCTCAGAGGTGTCATGTAATCCACTTCTATTGTGGATTGCTGAAGGTCCCTTAGAATAGGCGAATTTCCGGCTTGGCCACTATCGGCCAGACAACAGATGTATAGTGTATCCAGAAAACTGTTTTCCCTACCGTCCTCCATTGGCGCTTTTGCACTAATACACGGCCAATGTGGATCTACTGATCCTATCCATGGTGCTAGGTTTGAAATTTGAGTCTCCTCTCTAGAATCACACTTGAGTATTTTTCTTTACCTTTCAGGCAAATTTGCATACCACCTGGAGATAATGGCGTTAAGTCATAAAGTTTAAAGAGGGTTTCCCTAAAATTCTGAAAACGCCGACAAAACAAACATTTTAACTCCAACACCTTCTTAATAGGAATATTCTGAATACCTACTCCTAATATAAACTAGTTTCCCATTATATATCATGAAGATTTGGCGAAGACCTTCGCACAACCAGTGAGCTGTGCGCTTTTTAGTTTTACCCCCACTGACTGGGACCTACACCAGTGCCGAACATTGCATATTTCTCTTTCTCTTTCATTTTTCCTCTCCTGCATGAATATTTCCTCTTAGTTGATGGTACTGCTGGCCATGCTGTACCGGCACTTTGTGAACGAATAATGTAAACAACAAGACGAATATTGAAGTGGATCACAGCTTATCGGGCCGGTTATGGCATCGTGCTCGCTTTACTTAACACTCACTTGTACTAGCTATTCGATAACCGCAAAGAGAAAGCATTGTTTGTAATCGGAGATCGAACATTTGAAAAGGTACTCGAATTCAGCCAAATACAAATAATTCGTATATATTCGTTGCAGGTACAGAAGTGACCGACTATTTTCATTGCGTTTTATCCGCTGCTTACGAATACAAATACATCAGTGTATTGTCGCTGAATCGTTTCGTACCTGTTCGTACCGCAAAGCGACCGGTACGGTTGTGTACCGCTCTTCGTTCGCTAAACTGATCTAAAAATGTGTGCGTATCAGTGTTCCCACTTTCTAGATAAATAAAAAATAAATGGTTTCCCTTTACATCCCATGAAGGGATTAGGGAGAGCTTCTCACAAACCAGTGAGCTGTGCGCGTTCTAGTTTTACACTCACTGATTGGGACCTAAAATTTTACACCGATTCCAAACGGTATTTGGAGAATCTTTTTCATGGCTAAGTACTAGATAGTGTCGGCACGACTAAGCGAGGTGAGCGCCGTCCAAAGAAATTTAAGGTGGTCAGAGCAGGGATCGAACCCATGTTCTCATGCACAAGATCCGTGTACACTACCATTGCACCACCGATCGAAACCATTTTTACAGTACAGTTTTGAGAGTTTCATTCCCAATTTTCCAAAATTGCTTGATTAGCATTGTTCTTAAAATCTTGAATCCCACATAATATCTATTTTTGAAGCCGCCCCACAAAAAATGTTCCAAAGAAATAAAGTGAAGACCAATTAATATCATCAAAGCTATTAATTATAGCATTGCCGAGACTACCGCGCAAAAGAGTTAAAGCCATGTAAAGGGTGTCTTAGTAAGAATACACATTTTAAATTTAGTGTAAATTTTTTTGTGCAAGTGGCAACTCTGAAATTTTGCAACGTCACATATGTTTATTCCGATTATTAAAAATGGAAGGGCTTTACGAAATAACAACTCGTTATAATTGTGAAAACTTATTACAAACATTTGTTCAATGGGTAATGGAGCAAAGTGTGGTCAATGTCAATGTTTCAAAAATCATGTTTACTTCTTCTCAGGTGAAGTGCATTTCCATCTGAATGGCGTCGTTAATAAACACAATTGTCGAATTTGGGGCACAAAAAATCCTCATACAATCTATGAAAAACAAATGCACCCACAACGACGAACTGTCTGGTGCGGATTTTGGTCAGCCGGCGCGATTAGGCCTTACGTTTTTGAACACCATGGCCAAATTGCAGTGACTATGAACGGCATTCGTTACAGGAACATGATAACGGAGTTCTTGTAGCCTCAGGCGGACGGCAGGGATCTGGGCGACATGTGGTTTCAGCAAGACGGTGCCACCTGCCTCACCGTGCATGCACCAATCGATTTATTGCGGCAACGATTTCCAGAACAAATTTTCTAAAGAAATTCTGATGTCAACTGGCCACCAAGATAATACGATTTAACGACGTGCGATTCCTTTCATTGGGAGTTTGTGAAATCTCGGGTTTATGAGAATAAATCTGAAACACTTCCTGAGCTCAAATCCGAGATCCAACGTGTCATCGATGAGATACAGCCACATCTCTGTGAAAAAGTCCTGGAAAATTTCATGAAAAGAGAAATGGCCTGTCATCAGAGTCGTGGGAGCCATTTGACGGATATTTTTATTTCATACTTAATCGGAATATGGACATTTCCACAGGAAGGTCCACCTTTTGTCACATCACGTGACATCACCCTCGTTAATTGCTTATTTTTTAAGTCCAGTTAGTTAGACTGTTTTCTCATCTGTTATTAAATATAGAGCTTCTTACATTCTGTATTTAGTAGTACAAGAATAGAAAACAATCGAACTTCATGGTCCTAAAATATAAACAATTTACGACGGTGACGTGAAGCGACATAGGGTGGCACTTTCTGTGGAAATGCCCATATGTCTTTTTGACAATCCAATAAAAAAAAACACAACTGTCTCTTAAAAGACGTGACTTTATTTTAAAAAGAAAAAGTGCATTCTTACTGAGACACCCTTTACTTGTGCATAGTTGCTTAAACAGAGGACTAACCGAGTAAAAACAACGTTGGATAGCATAATGTTTCAAAAGATAGCTTACTTTTATTAACAACCTCTTCGTTGCAGCAACGTGTTTTCATTTGATTTTTTTAAATGTCTAACAAAATATTGAAGAAAGCATTCGACAAAGCGTAAATATCGAACACTTTTTACTTTATTATTCAACTTAGGTTCTAACCAAAATGCACAATAATTTTATTCGTTAAAGCCACGAATATGTTTCATTACTCAGTACTTTGGCAGTATTGATCTGTGGGTTTGTGGCGCCATTGGCCTGTGGCAATAAAACTAACCCAATACTACGCAGTGGGAGAACGTTTCGAAATCACGTTTCACCCAACCCTTTTAATACGCCTTCGTAAAGTTAAAATATGTTTATGCGTATGATGGCCAAGTACATTATGTCCATATGCTTGAACATCCTGAGTTCAGTTAGAACACATAAATATTCCATGCATGGCAAAAAAGACGGAGAAGATGTCGATCAGAAAAGTCCTGTGTATAAATACGGAAAATTTAATTCCAACATTTTTGTTCAATCAACAAAACAATAGAGTACCTTAAACCTGTTTAAGACTACCCAAAAAGGTGGTTAAAGGACCGACATAAATTGAGCGTTTCACTTACTGGCGAAACAGCCGAATAAAAATCCTTTGCAGTATAGCAACATCAAATAGCATTGCATACATTTTTCTTTGTAGTTTTCATTTATGATTTGAATACTTTTCATGTTTCAATTTACATTTAATTTTCTGAAGAAATTCAAAATTTGCATTTTATGAATTTCATTTCTCACCGAATAGAAATTCTAGCAAATAAATAGAATGTTGGTAAATGAAAAAACATGCTCGTATAACAAAACATGATTATCAGTAATTGTTTTTAAGCAGCAGCTCTTCTACTTTATTTCAGGGAAATCCTTTAAAAGGAACAGAAGAAATGAATAATAATAAAAAAAAAAACGTTCCCCTATTCTCAGAAAATGGCGAAAACTTTGGCCATTTTACATTTCACTACCCTTAAACGATTTTCTGTTGTTAAACACTTAAATGCCAAAAGGAAAAATGTCAAAAAACAACTACTCACTCAAAAGGAATAATGGCAACATTGTTGCATTTATTCGTAAGACTGTTGCTATTGTCACTGCCATTGTTGCTACTGTTTTCAGCTGTATTGTTTTTTCTCTCCTCCTTGTTCCTCTTCTGTGATATTCCAAAGTGTTTTTGTTGTTATTATTAATATGCCAACAATACCATCATCTTGAAAAATTATACCAAGTTTGAAAATTGAAACACGCAGCTTTATATTGTTGCACAGCAACAGGAAAAACTATGCTTAACTTATGTTCAAGTGCAACAAAAGCCAAGCAACACTAGCAAAATGCTCACCAAAAAAATGCATGGACGAATTTGGAGACTAACTGTGACAAAGACAAGGAGTTGAGTGAAGGACAATTAGGGCGCCTTGGAGTGGAACACAAGTGGGAATGCTATCTTTATTATCTCACGAAAGGGGGTAAAATGGAAAAGAAAGGGTATTTGTGGGTTTTAAATGTGTTACACTGCATTGTTTGGAAGTTATGTCAGAAAAATTAAAAGATTTCCCCACATTGCATATAAAATCTAATACAACAATGTTGGACCGACAAAAATCCAAATCCAAAAATCAAATACTAACTAATCAAACAGATTCTAAAAATAAATGTGAAAATAAAATACCCACGTCTCTGAGATTTTTTAAATAAATTCGTTTACGTCTTTAAAACTTAAAACAAGATTTTATCTACATCCATAGGACTGTAAATGGTGATGCTACGATAAGGTCCATATTTGCAGGCAACGTCTGAATTTTGGCTATAATGTATGCTAGTATCAACAGGTGGTGCTAAAATTACGACAAATCGGTCTACGATTTCAAAGGTTAACAATGAATTTCTAATTTTAAAATATTTTCAATTTGCTAAAAATAATTGGTTAGTGAATGGATCATATTTTCTTTCTGAGGGCGCCTCGTATAAGCCAGAAAGTTTATAGGCCTTTTATATCGGGCCTAACCTATTTCTCCAACTTCTACAATCTTTTGCTTTTTCCTAACACCAAGCATTCGCAGGGATTCTTCAACCTTGCGTTTCCTGTGAAAGTCTTGGTTACCCTATTCTACAAATTTCTTCGAGTACCTCTTCAAATACCAGCCATCGTAATCGCGTTATTTTCATTCACTTAACTACATCGATGTCATGGTACAGTTCATACAGCTCGTTGATCATACGTCTAAGATACTCGCCGTTGTTAGGCTTATACATGTTTTAGAGCATTTTTCTCTCAAAGACTCCCCGAACTGTTTCTTCAGAGTGCGATATTACCAAGAATTCTGTGGCAGTAAGCAATACAAATTCAGTGAGAGACGGATATAGTTAGACCACTGTTTCTCGAGAAAGAATCTTATCTCTGAAGTGCTTGCTTAGCTTCAAATAGTACCTGTACTGTCTACTAATCTACTGTGTAAGACAAATAACAAAAACGTTACGTGTTGCTGACTATATTTTACCGTTATTAAACTATTATCTACGAAAGTTTAAAATTTGTAATTTCTTCATTGCCTTTTTTCAGATTTTTGTTAGTAACTCGGCCTATTGAGGGAACAGAATATTTCCGAAAACACCACGAAATTGGGAACACTTTCGTAAAGAACCCACTATAAAAATTTTGTACCTTATCTCAAGCCGTTTATAAATGCCGAATTCTCAAATTCTGAATTGTGTTTAACCTGTAAAAAATACAATATTTTCCCGAAAAGGTACCACGATTCATTTACTATTTTCTTTAGTTTTTTCCTAAAAACTTACATACATTTTTACTTTTTCCTCAAAGCCAAGGCTATGAAAAATGCATTCAATGTAAAATTATAATCAGCTGGAAATGCACCCTACAGTTAGAATTCTCTGAAAATTAAAAATATTCGAACAAATTTCTCACTTTCAATGTTTGGGAAAAATTTCGCTCGGTGTTTTCTCTACACTGATTGTAGATTGAAATATTCTGAAATACACGACAAAAAATTAATAAATCCTCTTCATAAATGAGCTCAGGGGAGCTTTATGTGGAAAAAAAAGGTAGAATTGTCATGGGAAATTTGTTGTGTATTAACCATACATGTTTTTTTTTAATTTGCATTGGATTTTAATTTGCATTACTTTATCTAATGCAAATCCATAAAAATTACCATTGTTCGCAATGGCAATTAAAATATTTTGAATTTGCTTTTGCTCAGGCAATGCAAATGCAGGTTGTGGAATCGGATGCCAATTGTAATGAAATATGGGAATGCTTTTAATTCTATTGAATTTGTTTGACTGCTGGCAATTCTGTTTTTAAAAATTTTATACGTAGAGGTTTGTGGCTTTGATAGGTATTACCTCAAAGTAGCTTCAACTTCATAAACCTGTACTGTATAAAATATTTGAAAACCAAAATTGCCAGATATGAAGGAAATGCTTTCAAAATATGTACAATTGCCAATGGTATTGAAATTTTTTTGAATTTGCATTTCGAAAGGTAATTGAAATTAAACTACAAATTATAATTGTCATACAATCAATTTGCCCCATGTATGGTATTAACAATCTCCAATTTTTTTTTTACTATTTGGAAATAGAATATTTTTTTAGTAATCGGAATACACATATGTCACAGCTGCCAAATTTCAGAGTTGCCACTTGCACAAAAAAAAATACACAAAATTAAAAGTGCAATCTTTTTGAGACACCCTTTATACCTTTTCATGAATTGGGAATCTGTTGCTCTTTTGTTTCTTTGTTGTTTGTCATGTTATATTTTTCAGCAGTTTTCAACAAACACCGGCACATTTGGGTCACGAAAACATGTCACCTATTAACCATAGTGTTTCCGACATGTAATATTATTGCATGGCAAACACAATGTGTTTGGACACAATTTTATTATACTTGCGACATGCTACGAACACGTTATATGTGCACCCAAACAACAACAAAAAAGGACAGATTTTTCAGCGTGAATGAATGCTGCTTAAATGAAATCTTGAATGATCTGCTTTGAGAGGGTGATTTTCATCATCCGTCGCCAAACGTCTGTCATAAAAGTTATCATAATAGATACTGCAATGTGGCTGAAAAAATATTTGTAACCCAACCAGGAGTTCGTATGCTAGCGATTATCGAGTGTACTGAGGTTGAAAACCCATAATATTTTTCTCTAACAACCTAAAATGATTTGTAGCAAAATTTTATAAATTTGGAATCTTGAACGCAAAATTATCAAACGACTTGAAGCTTAATAAAAAATGGTTTCGAAACTAAACAATCTCCGTACATATTAACATATATAATCTACACATACACGCTAAAACTAACGGCCCCAGCAACACATTGCAGGAACCATGTATATATTTGCAAGCATGACTATCATATATTGAAGATCTTCTGTTTTTGTTTTGACTGTCTCGTTTTTGTTTTCAGCAATTTTCAAAAAACAAACCCACATTTGGGTCACAAAAATACATATTGTAGCCTATTAGTCACTGTGTCTCAAGTCTGTAATAAAGGGTTTTTCAACAGAGACGCTACAAAAGTAAATCGATAGGGACAGCAAACGACGCCATATTTTTTCCCGCTCTTTTGACATTTCTCTTCAGTATGGTTTGCCATTTCATCATGGAAAGATATACGAGCCAACAACGAGTCGAAATTATTAAAATGTACTACCGAAATTTGGAGTAAGTGGCCTCAACTTTAAGAGCGCTACGTCCACTTTATGGTCGTCATAATCGTCCTAGCAGATCAACAATTGAGCGTCAAGTGGAAAAATTTGAATCCACAGGCACAGTACAAAATGTTCCCGTGCCAGTGGGACAAAGAACTGCCCGTAGTGTCGAGAATATTGCTGCCGCTGAGGTTTCAGTTCAAGAAAGCCCAAATGTGTCTCTCACACGTCGTTCTTATGCGTTGGGCATCTCTGTGACGTCGTTGTGGCGAATTTTGCGAAAAGATCTTGGCCTACATCCTTACAAGATCAAATTGACGCAAGAACTGAAGTCGCTTCCCCACCATAAGCGTCGTATGTTCGTGAATTGGGCTAAGCAACAACTTGAAAATGATTCGGATTTTCATCGGAAAATCATCTTCAGCGATGAGGCTCATTTCTGGCTGAATGGCTTCGTGAATAAGCAAAATATGCGGTATTGGTCAGACAGCAATCCACACGTAATCCATGAGTCATCATTGTATCCCGAAAAAATTACGGTTTGGTGCGGTTTGTGGGCCGGCGGCGTCATTGGGCCGTACATCTTCCGTGATGATCAAGACCGGCACATTACTGTGAATGTGAATCGCTACCGTTCAATGACAACCGAATATTTTTGGCCCCAATTGGATAATATGGACTTGGAGGACATGTGGTTCCAACAGGACGGCGCCACAAGCCACACAGCGAATGCCACAATCAATTTATTGGAAACCAAGTACGGTGAACGTGTTATCTCACGAAATGGCCCAGTCGATTGGCCGCCTCGGTCTTGCGATTTGACGGCGTTAGATTATTTCCTGTGGGGCTACGTCAAGTCTATGGTCTATGCCAACAAGTCAGCAGAGATTGATGAACTTCGTACGAATATCGAACGTGAAATTGCAGGAGTATCGGCCGATTTATGCTTGAAAGCCGTCGAAAATTGGGTTCAGCGTCTGGACTTCTGCAAACGTGCCCGTGGTGGCCATGCAAAAGAAATCGAGGGTCATACATAATGTGATCGAACGTACTTTCACAGGAATAAAGAATTTCATTGGTATCTGAAACCGGTTTTGTTTTATTTAAAAAAACTTTTGTATCGCTCTTATTGAAAACCCCGTTATTTGCAAACACGTTATATTCGCATCCAAACAACAAAACAAGACAGATTTTTCAGCGTGTATAATGAGCATGTTCTTTTTTTATTCCGGTAAACTAACTTTTCGACGACTTTGTAATATTCGCTTAATATCGGTTAACTCTCCATACAAAGTGGTTGAAAAATGAATTTACCAGGGAATAAAAAAGGGCATAATACCGCATTTAGTTGTTGAAAAATGAATTTACCAGGGAATAAAAAAAGGCATAATATCGTATTTAGGCATAATATCGCATTTATCTAATCTCTGCCCATCTAATCTCTACCCCATTTCAGATTAAATTTCAAGTGACAAATTTGTACTTAGACTGAGAGCAACTTCGTGCCGGGACAAAATTATCGAAGACGGCGTAACAACAGGAAAATTAAACCGTCTGCTCTTGGATTTGCCAGTTTTGTACAAATTGGGGATGTTTTTTTAAATAAAATTGGGTCCTCGGTCAAACCAGCTCACATTTTAAACCAATGAGAGCCAATCATATCGGCTGCGCCTTTAGCTTTTAAAAAAATTATTGGTGGCGATGACGCGTTGGAAAATTTGTGATCGGGTTTCGTCTGCCAAACAGTTGATTTTATGTGTATGATTATTTTTGATTATTGTGGCATTTTTTGGTACTTAGCAGAGTTGCATAAAATTGTACATAATGTTTAGATAAGTTTAAAATTATGTTAAAAAATAAACTTCAGTTTTTACATATTACATTTGTTGAGTATTCTCTCGGGTTAAAATGGGTTGATGGAGTTAACCTTCGAAATGCGCTAATCTTGGTCGGTGTAAATGCCGTATAAATATATTTCGGTGAATTGCGGAAGTAGGCGATGTGATGCATAATTATTCGAAATCAGTTGAATACTGGTCAAGAGATGTACCTAACGAGAGTGAACTGACTGACTGACGTCTTACCACAATGGTGCAAAAACTTCGATATTTCACCACTCTAGCTAGGTACCAAATACCTCCAATTCTGCATTCGCTCAAAGTAACTTTTAGTCAAATCCCCTTAATCCGACCGTGATGATGCAGTATGATAATTCGAATACAATCATTAACGTGTTCTCTATATTGGCTACTTCAGAATTTTCAAAACATCAATAGTGTACTTTCCTAATTTCGATTTCAATCAAAATAGTTGCTTTTTATAGGAAAATTCGAAATAACGTTCGTGTGTGACTGCAACGATTTGGGATTCCAAGTTGTGTTGATCAGAGAGTGCAAAACTATAAGGCGCACACACAGATCACTGCCTGTGAGAAGCTCTCCCGTATACCTTCACTTTATTTTTTAATCACCTTGATATTTCGTTATCCAGGGTCATACATATGCAGGTGGGTCAAGGGTCATCGCTTCGTCTTCACTGCAGCAGGTTTTGATGTTAACCAAATTCGGCTAATGGGGTTGTTAGGACAACAGCGAACAAAGTAAAAAGGTAATACAATATCTAAAATCACTGAACTCGGAAAACTACCACCATCCACATGCAACATGCTATAGAGGAACATATTGTTACAACAGAAAAGATAAGTCTAAGAAATTGTATCGTATAATAAGTCCGAGCAGCATAAAAAATCTGTATTATTTCCGAAGGAACATCAAATAAAGTGAATGCTATAAAAACTAAAAATAAATCAAATGATGGTGATGAAGAACCTACACAAGACTGGTTGGTTACATCTAGCCGTCATACCGAGAAAAGAATCTCTATATATTGTTTCCGTCAAATGTAGCCATTTATTTCTCAACAGAACATAGAGAGAAGGGGTAAATAAAAAGGATATAAAAACAGAAAAACTTTCTCTTTTTTCTTAACAAATTTTCAGTTCTATTTATGTACTTCCTTTATTCAATTCAAAACTATATCCCAACTGGCTGGCGGATACTGATGATATGACGAGCACTCAGTCATTCGAAAGTAGTGGATGTAGCAACAACTCGAAGGCACTTGGATTACTGCCGTTGCAAAGCTCCTACTCATCCTTCTTTGCTAGATTGCTTGGAAAAAGATGTTACCGTGTGTGTTGCGAGTTGTGAGTGCGAAAGACAGGATGAGGTTTAAAGTTTTTCATTAACCATAAAAAGGTTAATCCAAGGGGAATGGCAGGCACAGAAGCAGAGACAATGTCTAGATTTCTTGAAAATATTTGAATGTGTAAGTATGAACTAGTCAATTGAGAATTGCAAATGTCTAGTTGAGATTGTAAATGTTAGTTAGATGCTTCTCTGACACTAAGGGATTTGACTGCAATACAAGTCTGTAAGTACAGGTTGGTTGTAGAGCAGAAACGGGTTAAATGCAATCATTGCTTTGATAGACATTTATGTAGAAAAGTACAGACTGCCGTCACTTAGCATTGAAATGAATTAAATGAACAGCGTAGCAAAGAGAAAGGGACCGAGAGAACAAACAAGTTGGCTGGAAACAAAGGTGTCAACTTGTTACGGAAATTAACATGATAAAGATCGTCTTTTGTGTGTTAATCAAAGAAAAATTCTAAAGTGATTGCAAAAGATATGTATGGTAGTGAAAGATGACAGTTTGCCACTGGGTTGATAGATTTAACAGAGATTTTATGTGGCAACTAAAAGTATGCAACAGCGTACGACAAGAAATAATTTAAAATGCATTTACAGAGATGTTGCCAGATTATTATTCATTTCCAACTTTCGGTTATTCACAGCTCCTCAAAGTATACTTTACTCAAAACTTTTAAATGTTTTAATGATTAAAGTTGCCTTTGCGAATTTTATCATTTACTTTAGGGGAACGAAAAGTAATTCCTAGAAACTATCACCAACTAGTAGGATAATAAAGATTACGGATCAAATCGATTTATTTATATATTCGAAAAAAGGACTACTGGTAGTTGTTGGAAGACACTCTTTAACTGTAATGGGAATGCGTGTGATTCAATATACTAATATCGATTAGGATAATTACCCTGTTGCAGCAAAGGTTCGCCCACGAATAATCCGAGCGAAAATTGTTTTAAACCAGACACAAAGTAATCTGGTTATCAGAAGGATTAACTTACCAGAGGTAGTAATGCCCCACTCAAATATACTCACTCAATGACTGAAACTGAATGCACCGCCTCCCGTTGATTCTGAAGCCACGTATAAACGCAATCCATGAAAACTGCCGGAATGACAAACCAATACAGCAGATGAGAAGAACGCTGCACGTTTGGCAATGTTTCAGTCAGCTGCAACACGAGCTACAACAGAATCGGTAGAATGAGAAATCGCATATTTAAGCGGAAAACGCACATGGGCAAAGTATGTTTGTTTGATTTCCTTATCCCAGAACTATCTAATTCAGATGAGGGAGTCGAACAAATATATGACGGTAATGTCAATTGTCAACTGATAATTATGTAGAGATAAATAGAGCAAGTACCCAGCTGGAAATCAAAAAAGCCATAGGTGCAAACGCACAATCGACAGAGATGTTAAGGCTGGCGGCAAAGAGGTAGTAAAGTACATATCATATCATAGCAAGGTACATAACAATTGTATAGAAGATCCTCACAACGGTGAAGACTTTACGAATCTATGACTGAGCTTTGGAGCTGATGCACCTTATATGGATGACGGAGCACAGGATCATTCCAGGTAACCATAGAGCAGAATAGCAGGAGAGATTAGGGACAACCTTACATGTTCAAATATGGAGTATGTAGGTATGACACTTTCTGTAAGCAAGCTCAGGCTTTAAAGCGAAGCTCTCAGGCATGCGAATGATAAATGTCATTGACGGCCCAAAATGCAGGATTATCAGGCAAATCTGGTCAAGTTAATGATCTGAATCGAAGGGTATACTTGATATCCCGTCTTTGACAAGATATCTCTCTGCTGGTAGCTGTGATCACTAGAAACTATTTTCTGTCGTACATTTCAACTCATGATTATTGAAGAATTTATGAAGAAGAAGGCAGGAGCATCAAATATCTTCTACTTAACTGCGTGTATTTTATGTACATGTAAATATCGTCTGTTTTCCGACATGGACATAGCTAGGCGGATTGGAATAGGCCTATTTCGTTGGCTAGGTCATGTTATCGGAATAGATGAGGGAGGATGAGCCAGCGCGAAAGGTTTTCCATAACGTACCTGATGGAAGCAGGAAAAGAGGACGACAAAGACTACGATGGAAAGACTCCGATGGAAAGACAAGGCCGAATAATCCATCCGCATCCTTGGTATTGCCAACTGGCGGAAAAAGGCGAGGGATAAAAGTAGTTGGGGATATATGATGGAATTTATTTAAGTTGTTTGTTTGGTTAATATGTGTAAGACATCTGACCTCATGAGGTTGTAAACTAGTCAATAAATGTAAGATGGCCATCGGTTGTGCGATGGTAGTGTACGCGGCTCTCGTACATGAGTACGTGGCTTTGATCCCTGCTCAGATCACCTAGTGACAGCGACACTATCGAGTCTTTACCCATGAAAATGGTTCTCAAAAATACCGATCGGAAACAGTGCGAAACTGTAGGTCTGAATCAGTGAGTGCAAAAAATTAAGCGCACAGCCCACTGGTTGTGAGAAGGAGTTAAGCTGAATGATATTTTGCAGAGTGAAAACTGATTCACCGGGTACTAATGTATGTCTTGTCTTTAGCCACATTGTGAAGTTGGGACAATTTACAGGTTCGGAACGGGGACGGAACATGTTGCCACATGGCATCACAAAGGTCCTCATTTGACTAAGTATGACAACCATGATAGCCAATTACACCTAAAATAACCATATACACCTACATAAAAAACAGCCGAATTAGCAATTACCGAATTTTGTGCGAATTAGCAATTACTGCAAAAGAGGTTGCTTCAATCGAATTTCAGTTATGGGGACAAAATTCAGTCATGAGACCTCAATTCTGCTATGGCAACTGCAATTCTTTCGCAACAGTCGAATTTACGGATGCTACAACCTCTTTTCAAAAAATTAGTTCTGCGAGTGTATGTATAAGTAGAATAATATAACCCTCTTATCAGTGAAACATAAGATCCTGACAACCGGATCGCTAATTTGTGAATTTGCCCCCATGGAAGAAAAAGGCGATTGCACCAAGCCTAGGGAAAGTACAAGAGCGCCTTGGGAAAATATAAGACCGCTGCCCTGGCCATGACATCAAGTTTGCTCTAGATGATTTTAATGCTAAAGTCGGAACAGAAAACATCTTTGAACCAACCATGGGTAAACACAGACTACACGCCCATACTTCTGATAACGGAATGAGACTGTTAGATTTTGCGGCGGGGAAAAGCATGGTTGTCAGTAGTACGAGATTCCAACATTGAGACATCCATAAGGTTACTAGGATACACCTTGACCAAATAACGAACAACCAAATTCATCACGTGGTAATTGATGGAAGGCACTCATCCAGTGTAATGGACGTACGAGTGATCAGAGGAGCTAACATCGAGTCTGATCACTGGTAGCAGCCAAGGTTCGCACAAGAAAAAGTAGAGCGAAAATCGTACGAACCCAGACGCCAAAAAAGCTAGACATCGGAAAGCTGCAATTACCAGAGCTAGCCACAGCCTACTCAAGGAAGCTCTAGCAACTTTTGTCACAGAAGCCACCCCCTCCCGATGACAACCCTGAAGCGCAGTGGAAACCCATTTCCGACTCTATAAAAACTGCCGCAACAACGCTACTTGGTTTTGACAAACCGCTTCGCAACAAACCCTGGTACGATGAAGTGTGTCGCAATGCAAATGATGACAAAACGCTGTACGTATGGCAATGCTTCAGTCAATTGCAACGCGAGCTGCGACTGAGCGGTGTAGGGAGGAAAGAATTTGGGCAAACTGTATCTTTATGTGTAAGAGACAGAAGTGGGGAAAGCGCGAGAATAAGAAAACTGAGATATACAGAATGAAGTCTATTCATAGGCTGGGAGAGAGTAAAATAGTGGCTCTGGATACATCCAAAGCTTTTGATAGAGTTTGGCACGATGCCCTCGTGTCCAAGGTTAATGCTTTTGGTTTAGGTAGCAACTTCTCTCGATTTGTATCGAATTTTCTCAGGGATCGCACTATACGTGTTGTCATAGAAAGAATCTCTTCTGACGAATATCGGATTAATGCGGGGGTACCACAAGGTTCTGTCCTCTCTCCCTCTCTTTTCTCATCTTTATTAACGACCTCTTGAGTCTTACCTCGAGTCCAATGTACTCATTTGCGGATGACAGTAGTATATGTCATTCATATTCATTTGATAGTCGGCCAAGTCCTTCCACGGTGCATGAGAGGAGACGGATGATGAATGACTCACCCAACCAGGACATTCGCCTGGTAACTGAGTGGGGTAGGTCGAATCGGGTCGAATTTAATGAGCGTAAGACCCAGTGCTGCATATTATCGCACAAGCGCACGAATGACATGTCCCTGTCACCTATTTCTATGTATGGTGTGGACATTGAGGAATCAGATGCTCTTGAAGTTCTTGGCATGAAAATACAGTGTGATGTTCGGTGGAATGATCACGTATTTAAAGTGTCCAAAGAAGCTTTCAAGTGCTTAGGCTTTTTAAAGCGGTGTAAGAAATTGTTCACCTCATCTGATCTCCTCAATATATTCATTTCATATATTAGGCCAAAAATGGAATACAACTCTCATATTTGGGCTGGTGGCCCTAGGAGCTTCTGGACCGCGTACAATGGAGAGCGATGATGCTTATAGGAGATAGCAGGGTAACCAACTCTGTTGCTGCCTTAGAGCATCGTCGAAACGTGAGTTGCGTATCACTTTTGTATCGGTATTTTCACGAGAGATACACGCCTCTATTCCGGAGGTAAGAGTATTTAATCGCTCAACGCGCTTTTCCAGTAGTTCACATCCATTTGTTATTTCTTGGCCTGTGGATAGAACTACTCACTACAGGGAGAATTCGTTTTTTTTTTTCGTATGTGGAATAAACTTCCGGCGGGTGTATTCCCTAATTCTTTCAATATCGAGAGATTCAAATCAAACATTAACACACACTATACCCTTTTTCCTCCCGCCTCTATCCCCACTTCCTAAGTCCAATACAATGCACGGCATTTATAGGGGGCATCCCCTGAGTATTGGTCAATGTGAAAAAAAAACACGAAAATTCTACTAAAAAGTCAAAAATAGAACTAATGGATATGGTTCAGGGCCCTCTTCTGTAAAGACTAGGACCGAAATCTCACCGCAGATATGCAGAGTATATTGGGAATATGGAGAAATCATTTCTCTGCGCTAGTGGTATGTGAGATATCCAATGAAGAGACAATCGTTCACAATTTGGACGACGACGTCGATTGCCCCCCTCCTAACCAAGACGAGGTCAGAACAGCTATTGCCCGGCTTAAGAACAACAAAGCCGCAGAAGCAGATTACCGGCGGAGCTGTTTAAGGCTGGCGGCGATGAGCTCATAAGGTGTATACGTCAGCTCATTCGAAAAATTTGGCTAGATGATTGCATGCCCGGCGATTGGAGTCTCAGTGTACTATGTTCCATATGTAAAAAATGTGACCCGAGTCTCTATGCCAGCTACCGTGGAATCAGCCTTTTATCAAAAGCATATAAGGTTCTATCAAATATAATGTGCGAAAGACTAAAACCAATTACCGTTGTCCTAATTGCACCATACCAGTGTGGCTTTCGGCGTGTAAAATCGACAACTGACCATATTTTCAAGCCACGCCAACTCCTGGGGTAGACCCACGAATAACAAATCGAAACCTATCATATATTTGCTGATTATAAGGCGGCCTTCTTCGATAGCCCGTTATGGGAGAAACTCTACGAAGCAATGTCTGAGCTTGGTATTCCTGCAAAATTCATACGCCTTTGCACGATGACCTTGATGAACACCAAATCCGCTGTGAAACTAAGCGAGGCCTCAGGCAAGGCGACGCCCTAACATCTTAATGGAGATCATTATGAGAAAAGCTGCAGTCAACTTAAATAAAACCATTAGCAGCAGAAGTCACATGCTACTCGTGTATGCTAATGATATAGATATCATTGGGTGCAGAATTAGAGAAGTTGCTGCGGTATTTTAGAGAATTGAGAAGGAGTCAGCAGAAGTGGGTCTGACGGTAAATGAGGACAAGACAAAATTAGTGGTTTCACCGAACAGGGCCTCCACGCGATTAGAACAAAGCGTGAACGTTGATAACCGTTATAATTTCGAGGCGGTGGAGGAATTTATATACCTCGGATCTACCGTAAACAAACACAAAAACGTCAGCCTTGAGATCAAGCGGAGGGAATGCTTCTGGCGAATAGATGTTATTTTGGGCTAAACAAGTACTTTAGAGATAAAGCCC
The DNA here is from genome assembly GCA_963931995.1 of Phaonia tiefii. Lineage (NCBI taxonomy): Eukaryota > Metazoa > Arthropoda > Insecta > Diptera > Muscidae > Phaonia > Phaonia tiefii. Next base: position 86,759,994 of record OZ008370.1, on the reverse strand, counting down.
TCTCTCGAGTAACAAAAGTCCAACTATACCAGACTCTCACACAACATGTCTTGCTTTATGGCGCAGAATCCTAGGTCTTATTACAAGCAGACGAAACATTTGTAGGAGTCTTCGAGAGAAAAATACTCTGAAAAATTTACGTCACTATAGTGCACAACGGCGAGTATCGGCGACGCATGAATCATGAGCGGTATGTGCTATATCTCGACATTGACATAGTCAAGCGGCTCAAAATAACGCGATTGCACTGGCTAGGTCATGTCAGTAGAATTGATGCAGACGAACCACCACGAAGGGTTTTCGAAACCGAAGTCGAAGGAAGACGACATATAGGGTGACCAAGACTCCGCTGGAGGGATCAGGTTGAGGTTACTTGGTATACTTGGTGTAGCCAACTGAAGAAATAAAGCAAAAGATCTAACTGGTTGCCGAAATATGTTATCTTTGTTTTATAAAGTCCCTGACCCCCAGGGGTTGTTCGAGACCGGATAAGTAGAGACCTTTCAAATGAAAATGTGGAGTTTCATAACGGTAACATATTTTTTCCATGTTTACAAATCCACTGAGATCGTTTTCTGTTGATGGCTCAAATAAAAATACTTATATAACGTGGCGCCTTGACATTTAAACCATATAACGGGTTTTTCAACAGATACGCTACAAAAGTAAATCGCTAGGGACAGCAAACGACGCCATAGTTGTTCCCGTTCTTTTGACATTTCTCTTCACTAAGGTTTGCCATTTCATCATGGAAAGATATACGAGCCAACAACGAGTCGAAATTATTAAAATTTACTACAGAAATTTGGAGCCAGTGGCCTGAACTTTAAGAGTGCAACGTCCAATTTATGGTCGTCGTAATCGTCCTACCAGATCAACAATTGACCGTCTAGTGGAAAAATTTGACCCCACAGGCACAGTACAAAATGTTCCAGTGCCAGTGGCACAAAGAAGTGCCCGTAGTGTCGAGAATATTGCTGCCGCTGAGGCTTCAGTTCAAGAAAGCCCAAATGTGTCTCTCACACGTCGTTCTCAAGCGTTGGGCATCTCTGTGACGTCGTTGTGGCGAATTTAGCGATAAGATCTTGGCCTACATCCTTACAAATTCAAATTGACCCAAGAACTGAATCCGCATGACCACCACAAGCGTCGTAAGTTCGTGAATTGGGCTGAGCAACAACGTGAAAATGATTCGGATTTTCATCGGAAAATCATCTTCAGCGATGAGGCTCATTTCTGGCTGAATGACTTCGTCAATAAGCAAAATATGCGTTATTGGTCAGACAGCAATCCACACGTAATCCATGAGTCATCATTGCATCCCGAAAAAATTACGGTTTGGTGCGGTTTATGGGCCGGCGGCGTCATTGGGCCGTACTTCTTCCGTGATGATCAAGACCGGCACATTTGTGTGAATGCGAATCGCTACCGTTCAATGATAACCGAATATTTTTGGCTCCAATTGGATAATATGGACCTGGAGGACATGTGGTTCCAACAGAACGGCGCCACAAGCCACACAGCGAATGCCACAATCAATTTATTGGAAACCAAGTTTGGTGAACGTGTTATCTCACGAAATGGCCCACTCGATTGGCCGCCTCGGTCGTGCGATTTGACGCCGTTGTATTATTTCCTGTGCGGCTACGTCAAGTTTATAGTCTATGCCAACAAGCCAGCGACGATTGATGAACTTCGTAGGAATATCGAACGTGAAATTGCAGCAGTATCGGCTGATTTATGCTTGAAAACCGTCGAAAATTGGGTTCAGCGTCTGGACTTCTGCAAGCGTGCCCGTGGTGGCCATGAAAAAGAAATTGAGTTCCATATATAATCGCATCGAACGTACTTTCACAGGAATAAAGAATTTCATTGGTATCTAAAACCGGTTTTGTTTTATTTCGCTCTTATTGAAAACCCCTTTATTTTATAAGGTTGCCACTCTTCACAAAAATATTTTGTTCACACTTCTGGCACTAGCTATACGTCGGGAGGGCTAGTCTTTTCACCGCCCTCATATCTCATATATTTTTTGAATTTTCTGAACGCTCAGAAAACATTCAGGAAAAAGGATAATTTGTGAATGTGTTTTGTATGTAGATACGAGTATAACTGTTTTTGAAAATGACCCTCTTTTTTGTGATTCTTTTTTGAGCATTTATAAACTCTCAAATTAGAGTCCAGCTAAACCGTTTTTTCAGTGCGAACATTTTGAAGGGGACATAAAAAAGATTACGAAATGTGGCATTTGTGATTACGAATTATAAACTTCTGAATGCACTGACAATTGTTGGCTGGCCTATAAGCCTGATTGTGGGAAGCAATTCCCAATCTATTTCTTGGATACAAATATCTTTAAGTTTAAACTAGAATTTGAAGAACATTGGATATTTAATAGTAAGAAATCGTTACGTTCATACATTAGCCACTTAAAGTACCAACGACCAATAACATCCTACATCTTCTAGCTAAACACATTTATTCTATATACGTATAAATACAACATACCAGATAACAGGTCCCAAAATCTCATAAAATTTATGATCGAAATTTCAATCAATTTAACCTCTAATAAAGTAATCAATAAATTTGATTGTCCGACATTGCAGAGCCCATAGCCCTTACTGCAATAATAATAATAAAAAAATTTAAGGAATAATAAAAAAAAGTATCAGTATCAAATTTTCTAACAAAACGAAAAAAAAAATTCAATTAAACGGAACAAAATTGAAATCTGTCACTCAGATGAAAATTACAATATTTCAACAAAGGTTCCTTTTCAACCCCAAAAAATATTGCATTACATGCCTTTACACTCTAGTACTTGTATTTGTCCTGACTTGGGTTGCGATAACTGATGGTTGAAAATTAGTAAATATTGCGGAAAATGGATATTAAATCATGCTGCTTCGGTTATATTATTTTTTTGCTGTAATATAATAATATAAAATGAAATATGTATGTCTAAAAAAAAGTTATAATATCGTTTGGTTTGCGAACCACTTCCTTAAAGGGAACTTAAAATATACATATTATTCTTTAAAGTCATGGAAATAAAATAGACTAGAGCATGCAGATTCTCATAAAGATATGATATGTTTTGCTAATCGTGGGATATTATTCCAAATTTTTTGGGAATTTGAATCGCTGAGGTTGAAGCATATTTCTCGGCACTCTTATATTGCTGGGAAGTCTCCATTTTTAGGGCTTAAAGATTTGTGTGTAAATAGGAAATCGACAAACTTCAAAAGAGAACAATGTTTGTTTTTTAACTTGCGTGCAGTATTTAATTAAATTCCAATAGGGCATAACAAAATTCGATCTCAGTTCTCATTCGGGATGCAATGTCTTTGTCCACAGTGAACTGTAACCAGTGTGTGGTAAAGATTATGCATAATGTTAGTTGTGAGTATAGTTGACCTTTGTAGATCTATTAGTTTTCAGTTGTTTCGGCTTAAGGTCATACGAATAAAAAGAAAACACTTCAAGTATTTCTTCTTACAATATTATTAATATTTTCCAATATTTCGACCAATTTCGACCAATATTTCGACCAACAAGAATAAACACAAAGTATTCATAAACATTATTGAACAGCTCAAACAAGAATCAACATTAAAATATATATTATTTTCCCCAAAGGGAGAATGATTAATTTTAATCACACTTTGAGATAACACAGAGCGCGCCCAAGTTTTTCCGCAGGCTTATATCAACTGATTTCTCCCTCTCCTGAATTTGTCAATTGTGTGCCCATACACTTGCGCACATTGATCTGTATCTCGTTTGAAATTAAGCCTTTTCTCCGATGGAACGTCAATTATATGCAGCATTTCCTGAAAGAAGCGTCCTAAGTTACCCTTCCCTTCAGTCAGAATCTCCACTTCGTCAAAATTCGGTTTGTGTCCAGTTAAAGTACAGTGGTACGACATATGAGCAGACATTCTAGTTCCCAATTCATTCATTGTAGTGCCAACATATGCTTTCTGGCATATGCTGAACTTGTCACCATTACATGGAATTTTGTACACAACGTTCGGCTTGTTATTTTCGTCAAAAATATACCTTGTCCTACTAAATAAACTATTCACGGTTAAATTCGATTTCAACGCCAATTCATATTTTCCATTATCATATATATTGGAATGTTTCAGTCTTTCGGAGAAACCCGGAACATACGTTGTGGTTTTACAAATTCTGTCAGATTCAGTACCGCGTTCAGTCGGCTTGCTCGTCTCTGCCCGTGATATCAGATTGTCTATAATTTTCCTGGGGAAACTATTCAATTTAAGGATTTCCACAATTTTCCCCTTATTCGTCTTATGGAATTCTGCGTCACTTATCTTCATAACTCTCTTAATGAAGTTGCCCGCAGTGTTAATAATTATCCGCCTTGGGTGTTTGGAATGATAATTTATCAATCGTCCCGACGCTGTAGGGTTTTGGTACCAGTCCATTTTGCGAGAATTTCTCCGTCTGATAACCAAACTGTCCAAATATGGTAGCCTATTGTCCCTTTCCTCTTCGAGCGTGAATTGTAGTTGTCCATTAAAAGAATTCAATACTGTCATCATGTCGGCCACTTCAGTTCCCCTGATAACAACAAATAAATCGTACACATATTTCGTCAAGATTTTCGGCTTCTCCCCCAATGTGTCGAGTACTGTATCCAATAATACCTCCATGATGATGTCAGATATAATTAGTGATGCTGGGGATCCCATCGGCATACCCTTCCGCTGTTCGTAGAATCTATCTTCATACTGGAAATAGCGTGTGTCCTTAATGCAGAATGTCAAAATTTCCATAAAACCCTCAGGTGGTATATTCGCGTACTGTCCAATTTCGTCCCAGTTATCCTCTATAGTCCTTAGAGCTATGTAGATTAATTGGTATGCTGGGGAATAAGTTAACCACGTCAAATGCAACTATTATTTCATCCTCATCAATGCTTTATGTTCACTGCGTCCACTGCGTCCCTTACGTTGTATTTTGAATTCTTCGTCACGCTCTCAAGTATATCCAATACAAACTTGCATAGCCCATAACGCGGTGCGTCAATTGACGAACAAATGGGTCTCAAAGGATTACCATCTTTGCGGATCTTAGGTAATCCGTATATTCTGGGTACAGTGGTAGTTTTCGTGGTCAATTTCCTCCTAGTATGGGCGTCAATATATTGTCCCTCGTATAGTTTATCCACTAATTTGCCCTGTTGTGGGATCTCCCCTTAAGCGTCCGTAGGTGCATATAACGGGTTTTTCAATAAGAGCGCTACAAAAGTTTTTTAAATAAAACAATACCGGTTTTAGCTACCAATGAAATTCTTTATTCCTGTGAAAGTACGTTCGATGCCATTATGTATGGAATTCGATTTCTTTTGCATGGCCACCACGGGCACGCTTGCAGAAGTCGAGACGCTGAACCCAATTTTCGACGGTTTTCAAGCATAAATCGGCCGATACTGCTGCAATTTCACGTTCGATATTCGTACGAAGTTCATCAATCGTCGCCGGCTTGTTGGCATAGACCATAGACTTGACGTAGCCCCACAGGAAATAATCTAACGGCGTCAAATCGCACGACCGAGGCGGCCAATCGACTGGGCCATTTCGTGAGCTAACACGTTCACCAAAATTGGTTTCCAATAAATTGATTGTGGCGCCGTGCTTGTAGCGCCGTGCTTTTGGAACCACATGTCCTCCATAGAGGGAGACTTCACTATGCATTAATAGCGACATATCCGTGTTGTCCAGTAGTCTCTCGAGCCTACTCCTCAGGGTTTTCAGCAAGTCTGTGTTGAAATGGACCATTGTGTGTTCGTGTTGTATTAATAGTCCGAGTACGATCGTATGGAAGTTATATGCGTGTCTTCTCAGCGCCTTCACTTCAAGTATCCCCCCCTTTTTACAATTTCACCAATATTTTCCAATATTTCGACCAACTTCGTTGATCATTTTCAAGGATCTGATAAAACAAGAATAATGCATAATGGGAATTAAAATTCAGCTATTACTTATATTTATTTTATTTTAACAATATTTTTCTAGGGGCTTCCCCAAAATAGAATCAGAAAAAAAAAGGAACAATCAAGGTTAAAACTTAAAACTAAAACTTAAAACTACTACTAAAAACTACAGGGGTATTTACATATTTACAGTCCTAATACCAAATGGTACGGGATGCAACTATTGGTCATTTATGTACACAGTGCTGTCTATGTAAAACGATCCTAACCTCCTGTGATAGAACAGGAGCTTGTCATCGACGAACAGGGGTCCCGGAGGTCAGGTACGTAAGCTCTAGCATTAGGGAACAAAAGTATCCGCTTTCACTTCAAAATCATTCCCTCGCACTTGTCAACATTCAGCGTGAGTTTCCACGTGTCGAAGTATTCCGACAACGCCTCCAGGTACTCGTTAACCCTGGAGTTAGTGGTATCCGGCTTTGGGCCCGACATCCGCGTATACCAGCGAGCAAGACCCCGCGTATACCAGCAAGTGGTGGTTGTGGTATGTCGCACACTCTATAACGTCCCTAACACTGAAGTACGCTTCCCCTACTTTCGTACGGAATTTGCGTACCTTCAAAAATCTGGGTACTATACGACAGGTGTCCTTATTAAATTCAAACTCAATCATTTTGGAAACAATTCCGGCCTGCCAGACCGAATCAAAAGCCTTAGCGATGTCAAGGGTCACAGCAATCGCGGCGTTGTCTCCTATTAAACGATGGCGTCACATAATCTCCAAAGACCATGAGCGTATGTGAGGTTGAATGTCCTCGCCGAAACCCAAATTGGTTGTCCTGGAGGACCCTTTTATCCTCTGCCGTATGACAATATCAAATACTCAAAGAGCTCGCCAAAGGATGATAAAAGAGATATCGACCTGTAGTTCCCACTCCGCCTAAGGTCTACTCCCGGCTTCTTAGGGATAGGAATCGTTACCGCTTCCTTCCAAGCAGTGGTCCAAGGTTTAGGCAGTGGTTGAACAGCACCGCCAGGAAACTACAAATAGCGGCGTTAACCCGCTTCAGAACCACTTCCGGGACCCCATCGAGTCCACTGGATCTGCGGTTCTTCCTCGTCAGTAGCGCATTGCCGACTTCAGCAGGCTTAAGAAAGCCATGCTCACGCCAGCTATCGTAATTCAAGCCCAATGTCCCGTCCGCTGTGATGTCCGGTCCAATCATCATAGTAGGTCCATAATAAGCCAAACGTGCAATCCCGTCCTCTATGCCATTAGATCCACCGTCAGTCACCGGGAGGCGTCCCTGAATGTAGTCAGCAAGGTGATTACTGAATATAGTCAGCAAGGTGATTAGCCTTACTTCCATCAACCACAATTAGTGAGTCATTATTGTCCTGACGGGAAGCCATAGGGCGTCTAGCCTCAATTCCAGTTGCCATCTTCACTCGCCGAAAAGTCTGGCTGTTGACCACAATCTTCTGCAGATTGTCAGCCCTCGTCCGCTAATCAAACTCATAAATGGATCCCTGAATGATCCTATCAAGATTGGGCACCATCGCACGCGCTGTCATCGCCCTGCCAGGATCCCTAGTCCTGTCAGCTATCCTTCGAAACTGCTTCTTCGCACGTATAAAGTCCAGGATATACGCTGGAAGACGCCGAAGTGTTCCCGGCCCAGTTTGTACCCTGGGTGTTGAGGCCTTCATAACTCCTCGGAAAGCCATGCCCAAAAATTCGACACACGAGTCAATCTCTGAACATGTAACACTCTCGTTGATCGGGAGTTCGCTTACGGTCAATCCTTTCGCGAGCATCCGGTTGAATCGTCGTCGATCCATCCGGTCATAGTCGAAATACATCGGGCGCTCCCGATGCTCGAAATCGCCACGCTCCAATATCAGCTCCACGGTCCTATGGTCCGAACCGCAATCAAATGTCCTCAATCCGTTACCCCCAGTGTCACGACATGTAACTCCCGAGGAGACCATAAAAAGGTCAATAAACGTAGCCAAAGTGGTGCCTATCCTAGTCATGCAAATAAAATAGGAAATTATTTTCTAAACAACATAGTAACTTAATTTCCAACAAAAAATTAAAAATTGAAATTCAAAAAAAACAGAATGCTGAAGTCGGAAGACATTTCGAATTACATATTTATATTTTTCAATATTTTTATCGTCAACTTTAAAGATTAGTCCAATTTTGATTTATTAATTATTAATCTTTTTTATAAACGCATTTAATTGTATTTAAATTAAATTAAAATACAAAAATTCAAATACAAAATACATTCCTGTTTACTTAAATAAGTAAACTCATTCGTAAAGTGAGGTTAAAAACTATTTGGCAGAAACTGTATGGTTTACTAAAAGATTAATAATATGTTACTTTTGACAAAGTTAGCTGTTAAAATTTGCTATGTTAACATAATAACAGAGCTCTGCTAAAACAATAGGCGTGTGTCTTTGCTAGTTAAAGTTAAACATACTGCAAAACCTTAGATAATATTAGTAGGGTTACTAGGAATATAAGGATATTATAAGATTTATTAGGATATATGAATTATACCTTAGATAAATATTGTCCTATGTATATATTGGAGTCATTGTTCGACCAAAATTAGCTGCAGTTCGAAAAATATGATGTTATAACACAAGGATGCTATGAGGGTATATGATGTTATAACACAAGGATGTTATGAGGATATATAATAGTGATTAGATTTTTGAAACACATTACCGTAAGGAATCATTGGAATAAGTGGTCCACCAAAATCAGCTGAAGTTGCCGTTTTACCATACCATAAAATGAGCAAAAATGGCTTAGTATAAACTGTACATACTATGAGGAGGAGCTTTTGCCAGTTGCAATATAATGGACGATTCGCGGGTAAGAAATCGATTTGAAAGAATATTGCTTTCATTTACTCTATCAGTTTGGGGAACGTAAAGACATTTGTTTGCAAAGTGACGAACGAAATACAACAGTTATAAAATAGAAATAAAATAAATAAAATATTTAAATAATATTTAATTGTACTATTATATCTAATAATATTTAAATAATAAAATATTTTGCGTTTAAAACAGATCACTTCATTCAAAATGCAACCAAAATCACATTGACAAAATTGACCAAAATCAAACAAATTAGAGAAACTTTACAGATCTGTCAATTTTTTTTTCTGTAAATCGGTCACCTTGAGTTCTGATCTCATCCAATGACAATTTTGGAATTTTTGTGCAAATCGTTGTCCTTGAGTTACACTATTCCATCGAATCTCATCCAATGACAATTTTTCCATATCCAATGATTTCTATAATAGTATAACTGGGCGTTAAATTATATCGAAAGAGGAGACCAGAACCACGAGACAAACACAAGTGTGTTGAGGAAATATAAATGTAATACGAGTAAATGTGTAATACGAGTAGATGCATCAAAAGTAAGCTAATGTACCAAATTCGTCGACTCAACAAAAATATTCATTGTAACTAATAATTGTCTCGTGCATCCGACAAATTTGTCTCTACTGCGATGAATTTAGAAGTCATCCTATTTTCGATTAAAGTTAAAATACCATATTGGAATATTTAGAATTTGCTTTTGGTCCTGAAGGCGTCATTTCGCCTAATTTTTATTAAGCCGTAATTACCGCTAGATACCAGTGTTGTGTTTTTTAGGCAGATCTCGGGGTAATATAAGAAGTCGCACAGTGGCTTGGATGAAACGTCATCATCACCTGATATATTAGCATCTACCCTAATAGTCAGACTGCTCTAAAATCTATATTTCTGACTTCAAAATTGGCGCCTACACTTAATGCGGTATCCCTGCAGTCTGCTATCCACCGTATATATACATGGATTGTGGGGCACAGGAAAATTACACTGTTCCACTAGTTTTTTTGGCATGTGCAGCTTTCTACATGCGAACTAATTCTTAAAACCAAAACAACAAAATGCAGCATCGCCAAGCAGGTATGCCTAAGTTATAACCCGAATCTATCGAAATACTTGGTATTTATTACAAGAAGAGATAAACCTATCAGCTATGGTCACTGACAGTTTTATGGACTAACATGCTTTGTGACCGTCGGTGGTGCAATGCTTTTTGTGCGCGGCTCTTGTATATAAGAACGTGGGATCGATCCCTGTTCTGACCACCTTACATTTCAGTCGACGACGGTCACCTCGCTTAGTGATGGCGAAACTATAGAACCGGTGTAAAACCGTTCGGAACCGGTGTAAAACCGTAGGTTCCAATCTGTGAGTGTAATACTTGAAAGCGCACAGTTCACTGGTTGTGAGAAGCTCTCCCCAATTCCTTCATGGGATGGAATGGGAAACCAATTATTGAAGACGCATCTGGACTTGCAATCTCAGCTCGTGATTACTGTTGGATTGGTGCAATGGTTAGTGTACGCGCCTCTTGTACATGAGATCGTGGGTTCAATCCCTGCTCTGAGCACCTTAAATTTCTTTCGGCGGCGGTCACCTTGTATAGTGACGGTGAAACTATCGAATATTCAGTCAACAAAAAGCTTTTCAAATTACCTTTCGGAACCGGTGTAAGACTCTAGGTCCCAATTAGTGAGTATAAAACTTGAAAGCGCACAGCTCACTGATTGTGAGAAGCTCTCTCCAATTGCTTTATGGGATGTAATGGAAAACCATTTTTTTTATGTGAGGATGCATGCGAGCATTGAACATATCCTACTAAACTACCTGACCCTTTATGAAATTAGAAGACAGTATTTATGATTCAACTTCTTTATGAATCCAGCTGAAATTATCTGAGGAGTTGATCTTAAGGGGTTTTCGCGGAACACAAGTTGTTTTGCAAGAAACTAATATACCTCTAATCAAAAGCTACATAATGGGATTCCGAAGAGGGATTGATTTCCTGTAGCTTAGTCACACCAGGTCAATTTATTGATTCAACGAATAGGAAAGAGCATAGCGTCCCGTGGTATCACAGCACTTTTCACTCAACTAAGTGCGTCAGCAGTCACAGGAACTTCTAACAAACGTAACCCAACGCTGGTCTACACATTGGTACCACAATGGACTACGTTTCCCAGTAGAACAAACCATGACGAAAACAATCAATGCAATCCATCCTCTGAGAATTAAAGCAGTTCACATGGGGTTTCATTGTAGATTTCGATTTGTTTAACTAAATGTGTGCGTTTGCTTTTTTAATTAATTTCTATTTAATTGTATTTCAAATGAATCAAGGAAAGAATAATTATGTTTGTTTCTATTGAAGGGACCAACTTATGAGGATCTTGGAACACAATAAAAGTTAATTAATGATTCGAAGAAATTGGGAAATTGTACAAAAACAATCATTAGGGAAATATCTTGAGGCCCTTTAAATGAACAAGGATTTAAATATAACCTTAGTGTCAATAGTGAAACTAAAGAATTTGTTATTGAGTTCGAAACTGGCATTTTAATCTTTAACATTTATGTAAGTGTGAGATAATTTTGCCAAAATTGGGCTGAAAAACCAAAAATAATAACTGCAAATTTGATAGCGTTGGCAACTGAATAAATAAAGGGTTTTCCAATGGGGACTGGTAGATGTTAGAATTTAATAAAACAAGTTTGGTGTGAGAAAGCAACGAATTTGTTGTCTTATTTGAAAGATATATCAATGACATTGTGTATGGAATATGGAGGTCCAATGTTCGCTGAATCTCGCGCACAGATTAGACTGAATTTGAGCGATGACTGGAGTTATGTTGACTTTGAGAGAACACGTCATTTGAAGGTAATCCCTTGAGTGAACGGATAGCCACGAGATACCAACCCAGATGCTTTAAAGTTTTGATAATTTGTATACCTACATTAGACCGGGCCGAAAAATCAGTTAAAGATACACTAACAACATCGGTCATACAATTCAAATTCAAATAAATGATATAGGTTGTGGTTAGCAAAAAAATATCGTTCTATTGGTCAACTAGAATACACACATAAAGTTTCAGAAAAAATAATTAAACACTTAAAAACGAGATGCGCCTAGAGGAAACCAATGAGCGCTTGCCTGGTCATGACAGTAAGATTGTGTTAGGTTATTTTAATGCAAAAGTTAGCAAAATGTCTTTGAGCCAACCATCGTAAATAAATTATCTATCATTCACGGTTGTCAGTATCACGAGGTTCCAGTGTACAAGGCTTGTCTGGATATCTCCTGCTAAACAAAAGAAACCCCAGTCTGATTACTCGGCAATTGATGGAGGGCAATTTACCAATCTAATCGACGTACGAGCCGCTAATGTCGATTCGGATCACTACCTGAGTGCACCAAAGGTTAAACAAATCAGAAGTCGTACGAAGCCAGATACATATAAAGCTAAATATCTGAAAGGTGCAATTACCAGCGCAAGCCACGGCCCATGCACGATGAAAAATCAGTCTGTTTTTGTTGTTTGCATGCAAATACCTCGTGTTTCTAGCTTGTCGCAAATATACTATACTTGTGCACAAACACATTGTTTTTGCTATTCAATATAACATGTTTGGGAGACAATGACTATAAGGTTATAATATATGTTTTTGATGCCCAAGTGCGGCCTTTTTTGTTGAAAACCGCTAAAACCAAATACGACATAAAAAAGGAGCAGATCTTCAATTCATGAAAACAGTGCTTGTAAATATGTATATGTTTCCTGCAATATGTTGCTGCGGCCGATATTTGTCAGCGTCTGTAGATAAGATCAATCAATTACTAATACACAACGTACCCCGACCCGATAATCCTGAGGTGTAAGGTAAATGCTACAGGGACCGTACTGGGTTATGAGAAAATACGTCAGGCCAAATCATGTTTCGGTGCCAAGTGTTACAGGAGAGAGCTAACACGGGTATTTAAACTAAAAACGGCCGGTGGATAAAGCGTGAGAGAGAGGAAAAAAAACTAAGCCAAATAACTGCCATCTTAATAATGAATTTTGTCGTAATTTCCTTTTAAGGCTAAGAGATCATATTTTCTCCGGTTAGTGAAAAAAATGTAAATGCGCGGGTGGCATTCGAACTCACATTCGCTGGACCATCGTTTCGATGTTTGTGAAGCATCATCTTCAGCAGCGTCTAGCCCGTTAAGCCACTGCGGTGTGTATTTACACAAGTCACTAACCGAAGACATTTATTGATTGTGTGCAGAATGATTGGTTGTCGCTACTTACACATTGCATTGCTTTCCTACTTACACGCACTGATGCAGAAGTTTTGAAAGTTCTATTTATAGAACGAACTATTCTAATTGTAGTTGTCTCGGTCTGTTTTGGTCATTTTGCTGTTTCCATTAAAAATAATCCACATAATATATTGAATTTTGTCATCTTTTATCTAGCACTTGGGCTAAGATTTGTGTTTTGGAGTTTTCGGACACATATAGTGAAATTTTATGTCAATCATTTTTGTTGAACATTTTGACCACGCCCCCCGTCGTTTTCGAGCAGTTTTTTACGAGTTTTCAAAAAAAAAAAATTAAAAATTATGGTTATACGTAACAGTTAGAGGGTTAATTTGTTCCTGAATCTTTTCTATAAAACTTCTGAATATAGTTTGTACCTCAGGAGTAAGGAACACACAATTTTGTATGCCGATATGTTACAGGAAAGTTCCGAGCGGGGAAACTTTGACCCACCCAAAAAAAATTCTGATCACATCTGGCAAAACGCCGATACACGTATATTTTTTCAGACCTTTCTACCAGAATCCGTTGACAGAACCCCATCATTTTTTTTTTGGTGTCGCACAGTGTAATAAGCGCGTTTTGGTTACACCGCTTGTTTCTATAATCGCTTGTTTTGTATTAAGCACTTAGCAAAGACTTAGCGAGAACTTAGCGATGCGATTCATTTTCGCTAAGTTTAAAATTTTTTGATTTTAGATCTTTTACCATTTTCTACCCTTTTTCGTATTTATGAATAAAATTACTTATCGCAAAATAACCGTTTTCCTTGCAACTTAGCAAGCGACAATCGCTTGCTTGTAATCAAAAAACGACTAATATTAGATAAAAAAATGCGTACGAATTTGCAGTATGACCTTGACGAACTCCAAATCCGCAGTGGAAGTTGCTAAGGATCTTACCGAACCTTTTAAAAATAAGTAAGGCCCCAAGCTAGACGACAGCCTATCGTGCGATTTCTTTAACATCGTAATGGAGATCATTATGAGCCAAAGCTGCAGTCAATATGAATAAAACCATCAGTAGCAAAACTCATATCCTGCTCCCGTATGCTGATGATATACTTATAGATATCAGTGGGAGCACAATGAGAGAAGTTACTGCGGTGTTTTCGGAAACTGAGAGGGAGTCTGCGTAAGTTGTATTGAGCACACGACAAGAGCAGGGCTTGCACGCGATTAGAACAAAGCGTGGACATTGAAAATCGTTATAATTTTGAGGTTGTGGACGAATTTATATACCTCGGATCTGCTGCAAAAAAAAAAAACAACAACGTCATTGTGCTTGCGAATATATGTTATTTTGGGCTAAGCAAGCACTTTAGAGATAAAGCCCTCTCTCGAGTAACACCAGTCCAACTATAAGTATAACAGAATCTCATATAACCTGTCTTATCGCAAGCAGACGAAACATCTGTAGGAGTCTTCGAGAGAAAAATACTCCCAAAAATTAAAGGTTCTATATTCCACTACTGCGAGTATCGACGACGCATAAACCATTGAGCTTGTTGGGCTACATCCCTATATTGACATGGTTATTTTAAAGCATGTTCTACTACACGCTGAAAAATCAGTGTTTATTTTATATTTAGATCCAATACTGCTATAACGTGCTTGCGGCTTGTCGCAAGTATAGTATACTCGTGTCCAAACGCATAGTGTTTGCTACTCAATATTATATGTTGAAAGCACAATGATTAATAGGTTATAATATATTTTTTCCTGACCCAAATGTGGTGTTGTTTGTTGCATACCGTGCTAGACAACAATGAAACAAAAAACAGCAAATCTCCAACTCATGAAACCAATGCTTGCAAACATATTCACGGTTCCAGCAATATGTTGCTTAAGCGATCTGTGCCAGAAATTAGCGTAATATTTTGTAGAATCAAGAAGAACTATGAATTAGGGCACGACTTACTAATGGTTTCACCAAGCAGAGCCTTCATGCGGTTGGAGGAAAGGGCGAACGTTGATAACCGTTATAACTTCGAGGTAGTGGTTGAATCTGCGGTAACAAAAATAAAAATATCAGCCTTAAGGGCAAGCGGATAATTGTGCTGGCGCATAGGTGTAATTTTGGTGTAAGCAAGCTTTTCAGAGATAAAGGTATCTCATGAAAATCAAACATCCAAATAACCAGGTATCCACTTGTATCGGGTGTTTTTTCCAGTTCCAGTTTACCTGTTCTGGAATATGACTCCAAAACTTGGGTCATATAGTACTCGTATGAAAAACACCTGGGAGTATTGGAGAGAAACATTCTACTATAAAGGAAAATTACCGATACCGACATCGTTGGAACCACGAACTGTATAATTTGTATTCCGACATAGACAAGCTGGGCGAATCAAATTGGGGCAAATGCGTTGGCTAGGCCATGTTATAAGAATGGATGTGAGAATGGTGAACCAGCGCGAAAGGTTGGTGAGGATTTACTCGATGGAAGCAGGAAAATACGACGATCAAGACTCCGCTGGAAGACTAGACCAAAGAATGCCTCCAGCTCCTAAACAATGCGAAGGATACAAGTAGTTGGAGGAATATGTTAAAGTTTGTGTATTTAATTAATACGTGTAAGGCTTCCGACCTTATGACCTTATAAAATGGTCCTACTATCTTGGTTTATGGCAACCGCTCTGTGATGCTCCGAAAAATTAAATGGAATAAACAGTGGCGTGTATCGATGACGTAGGAACCGCGAGATGTACGAACTGTAAGATGGGATCGAAATGCTCCAGCACGAAAGGTGTACTAGAAGATGTACTTGAAGGACATCGAGTGATAAGATGACAACAAATTCGCTTCAAATATCTCATGGAAGAATTCCTGCGACATCGTTAGTGATACCAACTGTAAAGAAACACAACAAAAGACCGATAAACATATTAGCATCATTAGGATACATCCTCTATCCTTCTGAGCTGTACCCATCCTCTAAAGAAACGTATCCTCATTCATAACTGTTAACAGAAACAAAAGTTTTACACCCTTAAGTTGTGTGCCGGGTATTTGCGTTATGCATTCTCTAAAAAATCACAATTCTAAGAGTAACCGGATATAGTATCGAGTTGGCGTTCGCATAACGACACAACCGGAAACATGCAAAACATAAGTTTGTAAAGTGATACAACACAACAGCAGTTTCCGGTAGCACCGTTTTATGGCTTCGGTCACTGCAATGCCGCTGCGTACTTCACTAAATTAACAAATGAAGCTGTTGATGAAGAACAAAACACGCGGTAGCTATGGGCGAGAAGAGAGATGGCAGGCTGCCGAGATGACGAAATGTAAAACGTATGGCAAAAATGAATTATATGCTGTCATAAAAATGTTAATATTCAAACATTTTGTCGACCATTAAAATGAGTTAAAAAGAACATTATGAACCGAACAATAATAACAACATAAAAAAAGTATTCTACTCCATATATTTCACTTTACCGTAACGGGATTGGAACCAAAAGAAACTTCGATGGAATCTTTCGCGCCCCAAAGGAGAAGCACGCAACTCTCAACCAAACAGCAACAGCTGTTCGGCTTAAGTAGCTTTCATCCCAGCAGCCACAACAATCTTTTGCCGCCAACAATGAAGAATTGCCCAACAGAAGGCACCAAGTAGCGAGAAGGTAGCGCGTAGCGCAAGTTGCGTCACAGACGGCGTTAATGTTTCGGAAAAGGAAGTAAAAGAAATGGGCTAATGAAAAACCATAGAATACGAGCAGCAACACCGCACCATTAACTTAAGTGGCTTTTTAAATTGAACGCACGTATTTTTATGAGTCTTCATTGTTTCAGTGCAACGCTTGTTTTTAAATGTTCATCCTGAAATACCAAATCGACAGAGGAATGAAATGAAAGGACTATAGGTTGGTGTAATAGGTTTGTTGTTACAAATGTAACACGAGGATATGCTTGGAGATACCAAGGAAATCAATCACAGGCAATGTTAATAAAATTGTTGAACATCAATAATTCCTATCAACTAGGAAGCAGATGTTGTAAATTGCCCATTGAATTGATTTTATATTGGAAATATTGAATTGTGGTTATAGAAAAATATCATAATATTATATTTAAAAGGATGAAGGGGTTAAGTGACAGAAGCTGCAACAAATCTGTGGTTCTAAAAGGTAAATAAATAACTCGATTTTGAGACATTTGTATCACAGAACTAGAGCCTCCTACTACTACCAATTGTGGAGGCCTAAACAAAATGCGACAAACGCATTGGCAAAACTATAGTATTCAGGAAATTAATCCGTACCCTTAACACTCTACACTCCTATTTGTTATTCCTTTCTGTCAACTAAAAAGTGAAAAACTCTTGCCTTCCCTTAGAAGAGAAAGAATGGCGAAAATAAAGTGAGAGCTGATTCCCTTTCTTGGTATGTTAAGCTTCATTAACGAAGCAAAACGTAAAACACTTTCAAGGGAAACTGGTCCACCAGAGAACTGAAGGAGTAGGGCTGATGAATGCATGAACCAAAAAAAACACAACTACAAAACGAAACATTAAACCCATCTTTCTTATCGTCATCTTCAAAAACAAAAAAAAAAACAAGAAGGAAATAAAATCATTTGAGTCATCAGTAACAATGTATTTGTAAGTACAAATAAACAGACACAGCCATAGAACAGTCCTTACACATATACATTCACAGTTTAAAATCTGTACATAAAAATGTGTTCTACTATGTATTTATATGCTGGCAACACAAAAATAAAACAGATGAAAAGTTTTACTTTTTTATGTTCTAGCTTGTCTTTTTTCGCAGATACAAAAAACGCCATTCTTTGTGGTGTAATGTCTGAATGCATTTAAACGTGTTTGGAACGTGCAACATATGTTTCACTTCCTACAACACTTTCATCTGGTGCAACTTATTTTTTATGACTCTTGGAGGAGTGGAATAAGTGTAAGTGAGTTGGCTATAAACCCATACATTTCATATCTTTTGTAGAAGGAAAAGCACCGAAACAGTTTTCATTCCAGTTTGCTTGAATTAAAAAAAAAATGTTATGAGGTTTTATTTGAATCTAAGTAATTTCTTTCTAGATTAGTTTAAGATTGAACAGAGTTTGTTGAGATTTATTACAAGGAAATATGATTATAAAAGGTTCAACAATTTTAGGACTTTTGAAAAGGATAACTCTTAGTCGAAAAACTAAATTTTCGGGAAAGACTTATGAATTATATTTTTGTGTTTTATTAACTAATATATTTCTGGTGCAATGGTAATTGTGCATGGTTCTTGTACATACGATCGTTGGTTCGATGCCTACTCTAACCGCCTTACATTTCTTTAGATGACAGTTAAAGGGTTCAGTGACGGCGGCGGTAATGAAAAAATTTCTGCCAACTAAAAGTTGGTGGTTCCCTGGTATAACACATTATTCAGTTGTGATAACCAATAATTGTGTTCCGTATCACCAAATGTTGTTCATATCAATTGATTTATAATTTTGTTTTGGTTGCAAGAACTGAAATATTTAGTTGAAGCCAAAGCAACAAGAATTTAATGTGATCGGTCAATCGAGTTTTAGTTCTAGCAATCAAATTATTATGTCATGGTGAATATTCTATTTGTTGGATCAACGATAAATTTAAAAACTAATTCGGTTGTACCAAATAATATATTGTATGGTCAACTAATTACTTGAATTTAATGACTGTCACTACTATTTGTTGATGTCTTAACCCATTATGACTTTTATAGAAAAAAAATTTAAAAATTAAATTTTTATACTCGATAATTAAATATAAACAAAATTATTAGTATTTGTGACCAGGTTTCGGATTTCGTTTGTCAATGGGTAATACGCCTTTTTGATTGAAAATTTGAAAAAACTATACAAAATTTCTTATCTCAGAAACGGAGCGTCGAATCAGAAAAATAACAAATTTTTTACAGTTTCTAACGGTTTTCCATAATGTGGTTGTATGTTTTTTTTAAATCTCCAAAATGAGAAAATCGCTAGAATAAAAACTTGGCTATAAGTCGGAAATGGAAACTCGCAGAAATATTGAATTTTTTACCTCCGTTTGAGGTTGTAACCAATAGGTGTTTTTAATACGGCATCACGTTTTTATTTCTAATCAAAACTCTAAAACTACAATTTTTCGAATATAAAATCGCTAAAACGTCATTATATACAGGGAGATTCAGGAAGTTCCGGACAAATTTCTCCAGCGTATTCCTTGGCTCATTTTTTGAAGAAAAGTCCACCAGGACCATGTCCGAAAATGCAATGGTGCGAAATGGCAGCGGGTTCAAAATTTTCGGATTGGTGGTCGGAGGTGGCCTTGAGATCAAACGGAGAATTGTGCTTGCGAATAGATGTTATTTTGGGCTAAGCAAGCACTTTAGAGATAAAGCCCTCTCTCGAGTAACAAAAGTCCAGCTGTACCAGACTTTCATTCAACCTGTCTTGCTTTATGGCGCAGAATCCTGGGTCCTATCGCAAGCAGACGAAACATCTGTAGGAGTCTTCGAGAGAAAAATACTCCGAAAAATTTATGGCCCTATAGTGCACAACGGCGAGTATCGGCGACGCATGAATCATGAGCTGTATGAGCTTTATCCTGACATTGACATAGTTAAGCGGATCAAGATAACGCGATTGCGCTGGCTAGGCCATGTCAGTAGAATGGATGAAGATGAACCAGCGTGAAGGCTTTTCGAAACCGAACTCGAAGGAAGACGAAAAATAGGAAGACCAAGACTCCGCTGGAGGGATCAGGTTGACGAATCCCTGCGTACACTTGGTATTGCCAACTGGAGAGATAAAGCAAAAGATCGAACTGGTTGGCGAAATATGTTATCTTCGTTTTGTAAGGTCCCTGACCCCCCGGGGTTGTCCGAGACCGGATAAGTAAGTAAGTAGGTCGGAGGGTAGTAGGGTAAAGTTTAAAGTAAACACTTTTTTTCTACTTTTTGATTCTGAAAGACCGCTTAAAGATCTTTCCAACAAGCCTAAAAACAAAAAAATCGGACCACTGGCTCAGAAGTTAGCAACTTTACCCTACTACCCTCCGACAGCCAATTCGAAAATTTTGAACCCGCTGCCATTTCGCACCCTTGCATTTTCGGACATGGTCCTAGTGGACTTTTCTTCATGAAATGAGCCAAGGAATACTTTGGAGAAATTTGTCCGGAACTTCCTGAATCACCCTGTATATACATATGTCGGGAACGGAGCATAAGTCGCAAAATTACCAATTTTCCCGGATTTCTAAGGGTGTTTCATAAAGTGGGTCAATTGGTATAGATGACTTCTTTTTTTTTAATAAATCGCCAAAATAAGAAAATCGTTGAAATAAAAAAAGCTATAACTCGGAAACGGTGCGTCTAAACTCAAAAATAATACACTTTTTAACTTTCATAAAAAAATCCGTTAAATTTATATTTTCCAAACAAAAAATCGCTCACAGCATTACCTTATTAAAGACATCCATTGGTTAAAGCCTCAGGTGGAGGTAACAAAGTTGTTATTTCTGCGATTCGAGGCACCGTTTCCGAGTTTTAGCGATTTTCTTATTTTCTCTATTTTTTTTAAAAATTCTTCCCAATCCATTTTGTGAAAAACCCTCAGAAAACTTTAAAAGTTGGTTATTTTTTCGATTGGACGCTCCTTTCCGAGATATTTCCATAATGGGGTTTTAGCTATTTTTGATTCGAGAAATTTTAGTTTTAGCGATTGTTTTAAAGTGATGCCAGATTCAAGCCATCCATAGGCCTCTTATGGAGTTAAAAAATATTATTATTTTTTCGATTGAACCGACCCCTTTCCGAGTTATAGCCACTTTTTCTTTTAGCGATTTCGTTATTTTTGTCGATTTTTTGAAAAGAATTGAAAGAATACGAATTGGACCACTATATGAAAAACCCTTAGAATCCTCCAAAAATTAGTTATTATTAAATACGCTTCTTTTTCGAGATATAGTTACCCTGCGGATGGTAACCCATTCCCCATGTGTGACGGATAACCGTGCAGGGTAATTTCCTATCGTCGTGGGTAGCTACGTATTACTTTCCCCATACCCTGTGGGTAATGAACGTTTACACATTCCCCACGGTGATGTGTATGGTTTACACCAAGGTGGGGGGAGGAGTTGTAAATAAGAACTCTGTATATACGAACTATATATGTTTAAGTTAATTTGTGTCAACCACACTAATAGTTCCTCCAGACAAGTGTCAGATTCAAAGATTGTGTTTAAAAGTCTCACTTCACCTCAATTTGTGGTAATACTAGTAAAATACAAATACATGCGATTCAGAAACTAGTGTGGCGAGATATAAATATAAACTGGGCATTTTCATCTTGTGGTAAACAGTAAAAATACATGGAAATTTCGAGAAATGTGGCATAATGCAAAAGAAATATAAATTTGTTGAAACATTGAAGTTGATGCTCTCGGTGAAGCCTGTGCAGTTGATGTTCTTGGATTTTTCGTTGGTGGTTCAGGTCCATGATCTGAGTCATCATCATGATCTGAGTTTGATAGCACATTCAGTGGCATATCTCTTTCGGTGCGTCCTTAAAATCTACCATCCTCCGCGATTTCGGTGACAGCATCTCCATATTCATATTGAGATATCTTATGACTCCACCCACAAACTTCTGCAAGCAATGCATCAAGCTTTTTTCTTTGTATCGTTTTTTAGTTTTCATTGAATCGCTCTCCTCGTTCATCCGATTCGGTGGGCAATTGGTGTAAGAACTCATTAAAGTGGTGATATAGAAAATGTAAATTCAAATAGATGCATTGATGTTATGATAGAAATTGGTCAAAAAAAAAAGTGTCATAAATTTCAAATGTTTTTTCCAAACAATTGGGCCAGTATTGTATATTTCGATTTTATACTTTGTTTGTTTATTTCCAAAGAATTCAATCATATAAAGAGCCCACTGTTTATTAAAAAACATTAATCAATTTCATATGATTTTCTTGAGGAAGAAGATCAGTATTGTAAAGTGTTTTTCGACAGAGACGCTACAAAAGTAAATCGATAGGGACAGCAAACGACGCCATATTTGTTCCCGCTCGTTTGACATTTCTCTTCAGTAAGGTTTGCCATAATATTGCTGCCGCTGAGGCTTCAGTTCAAGCAAGCCCAAATGTGTCCCTCACACGTCGTTCTCAAGCGTTGGGCATCTGTGTGACGTCGTTGTGGCGTATTTTGCGAAAAGATCTTGGCCTACATCCTTACAAGATCAAATTGACGCAAGAACTGAAGCCGCTTGCCCACCATAAGCGTCGTATGTTCGTGAATTGGGCTTGAAAATGATTCGGATTTTCACCGGAAAATCATCTTCAGCAATGAGGCTCATTTCTGGCTGAACGACTTCGTCAATAAGCAAAATATGCATTATTGGTCAGACAACAATCCACACGTAATCCATGAGTCATCATTGCATCCCGAAAAAATTACGGTTTGGTGCGGTTTATGGGCCGGCGGCGTCATTGGGCCGTACTTCTTCCGTGATGATCAAGACCGGCACATTACTGTGAATGCGAAGTGCTACCGTTCAATGATAACCGAATGTTTTTGGCCCCAATTGGATAATATGGACTCGGAGGACATGTGGTTCCAACAGGACGGCGCCACAAGCCACACAGCCAACGCCACAATCAATTTATTGGAAACCAAGTTTAGTGAACGTGTTATCCCACGAAATGGCCCAGTCGATTGGCCGCCTCGGTCGTGCGATTTAACGCCGTTAGATTATTTCCTGTGGGCCTACGTCAAGTCTATGGTCTATGCCAACAAGCCAGCGACGATTGATGAACTTCGTACGAATATCGAACGTGAAATTGCAGCAGTATCGGCCGATTTATGCTTGAAAACCGTCGAAAATTGGGTTCAGCGTCTGGACTTCTGCAAGCGTGCCCGTGGTGGCCATGCAAAAGAAATCGAGTTCCATACATAATGGCATCGAACGTACTTTCACAGGAATAAAGAATTCATTGCTATCTAAAACCGGTTTTGTTTTATTTTAAAAAACTTTTGTAGCGCTCTTATTGAAAAACCCTTTAAATAGGGTTTTCCCAAATCCATATCATAAAATGCACGAATCTGATATTTGCTACATATCATTGGGGGAAAGCTTTTTAAATGATTGGTTACAAACAAAAATATTAATTAGTCATTATTATCCAAGACAAAAATTAAAATTTTTCGACATTTGTGCAATTTTGAGGCACAAGATGCAGTTTTTTGGAATTAGTTTATTTTCTTCCATTTTTCTCCAAGTCTATCGATACAATTGTGCCCAAGACAGGAAAACAAAATTTCAATTGGTTTCCGAGATATAGCCATGGGCAAAATTTCATGATTTGAATTCTAAATGTATAGTCTTTGGTGGAGATTTGAATGCCAAGCATCCAAGTTGGGGTGATT
Source organism: Phaonia tiefii (assembly GCA_963931995.1). NCBI lineage: Eukaryota > Metazoa > Arthropoda > Insecta > Diptera > Muscidae > Phaonia > Phaonia tiefii. Next base: position 86,736,408 of record OZ008370.1, on the reverse strand, counting down.
CTGTAACTAATGCAAATGGCCGAAGGTTATCTAAGTGGATAAATAGTAATCCTAATTTTAAAATAAATCCAACTAAATTCCCTACTAGAATAATATCGTGCCCATCTTTCAATGACTTCTTAATCACTTCTCCTTCAGTAGATATAAACTTTCATATGGACTTTTATGAAATACTAAGAACATACGATATTGAATCTGATCACTTTGCGGTATAACTTCCCATTCGTTTGACTAAGATAACCGCGTAGGGATTCGGTTGAGTTTTTAAATTTTAATAAAATGAATATTACTGCTTTTAACAATATCTTAGAGAGTAAAGTGCTAGGCCAAAATTTGCCTATAAATAGAAATTGCTCAATTAGTGAAATTGATGAAAAATTATACAGGTAAATGATGCACTTAAAACGGCAATTGATGAATCTGTGCCAAGAATAAATGTTCGAAATAGGGGCCAAATACAGTTGTCGCCACAGATACTTGATTTCATAAAGGAACAGAAAAGACTTCGTAGAACTTATGACCGATGTGTTGATCCTGATCGAAAATCACTGATTAAAACAATAATTAGAAATGTGGATAAAATAATTAAAGAGTTAATAGTTAATAGAAATCTGAAAATGAACCATATGTGTTTTAGGAAAATTAAGGTCTTAATAAGAGGAGTAAACTGTTTGATTTAGAATCTCCAGATTGTATTATTGTTTCAGACAATACTCAGAAGATTAATGTGCTGGCGGAACACCTTTGTAATATTCACAAACAAAATCTAAACTTAGGAATGCCTTCGTTTTCTAATATTGTTGCAAATGAACTCTCCGACTTGTAGAATAAGTTTTTTTTAAATGAGGTAAATATAGCTGATGGAAAATCAGTTGATAGTACACTGAACGGAAAAGCATCGTCACGCGGATGAATATGTTCATCACTCCAACAACTTTTGTCATCGAAAGTGAGCTAACGTAACGTTTCATTCTCGCTATGAAAATGTGTGCATCAACTGAAAATTGTTCGTTACTGTGGTTAAAGTATGGTTGTTGCTGCAATGAATTTGCTTCATTATTTCAACGAATTTGTTTCGTTGCTGCAATGCATTTGTTTCATTGCTGCAATGAATAGGTATCGTTCTTGTATAGTACTTGCTTCATTATTGCAATGAATTTGTTCTTTGCTGCTATGAATTGGTGTCATTGGTGCAACGAATTTGTAATTAATATGTTTCATTACTACAATGATTTTGTGTCATTGCTGCAATGAATGTTTTAAAGTGTGTTTGACATTATTTAATGAATATTGTAGATAAATGTACTGTTAGTATTACATTGCAGGTGTTTTGATAACAATTTTTTGAATTTTTGTTTTCGAAAATCTATTTGCTAAATTGATTATATTCATTCCGTGTTGAAACACTCGTCTGGAGAAGATTGTGGATATTCAGGTCCTACAATTAGAAACATATGCGAGGCATTTATTGTTAAGATTTCTGTTAAAGATATGTACATATCTATGTCTGTGCAAACCATGAACATAAGCTCTACTCCCCTATGCTCTACTCCTTTGACATAGAACCACATCATTGTTTTGTTAAATCATGCAATTGTTGTTGTGGTGTGAGGGTTCTTATATTCAATTGTAGCGCCAAAAAGCATTTTCTTCAACTGCTCTTTTATTTATTTTAAACAAATTTGTTAAAATTTCGCATGGATTCATTTGACTCTACGCTGAATGATTATTTCGTCGTACTTGAAACACTTTGTTTCTTTGACTTCTTCGTTTTCATTGGCTTGGACTTCCCGCACAAATGTATGATGTCTTTCGTTTTTTCTGAATCCAAATGCCAACACAACGAAATAAGCGCGTCCGAATTATGATTAAAACACAAACAACACTAACATTTTGTTGCGACTTGTACCGTCTGGAAGTTTTTCTGCTATCGATGCTGTCGGTAGTTTTTCTGCTATCGATGCTGTCGCGTTGCTCCTTGCATTCTGTTTATTTATCTATTTGATTTATAGGTTCGCAAGTTACACAAACGATCACAGCAAACACACAAATTCACACAATTTATTTTTCACAATAAAATATTATTACTAAGTATAACTAAATAGACTGTTTTAACAAATTATTTTATATTATTCCGGCGGAGAAATATGACTACCACTTTCGATTGTTGCTACTCACGCTCACCATTTTCTCTTACTACCTCTTTTTTACGCTCGCTCATTTTTTCAACTGCTTCTCTTTCTATATTATCATAAAAATACGTTTCGTTACAATATCGAAATTGTTTCGTCAACTAAAATTACTGACAAACCTCCAAAATACATAACTAATAAATATAAACTATAAAAAGTAAGAGATAAACCAAATATCAGTAGTTTAAAACTCATGCCTTTACTTTTTTTAATTTTCAAACCATGTTTCTACAAAATTCAAATTAAATAAAATTGTTGCAGCAACAACAAGTAAGTTGTTGCAGCAACGAAATGAAATATTGTCAAAGAAGTCAAGTATGAAATTTTTCGTCGCAGCGACTACCAAATTGCCGTATATACGACACTTCTTACTATAACAACGTAAAACCATTAACGAAAATGTTTCATCCATGCGACGAAGCGTTTTTCTTTCAGTGTAGTGCAACATATAGAAAATTTATTAATAGTGATGATATTGGGTCCGCAGTACTTTCCAAAAATAACCAAAATAGTGCTGTTCCTAATTTTATTTTAAAAAGACCACACATCCTTTTTGGAATTTTTTAGCTATTTTGTTTAACCATTCGTTTAATTTAGGCTATTTTCCCACTATATGAAAATGCGCCAAAGTTATTCCAGTCCCAATACCAACACTGATCCTAAATTTAAGAACAATTATAGACCAATTTCTTTGCTCGCGAAAATGATCATATTTTCGAAAATAATATCCTTAAAAATTATCAATTTGGATTCAGAAGTCAGCATTCTACTGTTCACGGTCTTTGAATTATGTCAGATTTTACATCTTCACATCTTAACAATAGAACTGCTTCTATTGTTCTCAGCTTAGATTTTTAAAAGGCCTTCGAAACGGCTTGGCATGAACGAATCATTTATAAAATGCTTAAATTTTGTAATTTTGATGGAAATGATTGCTGGTTTATCTGTGGTTATTTATCTGGTAGATCATTTAGAGTTTGTTTTGGCAATGCTAACTCAGATAACAAACAAGTTTTGGCTTGAGTAACTCAGGGTTCACTTTTAGGTCCAGTATTATATAATATATATATGACTGATATTCCTCACCCTTGTGATAGTAAAAATATGATGTCCTTGTTTTATGCGGATGATATTCTCGTTGTTGCATCTAAACCTAAAATAAAACAAGCTAACAGTTTAATGCATAATTATGTAAATGAATTAGCAACATATTTTGACAAATGGAACAGCAGGCTTAACATTAATAAATGTAACAGTATTTAAAGGAAAGAAGAACATTTTGTTTCCAAAAGCAAGAGAGTTTATCCCTTGTATCAAAATTAAAGATGAGTTAGTACACCGAAAGAAAGACGCTTCGTCGCATGGATGAAACATTTTCGTTGATGTTTTTACGTTGTTATAGTGAAAAGTGTCGTATATCCGACAATTTGGTAGTCGCTGGAACGAAAAATTTCATACTTGACTTCTTTGCCAATTTTTCATTTCGTTGCTGCAACAACTTACTTGTTGTTCTTGCAACAATATTATTTAATTTGAATTTTGTAGAAAACTGGGTTGATAATTAAAAAAAATAAAGGCATGAGTTTTAAACCACTGATATTTGGTTTATATCTTACTTTTTATAGTTTATATTTATTATTTATTTATTTCAGAGGTTTGTCAAAATTTTTAGTTGACGAAACAATTTCGTTCCCGTAATGAAACTAATTTTTATGATGGTATAGAGAGAGAAGCAGTCGAACAAATGAGCGAGCGATAAAAAGTGGCCAGCTAGAGAATATGGTGAGCGTGAGTAGTGGGTCACGTACACATCTTATATCAGTTCCATTGCAACAATCGAAAGTGGTAGACATATTTCTCCGCCGGATTAATTTAAATAAATTTGTTAATACAGACTAATTAGTTATACGAGTACTTAGTAATAATATTTTATTGTGAAAACTAAATTATGTGAATTTATGTGTTTGCTGTGATCGTTAGTGTAACTTGCGAATCTATAAAGCAAATAGATAAATAAACAGAATGCAAGGAGCAATACGACAGGAAAGAAAGTGATGCATCGATAGCAGGAAAATTACCCCGAAATACGTAACTTAACTTTTGTGTGTGTGTATGGGCGTGACGGTACAAGTCGCAACAAAATGTTCGTATTATTGTGTTTTAATCATAATTCGGTCGCGCCTGTATCGTTGTGTTGGTATTTGGATTCAGAAAAAACGAAAGCCATACATACATTTTTCGGGCAGTCGAAGTCAATGAAAACGAAGAAGTCAAAAAAAAAGTGTTTCAAGTACGACGAACATAAAAAATAACAATTTAACGTACAGTCAAATGAATCCAATCGAAACTTTAACAAATTTGGTTAAAATAAATAAAAGAGCAGTTGAAGGAAATGCTTATTCCATATCCACACACGGAGACTTTTGTCGCCGTCGACACGAGTTTGTTAGAGAGGGAGGTAAGAATTATGAAGAGGGGTACGGTGTTGCCTGTACTCGGCGACACGCTTTGGTGTTGTTCTTAAGTTAAATTAGCTGCATATACTTTTGACGTTATATTTTATTCATCATTCGTAGTATTTTACAGCGCCAAACAAATTTCAGTTTGTTATTGTTATAAAATTGAAAGAAAATTATTAAAATTACAGAGTGGAAGCAAGAAAATATTGAAAAATTGATTATTTTAGTGGAGAAAAATCCCTGCCTCTATATTATTCGGAGCCTAGATTTACATTTAATTTACATAACACTAAATGTAAACAAAGAGAAATGTGAGAATGTCAGAAAAAGCAAACACGAAAACAATAATCGTCACGAGTCGCCGAGACAAAAGTTGCCCTGTGTGGATGCTACAAGCGACTTCAAAAGAGAATCCGATGAGTTTCTGCGACAAAAGTCTCCGTGTGTGGATAGGGACTTACAGAGCGATCACTGGCTTAATGACAGGGAGATTTGGCACTACAATTGAATATCAAAACCCTCAACACAACAACAATTGCATGATTTAACAAAACAATGATGCGGTTCTATGTTAAAGGAGTAGAGCATAAGGGAGTAGAGTTTATGTGCATGGTAAGTACAGACGTAGATATGTACATATCTTAAATAGAAATCTTAACAATAAATTCCTCGTATATGTTTTTAATTTCAGGACCTGAATATGATGGCCACAATAACGCTCAACCCTTGGACTATCACAATCTTCACCAGACGAGTGTTTCAACATGGAATGAATATAATCTATTTAGCAAATAGATTTTCGAAAACAAAAAATGGTTATCAAAACACCTGCAATGCAATACTAACAGCATATTTATGTACAATTGTCAATAAATAATTTCAAACACACTATTAAAATTAAACACATTCATTACAACAATGACTCAAATTCGTTGCACAATAGAATCAAATTCATAGCAGCAATGAACAAATTCATTGCAGGAATGAAGCAAATTCCTTGCAAGAACATTGCAGTAACGAAACAAATTCGTTGCAATAATGAAGGAAATTCATTGCAGCAACAACCATACTTTTACCACAGTAACGAACAATTTTCAGTTGATGAACACATTTTCATAGCGGTAATGAAACATTACATTAGCTCACTTTCAATGCCAAAAGTTGTTGGGGTGATGAACATTTTCAGCCCTGTGACGATGCTTTTCAGTTCAGTGTACAATGTTGATAAATTTCAATATCTATGTGTTATTTTCCACGAAACGTGTACATTTTACAGGCTTGTTGATTATATATTAGATAAAGCGCGAAAAGTTTTCTTCTCGTACAATAGTTTCTTAGACGCCACAAAATAATTAAATCAAATATTAAATTAAATTGATATAAGCAAATTATACGACCCATCTTGACATACGCTTTCCCCATATGTTTCTCCAGTTCTTTCCATCAAATGGCGCGGTTATGACGGGTTGAACGTAAAATTTTAAAAATTTGGTTTGATGGTTCTTTCAAAAAGGTTTCAAATAAAAATATTTATACAACATGCAGAATGAAAAGAATAAACAATTTTTTGATTGACTCTGGTATCAGATTTTTGGATTCATGCTGCTACAATGATAATATTCTTATTTCAAATTATATGAGGGGGCTTGATACTATCTCTTTTCCTCTAACTGATAGATATTACTCACCGATACAGTTAAAGAAGTTGGTGGAAAATAATGTAGTTTATAAGAATTAGAAGGCCTTATTTTATAACAGGAGATTTAATTCCTTTGATATTGATAACCATAGACGAATTTAGTATAGACGAATTAATTCTATCAATATTTTTAACGTTATAAGTGTGATTGCAAGTGAACATTGGATGGTGGAAAGGATGGGTTCAATACTACCAGATAGAGACAATAGTAAACAACATCTAACGAAGCAACAACAACCGCATTTCGTGTTTTTGTGGCAAAATAGTTGTATGAAATACAATACAAATGTTTACCAATGACAAACGTAAACAAAAAAGTGCAAAATACATTAAAATTTCACAGTTCTATACGAAAATGAAATGAGAAAGTTAATTCAACCGTTCTTGTAACTCCACCTGCTGCAAATTAATTTGCGTACAATTTCTCTCATTTGCACCAACCAATGAAGAACAGTGTGAAAAGAAACGTCAGATGAGAGAATTAAGGCTCGAGGCAGAGCATATTGCATGCAAGTACACGTACGAAATTAGGGGATGGCAGAGTGAATGCATGATCGCCGCTGTTATTCCTGTGGGTTTTGTGTTTTGTATTTATGAATGTTTATATTCTAGTCTTGCATTCATTTGTGTTTGTAAAATTGAAGTGAACAGTAATGGGATTCATCTGATAAAGAGTATTTCGCTTCTCCCAGTGTGATAAACGCGATTATGAACAAAAAATAATTTGGAAAGCATCCAATTAATGTAAAAAGAAATGAATTGTGTGAATTTCATCATTTATATGATGATTTGTGGCCATCGGTGGTGCAATGGTTAGTGTGCGCGGCTCTTGTACATGAGATCCTGGGTTCGAACCCGGCTCTGACCACCTTCAAAAAAAAAATTTCTTTCGGCGGCGGTCACCTCGCATAGTGACGGCGACACTATCGAGTATCTAGCCATGAAAAAGCTTCTCAAATTACCGTTCGGAATCGGTGTAAAACTGTAGGTCCCAATCAGTGAGTGAAAACTGGAAAGCGCACAGCTCAGTGATTGTGAGAAGTTCTCCCCAGTCCCTTCATGGGATGTAATGGGAAACCATTTATTTTTTTTTTATATGATGATTTACGAAGATATCCTGCCAAATTTCAACAATATACCCGAATGAGAATCGAAAGTTTAGATAACATTCTGGAAAAGATAGGTGTGAAGTTGGAAAAAACTTGGACTAATTTTATTAAAGTACCAATAACTCCGTGCGAACGATTGGGTTAATCTTAATATGATTAATCAAATTTAAATAATTTATTAATCCCTAATGCTAATTAATTTAAATAATCCCTTATACACCTATACATAATATCAGAAGCACTTAAACTTAATTATTTTCTATTTTATAGTTGAAATTGTTCCCATATATTATTGATATTTCAATATATCAGCTTCAACCAGCTCGAAAAACACTTCAAAACAGTTTTTTCATCTTCAATCAGCTTTGCTCTCGGCTCGGCTCGGCTTTCACTCTGCCATCATGACTCCGATTTGTACTAATTTGTATGGACACATTTTTAAGAATTTCAAACAGCTTTCAGCTCGAACAATCGCGGCTCGGCATTCAGCCGGCACTCTGGCATCAGCCTTAATTCGTCTATTCTAAATTCTTGTATGTTGATAACACTCTGTACAACACGTGCCAGCTTATAGTCGCTGAAAAATCCGTCGTTTTTTGTTGTTTGTATGCAAATATAACATGGGTCTGTAGCTTGTCGCAAATATAATATACTTGTGCCCAAAACGCATTGTGTTTGCTATTCAATATTACATGTTTGAGACATAATGATTAATATGTTATAACATATATGTTTGCGACCCAAATATATCTGTGTATGTGGTACAGGTACAGCCGTGTTTGTTGCACTGTTTATGCTCTCTCGAGAGCAAGAGAATAAAAGGGGGGCAACGAGTGTGTATATCTTGTAAATGTGGATCTGTATTTTTGCATTACTTTCTCAGTGAGTGACTCATAAATATTCCTGAATTTGAGTGATGTAGTGCGTTTTAATTTCATCTATTCAGTCGTCAATGGTTAATCGGACAGAGGATATCAAAAGCGCTTGATCAGTAAAAAACGAATAAACAACCGCTCGGACGGTTAAATGGTTTGTGATGTTGCTTTGGTTTTTGTGTATGTGTTTCCCATAAATGTACGAGTATGTGTGCTACCAAAGTGAGAAACGATTTATGGAAAGAAACTGCAGAGGGCAACAACGTGAATCCATTTTTCTGCTCGAGCCTTTACTAAAAAACGTGTATGGCGGACCATTTGTGAAATATAATAAAAAAAACCCAAGTAATTAATACACGCTTGTCTTGCATGAACTAGATTTGTATATAATTATGTATGTTGTATGTCTACCATCGCATAGTGATAACCAATTCATAGTTGAAACCTTCTGAAAAGAAAAACGTCAGAGACAACAAAGAAAGGAGAAGCAAAACAGATGCACATTCTCATTTCAGAAAAAAAGTAATGCATTCAATGCAATGTAAATATTTTAATTTTGTATTAAATATTTACAAATGTATATATATATATATTGAGAAAATTAATTATAATAAAGAAAGAAAGAATAATTCGCTTCTAAATATTATTATGTTTGGGAGAAAATACGCATAAGTTTCCACGTGGGAAACACGCCAATGCTTCCACGTAAGTATATGAATGTTTGGTATGAAGCACGCATATGTTTCCACGTAAAAGCATTTATATTTGTCGGTAAACATTCTAATGGTTGCATTTAAATACAGCTGAGTTTGGGACTTGCAAACATATACATGTTTGAAGTGTGTTCCAAACATATATTTACATAGTTCCTGCAGAATATGTTTGGGAGAATATGTTACAGGGTCCGTTTATTTTCAGCGTGAGCCTTATGGAACTCACTTTTTCAGTTGAGACTGTAATTTTGACTGTCTACTTGTACATCGTTTTTGTTGCTAACTAAAACCGATTTCGAGTGTTTCCTGTGCATTAAAGATTTTGTGTACTGAACTTAGGGAATATAGCATGGTTCCATATGACTGTGGATTATAACAATGTGGTAAATAAAAGAAATATCAAGGTTCCAGCAACGGATTCTGGTAGAGAGGGTACAAAAAAATATCCGCATTGGCGTTTTGTAAGCTCACTCAGGGATGACATTTAGGGGAGTCAAGGTTTCCACCATAGAGTAATGTCATATAGAGCTGCCATTTTTCTTATCTGACATTCCCTTTCACACTACTCACGGTGCGGTCGGTGCGATAAACAGTTATTCGACGTAAATTGACTAACACCAGGTGGAACTACAAAAATTGTTCATTTAAAGTTTTCATGTTGTTTTGACGAAAAACTGTGAAATTTAAATATGTTTTTAAATTTTTTTTTTGTTATATATATATATTTGTGGTATACTTACACAAATATTTTAACACACAAAATGAAATGCCGTTGCTGATTTATTGTTGGTTGGTTTGAGGGATTGCCTCTATCTGGTATTATTAAAGCAATACTTTCCAACATCCCACCGCCCATCTGGAACACAACAAATGCCATAATTTTACTGAGATATTTGGCTACTCTCTACGTCATTACGCTATGGTTTCCAGCATTTTGTCATTCTTATGATGAATCGGTATAGGAAACCATGTTATCCTTACATTTTAGGTAAAAGATGTGTTCAAAAATTGTACATAAAGTACTACGAGTATCATTTTAGCCTGCTAGCCCCAAAATATATGGGTCTGTTTGCACATTTTGTGGAAAAATGTAAAAAACACCCGTAGAACTGGCGTATAACTGACTAAACTGTACAACAAAAATATTTGCCTTAAAAGTTCCTAAATATACACCGAAAACCAAAGCTCAAAATTCAACATCAATGCCAAACAGAAGTCAACACAGAAAACCCGTTTAAGGGTTAATTTCGTACTTATTTCGAATTGGTTCTAAGCTATCCTGAACTGAATTTTAGGTTTTTACGTTGCAGTTTTGGAAAAAATATTCTACGTCAAATTTCACTACAAGTTACCGAACAAAAGAAAGCTGTAGATATGTCTATATCTACAATATCTATAATAACAAACAAAAAAGGAAATATGAACGAGCAATATGAACGGACCTTATCAGCTGCACTGTGGCTGATAAGATCAGTGGGGTTACAACAAAAAACAATGACGAACAAAATCATAACAAAACTCAAAATCAACCAGACAACTGATTACTCAATTAGCTGTTCGATCGCGCTGTTCTGCTGAAGCTCCAGCGCTGTCATCGAACCAAATGATAACCGGAAATGTGTGTGGGAATATCAAATTTACGTTTAGCATTAGGCAAATTAGGCCGCCAAATGAATCGAAATCGGTATAATCTAAAGGGGTTTGTGTATGAACTAGTACCATCAGCCTTGCTCCCAGTGCCACAGTCTGATGAACTTCCAGTACCTGAGCTACACCATAGTCAACTACATGCGTCGAAACAGAATCCATTGACAGTGAGTACTCAGGAGATGAAACAGCGCAAATATTAATATTAATATTGCAAGGCAAATATTAATATTGCAAGAGCATTTAAATGCATTGACACGGACGCTGAGTCTGTAGAAAAAGAAAGCAGAAATATTACCTACAGACCTAAAGATCTTCATCTGCTTGAAACTCGTACTGATGTTACTTGTTTTCGTTAACGCCAAGACATTTTTCTACCATACTTTTCAGTTAACCAAACCAACAGATTTGATTGTCATAACGATATTGAAGACTTATGGCCAGTTTTTAAGTAGGTAGTTAACTATCGGATTACTTAATCGTAGTTGAAAGTTAAATTAGTAGTTAACTTTGCATTTTGTTTCTCAGTGGCGGGCCACCCCTTTAATTTTTATTGCAAAAACATATGTTTTAAGCTAAATACCAAAACAACAAAAGGCACAATCAAATGGAATTATGAAAAATATAGTCATTTCAACATCTTTATATATATAATTCTACTGCACGTGTGTTTGTGACTGAACTCCTCCTAAACTTCTGGAGCGATTTGAATAAATTTTTTTGTATGCGTTTGGATGGCGCCCTGGGTGGTTTAGATTTACTATTCGGTCCAATTGGGCAAAGGTGTGTGGTACCTCCCATACAAATCGCTTGAAATATTATGCAGGACAACGTCTGCCGGGTCAGCTAGTAAATTTATAAAAAACTATGTACTCACATCAATTTAACTATCTGGACTCAACGTATCTGCACAAATACTTAAAACAGAAACATGTATTTTATACAATCATCTCATTTTGACAACCAGTAATGTGATTGTCAAAATCATATGGATCTGACTACAAGTTAACCAACCAACAGAGGGTGGTTAAACCATCGTTAACCATTGACTGAAAAACATAGTTCGATGTTTAACCACAATTTAACTAAGAACCCAAGATGACTACTGACCGAAAAACTAGCCATTAATGACAGAAGTGAATATCGTATGTAACCCCGAGAACTGGCGTATCCATATAGGTTCATCCAAGAGAAGTCTTAAAATTTGTACTCCTTTTTACGATAATTCCAAGATTCCTATTCCAATTGCACACGGAATCAACATGAAGGAAATTTATGATTCGATAAAATTTATATATATTGGACGCGGTAAAATTGGCCATGAATGGCGGGTCTATTGTGTCTTAAAAGTTGTTAGCTTCCTCTCGGGTATGCAGGCTGGCTACATTTAATGTGGATGCTTTGTACGCAAATTGAAGACAAACTAATATCCCAAAAAACAATTGGTGTGATTGTATATAAAAACTTTGTATATAAAAACTTTGATAAATGCTTGGATACACGTGGAGAACCATTAAAGTTTCTGAAGACATTGTTTCCAAAAGTTCCGAAGGGACCTACAATTTTACACCGGTTCCAAACGGTATTTTGAGAAGCTTTATCATGGCTAAGTACTCGTAGTGTCGCCGTCACGAACCGCCTTCACATGCACAAGAGCCACGCACATTACCATTGCACCACTTTGCTTGCTCTCTTTTGTTCGGTGACTTATAGTGAAATTTTATGTAGAATATTTATCCATACACACCAACCCTCCTAAAATTCAACATTTTGTGGGACATTTTAGCACCAATTCGGTATAAGTACGACATTAACCCTTAAACGGATTTTCAGTTTTCACTTATTTTTGACATTCAAGTGAAGTTTTGGGCTTTGGTGTATTCAGAGACCATATACAAGAATGTTATGGGGCATTACGGTGTTGTACATTTCATTTCATTTTATGTAGTCTATGGACATGTACCGTGGCCAACGGTGGTGCAATGGTTAGTGTGCGCGCCTCTTGACCACCTTAAATTTCTTTCATCGGCGGTCACAACACATACTCACGGTGACACTATACAGTATTTAGCTATGAAAAAGCTTCTCAAAATACCGTTCGGAATCGATGAAAAAACTGTAGGTCTCAAGCAGTAAGTATAAAAATTAGAAATCGCACAGATTACTGAAGAATATCTCCCCAATTACTTCATGGGATGTAATGGGAAACAATTTTTGTATGGACATTTACATTCCTGGTTATGACTTAAAGGTTGTTAGCTTCTTCTCGAGTATGCAAGCTGAATGCGTTAAATATGGATGCTTTTTACGCAAATGAGATAGCAGATGGAAGGAGATCAATATTTAAAAAATCAATGGGTGATGAGGCGACATTCGGGGAGCACAATACCTTCATCTACCGCTTGTACCAACTTTCTTTTACCACCATTGCATATAAAACTTGGTGTGGTAAAAAACTTTGTTAAATGTTTTGATACACATGGAGGAGTCATTAAAACTTTTGAAGACATTAAGTGTGTTTTTTTTACCTCGCTAAAGTTCATTACAGCTTAATTTGTACGGGACAGCTAAGCGATATTAAGTGGCATTTCAATTTCCCACTTAAATTCCGACTTGAGCAATGACAATGTTGCCACATGTTTAATTTCAAGAAATTGCAATAAAAAGTTATCTTAGAAATATTTTGTTATCATTTCTTGTGAATGAAAACGGTATCAATGAGAGACTCAAAAGCAGAAATTTGCAAAATGGCTTATACGTACATTTAAGTTCATTAAACTTATTTTATTTAATTTTTATTAAATGGAATCTCTAAATATGAAGGATAGATTTTTATTTGCGATTGAAAACAAAATTGGAAACAAATTGTTCACAACAACGCGCGGTAAATGTTATACATATTGAACATGGTGGAATTATCTATCAGGTGTAGTCGTTTAAACAGGTGATGAAATGTTTTCGATGTCATTTTTCGTTTCACTTGTCAAAATCATATGTATCATATGTGTTTGTATTCTTGTATTGTTGGTATATATTTGTGTAGAGTCTGGCAACTGAAACGAATGAACGAAAATAAAATGTCTGTTGTTGCTGCTTACAATTACAACAACATGTGCTGCTACCATGTATTTGTTGGCACTGTGTTGGCACGTGTTGCCATATCGAATTTATTTTCACCCATTACAGCAAATGTTGCCACATTTCGTGGTGGTGTGGATCGTTTTATTTGGAAAGTCGTAAGTGGCGATAGCTTAATGGAATAAACAAACAGCCTTATTGTTTCCAAAACTTAGCGAATCAAAGATACAAGAAGGTGTGAATGTTTAAACTTTAATTTTTGTCATTGGTTTCATACAAAATAAATTTTAAAAATTGAGGCTTTTCATTACAACAGGTGTTTTTTTTTTTGGCCCGAACATACGAAAACTAATGCAAAACGCTGAACTAATATAAAAATTACAGCAGACAGTTATCCGAGGCCTTCGGCCACGGACTGTCCCTGCAGGCTGTGTCAGAGACACGGCCATTAAGTTTAACGCAGAATACGCCATCCGATAAGACAGAAAACATATATAACAATAAATGATAAATAACATAAGCACATGAATTTATTTATTTGATAGTTACTTTTGATAATATACATAAGCTTATGGTAGGAAAAATAGGATAAATATGTTTTTAAATTAAAAGAGTAAGGATAAATGATAAATAACAGACGCAAATCAATTTGATTTATATTTTTTATAATTATATATCCATGTTAAATTCAAATTCACATTTAACATTTTGTTTCACTTAAATACATAAGTAAGTATACGAAATTTCAATATTTCATCAATCAAAACAACAGCCGAAGGTTTGTGTCCACACTGAAACAGCAGCATAGTTTGTGTTCACGCTAAAAACTCAAACACTCAACCAAACACCACACATATGTTTGAGTGTATGTGTTTAAACAATTTTCATTTGAGAAATTTAAATATTAGGAAGATATCAACCAATATGAAATATATATCAAACGAAAGATAACATCTTCATTTACCTACAAAAAATTTTTAAAAAAAGTTATCTCGCCGTTTCCTCATAATCAATGAAATAAAGATTACAACAATAACAATCTGACATAACTCCCTATACCGTAAGGTAAGACGTATTCTACGCCAAAATGTAATAAATAAATTCTTTCTTAGATACACAAATTAATACTGATCTTAATTTATAGATATTACATCTACAGTTTTCTTATGTTCGATGACTTATAATCCCTAAAATACAGTTTTATGGGACATTTTAGCGCCAACTCGGAATAAGTACGAAATTAACTCTAAAATTGATTTTCAGTTTTGGCTTATGTTTGATATTCAAGTTGAGTATTGTAGTGTACTGTAGTAGTTCAAGTAGTGTGTTAAGAAACTTATAGTAGAATTTTATGGGGAATATTTTAACCCATTACGCCCCTGTTGTAGTATTGTTTTATACCCTTTCCACAAAAAGAACAAAAAAGAAGCATACATTAAGGCGGTAGAGGGTTAAAGTATTCCACAAAAATTTTTCTCGTAAATTTCTACATAAAGTTGTTGAACACATCATATACCTCAAATGTAAGAATAACACGGGTTGTTATACCGTTTCATCATAAGAATGTGCAAAAGCGGGAAAATTTCACGACTCCCTTAAAAAAAATTCAGACGTTAACTTTCAAACCGCCGATAACGCATATTTTTCGTTTTACACCCTCTGCCAAAATCCGTTGTCATAACCTTGTTACTTTCGAAAAAGTTTCATTTTGATCCACAGTGTTATTTTTGTCATCTCACTTGATGTATTTATATCAGAAAGGACAGATGCCGCAAACTTTTTTTTCCAATTTTTCCCACTTTATGTTATGTATAGTTAGATCTGTTTGCCTCTCATACAATAATATGCTTAATAAGGTTTTTTTGTGGGATCATTTAAGAGAGTCTATCCATCCATGCAATTGTTTATTAATATACTCTTTATTTTCTAACGCTGAACTTTGATATCATAGAACAATTTAGGATAGAGTAATTTATTCTCTCAATATTTGCAACGTCATAGGTATGGTTGCAAGTGAACATTGGATGGTGGAAACAAAAACAACCACATTTCGCGGTTTTGTGGCAAAACAGTTGTGTTAAATACAATACAAATGTATACTTACGATAAAAGTCAACCAAAAAGGGAAAAATATACTATACGAAAACGAAATAAAAAAGTTAGGTCAACAGACATTGTAACTCCACCTGCTGTAAGTTAATTTACGTCAAATTTCTCTCATTTGCACAAACCTACGTCGACGAGGTCAGATGAGAGAAGAAAATACTCTATCCTAAATTCCTCTATGGTTGATATCTGAAATTGGCACTTGTAATTTGAGTGTAGTTCTCTTAACTAAAGTATGTATAAATAAAAGTAAATAACAAAGTCAGTGCAAATTAAATTAAATATATTATCGTAAGGTAACCAATAAGATACCCTACATCACTATATATAAATATTCAACCGAATTACGACATTGAATTACACTATGAAACGAGACAGATGTGAACCAATAACTCCTATATAGTTTTGTTGTATTCTGGTTCTGTAACTATTAAAAAAAGTTAAATTTAATTTTTCAGTCCAATTTTCCATTTTTAAAATGACTGACTTTTACACTGAACTTCAGGGCCGATTTGTTGTGATTTCTTTGTTTCGAAAAAATTTCAAAAAATCCTAATTCTAATTATCAGCAGGTTAAATAACCATTTCTATTTTAAATGGCTAGGACATATTAGCTAGGACATTTAACTGAAAGACAGATCTATTACGAATCAAGTGTGTAATTTTAGGAGAAAATCCATGCATCAATTTTGTATTTATTGACAAATTTTTGAAAGTATCTATCTCATCTTGACAAATATTTATAATTTAGGTTTCTATGTTGCATTTTATTATTATTTATTTTAATTATCTACATGATTTTTCTAATTATGGACAATTGCTTAAAGTGCAGGCTAAATATAGCAACATAAGCCAAAAATTGACTAATGCCTAACGACAGTATAATCAATTTATCTCAATCGACTACTGTTACGAGGATTGCCATTTATATTTCTTGCACCTGGCAACACCATTGGAAAAAGTTACAGTTTTTAGCTTAACGTTGCTCAGAACGTGTTGAAGTGGAATAATTGCTAATAGTTCTTTCAATGGCTCGAGAAATTCATCTCAGTCAAAAAATGGAATTAACTCGTGAACATTTGCGTGCGATAGCTCTTCACAACCTTCGATGTGGATTATCAAAAGAGGAATTAAATCTTATGTGACGCATGTTTGGAGCTACCTCATTCGGAGCGGCAAACGTGATTCGATAATTGCATCAAACGCATGCAAGAGTGTTTTGTTTTCATGGAGAATATTTGGAAAATCAATAACACCGATTTCGTATTATATATCTAAGTATTTATTATTGCGTTATTAGGCCAGGAATATGAATATTAACCCTCGTAGTCTATAATACACAGTGTTGATTTTAATGATTTTACTGTCAGCATGGTTTCAGTTACACATAAAAATACAAAATAAATCAAATATACTTCTTAGTTTTATAAACACTGGTACAATACTTATCGCCCCCACTGTAAGAAGTCCCCTAAACTTTTGACAGCTGGAATTTATACTTAATTTTCGGGCAAACAACATTTGGCATCCATTACTAACAATTATGGAATGGGGAGACATTGAAAACCCTATTGTCATAGTTGGTTTAAAAAAATGTGCAATGGAAACTGGCGACACTTATCGAACATTGCAACCGCTCGGGGTTAGTCGTAATTTTGTTTATCGTGCTGTGAAGCTCTTTGGTGATACTGGTGGAGTAGCAGATCATCCCAGGTCTGGCCATCAGCGCAGTGTGCGAATTCCCATAGCCAAGGTCGAGTCCAAGTCAAATTTTGTAAACATGATAGTGTTGTGAACAACTTCGGTTACATTCTTATTTGTTATCAAGCAGGGCGGTAAAGCGACTATAAATATCAACAATAGCTGATATTCATGGTCATCAATGACTGGAAGTTTATATTTTTCAGGAATATTTCTAAATATTGAGGTTCAATTTAACAAAAATCCAATGAATGTTCGAACTCACAGGCGATGTGTTAATACTTTTTGTTTTCACGGTACCTGTTCGATTTCTACGAACCCATTAGTAAATGTTACACTGAAAAAAAAACCAGCGTTCAATCATATGTTGACGTTACATTTAAATAATATGTATATTTAAAATTGTTTAAAGAACAAATTTCTACATTTCGAAAACGAAGCGTCCAATCAAAAAAATAACAAATTTTAACGGGTTTTGTTTTCGATTGGACTCTTCGTTTCCGAGATATTGGCATATGGGCGTTTTAGCGATTTCCATAAATTTTAGTTTTAGCGATTTTTTAAAATAAAAGTAATACCCTATTGAAGACATCCACAGATGAAAGCCTCCCAAGGAGGTAAAAAATTTATTATTTTTGCGATTGGACGCACCGTTTCCGAGATATAGCATTTTTTTATTTTAGCGATTTTTTGCTAAAAAATTATTTCATGTGAATTGAACACTTTGTGAGAAATCCTTCGAAACTCGTAAAAATTTGTTATTTTTGCGAGTGGACGCTTCGTTTTCGAGATATAGACATTTTTTATAAATTTTTCATATTTTCGATCAAAAATGGGGATGGGTTACACTGGGTATCATATGTATGTTTAAGTTAATTTGTGTCATCCACGCAATAATAGCTCCTCCAGACAAGTGCCCACAATTGTTTGCATGGGTTTGTGAAGGCGTCAATAGTGGTGTCAGATTCAACGATTGTGTTTAAATGTCTTATGATAATATGAATTCTTCGCTGGCTGATATCTATACACTTTATTGTTTTTTTCACAACTTTGTTTATCACTTTCTGTTTAAAATATTAGTTTTTCTGTAAAGTCCTCGTGTAACATTCAAATATATGTAGTTTCTCTTTAACAACAAAGCCTCTTGTGAAAAATCGAATACATAACTTTGTAACAAGTATTTTTGCAACAGAAATTAAATTATGGTTACAGTAACTAATATTTGAACACGAATTCTAATATTGTACTTTTTATTAGTTGTATCTTTCATTTCAGATGAACGGGGTTTTTGAAATACTCAAATTGGTTAATGCAACTTACTTTCTGTAGTAGCAACTTGTATTTAGTAATATATATATATGTATATATATATATGTCCTTTATTCATTTAAACAAAATACTATACAATTATACAATTAAAATACAATATTTAAATAAAAGGTTCACGAAGAACATAGGGCGTCAAAAAATTCTCTGCATCGATTTCTGTTTCTAGCAAGTGATTTAATTTGATTCCAGGATAGTCGAGTTTGGTTGTATTCCTTTTCCAGGCACCGCTTCCACGTATTTGGTGGTCGTCCTGGCCTTCGATATCCCTGGAGGTTCCATTCTAGTGCCGCTCTAGGAATATCCGATGTTGGACGCCTAAATATGTGACCGATTAAGGTCTATTTTCTTTAACGTATATCGAATTCAATAGGGCTGTTATTTGTGCGTTGCCAGAGGTCTTCTACATTCGGCCAGTAAATACGTAGTATTTCCCTCAGACAACGATTGATAAACGTTTTGACCTTCTTTATAAGGATCTTCGTCAAGCTCCAAGTAGTACAACCGTACAGACTTTACGCTGCAATTAAATATTCGCAATTTCGTCTTTTGCGAGATCTTTTTATTACACCAGATTTTCTGCAGGTTTAGTAAGACCTATTTTTAATCTATCAATATCATCGGCAAATAATTCTGATGTATGACAATTATATATTTTAATCAAAATATAGAGTTTAGCATGGAATTTCCAATGCCTGAATTGATTTCCAACTAATCTTTTCTCTGTGTGTATGTACAGGTTGGTACAAAAATGGGTGTTTTCGCCACAAGGGAACACTCATTTTGATAATAAAGTTTTATCATTCGCACATATTGCTCCGCTCTGCAACTTGCCATGCTGATTTGTCTCTATTGTCTGAAAGATAAATAACAGGAAAACTAACAATAGATAAAACAACGTAACCGGCTTGGACTGTCAAAATTTACCGGTCCCTATTGGAAACCACCTTATTTGTTAAGCGCGTTTTAGCACTTTCGGGATTTTTCTAGTAGCACTTTTTGGGTAGTTCGACGGCACGTTTCGTTCCTGCCGAGTTGGCATCACTGGCTGAGTTAGACAAGGTCGGCCCTTAATATCAAAATAAAATTCCTGCAATTCCTACTGCTTCTACCTTACTTATGTTGCCATGTGTTGTATTTAAAACCCTCTCAGATAAAATTTGGTGAGTCAAATGCGAAAGCACTTTTATTGGACCAAAAGTAGTTGGTTATTTTTTGAACTCGAAAGGAGGTAAAAAAAGTACGTATCCACTACACATATCATCCCTGGTATAACCACGTCATTATTCTCTTTGCTCTGAGAGTGCTCCACACCCACACAAGACAACTATTCACTGCCGCTACATCAGTGTGTGTTTTTTTTCGCAGTCTGACAATCTGTGTTTCGCAGTCGGACAAATCTGTGTTCTATGTAGGGGTGGGTCACCCTTATCATTTAGGGGTATGCAAAATAAATGTTGGCCGGTTACGTTGTTTTATCTACATATTTCGGAGAAGTTTAACGCTAAATAATCTGTGATCGAAGTCGGATAAACCGTGTTTGGATGTGTTCACTTTGTGAGTTTAGTCCCTACCCGCGCCTATACAGGGTGATTCAGGAAGTTCCGGACAAATTTCTCCAGCGTATTCCTTGGCTCATTTCATGAAGAAAAGTCCACTAGGACCATGTCCGAAAATGCAAGGGTGCGAAATGGTAGCGGGTTAAAAATTTTGGGATTGGTGGTCGGAGGGTTGTAGGGTAATGTTGTTAACATCTGAGCCAGTGGTCGGATTTTGGGCTTGTTGGAAAGGTCTTTAAGAGGCCTGTCAGAATCAGTAAAAAAAAGTAGAAAAGAGTCGAATAGCCGAGATACAGAGCTTTCGGAACAAAAATGGAAAAAAATTCACATAACCTCAATTTGCTCAGCCAGATGGCAGGTAACTTATGTTTTTTTTTCTATTGAAAGATAGCCATACCTCTGACCTTTCCACAATGACATAAACGAAGCCCAGAGGTCTTACCGTTTCAAAGTTATGACCATTTTACTGAAATGCAAAAGTGTTTGTTTTTGTTTTTGGAAGCGAAATAACAGCACACATTTATTTGTTTTTGTAAATTAACACGTCTAAGATTTTATTTTATTGAAATTTTCAGAATCAATAAAAAATAGTAGAAAATAGTCAAATCGCCGAGATACAGAGCTTTCGGAAAAAAATGGAAAAAAATGCACATAACCTCAATTTGCTCAGCCAGATGGCAGGTAACTTATGTTCGTTTTCCTGTTGAAAGATAGCCATACCTCTTACCTTTTCAAAATGACCTAAACGAAGCTCAGAGATCTTACCGTTCCAAAGTCATGACCGACCACTGGCTCAGAAGTTAGCAACTTTACCCTACTACCCTCCGGCCACCAATCCGAAAATTTTGAACCAGCTGCCATTTCGCACCCTTGCATTTTCGGGCATGGTCCTAGTGGACTTTTCTTCATGAAATGAGCCAAGGAATATGCTGGAGAAATTTGTCCGGAACTTCCTGAATCACCCTGTAGATGTTAACACATCAAAAAAATTACACAGTCACTTCTGATTTCACAGTGAATACGTAAAGCAAACAAACAAATGTCTCTGCTGCAGCGACTTCAGTAGTTTATTGCAAACCCAATCGTATTTAGTGCCAGTTTGAACGTAGACGTGAAAACACATTGAAGTGAACATATGTACATTTATAATATAAGCAATACCTTATATACAAAACGTTAATAAAATATAAGTGAACAATGCCTCAAGATTATTTACAAATCGTTTATGATAACCAATCGAAAATATGGAAATCTGTTAATTATCCGTACAAAAATATTGTAAATATTTCGTTGGGTGAACAATTCCTGAAGACGATGCGTATCACGGACGAGAACAAAATCATTGATCATTTTTACGATAAGAATATAATGAAAACGGCGCGTCAAGTCTATGAAGAGTCTATTTTGATTGCGTTAAATCTTCAGCGTTTGGGTGTGACTAAGGGTGACGTAGTGATTTTATTCTCAATGAATAATGAAATGACGGCTGTTCTTACATTTGGTTGCATTCTAATTGGAGCTTTGCCAAATTTCTTTGAAGTTCACATGGAGGAGGGTGAGTTGTGATGTGCGTTTTTTTAATACCAAGTTTTACTATATCGAGTGCTTATATTCAAACCTCTCTAACAACAAAAGTACAATTTTTCAAAAAAAAAACCATTTCTTTAATGTAGTGTAAATGCCTTTCTATTGATTAAAAACACACAAATACATTTTTTGCTAACATAGAGTAATGACGTATAGAATAGCCAACTCTCTCAGTAAATTGATGACATTTGTTGTTTTGGAGATAGGCGGTTGGATGTTGGAAAGTATTGCTTTAATAATGCCAGATAGAGGCAATGACTCAAGCCAACCAACAATAAATCAGCCACAAATAATAAAACAAATATATATTAACAATAAAATATGACAAAAAACGTCGCATATACGTTTTAGTCTCACAGTTTTACATCAAACCGGAATGAAACATTTGAGTCAAACATTTTTGTAATTCCACCTGGTGTAGTTCAATTTTCGTTATATAACTCCCTATCGCACCGAAAGGAATAGTGTAAAAGGAAATGTCAGATGAGAAGAATGACAGCTCAATATGACTACTCTATGTTTTTTAATTTGTTTGTTCTCTACAAATAGAAAGAAATACAAAAAAGATATATTGAAAGTGGGGGCGTCTGAAATAAATTTGGGCTGATGTAAACAGCGCCCAGTCCGTACTGGGGGCGTCCTCAAAAATATTACAAATAATTCAGCCGCTCAGCAGAGGTGTGCTGTTCAATTTCCTATATGGAGACTCTGGAGATCCAACTGGAGTCGCACAGTGGTAGCCGAAACTTCGGCCATCGGAACAATTTTAACCGTTGTCAGACTTTGAATTTTGTTAGACCTTGAAATATTGTTCTATTGTATGGACCAAAGTCAAAAACTTGTAAAAGTCGACCTACGCCCTCCAATATTTCATAACTTGGGGTATCTGAAATAATGTACACGCTGAAAAATCTGTATTTTTTCAAATATAACGTTTGTTCGGAGCTTGTCGCAAATATAGTACACTTGTGTCCAAACATATTGTGTTAGCTACTCAATATTACATGTTTGAGACCCAAAGATTAATAAGTTATAATATATGTGGCCGTCGGTGGTGCAATGGGTAGTGTGCGCGCCTCTTGTACTTGAGATCCTGGGTTCGATCCCTGCTCTGACCACCTTAAAATTTCTTTCGACGGCGGTCACCTCGCATAATGACGGGGACACTATCGAATAATTAGCCATGAAAAAACTTCTCAAAAATACGGTGTAAAACTGTAGGACCCAATCAGTGAGTATAAAACTAGAAAGCCCACAGCTCACTGGTTGTGAGAAGCTCTCCCCGATTCCTTTTAGGGATGTAATGGGAAACCATATATGTTCGTGATACAAACAGCTATGTCCGTGATACAAACTCAGCTGTGTTTGGTGGACGATTTATATAAATACATAAATAGTTTCCCATTACATCCCATGAAGTTATAGGGGAGAGCTTTTCACAATCAGTGAGCTGTGCCCTTTATAGTTTTAGACTCACTGATTAGCACCCACAGTTTTACACCGGTTCCGAACGGTATTTTGAAAAGCTTTGTCATGATTAAGTACTCGAAAGTGTCGCCGTCACTAAGCGGGGAAAAACCGTTTGGTACCGGTGTAAAACTGTAGGTCCCAATCAGCTAGTGAGAACTGAAAAGCCCACAGCTCAGTGATTGTGAGAAGCTCTCCCCTATCCCATCATGCGATGTAGTGGGAAAATATTTGTTGTTTTTAAAAAAAAAACTCTGGCAACTCTGTAGAGTCAAGTCGTACTTAATTTTGTGCTCCGTGATTTGTGCCTTATTAGTAATTATTATATCGTGTATTATTGTGTTTAGTGTGTGAAAAAGTGTTAAAACTGAAGCTAAGTATCTAACGTTGGTTTTGTGTATTTTAGTATTGTTTGTGCTTCAGTTGTTTTATAAATTAAATCTTCTGTTTGTTTGTCATTTAAGCTTTGGTACCATAATACAACAACAGTATTTGGTTTGCATCCTTTTATTGTTGTTACTGTCAGTTTTTTTTGTTCGATTGTTGTTATTGTTAGTTTTTCTAGCCTCTTTTGTACTACTTTTGTTTGTATTCACAATTCTAGTGTTGATAAACATTCCGCTTTTTATTGTAAGTGTTTAGCAGTGTTGTCATAGCGATTATTTAGTTATTTTAGCGATTTCTGCAGATTTTAGCAGTGTTGTCTATTGTAGCGATTATTTTGTTATTTTTAGCAATTTATTTTGGTATTTTAAATTTTTTATTTTTGTGTTTTTTTTTGTTTGTTTCTTGGTTTTATTTGAAATGGCGTGTTTAAATAAAAATTGTTCTTTAAAATCTTATAATGAGCGTATGTTGTCGTGTTGGTTATGTGACAATTTGATAATCATGTTTCGAAATTCTACATTTTTGCTACAAAAATAAACTATATTGTATTAGAAGAGAGTGTTTTTATTTTTTATAACTTGCTTGTGGTATGAGGTATAGACATGGATCTTTTTGCGTTTTATTGCTTAAGACCAAAGGTGTTAGATTGACATGTTTACAAAATTTTAATTCTATATTTTAAACACACTTTACGCTTTATATGAAAAAGGAGAATTTTCTCCACATCTTTTTCAGTGTTTTTGAGAAAATCCTTTACATGGACCAAACATTTTGGTATGTGGCGAGCACTACGATTCGGTACCACGCTTTGAAAAAGTAACGCACAATTTCTAAAAATTTTTACAAATAAATACACATAAACCGTTGTAATTTCCGCGTGGCTTGAAGAAAGTTATTCACGCGAACAGATTGGGCATGAATAAAAACCACACAATGTTTGGACAAAACAACATCGATGTCACTCTAAAAACCAAATTGACATTGTTTTCAACCCCAGTTTTTAAAGCTTTTTCACTGTGGCTCATATCAGATTGGACATTTAGAAATTAGGTTCCTTGAAACGTTGAGTGCCACAAAAGTGGTCTACTTTAACACCAGGTATCACATTAATTGAGAGTTGCAACAGGATGTCTCAAAATTAGAGATTCCGAAAACCCCGACTTCTCCTTTACAAACGTCTGATACATTCTAGATTCGATCCATAGTTTGGAAGTTGGGTTACTATTACCTCAATTCTCTAGAGAAATTATTCGAATTCGAATTATTCGAATATCATTAATCAAGCGAGCGTTCTGAATTATGGTGGAAAAATATATTTTTATACATTTTATCTATACAAATTGTATTCTATATTTTGACATAAATTCAAAATACTTTAAAATATCCTCTTTACAAAGTCCATGCTTTAATAAACCTTTGACGCTCCGTTGACCACCAATTAAATTAATTTCCCGCTAAATTAAGTCAATCCTCTTCCTACAAACTAAATCTAAACAACTTTCATCTCTTTATGTTTCAGAACAAATTGGTAATCTCTTTAAGATACTGCAACCGGCCGTTATAATCTACGAAGAAACATATCTACCAAAAATCCAGCAAACCCTCAAACGTTGCAACTTGCAAAGCCATCGAAATCTTATCTCAATAGATGGACCACAGCCAAATATTCACAATGAACTTTTAAAATCCGACCGCAAGGTGGATTTTTCGACTTTCAAAAGCGTGGATGTGGAAGATCCTCAACAAGAAATTGCCTGTCTTGCTCTAACATCCGGGTCGACTGGAATTCCAAAAATTGTGCAAATCACCCACGCCCTTATGTTGCATGGCTCTTCCATTTGGTGGGACAATGAGAACAAATATGAACCCTTAACGGGGAACTGCGTATTATTCTCATTTAGTCCTTTAAGATGGATTAGCCAAATTGTTATACTCGTTTCATCGATGATATTCGGGATAAAACGTGTCAGTTGTTGTGGTGTCCCCAATGGTCAGTATGGACTTAAGGTTTTACGTTCTACCGGCATTACGCACATATTTGTGGCGCCTTCGATTTTCTATGACATCCTCTTACAACTGCACGAGGATGATACGGAAAGTCTGAAATCTTTAAAGATGATACAATTGGGTGGTGAACCACCATCTCAGGTGGCAATGGATCTGACAAGAAATCTTGCAGTCAACGCCAAGTCATTCCATTGTTATGGCATGACGGAAATGTGTAGCTGTATTTCAAATGACGAACTAATCAATGGTGGTAAACTATTACCGGGTTATGAATTGCAACTATTAGATGAAGATCTAAAGCCACTAGGACCCAATGAACCGGGACAAATTGCTATTAAACCACCAGTTCCACTAAAATCTTACAGAGGCCTGGAGCATGAAAATTGCCTTAATGGCGCGGGACTGTTCATCAATGGAGATTATGGTATAGTGGACAATGACAATAAGTTACATGTTTTGGCCAGATATAAAGACTTAATCAAATCTAATGGACATACAGTAAGTTGAAGAGTACAACTTTAATATACCTTTTACTATAGTATTCATGTTTCCCGTCAAGGTTATTCCAAATGCATTGGAATACGCTATTATCAATTTGCCGGAAGTGTATGTGGCTCGCCTGGCTGGCTATCGCAAGACAACCGATGATCCTAATGAAGTTGGTGCTTTCTTTGTGGTACTCAACGAAGATGTTGCCGCATCGCACAGTGAAATTTCTGCAAAAATATATGATACATTGAAGTCTCATATGACAGCAGAGCAATTGGCAATTATTCAAGATATTCATTTTGTTGATTCCGTACCATTGACTACGTGTGGCAAAATAGATCGAGTGGCTCTAAAGAAGTTAGCTTTAAATACTAAATCACGGGAGTAGTCGTAATATAATTACTCGTTTATGTTTAATGAAGATGAAAGATAATAAATAACTCCTAAATACATATATTTAAGTAATAACTAAAAACTTGAGAGTCCAGCAAGAGTCCAGTTTGAAAACAACATTAAAGATAGAGCAACGCCCAATTTTGCAATGGTTTCCCCTAATTTCAATAAAATTGTGATTAGTTCTAACATTTCGAGTACTTATCGTATTATGATTAGAACATCGATACATTACCGCATTATGGTTGAATTCATTATATTATGATTGGAAGGCAGCTGTATTATTATTATGTTATAAATTTTAAGTGGTAAACATACACACAGCGAAAAGATTAGTTGGAATACAATACAATACAGGCATTGGAAATCCCATGATACGTAAAGTCTATATTTTGATTAGAATTCGTAATTATCATACATCAGAATTATTTTTCGATGTTATCGTATTGATAACATAAAAATAGATCTTACTAATTAGAAGTTGTTACTACAGAAATTAAGGTGGTATTAATCAATTTGAGTATTTCTAAAACCTCATTCATTTGAAACGGAAGATGCAATTTATAAAAAGAACAATATTCGAATTCGTGTTCAAATATTGGTCACTGTCATCATAATTTAGCTTCTGTTGCAAAAACACTTGTTACAAAGTTCTGTATTGGAGATTTCATAAGAGGCGTTGCTGTAAAAGATAAACAATATTTGAAAGTTACAGAGGACTTTTAAGAAAGTGAGAATTAAATTTGTGAAAAAACAATAAAGCATATATATGTATATCATCTACCGAAAAAAAAATCCAAGAAAGTCAACGGTTGACATATATTTTCTATACGAAATCAAAAGGTCACTAAATTCAATGTATATTTTATTGTTATCGACAAGACTAATATGCCCAGTTGATATATCTCGCCACGCTAGTTTCTGAATGTCATGTACTTTTTTTATTTTGAACGTTTACTCATTACCCACAGGGTATGGAGAAAATAATGGGTAGCTACCCACGACGATGGGAAATTACCCTGCACAATTATCCATGGTTAATGGGTAAACGGTCTTTCCTCATTTTGCGCGGCGATTGACAATGGTTTACCCAGGGTAACTCATTCCCGATTTTGATAGAAAATGTGAACAATTTAGATAAAATGTCTCCATCTCGGAAACGGAGATTCCAATCGAGAAAATAACTCATTTTTGGGTGTTTGTAAGGTTGAGTCATATAGTAGTCCGATTCGTATGGAAGCATTTTTTTTTATAAAAATCGCCAAAATAAGAAAATCGCTAAAATAAAAAAATTGCTATAACACGGAAACGATGCGTCCAATCGCAAAAGTAATAGTGTTTTTTACCTCCATAGAAGGCTTTAACCTATGGATGTCTTGAATACAGCATAGAGTATTCAAAACCGAAACTGGAAACCCGGTTTTCGTGCAAGTAACCGTGCGCTGGTTTTTTAAAAAACTTAATTTTTGAATAAACCTAAAACCGGTTATTAGATTGTTAACGATTGACTTGGATTAAATTGATGGAATTTAATTGAATCGAATGGAATTGAATTGAATTGAATTCAATTGAATTGAATTGAATTGAATTGAATTGAATTGAATTGAATTGAATTGAATTGAATTGCATTGCATTGCATTGAACTGAATTGAATTAATTTATGGGATCTTTAACGGAAAATTTAAAAATATTAAAATCTGAAAAATGCTGCTAAATTTTCAGAATAATAACAAAACAAGACAAGAATTTTTTTTTTTTTAGTTTGTATTAATTTTTTTTTACAAAAATTTGAACATATTGTTTTCCATAATAAAATAAATAAATGGTTTCCCATTACATCCCATGAAGGGACCGGGGAGAACTTCTCACAATCACTGAGCTGTGCGCTTTCCAGCTTTCACTCACTGATTGGTACCTACAGTTTTACACCGATTCCGAACGGTATTTTTTGAGAAGCTTTTTCATGGCTATATACTCGATAGTGTCGCCGTCACTATGCGAGGTGACCGCCGCCGAAAGAAATTTTTTTTGAAGGTGGTCAGAGCAGGGTTCGAACCCAGGATCTCATGTACAAGAGCAGCGCATACTAACCATTGCACCACCGACGGCCATATTGTTTTCCATACGAAACGAAAACACCGAAAATCAACCGCAATTAAAACCGAAAATTAACCGGGTCCGGAATTGCCCGGAAAAAGTGATTTTTCGAATAACCCGAAAACCGGTTATTCGAATATTCCGGTTTTTCAACACTCTAATCCAGCATCGATTTTTTTTTTAAATCGCTAAAACTAAAATTTAATCAAAATCAAAAATCGCTAAAACGCCCTTAAGCCAATATCTCAGAAACGGAGCGTCCAAACGAAAAAATAACTAATTTGTAAAGGTGTCTAAGGGGTTTACAGAAAGTGGTACAATCATGTGGAAGAATTTTTTTTCCAAATAAAAAAATCGCTATAGATGTCTTTAATGCCGTATCACTTATTTTTCAAACAGATCTCTAACACAGCGATTTTGTATTTGAAAATGTTAGCTTAACGGATTTTTTTATGAAAGACATCCATTTGTTAAAGTCTCCTATGGATGTAAAATATTAATTATTTTTCGTTTGGACGTTATGGAATTTGTTACTTTTCGATAGAATGTTCTGTTTCCGAAAATAGATATAATGACTATTTCGCTTTTTTTTATTCGAAAAATTTTTGTTTCAGCGATTTTTTAAAAACAAAAATTATGCCGTATTAAATACATCCATTGATTACAGCTTCGATTGGCATGTAGATTAAACGGAACTCATGCGGAAAATTCGTAAATCAGCTCAACTGCTCGTATCAGTATATGAAATCACACCGTATTCAACCATGGGGTATCATCCATGACGCATCTGATCGATTATGTAGTAGGACATTGGTAGAAAACTGAGTGTGTACGCGAGAGAAAGAGAAGCAACCAGAAGCAAACCATGCAGCAAACTAAGTTTAAATAGTGTTTGATTGATACTAATGATAGCTAAATTATGTTATATGTTGGATGCGTCGAACTAAAATACTCATTCTCTTTTATTTCTGTCCGGTTTATGTCCAACCAAAGAGCTCGAACTCGATGAAAATGCCTACTACCTCGCTGTCTTGTATATTTATGTATGTTACACTACACCATAATCGAAATATTTAATAAATCTTGAAAAAAAAAGATTCGAACCCACTAGTATTTTTATCTTATGATCTCAAGCCAAACTAATTAAACACAGATTCCACAATTACTTAAAATGGGATATAATATTTGATAAAGGAACATAATTTTGCTAACGTTTTTGCCAACGAGAGTACAACGTTTTTTTTTTGGAGGAGATCACTCGCGCCCGAAATCCAAGTATAAATCACATTAACAAATGTCTAGCCCTTGAAATCGTACAAAATATACCCCGAGAACTAAATGTTTGAAAAGAGGTTGTAGTAACCGTAAATTCGGCTGATAAAATTTATTTTCTGCTGCCATAACCGAATTGTGGTTTACACGACCGAATTTAATTACTCCCCCAGTTGGAATTCAGTTGAAGCTACTTATAAATTCGGTTGGAACAACCGAAGTTGGAACTATTTCCTGTAAAACAACAGAAATCGCAACCAAATTGTAATAATAATATACGTTATTTATTCTGAAAAGATGCGTACAAAAATTTGTTGGTAATTTTTAAAATGGTAAATGAACACAATTAAACACACGTAATTTGACACATTTACCATTTCATTAATTTCGAAAGTGGTCTATGTGATTTGAAGCCTTTAAAGTCGAATTTTCGAAGCAACTACAAACACGATGATTTTTTCCCAAAAAGTTCGATTACCTAACAGTACATTTTCATAGGAACATTTCCGTGTTTAGTGCAAAAATTATGTGAAGTTCATTAAAACGCAAACCTTTAAATATCTCAAAACTAATTTAATGGCGCTTAGTCCATTATCATAATTACTGGCACATTTGTCGAATAAGTCCGAAGCATTAACATCTAAATTATAAAATTGTTAATTGTATTACCCTTTCAAGGTCCGGTTTTACAAACTTACAAATTTAATTTTTAAATATGTGCAATATCATGTTTTCCGGTTTATTACTAAAAAAACATTTAGATGACAAGAAAGCCATCATAACTATTACGGTACCTTATTTGAAGTCTGCACCCTTCCAATAAGGTATAACTTGCTAGACCTTCTGAACGATTACATGGTGATATGTTGGGTTAAAGTGAGGTACCTCGAGCAAAAAGGGTAAAGATGACCTAATATTTGTGCTAGATCATAACTAAGTCAAATTATGATTGAGAAACGAAACTCATGTACTCCAACCGCTACTCGTGAAATCCCACAACAGAATAATCACACACTGCCATTATAGTGGCTTCAGGCATGTCTAGTATAATGCAAGAAATTTCAAGAAATTTGCAATATTTGTCTATTTTTGTAACTTTTTAGGAGAGCGTTTTAAGGGCTCAAATTGCATTTGTAATGTAGTGATTCAGCGAGATTTCCTATTAAATCTTTTCCAATATCTTGGGAACTTCAAATTGGATTATTCATACTTGGATTATATAGTGTGCAGTACGATATATACAGCTCGATTCGCGAACAAATTAATTTCAGCATAACTCGAGTTATGCTGATATGCCTTGTCACCACAGTTATGTTTTTTGGTTACCTGATTTTAATTTTTTTTTTATAAATAATTGCTTAGTGGGATATCTGGTTATGACATACAATTCTGTTGGTGAGTCTGGAAAATATGATGTAATTACCTAGGGTAGCATCTACAAAAATAAAACAGCTCTGGACAGAATTGTGTCAACCTTAGAAACATTTTAATTCCTATTTCAAACTAACTGCACTGTAATGGTTGCTACGAAAATTGGTAGCAGTGCCAATAAATAATTTAGCAGTATTTGATTTACTCCAATAACGGGTTTTTCAACAGAGACGCTACAAAAGTAAATCGATAGAGACAGCAAACGACGCCATATTTTTTCCCGCTCTTTTGACATTTCTCTTCAGTAAGGTTTGCCCTTTCATTATGGAAAGATATACGAGCCAACAACGAGTCAAAATTATTGAAATTTACTACCGAAATTTGGAGTCCGTGGCCTCAACTTTAAGACTTTATGGTCGTCACAAACGTCCTACCAGATCAACAATTGAGCGTCTAGTGGAAAATTTGAATCCACAGGCACAGTACAAAATGTTCCCGTGCCAGTGAGACACAGAAGTGCCCGTAGTGACGAGAATATTCCTGCTGCTGAGGCTTCAGATCAAGAAAGCCCAAATATGTCTCTCACACGTCGTTCTCAAGCGTTGGGCATCTCTGTGACGTCGCTATGGCGAATTTAGCGAAAAGATCTTGGCCTGCATCCTTACAAGATCAAATTGACGCAACAACTGAAGCCGCTTGACCACCATAAGCATCGAATGTTCGTGAATTGGGCTGAGCAACAACTTGGAAATGATTCGGATTTTCATCGGAAAATCATCTTCAGCGATGAGGCTCATTTCTGGCTGAATGGCTTCGTCAATAAGCAAAATATGCGTTATTGGTCAGACAGCAATCCACACGTAATCCATGAGTTATCATTGCATCCCGAAAAAATTACGGTTTGGTGCGGTTTATGGGCCGGCGGCGTCATTGGGCCGTACTTCTTCCGTGATGATCAAGACCGGCACATTACTGTGAATGCGAATCGCTACCGTTCAATGATAACCGAATATTTTTGGCCCCAATTGGATAATATGGACTTGAAGGACATGTGGTTCCAACAGGACGGCGCCACAAGCCACACAGCGAATGCCACAATCAATTTATTGGAAACCCAGTTTGGTGAACGTGTTATCTCACGAAATGGCCCAGTCGATTGGCCGCCTCGGTCGTGCGATTTGACGCCGTTAGGTTATTTCCTGTGGGGCTACGTCAAGTCTATGGTCTATTCCAACAAGCCAGTGACGACTGATGAACTTCGTACGAATATCGAACGTGAAATTGCAGCAGTATCGGCCGATTTATGCTTGAAAACCGTCGAAAATTGGGTTCAGCGCCTGGACTTCTGCAAGCGTGCCCGCGGTGGCCATGCAAAATAAATCGAGTTCCATACATAATGGCATCGAACGTACTTTCACAGGAATAAAGAATTTCATTGGTATCTAAAACCGGTTTTGTTTTATTTAAAATAACTTTTGTAGCGCTCTTATTGAAAAACCCTTTATAACAGCTCTGGACAGAATTGTGTCAATCTAAGACTCATTTTCATCCACTACAAACTGACAGCAAAAACTGTTGCAGCTCTCAGTATAGTATATTTAGATATGCTTAAATCGGTGGATAAAGTTCAACAAATACTTCCATTATAAGGATAGACTGCCAACCAAAATGAGTCCCATTCGGTGTAATTTCCATACCATATTTTCATTTTTTAATTGACCTATAGAGATATATCCATACAATTATAGAAAATTTACCGGGTTTTTAACAATGGCTACTCGACAGATTCCATTTCCTACTCTAGCTACTGCCATAATATATTCTTCGTTTCTCATAAACATATACATACTTATATTAGTTTGACATTAAATAAATAAATGAAACGAAGTTTAGTTGTCCTCCATTTCGTTTCAGGGGACAACATTTTTATTTGCGTTCGCTGATGGCATTAACAACGTTCACATGATCCTCTCTCGTCATTAGAGGCGTTTTTTTCGTAACCTACTTTGGAAGAAAATGGCTTCGTCGCAGGGATGAAACATTTTCGTTAATGTTTTTACGTTGTTATAGTGAAAAGTGGCGTATATCCGACAATTTGGTAGTAGCTGCAACGACAAATTTTATACTTGACTTCTTTGACAATTTTTCATTTCTTTGCTGCAACAACTTACTTGTCGTTCCTGCAACAATTTTATTTAATTTGAATTTAGTAGAAAAATGGAAATAAAGCATGAGTTTTAAACTACTGATATTTGGTTTATCTCTTACTTTTTATAGTTTATATTTATTATATATTTATTGTGGAGGTTTGTAAACATTTTCAGTTGACGAAACAAATTCGTTATTGTAACGAAACTAATTTTTATGATGGTATAGAGAGAGAAGCAGTCGAAAAAATGAGCGAGCGTAAAAAAGAGGTCAGCATGAGAAAAGGGTGAGGGTGAGTGATGGGTCACGTACACATCTTAAATCAGTTCCATTGCAATAGCCGAAAGTGGTAGACATATTTCTCCGCCGGAATAATTTAAATAAATTTGTTAACACAGACTAATTAGTTATACTTAGTAATAATCTTTTATTGTGAAAACTAAATTGTGTGAATTTATGTGTTTGCTGTAATCGTTTGCATAAATTGAGAATCAAATAGATAAATAATCGGAATGCAAGGAGCAACACAACAGCAAAGACAGTGACGCATCGATAGCAGAAAAACTACCACGAAATATGTAACTGAACTTTTGTGTGTGTGGCTGCGCGTGACGGTACAAGTCGCAATAAAATGTTCGTGTTTTTGTGTTTTAATCATAATTCGGTCGCGCCTGTTTCGTTGTGTTGGTATTTCGATTCAGAAAAAAGATAAAGATACATACATTTGTGGGAGCAGTCGAAGTCAATGAAAACGAAGAAGTCAAAGAAACAAAGTGTTTCAAGCACGACGTACATACAAAATAGCAATTCAACGTACAATCAAATGAATCCAATCGAAATTTTAAAAAATTTTGTTATAATAAGTAAAAGAGCAGTGGAAGAAATTGCATACAGAGCGATCACTGGCTTAATGACGGGGAGATTTGGCGCTACAATTGAATATCAAAACCCTCAATACAACAATAATTACATGATTTAACAAAACAATGATGTTGATCTATGTTAAAGGAGTAGAGCTTATTTTCATTGTAAGTTCAGACATAGATATATACATATCTAAAATAGAAATCTTATCAATAAACTCCTCGTATATGTTTTTAATTGCAGGACAGGAACACAGCGGCCACAATGACACTCAACCCCTCGACTACCACAATCTTCACCAAACGAGTCTTTCAACATGGAGTGAATATAATCTATTTAGCAAATAGATTTTCGAAAACAAAAATGCAAAAAATTGTACCTGAAATGTAATACTAACAGTGTCTTTATGTATAATTGTCAATATATAATTTCAAACACACTTCAAAACATTCATTGCAGCAATGAAACAAAATCATTGTAGTAATAAAACAAATTCATTGTAACACTGACTCAAATTTGTTGCACCAATGAAACAAATTCATAGCAGCAATGACCAAATTCATTGCAGCAATGAAGCAAATTCCTTGCAAGAACGATACATATTCGTTGCAACAATGAAACAAGTTCATTGCAGCAACGAAGCAAATTCGTTGCAATAATGAAGCGAATTCATTGCAGCAACAACCATACTTACACCACAGTAACGAACAATTTGCAGTTGATGAACACATTTTCATAGCGGGAATGAAACGTTACGTTAGCTCACTTTCGATGACAAAAGTTGTTGGGGTGATGATCATTTTCATCAATGTGACGATGCTTTTCCGTTCAGTGTATATAAGTTAACATCAATTGTTACAAAAAAAAACGCATAGACGTTGAGTATGAGCAACTTGGCTGCATCCGAAAATTCTTCCCTTTTATTTGTCAATTCGTTAATTCAAAAGTTAAACACAAAACAAAATTCTAAAAAATTTAATGTCATATATGAGGTGGTTATAGTGCATTCATATTGCAGCAGCATTCTCCCACTTGGTTAGCAGCATTGAATTATTATACTGTAAAGCAGAATCACCAAACACGAGATTTGGATTGCAGTTGTTCAGTACTTTAATGCTACATTGAAGTATCACCGAAATTAAAAATACACTGGGCATCGTAAACGAACACCTACAGCCCGCACTAACGCCACGAGTCGTAAAAAATATACGACTCGAAAGCACGTGCGAAGAAGAAACAAAAAACCCAGGTATCCCCGAGCAAGCCCCGTGCATTTGTTTATATATGCAATTTCGCACATACTTTTTCGACTCAATCGAGCAGAGAGAAGTAAGGGCAAATGGGTCCAAGCGATGAAGGTTGATCGATATCCTCATTTATTCGGCATAATTTGACCGAAAAGTGCATACAATTTACCATAAGCTACACACAATGTACCAGAAAGTACATACAACGTTAATTTACCATAGCATACATTAAAAAATGCAGAAAATGTACCACAAAGTAGGTAGTACATATCATGGTGAATAACGTACGTAACCTGCAACAAAGAGTATATAGATTTCGTCAACAATTTACAAAGAGCGCACACCAAGAGTAGTTTACCAAAAATACTTTAAGTGTGGTAAAACGTACGTAAACTGCACAAAAAAAATACTTAACAGTACTAAAATGTGTATCAAACAGTACGTACAGTGTCTGCAAATAGTACATAAAGTCTACAAAAAAGTTCACAAATGTACCAAAAAGTGCATAGTGAAAGAAAATACAAAGATCGTCAATCAGACAGAAAGGACGCCGTTCTTGCGAATCGAGTCATGGGAGAATATCGGTGAAAGTATCTGTTTGTGAATCGAGCTACTCCTCGGATTTCTTCTTCAATTCACTTTCTTTTGGGGTTGCTTTAGTTGTCGTTTGTTTCCAGTATTGTCTTGGAATTCTGATGGTGGAAGAAGAAAAAATTAATAATACGAGGCGGATCAAAAAGTCCGTGACTTTTTGAATGAATAACAGTTTTGTTTTGCAAAAAAAAATTATTTTTCAACATAACAGTTGGTACTTGATGGGAGCAGTGTTGCATTTCATATAACTATGAGGAAAGTTGGAAAAGTCACGGAC
Source organism: Phaonia tiefii (assembly GCA_963931995.1). Classification (NCBI taxonomy): domain Eukaryota; kingdom Metazoa; phylum Arthropoda; class Insecta; order Diptera; family Muscidae; genus Phaonia; species Phaonia tiefii. The sequence goes on along the minus strand of OZ008370.1, from coordinate 86,699,744 downwards.
TTATTGATCCGCCCTCGTATTTTATATAACTTTTTAAATATTTTGTTAAAAAAAGTAACTACCCCTTATATTTACATCATAATTTTCGAAACGTCGTGGAAATATAAGAAATATTTTTCGTACAACAAAGTCAAACTTGGTAACACTTTTATCGGAGTTATTCTCAACCGCTAAAACTATACATGTTAACGTGCAGGTTTTCATTTTGTATGAGTTAGCGTCACCTTTAAGATGTTGGTGAGATCGCACGATGGACTTGTAGTATTGAATTAGGATAATGTTATACTTACAGTGATGACTTGGTACGGGTAGTATCATTATGCAAAGGAGTAATATTATTGAGCAATATTATCTTGTTTAAGATGGATCTCGTGACAGCCTATGTAAAATTAGATTTGGTATTACAATAAAGATATATTCGATTATCAGGAAAAAATCAAGGTTCACCGTGGTTCCAAAGTATTGTTTCCCAATTGGTGTGGCAGATTTTTTATCTATAACGAGGTAGCAACTACCATTCTGTGTTAAGTCGTTTTATATTAGGGCCTATGCGACGTAGGTAGCTGAAGAGGTGTAATTCGAACAGATCACAATACTCATTTGACATTTGATCCTTTCTCGTCATAATTTCGTTTAAGATGTTGATAAGATCGCACGTTGGACCTGTATTATTTAATTGGGGTTAATTAAATAAAGGGTGTCCCAACAAGAACGCAATTTTTAAATCTGGCAACATTCGAAGTGTCATTGTTTGACATTTGAACAATTGTTATTGTTTGCTAGTAGAAGGTACGAGGTTAGTAAAAATGGAGCGCTACACGAATGAACAACGCATTCTCATTGTGAAATTGTTTTACCAAAAAAAATGCTGATTTTGCCGCTAAAATCATCTTCAGTGACGAGGCCCATTTCCATCTTGATGGCTTCGTCAATAGGCAGAATTGTCGCATTTGGGGTGAGGAAAATCCTCGAGTGATTCACGAGAAGCAAATGCATCCTCAACGTGTCCCTGTGTGGTGTGGTTTTTGGGCTGGAGGAATCGTTGGACCTTTTTTTTATGAAAATGAGGCAGGTCAAGCGCAAACAATCAATGGTGCTCGGTATCGTGAAATGATAACCAGTTTTTTCTTGCCTCGAAATGAATGTGGAGGGCATGTAGTTCCAACAAGACGGCGCCACTTGTCATACAGCCAGAGAAACAATTCAATTGCTGCATCAAAAAAAAAATTGCGCTCTTGTTGGGACACCCTTTAAATCAATATGATATTTTTAGTGCTTATTTGGTGAGATTATTTTGATTATGCAAATGAGTAAGATCTTTGCTCAATATTTTCGAGTCTAAATTGTTAAAGGGATAGCATGACACACTGTCAGTCTCTCAGATAATATTTTGTATACTCCTACAATTACATTTGGTGTCAGAGTTATTGTGTTACAACAAATATACATTCGTGTATCAAGAAAACAGCAAGTTTGGCGGCAGTTCCAAAGAATTGTTTCAAAATTGGTGTGGCAGATTTGTTATTAACAAGTATGTGGTAACTGTCCTTCTGTACCCCGTTATTTTATCTTAGGATTTAGTGCGGTGTAAGTAGCTGAAGAGCTGTAATTCAAGCAGGTCAAAAGGTTTTGGATAACGATTTACCCCCGTTGTCACCACGACCAATTATCATACAGTTAAAATCAACTAAAAGTTTTCAGGATGTATGGAATTCAAAAATAATAGCTGTTTGTTTTAATTAGATGCTGTCATGTCTGCTAATCTTTTACAAAATTCTTCAGTCTACGATAGTTTTAGAATTGACAGAATTTAAGAATTCAAAAAGCAAACTGAAAAAAAACGCATTTGTTTAAGATTTGCGATTGTAGCTTTTGCTTTATGGAGTGCCACATTCGCATACCTCGGAAGTTTTTCACAAATTTCACCGTTTTTTAAGCGAGGTACTTATAATTCATATTTTTTTGCATTACCATTATCTCCAAGAACGAATAATTTGTTTCTGATTTTTATATTTTTATTATGCGAATTATTATTTTAAACAAAATAATCGAATCAGATTTGTTGTCGTTCTTTTGTCCATTGCTCTCAACCTTTTAACCAGAGTAATACAAGGGATAAATATGGGAAAAAATATCAACCACTGTAAATCCATCGAAGTATCTTTAAAACAAAATAAAGGACATTTTACCCAGCCCCCCAGAATATGGGAAAGAAATGCGGTAGAAAATGGCGACCACCAGCAACAGTAAAATATTAAGAAGAAAAAAGTCTGTCAGAGACATATTACACAACATCATATGCACATGGTGGGTTGACCAACTCCCGAAACTGAGTGACTGTTCAACAAAAACTGCAAACCAACTGGTGAGAAGGACACAAACGTTTAGCCCCACATGATCCCATGTGGAGACCAAGTATATGAATTTCTTGCAAACCACAACTGCAACAGCAAATACGACTACAGCAGTAACAGTCGGAAATAAATGTTACAACAGAAAAATTACGCCTTCTTGTGGCAACCGGGGAGAAGATTGAATGAGCCCCAAAAACTCGCAGGAGATGTAGAAACTAAAAGTCAAAAAGTACACAATAGAGATTGTGTATATTTTTTTTTCATTTTACTTTCTAGGGGCTTGCCTGTGACAGCTAGCAACTGTGAAGTGCGGTTTTAGCAGGAGTATAAAAAATAAGCAGCAAACTATAAAAACAGTAGAAACCGAAAACGGAGAGCAAAACACATAAATTTGATATAAAACCACAATAAAAAATATGTGTGCTCAGTGTGGTGGGCAAGTTTGGAGAAAAGGAAATTTATTTGTACGTGTGTGTTGCGAAGTTCAATAAAGTCTATATCCAAGATATATAAGTAGTGGTATACAGGATTCTGGTTACGAAGATGTAGGATTAAATTTTAAAAGTATTTTGGTAGAAAAGTTTTTTCAACTCCAGATGACTTTTGCGAGAAGTACACCTGAAATCTTGTATAGCTTTCGTTGCCGTATTAAAAGCACTATATTGAGCTACAGTAAAAAAAAATATTTTTTTAAACTTTAATTTCTTTATAATTATATTATACAGGGTGATTCAGGAAGTTGCGGACAAATTTCTCCAGCGTATTCCTTGGCTCATTTCATGAAGAAAAGTCCACTAGGACCATGTCCGAAAATGCAAGGGTGCGAAATGGCAGCGGATTCAAAATGTTCTGATTGGCGGTCGGAGAGTAGTAGGGTAAGAAGCATGAGGGAGAATCTGGAGATTGAACGGCCGTCACTGAACTTAGAGTGTAGGCTACACGCTGAAAAATCTGTTGTGTTTTGCTGTTTGGATGCAAATATTATGTGCGTTAGGATCTTGACGCAAATATAATATAATTGTGTGCCAATATATTGTGTTTCTATTCAATATTACATGTTTAAAGCACACTGATTAATATGCTATAATATATGTGTTTGCGACGCAAATATATCTGTGTTTGTGATTCAAATATAGCTGTGTTTGTTGCACTGTTATGATCTCTCGAGAGCAAGAACATAAAAGAGGGACAACGATACAGTCTATCTTGCAAGTTTCTGTATTTTTGTATTATTCTCTCAGTCACTGATTCATAAACATTTCGGAATGTGCGTATAAATTGCAGATGAAGTCAGTGTTTCTTATTTTGACTGATGTATTGCGTATTAGTTTCAGAATCTAAACATAATCAAACACGCAAATATATACGAAGCTGCGAGAAAGAAATCAACCGAAGTCGCCAGACGCTCTCTCTTCCATTTCCTTTAGTCGCCAGAGATTTTTGTCCTCGTCATCTGAAGCGTAACTGGCTCTGTTTGGGCTCTCGTCGTGGTCAATGGCTCATCGGACAGAGGATATCAAAAGTGTAAGTGATCAGTGAAAAAATAATAAATCAACGCTTGGATGGTTAAATGGTTTGTAATGTTTGTTTGGGTTTTGTGTATGTGTTTCGTATATATGCATGTGTGCTACAAAAGTTAGAACCGATATTGAGGAAAGAAACTGGTAAGGGCAACAACGTGAATCTGTCCGAGCCTTTACTGAGAAAATTGGAACGGCGGACCATTTGTGAAATATAGAAAAAAACCAAGTAATTCATACACGCTTGAATTGCATGAACTAGGTTTGTACTTATGTGTATATGGAGGTTTGGGGGAAACACGAGAATGCGTCCACGTAATTATATGGATGTTTGGGATGAAGACCGCATATATGTCCAGATAAAAACATAGATGTTTGCCGGTAAACATGCTACTGTTTGTATGTAAATACAAGTGAGTTTGGTACTTGTAAACATATGAATGTTTGAAGTGTGTTCCAAACATATTCATGGTTTCTGCTGAATATGTTTGGGAGAATATGTTACAGGGGCCGTTTTTTTCCAGCGTGTACTTCGACTTCTTTGCCAAAACTCATTTCGCAGAAAGACCAAAGGGTATTCGCGAGCATTGGGTCACAATTACCCACAAATTCTATACGCGAAAGTAAAATGTTTAAAATATAAAGAAAAAAAATTGGCGACACCCGAAAAAAAATGTACGTAAAATCCAGCATAAGGCCCTGACTGTGTATATTATTTTAGCCGTTTGTTCTTTAAATTTGGGTAATTTGGACCCAATTTTTGCAGAAGGGTTAAAATAGCCACCAACCGCAGACTCCATCTCTTCATTGTTGGCCAATCTTTTACCACCCAGCCATTTTTCCAAGTTTGGAAATAGAAAATAGTCCGAGTGATGAAGCAATTCAAACTTTAATTCATTAATATTGGCCATCGCAATAGTGGGTGTGTGAACTAGAGTATTGTCTTAATGAAACAGCACTTTCTTTATCCACAATTTCATCACTTAAATAAACACTGCAATAGATTAGCATAATATTCGCCGTTGATGGTTTTTAATTTCTGAAGATATTCAATAAACATTATCCCAAAAAACAGATCCATGACCTTGCCTGCTGACGGAACCTTCTTCGCTTTCTTTGGACACGATTTTCCCATTCCAGTCCACCCCTTTGACTATTCCTTTGTCTCAGGTGTGAAGTAGTGGACCCATGTCTCAACCAGGGTTATAAATCGACGCAAAAAGTCGGCTTTATTGCGGTGAAAAATGGCCAAACACTCTACTAAAAAATCTTCACGACGCTGTGTTTGCTCTATTGAAAGCAAGCGCTGTATCCATCTTGCGCACAACTTTCTCATCTTCAAAACTTCTGTCAATATACGATGTATAGAACTTTTTAAAATGCCTGTCATTTCAGTTATCTTACGCTCCTTCAGCCGGCGATCATCCAATACCATTTTGTGGATTTTCTTAACCGTGTCTGGCGTGGAAACCTCAATTGGTCGACCACTACGATGTTCGTCTTGGCAGCTCGTACGGCCTCGTTTAAGATCTGCTACACAATATTTTACAGTCGTAAACGAAGGAGCAGACTCCCCCAGAGTAGAATCTAGCTCGGCTTTAATATTGCTTGGACTGAGACATTTCAAATGGTAATATTGACCAATTTTTTCAATATTTACAAAATCACTGAGTTTGTTTACTTTTGATGGCTCAAATAAAAATACTATACAACGTGGAGCCTTGAAACTTAAAACGTATGTTTCACAAGGCTGCCACTTTTCACCGATATATTTTTTTCAAACTTTATTCGTCAGGTCAGCTTATACCCTCGTACCTTAGGTATAAAGTCTACATGGATAATTCGGGTACGATTGAGGAATTGAAAGCCGACATTATCGCGCAGCCACATACCACAAAAAATTATCGAAAGCGTCATCGAAAATTACAACCTCAGAATGAGCCATGTAGTGGGCTGAAGAGAACTTGGCCGAAGATGAGCATTTTTACCGAAAAATTATCTCTCCCGATGAAGCAAATTTTCACCTTAGGGGCTATGTTAACAAAAAAAATTTCGAATTTGGGGCTTGGAAAATCTACACGTCGTGGACAAGAAGCCGATGTATCCGCAACAAGTGTCTGGTTGGTGCGGTTTTTGGCATGGTGGCATCATAGGCTCATATTTCTTGGAAAATTACCATGATCATCGGGTTTTTGTTCCAAAAAGTTGAAGAGGGTGACATGGAAGCAGTATGGTTCCAACATATGTGCCACACAGCTAACGTTACAATCGCTCATTTGCGCACTGTGTTCGAAAACCGCATAATTAGCCAAAATTCGGAGTCCATTTGCCACCTCGCAGCTGGGATTTGAAACCCTTAGTACTGAAAAATTGGGTTGGTCGAATGAGCATACGCTTACATACTCTGGTTGGGACCTGAAGTTTTACACCAGTTTCGAGCGCTATTTTAACTATGTACTATTGGCTATGTACCCGGTAATCGATCTCAAAATTTAAGAAAAAAACTGAATTAAAAATAAACGATGTTTATAAAAGGCATAGTTAACCATTTTGTCAGAAAACCCGAAAACGGTTGTTAGCCGGTTTCTACACCTCGGTTTAACCGAAAACCGGTTTCGCAAAAATCGGAATATTCGGAGAAACTGAAAACCGACACTCTATATCTCTGTTAACACAAATTTAGTTTTAAAGATGCAAAGTTTTTAGGATGCAAGTAAAATGCATCCTAATTATTCCTGGCAAACCGCATAGATATTGCAGATCATTACAAACTTTTTCAACAGCGTCTTCTTAAAATTATACTATTGAGAAATTCATCAAACTAAATGCGTACAAAAACTCATTTTAATTGAGAATTCCCCACTATGCAAGAGTTCGAAAAATATCACCAGCAAAACACACAAGATAACATTTGCAAAATCTTCTTTACCTCTCCAGAGAAACATAGGTTGTCATTAGATATTATTTTTATTCTTGAGTAAAAATTATTCCCATTCAGCGTAGTTGTCATAATACATTTGGGACGTTATGAATATTTTTTTCTAAGTCATATCAAAAATTGAATCATTCGAATCATACATATCATACAAAATAAATCAGACAACACAATAAAAAAAATTCCAAAAAAATTAGGTTTGACTCTACATGGATTTTAAACTGGTCCATTCACCAGCCATTCTCTAGTCAGTTATGGTACCATCATGACAAGTTTGTTGTTACTCATAAAGAGATATGATCGTTTGGCGGAAATAAATTTCTAATTTTTGAATTTTCAAATTTAGTTTTCAAGCTTTTTCTTTCTTTTTCCTCTAAAATATATTGCTGATTCTGTAATTGAAAATGATGTTTCTTTCGAAGAACACATTTCAGTCAAATAACAAAAGATCAATAGTTACTGTTCGTGTTTTCTCATTTTTACTTAAGTTTATTGGTTATTTAAATTTATTGCAGTAAAAGTTACAATACGCACCAAATGATTTTAGAAACATAATGGATGTTTTTCTAATTCCAAGACTTTCAAAAGCCACAACATCGTGATAAACTCCACTAAAACTAGTGCAGCTATATCAACCGATCTACCATCACTTTTGGCCGTCGATGGTGCAACGGACAGTTTGCGCGGCTCTTGTTCATGAGAACGTGGGTTTGATCTCTTCTCTGACCACCTTATACTTATTTTGACGACGGCCACCTTGCTTAGTGATAGCGACACTATCCAATACTTAGCCACAAAAAAGCTTCTTAAAATACCGTTCGGAACCGGTGTAGAACTGTAGGTCCCAATCAGTGAGTGAAAAATTAGAAAGCGCACAGCTTACTGGTTGGGAGAAGCTCTCTCCAATCCCTTCGTGGGATGTAATAGGAAACAGGGCTTTTTTATGTTCACTTTTCCTGAACGTGGAATGGAAGCATTTTTTTTTTATATTTCCTAACCTGGTTTGCTGGTTACATTTTACGACTGATTTTACACAGTTCACCTATCGCCGTTGATGTATTTGAAATGAAGGTGAAAACAATTACGTCAGAATCACTGTAAAGGAAACAGCGCGATTGCTCGCCCTTGAATAGAATTTGAATTTCGTTAAAAACTCTACTGTGGTATCAGTCGACACTTTATAACAATTGCATTACACTGTGAGTAATTTTTTAAGTCATGGCAAAATAACCATATACGGACACCACTACGTGATAAAAGACTAAAAAAAAGACCCGTGTTTCCCAATTTTTCCCAAAGTCATGCACTTTTTTTTTTATGGGCCGCCAAAGACTTGGGGCTTCGGTATCATTTTCGTAAAAATGTGATCATTTTCTCAGGCTCATATCTTGCAAACCGTTCAGAATTTCGATTTACTCTCTGAGGCAAAGTTGTAGCTCTTGTCATAAAGAACAATAATTGCGAACATATAAAATCAAAAAACTTCACCTTCCAGATCAAAATTGCAAAAAACTTAAAAAAATTCGATTTTTTTTTACCTTTTTTCCCGTGTTCAGGTCCATAGGTAGCAAACCGTTCAAAATTCAAGGAAACAATCAACTACAAAAATTTACCTAAGATTCCAATAAACAAATTTCTAGAACATATAAACTTCCTAGAAATGATTCTTAACACTGTTTAGGTAGCACGCAAAAGTGAAAAATTTGCCGAAAATTTTTTAATTTCATTTTTTTTACCTTTTTCTCCTGTTCATGTCCATAGGTAGCAAACAATGAAATATGCCTGGCCAGAACCATGTGCATTCTTCAGTCTATGTTGTTGTATTTGTTCATCCACACTTCCTCTTGGCCTCCACGAGTTAAATTGGAATTGATTCAGAGGTGAGCGTGAATCCCAATTACAAAGAAAACAAAAGAATTTTGGGAAGCCGCCCTTATCGATGATCCCTTGCAAAATGTTGATGACCTTCAAATAACAGCAAATCTTCCATTTATTTTCGTAATATTTGATTTTTTCCATTATATCTTTCAATGCTTCATAGCTTTCTTTCATGTTGATACCCATTGCTAGCGGAATGGAAGGTTTTCGGTTCGACACATGCAACAACACTGCTTTCAAGCTTGAAACAGAACCATCAATAAATAATCTCCACTCACTAGCGATGTAGTTCATTCCCATTTTTACCACCAAAGCTTTTATATCGTTGCAGTAAGCGAACGAATTGTCATCGTTTAGAGTGTAGAGCATCTGAAATTCAGCTTGTCGTTTGCGGTACGCCGTAGAGTTAACATTAGCATGTGTGAGTTTTCTTTGCTTTAAAAAAGCTATCAAAAATATTGCAAGTTGTTGCGATAATCCCAATATGGCCACAATGAAATCCATTTCCATTTGTGTTATTAGTTGTGGTCCATCTCTTCCCTGTTGGGGCTCATAATCGGTATCAAATGGATCTTCATAAGTAACACCACTTGCTGTACTCATTGCTGTAAATTCTGTAGTACGATCTGGAGTTGGCGGCCTTGGTGATACAAAATTTTCAGGTGCAAGCACTGGTAGTGTGACTGTTGCAGTTGCTTTATAAATTTTGTTCTTCTCAGAATGTCGATTTAGACGACATGTGTAATTTACGCATGCATAGCAACTGGTTGCATCATGATCACCTGGGCGATTAATCCAGTTTACCGGCTTACAATACTTCATAGTACCTCTGCCTCCACTCAACCATGCCATGAGATTGTTATAACATTGGCGACACACTGTATTAGGTGTGTAATTTTCACCGGTCAAGTCCACTTCGTCGAAAAACAATGTACATATATGCTCTTTTGAATTCACTAGTTAAAAGATTTTTTTCCTTCTGAAATCTTGTAGATGTTTTTTTCTGGTTTGATGACCGCAAACGTAGCAAAATAAACCAATATTTTCACACTGCATATTGAAATTGTCAGTTGCCAATGTTGTGTGCGAATTATACTGTAGCACTTTCACTTTTTTTACTTTCACTTTCACTTTATAACTTTCACCGCTGAGCTCTCGTTGACGTCGCGCTGTGTAATGCCTCGATGTGAGCGTCGTGTCGCTTTTATATTGTGTGCTGCGTCCCTTGTTGCGTGTGCTGAGCTTACTGCATTGCCTGTGCTGCTGCTGTTGGGGCATGATCGCGTGATACCTAAGCGCTACCTAAACGGTGTTAACCCTTGGACAAACACATGGTTCTGGCCAGGCATATTTCGTTTTTGCTACCTATGGACCTGAACAGCAGAAAAAGGTAAAAAAAATGAAATTAAAAAATTTTCGGCAAATTTTTCACTTTTGCGTGCTACCTAAACAGTGTTAAGAATCATCTCTAGGAAGTTTATATGTTCTAGAAATTTGTTTATTGAGATCTTAGGTAAATTTTTGTAGTTGATTGTTTCATTGAATTTTGAACGGTTTGCTACCTATGGACCTGAACACGGGAAAAAAGGTAAAAAAAATCGAATTTTTTTAAGTTTTTTGCAATTTTGATCTAGAAGGTTTTTTTGATGTTATATGTTCGCAATTTTTGTTCTTTATGACAAGAGCTACAACTTTGCCTCAGAGAGTAAATCGAAATTCTGAACGGTTTGCAAGATATGAGCCTGAGAAAATGATCACATTTTACGAAAATGATACCGAGGCCCCAAATCTTTGGCGACCCATAAAAAAAAAGCGCATGACTTTGGGAAAAATTGGGAGACACGGGTCTTTTTTTTTAGTCTTTTATCACGTAGTGATGTCCGTATATGGTTACTTTTTTTCGTGTTGCACTGTGTTAGCTTCGTGTGTCACACTTTACAGCAACCTAGTACTTTTTGGAACCATGTTCCTTATCGCACGTTGCGGGATGGGGGCTAAATGAAAAAATTTTAAACAATTTTTTTTAAATACTTTATTACAACCCATTATTATCAACTATATTGGGTACTTTTGGTTAGGTTTGGTTTAAAGGGAAGTTTTCTAGGTGGAACCTGTGTATTACATATTTTAGTTTTGAACCCAATAAAAAGTAAATTTAGAAAAGCCAAAGTGCAAGACTGGCAAATCCATGAAATACAACCCTGAGCATGGAATTACATTTGGCAGCACACTTACTCTTCCACTCTTACACGCATACTTTTGGTTTGGTTTGTGTCTAGACTAACATATGGGGGCTATTTTTTGTGTAATAAGAAATTATCCAGGTCGAGCCTGTTTATTACATTTTCTAATTATGAACCGAATAAAAAGTAAATTTAGAAAAGATAAAGTGAAAGAAGTTTAAAAAATAAAATTTTCTTAAGTGCATTTTCTTAAAGAAAAAGGAAATTTTCTCAAAAAAATCAATTCATATTCTTAAACAAAGTGCCTCTACTTAAAAAAAACATAATCTTAAAGAAGTACCTTGCTTAGAAAAATTACATTTTCTTACAAAAACTAATTTTTCTTAAAAAAAAGGATACAGTAAATTTTCTTACAACAAATTGTATTTTCTTAAAAACTAAATTTTCTTTAAAGATTAGGTTTTTTATGAAACAAAATAACTCTTCTTCAGATAAGTACCTACTCTTAAAAATTTACTTATTCTTGTAAAAAGGACCACTTCAAAAAAAAAATTCCCATTTCTTAAAAAAACCCCCTGTCTTAAAAAACTACCTTCTCTTTAAAAAAGACCTTTCTTACAAAAATTGTTTTTCCTAAAAGTACCTTTTCTTTAAAATAAAATAATACCTTTTCTTTTCTTGAGATAAATAGCATTTCTGAAAATAAGTAAATTTTCTTAAAGAAATAACCTTTTCCTAAAAAGAGTACCACTTCTTTAAAAAGTACCTGTCCTTAAAAAAAGTACTTCTTTGTAAAAAAAATTCTTACAGAACGAAGTTCTTATTAAAAATTGTAGCTTTTCTTAAAAACAAATTAGCTTTTAATAAAACAAGTACCTCTCATAAAAAAAGGACCTTTACGGGAAAATATAATACATATTCTGTCATACATATTCATATGTATATTTGTTTTAAAAAATACATTCAATAATTAAAAAAATTCTTAAAAAAAGTTTAACATTTTACAAAAAGTATATTTTCAAAAAGTATATATAAATTATCGTGTTTTTCAACGGGCGCCTTAGGCGTGTTGGAATAAACTCGTACACCTCATGTAATTTTATCATATCGTTAAACCAAAAACTCCATAGCGTAGTATTTAACCTCTTCATGGTCTTTCTGGGAGCCTAAAACTATGTTACTAAAACTACTGCCATTTTAGTATTTCAGGTATCCAAAACATATACAAGAATTCAGCTTCAAACTGGATTTCATTCCCAGTTCCACTTTAACATTTTGCTTTAACATTAACATATTCTTGGGTTGTGGACGTTTAGCTAGAATCATACACGGGTATTTTTAATTTGCATTTGATTTTAAGTTGCACTACTTTACCTAATTGAAACGCAAAAGAATTACCTTTGTTCGCAATGGCAATTACAAAATTTTTAATTTGCATTTGCTCAGCCAATGCAAATGCAGATTGTGGAATCGGATGCCAATTGTAATGAAATATTGGAATGCTTTTAAAGTTGTAATTTCCTTTAAGGCTGTAAGAGATCATGTTTTCTCCGGTTAGTGAAAAAAATGGAAATGCCGCGGGTGGGATTCGAACTCACATTCGATGGACGAACGTTTCGTTGTTTGTGAAGCATCGTCTTCAGCAGCGTCTAGCCCGTTAAGCCACTGCGGCGTGAATTTACACATGTCACTAACCGAAGACATTTATTGATTGTGTGCAGAGCGATTGTTGTCGCTACTTACACATTGCTTTCCTACTTACACGCAATGATGCCGGAGTTTTGAAATTTATTAATTAATTATTTTGAGTTTGACTGCTGGCATTTCTGATTTTAAGGTACTTTATATGTAGAGGTTTGTGGCTTCGATAGGTACTGTCTCGTGGTATTTTAAAAATCACAAATTTGTACTGTATAAAATATTTGACAATCAAACTGCCAATATGCAGGAAATGTTTTAAAAATAAGTACAATTGCCACTGGTGTTTTAATTGTTTATTTCACAAATGATATAAATTGTGATTGTCACATAAACAGCTATTAATACAGCTATGTAACTCATGAAGGTCATCCAAATTCTACAAAACCTATAGAAAATCTTTTTAGGACACGGCGCTGTAGCATAATTTGTATTGCAGACGAACTTTCAAGGGCAGGTAAAGTCAGTTTCCTAAATTCCACACAGTAATACATTTCTAGAAATGCTCCTTTCCTGTTATAAACTTCGTGAAAGGCCAGAAAGTCTGAATATAACGTAATTCAACCAACGAGCAACTACACTTCAACCTACCATAACATACGATATATCTTATAGTGAAATGATGGACAATTTTGTTTAAATACAGGATCCTGACGGCTTTTGATTTCTATCAATAAATGTTCGTTTTTGCAAGCATCAATTTAATACCAGAGGCCAGTTAAGTTTTCCTTTAACCTGCACTAACTGTTGGTGATAAAGTTCTAACCGATATGTTTTTAAATACTTCCCACAGGACTGATTTCTAAATATTGGTAAGATGTCCTTTTCCTTTTCGCACTTTACCTAGGCTCACTCGGAATGGTATCAACCAAATAACAGCATCAAAAACCACAAATTTATGCAATATCCTAACAAGGATTAAAATAATAAATTTAAATATTTTTACATTTCTTTGTATTGAGATGCCCTCTAAGCTAAATATTATAATATGAAATAAAATGCCACAACCATAACGACGAGAAAGCAGAGAAAAAAAGGGAACCAAATCGAATTATCTTTGGAAATTTATCTTTGATCGTTTATCTTTATAAGCTTGAGGCAAAACACCAACAGCACCAGAAATAGCAAAAAAAGGGGGAAACCACAAAATAGTATTATGAAATTATACCTTCTTTTGGTTTGGTTTGGCTGCTCCACCTCCACAAGCGTTTCGAGTGTCTTTATCATCGTCTCATCGGTGTAGGTGTTGCCCCCAAAGGACATTAAATGTATTTTTCCAAATTTAACTTAGACAAAAAACTTCAATACTCTGCAAATAAAGAGAGAAAGAGAGAAAAGTGGAAATTTATATACTATATGTGTAATACAAAAATGCTTAAAAAATTTAGATTTTTTTCTCCTTTTTGGTTTGATAGAAATTTATTATTGTGGTTAAGAAGACAAGACACACAGAAGTGTCAAGAAAAGTTACAGTAGAGAATTGTGAAAGGGCCATCCCACACAAGTCTTAAACCAGCGGCAACAAACAATATGAACATTGGGTTGGGACGAATGTGAGAATACCCTTCCTTTACCCTACGACACATGTATTAGGTAAATAATGAGAACTTAAAAGAGAAAGTTTTATTTAATTTCAATTGTCAAAGATGTGTCTTTGGAATATTGAAATTAAAAGAAAACGACTTAATATTTGAACAACTGTTGCATATGTTTGGCTTTGAGATTATGATCATCTGCCTTTAGTTCAGATCAAATATCCAAGTACTTCTTGTAACACACATTACAATGTGGTTCCAAAACGAATTAGCAATGAGGAAAAAATGGTTGAAATCTGCAAAACAGTTGCAACCTGCACGTAAAGAAAACAATATATTAAATATTTAATTTTCCTCAAAAATATTTCATTAGCTACTTAGTATCATGATAGACCGCAAGAGTTGATACTTTTCCAACTAATATTTATAAAACCCTTTATAACACTACACAGTCTGTTGAACAGATTGTTTTTCACCAAAAACAAAAAAATTTTGTAAGCAATATGAAAATATGTCTGAAATTGGCAAAACAATTGCGACATATCCCATGAAGGGATTAGGGAGAGCTTCTCACAAATTAGTGAGCTTGCGCATTCTAGTTTTACACTCACGGCTTGGACATACAGTTTTACGGCTCAATGAAAAATGCCCCAACTGCAAAATGCCCAAAAAAAAATTGGAAGATGGCCCAAAAATATCTCATAATAGATTGGGGCATTTTTCATTTTCATTTCGTTTCAGATTTTGTTTTAGATATTTTTTCATTTTACGTTTTTGGATCATTTTTTATCGTATATGCAAAATACCCCAAAATTTGAACTATTGTTTATTTTATTTTTTTTATCAAACCAACACTCAGGGAATGCACCCTATAGATGCAGTGCATTGTGTTGGCGATGGAAAATTGAGGTAGTTGAGGGTGGAAAGAGGGAGTAGTGTCTGTTGATATTTGCCTTGAATGTTTGTATGTCACAATTGGTGGGAAATACAATAGCCGGAAGTTTATTCCACATACGGACTGTACGGCTGAAGAACGAATTTTCTCTATAGTGTGTAGTGCGGTCAATCGGCCACTCGATAAAAAACGGATGAAAGTTCCTGGAAAGCCGCGTTCTTCGGCTAAATATCCTCACGTCTGGCATAAGTTGACGGATGTCCGAGGAACACATAAAAAAAAAAAATAAATGGTTTCCCATTACATCCCATGAAGGGACCGGGGAGAACTTCTCACAATCACTGAGCTGTGCGCTTTCCAGTTTTCACTCACTGATTGGGACCTACAGTTTTACACCGATTCCGAACGGTATTTTGAGAAGCTTTTTCATGGCTATATACTCGATAGTGTCGCCGTCACTAAGCGAGGTGACCGTCGTCGAAAGAAATTTTTTTTTTTTTAAAGGTGGTTGGAGCAGGGATCGAACCTAGGATCTCCTGTACAAGAGGCGCGCACACTACCCATTGCACCACCGACGGAACACATACCGTGGAAATATCGATAGAACAGCAACACGCAACCCACATTTCGACGATGCTCAACGGAGGCAATAGAGTTGGATACCCAACTGTCCCCTATTAACACCGTCGCTCTCCTCTGGACACGGTCGAGAAGCTCCAAAGACGTCCTAGGAGCACCTGCCCATATATGGGAGTTATACTCCATCTTTGGCCTGATGTAGGTGGTGTAGATATTGAGAAGATCAGATGGAGTGAAGTATTTCTTGCACCGCTTTAAAAAGCCTAGACACTTGAATGCATCTTTCGACACTTCAAATCCATGTTTTGCCCAACGGACATCACATTGTATTTTCATGCCCAGAACATCAAGAGCGTCTGATTCATCAATATCCACACCGTCCATAGACAATGACGAGACACCTGGGTCAGCAATACGTTTAAGCGACAACAAACAACACTGGGTCTTACCCGCATTAAAATTTACTCTATTCTTTCGACCCCATTCAAAAATGGACACCAGATCGCGGTCGAGTGTTTCATTCATCGTCCGGCGTTTGACTTCAATCTCTTGAAGACTTGGCCTACGATCGAATGAATAAGAATGACAGAGATTACTGTCATCGGCAAAAGAGTAGATTGGATTCACAGTCTGACCCAGGAGATCGTCAATGAAAATAAGAAAAAGAGAAGGAGAAAGAACATAGCCCTGTGGTACACCTGCAGTCAATTTATGCTCGTCGGATGAAACCCCATCTACAACAACTCGTATAGTGCGAGCTCTGAGAAAACTCGATATAAATCGAGTGAAGTTCTCACCGACACCAAAAGCAGCGAGCTTTGACAAGAGTGCATCGTGCCATACTCTGTCAAAGGCTTTGGAAATATCAAGAACCACTACCTTACTCTCACCAAGCCGGTGGATGGATCGACTCCACTGTTCCGAAAGGAACGCCATCAGGTCTCCAGTAGATCTCATTCTACGGAAACCATACTGCCGATCGTTAAGAAGGTTATTGGACTCAAGATATTTCACTAGATGGTGGTTAACCATGCTCTTCATAACCTTCGAGAGCGCAGAACAAATTGCAATTGGGCGGTAATTTGCAGGGTTACTTGCATCACCTTTTTTAGGGATTGGCTGGACATTAGAAACCTTCCAACGCGCCGGGAAGACTCCGGCACGGTATGCAAGGTTGAAAAGGTTGCGCAGTGGACACGCCAGTGTCGAAGAGCACCTACTCAAGACGAGTGCAGATATGCCATCCGGGCCCGGGGATTTACCTACGACGAGATTAGCAAGAACCTTTTTAACTTCTCGCGTTCGAAAAAATATCTTGGGCATCGAACAAGATACGTAATTGATCACGGGGAGTGGTTGATTGCTATCCGGCAAGGAAAAGTTCCTCGCAAACATTTCAGCCAAGAGGTTAGCTTTATCAACCAGTTCAGTGAATGATATGTCATCTTTAAGAAGAGTTGGGATAGAGGAAGAACTATTCTTTATTCTTCTTGCAAATGACCAAAAGCTCTTACTTCCACTAGGGAAAGAAAGGACTTTAGCACGAATACGCTGTTCGTGAAGAAATTTTTCGCGCCGAAGTTTTTTGGCACACTTGGATCTTGCCTGTGTGCGTAGCAGTTCAGTATTAAGGTTTATACTCGTATTAGAACGCCAGTCTCTGAACGCATCCTATTTGGATCTGACAGCATTCTTGAATGTCTGGTTATACACTTTTCAAGTCTTCAAGAGTAAAACACTAGCTTCGCCAAGATTTCAGGAGGCCTACAGTATTTAACTCAAAAAGTATTCGTGAAATCTCCAAAACCAGCTGTGGAAATAGTGGAAGATTTTAATCGGGAAAGCTTTTAATTGGTAGCGTTATGGATTGACCAAACATAGAGC
Organism: Phaonia tiefii; assembly: GCA_963931995.1. NCBI lineage: Eukaryota > Metazoa > Arthropoda > Insecta > Diptera > Muscidae > Phaonia > Phaonia tiefii. The sequence goes on along the minus strand of OZ008370.1, from coordinate 86,682,283 downwards.
ATATCCGAAACATTTCTTTAAAGCTGCAATTTCTGCAAAAGACTTCTCGTTTTGTGTATTTAGACAGGCCCCAGGAAATATCACCCCAATTGCAAAATGTAAATGGGTCTCAAATTTAGGGTTTGTTTTCATTATGAAGGTGGGCCCCAAATTTCAAAATGAAATAGCCTCCCAAGCAATGATGAAGGGCCCCAAATATTTTAGTGTGGGCGGCTTTCATTTTTTGGATTTAAAAAAATCGAGCGATTTTTTTTTGTAAAACTTTTTTTCATTTCTTTCTAAAACAGCAAAATATAGTTTATTAAAATTGTTGTTGATCGTGTGTTGAAGCGCGATTTGTTTTGGAAATTTTTTTTAATTTGTTTCTAAAACAGTACCCTCTGGATAGCATCGTCAGGAAGACATATTAGTAATTAGAACTGAAAAATAATATATCTTCTTCTTACTAATATATCTTCCTGACCATGCTATCCAAAGGGTAGCGAAATATCGAATAATATAATTAATTAAAAAACACGACCAAACGCTCGAACAATATAATTTTTGAATACCATACGAAAGGTCGGATAAATCATCACTCATAAAATAAAGTTTATTTTTAGTTGTCTTAGATCCTCGTTATGTTTAAAGTTGTAATTTCCTTTAAGGCTGTAAGAGATCATGTTTTGTCCGGTTAGTGAAAAAAAATGTAAATGCCGCGGGTGGGATTCGAACTCACATTCGCTGGACGATCGTTTCGATGTTTGTTAAGCATCATCTTCAGCAGCGTCTAGCCCGTTAAGCCACTGCGGTGTGTATTTACCAAGTCACTAACCGAAGACATTTATTGATTGTGTGCAGAATGATTGGTTGTCGCTACTTACACATTGCATTGCTTTCCTACTTACACGCACTGATGCAGAAGTTTTGAAAGTTCTATTTATAGAACGAACTATTCTAATTGTAGTTGTCTCGTTCTGTTTTGGTTTGGCCCTACCATATGTTTCAAATTAAGTTGTCTTAGATCCTCGTTATGTTTAAAGTTGTAAAGGGTCCGCCAAATAACTTTTTTTTTTTGAAAATGCTATAAAAAAAAACTACTGAATATTTTCTCAAATTTTTTTTTTATTTGAAAGTACAATCCTTCCGGTTAATAATGGAAAATAATTTCATTCAAATGGCTGCCTCGGCTGGCCATGCAGTAGCCTACACGATCGGTCCAATATTTAAGCACATTATCGATTGTGTGCAGCTGTATTTCAACAATGGCTTCACGAATATTGTCCTTTAAAGCGTCAATTGTCTCTGGCTTGTCGGCGTAACACTTATCTTTGAGGGCACGCCACAAATAATAGTCCAACGGTGTCAAATCGCAGCTCCGAGCTCTGCGGCTGATAATACGATCTTCAAAAACAGGGCCCAAAACATCGAGTGTAGCTTCGTCTGTGTGGCACGTAGCGCCGTCCTGTTGAAACCAAATGTTGCCAATATCCTCCTCTTCAATTCGTGTGAACAAAAATTCGTTCAACATGGCCCGATAACGATCGCCATTAACTGTAACGGCCACTCCTAGCTCATTTTCGAAGAAAAATGGCCCAATTATGCCTCTGGACCAAAATCCGCACCAAACAGTGACTCGTTTTCGGTGCATCGGCTTTTCAATGTATGCGTGCGGGTTTTCTGTGCCCCAAATGCGACAATTTTGCTTGTTTACATACTTATTTCTTTTTTCACAAGATAACGAACATACGGAGCTGACGGTGCTTCTCTTCTTCCAAAATCAGTACGCAATTTTCGCACACATTCTGTAACATTACCATGATTTTCAGAGTAATGTCGCAATATTTCCCAGCGTTGTTCAAGCGTATACACAATCATATTCGTTCAGCGGAAGAATAAAACTAATTTTCTGTCAAATCAGACATGAGCTAAGTGTTACCATTCACGAAATAAGCACTAGTGGAAAAAAACCCTTAGAGGGCGGAGCCTTTAATTTGCTTTAAGTCTGTAAGAGATCATGTTTTCTCCGGTTGGTGAAAATTAAAATTGAAATTTATTAAAATTTTTGTTGATTGTGTGTCGCATACATATATTTTTCTAAAACAGTAAAATACAGTTTATTAAAATTTACTTTTATTTACTTTTTAGTAATATTTGGGGCCTAATTTCATTTGTTATTATGGGGTATTTTTTCATTAAGTTTTATAGTAGCCATACGAAATAGCACCCCGAGAAATTACACCCCAATTTAGTTATGAAATGACACACCAAAAGATGAAAACGGACCGCAAGTAAAATAAAAATCTTCCTCAAAAAATAATTGGGGTCCACTTTCATTGGGGCCCACTTTCGTAATGAAAAAACACCCCAAGTGTAGGCGAAACTGTACGAAATAACACCCCAAAATTTCATGTTGTTGTAACCTGTGTATAGGTTTGGGGCCCATTTTCATTTTGCAATTGGGGTGTTATTTCCTGGGGCCCGTCTTCATTTCGCTATTGCTGATATCATTAAAGTGAACATTCCGATCGGGGGAAGGAAATATTTAATTGACGGTACATTTCCAATTGTGACTTGTGGATGTTTCAAACAACTTGTCGTCGTTTACGCTGAATACTTAGATTTGAAGGTAATTTAATATTTTTAAAAGATTGTAATGCTATGAGAGGGTGCGCGCGCTACGATGACGTGCCCCCCCCCCCCCCTTATCAAATTGCAATTGGTACTTTATATTTTATTTAAAAAAATCTTCTGTTTCCAGATATTTTCATTTATTTACATATTAATGACTTTTTGTTCATTAAAAAATATACACTCTATCCAAATTAAAAAATTTACTGGTTTTTTGGATACTTCGATGGGTATTTTTCATAAAATTTGGGGGATTTTTCAGCACTTTTGGGGAAATGTTCGTGTTGGCGTTTTTGGGGAATTTTTCAATTATTTTGGAGAATTCTTCATTTGGGGCATTTTGCATTTGAGGCATTTTTTATAGAGCCCATCTACACCGGTTCCGAAAAGAATTTTTTGAGAATATTTTTCATTGCTAAATACTCAAAAGAGTCGCCATCACTAAGCGAGGTGTTCCGATGTCGAAAGATGTTTAAGGTGGTCAGAGCGGGGATCGAACCCACGATCTCATGCACAAGAGCCGCCCACATTACCATAGCACCACCGGCGGCGACATACACGCAGAGAATTTAAAGTTTAGGGAATAGCTGTTAAATTTCGATTACGATTAGGAATCAATTAGATTATATTTTAAAAGAATTGTATTGATAACATAATTCCCTCTTAAAAAATTTCTGATTACAATACTGATTGAAAAAAATCTAAAAATAATCAGAATTTCTTGAGATACGATAAAATAATTTCAAAGATTACTTTTGATTCTCTTTGATTATTTTCAACAGTTTGCATAATCAACAGTAATCTTTGGAAGTAGTCGGATTATTTTTTGATTATTTGATCGTAATCTCAAGTAATCCTGATTACTTTTTGATTTTTTGTAATCGTAATCAATTAGTAATTGTATGAAACTGAATGTAATCGCAATTTAATCAACAAAAAGTTATCTAAGATAAATTTTGTTATCATTTCTTGTGAATGAGAATATTAACAGAAATAAAATAGAATTTTGCAAAATTGCTTACACATGTATTTTCATATCCCTAAATTTGAAGGATACATTTTTATTTCCGATTGAATACAAAATTGGAATTAAATTGTTCACAACAACGCGCGGTAAATCTTATACATATTAATCGTGGTAGAATTATCTACAGGTGATTTGATTTTTTCCAAGTCATTTTTCGTTTCACTTGTCAAACTCATATATATTTTGTATTTTTATACTTTTTTGTAGTCTTGTATTGTTGGTATATATTTGTGTAAAGTGTGATAACTGAAACAAATGAACAAAAATAAAATGGCTGTTGTTGCTGTCTACAACAACAGCAACATCTGCTACTACCATGTATTTGTTGGCACTGGCTAAAAATGTGTTGCCGTATCGCATTTTTTCACCAAACGCAAATGTTGCCATATTTCGTAGTATTAAGAGTGGATGGTTTTTTTTGGAAAACCATAAGTGGCAATAGCTTAATGGAATAAAAAAACAGCCCTATTATATTAAAGTGTATTATATTGGATCAATAGCTTATCTAATTTATCCATTTCCATATCTCACAAACACAAAAAAAAAATTTCTATAAAGACAACAATTAGAGTAATTCATTCAGTTTGCCAATAACTGATAACAGTGTTTTAGTCAATAATATATTTAATATCCGTTCATATTTTTTGTGGTAACCTGGTGATAACTATGATGTGTTACAAATGGATTGTCAAATTTAATTGAATATCAGAAAGAGCAAATACGTTTTTTAATACTGCAAACAAACGAAGTGTAGAAGTAGAAAAAGAGAAAGGCGAAAAAATTGTCATGTAGACGCAAGAATAAAAACAAACAAAAAGGGATACAACAAACTCAACTACCGGAAACGGAAATGAATCATTTCATTAGTTGGCTACGCCTACGTTTACATCACTCCTTACAGATATAGGCCAGCATCCGGAGACTGTAGATGCACGAACATTTAGACCTTAGGGACATTTGCTTCCTTTTTTCTATTTCTATTTCTCTCTCTCTTTCTGGAAAATATTGTTATCCTTACAGTCTCGTTAATATGGTGAGACTAAAAGGCTCATTGAAATACAGGAATACGAAGTTGTCCAAGTTAGAAGTGAATTTTAATGTGAGCATTAACAAATGTATGTTATGTAAATAAATATGTATTAGATAAAATAAATAAATAAATAGATATAAATTATAAGTTGTGTTGCCACTATGCAAACAGATGTTTCTGTTGTGTCTAAAACTGCTACTGTAAATCGAAAGCAGAATGACGGTGAAATTTCTTTAAGGTGTTAGAGACTTTCATTTCATTTCTCTCTCCGTGAATTCTTTGTTTTGATATAATAGTGTAACACCCGATTAATGGGACAAATGGAACAACGTGCAGAAAAACAATTTTGACATCTCTGAATGGCGAAAGATGACAACTGAGTGTGTCTTTGGAAGGCCATTTTAAATGTATCTCGCTGAAATCCTGGGATTCACGAAGACAAGAACTCGCGTTCTTATGTCTAATCTAAATCTAATCGTTTCATCTGACTGAAAAACATTTTATTTGACATAACGAACATTTTAAGGATTTAGTGGCGCAAATACCTTGCCATTGCATTTTTGGTACCTCCTCAACATTCTTGAAATTCAATATCCCTTTCGTTTGTGTATCGGTATAATCTTGACAGAATTTGGCATCAACTGTTAACGCACACGAATTTTAAGACCGCGTTTCTGAATTAAGATCAGCAGGCCATGATTGATGCCAGTAGTTTGACATCTATGAGGTTGAGACAGCCGAATTTTCCATAACCGAATTTAAAGGTTGTCATAACTTTAGAGTGTCCAAAAAACCGGCATTTTGTAGAAACCGGTTTTCGGTTTGTTCGAAAATCAATATTTCACGAAACCGGTTTTCGGTTTGTTCGAAAAATAACTTTTACGAGAAATCAGTTTCCGGTTTTTAATTTTTGTAAAAACCGGTGGAACCGGTTTTTTCGGCTTTCTTGCTTTAAATTAAATTACACATATTGAACTTACAATACATTTATTTAGGCCATTTCATATAATTATTCGTGTTAAAAACTCCATATTTCACAGCTGTATTTAATTAATTACATTTTAATTTTAACTAAAAACTAAATATTTAGAATTAAAATGTTCGAGTGTTAGGTCTATTTTAAATTATTTAATTCTTCAATATTTCGCTATCCGTTGGGTAGCATCGTCGGAAAAATAAACACAATTATTAATTAAAAATTAAATGAAAAACAAGTAATGAAATTAAAAATTTAATTAAAATTTTTAATTAATAATTGTGCTTATCTTTCCGACGATGCTAGCCAATAGTTAGAGAAATATTGAAGAAAAAAATAATTTAAAATAGACCTCTAAGCTTTTTTATTTTAAATATAATACGAAAGGTCATCATCATTCGCATTTTAAAAAATATATTTACATATATCATATTCCAAAAGATGTATTTAAATTCGCATTTAACTGATTTGAAATCGAAAACCATATTCAAATTTCAAGATGATTTTCATGTATGAAAATCTTATTATGTTTAAAACGTTTAGTTATCAAATAAGTTTAATTTGGAAATTTGATAACAAAAAACGTTTGGCATTCAAATCATAAAATCATTTTGATAAAAAAATTGTTTGGATATGCCATTTAGTTCATATCTCAAAATGGAAATCAAGTTACTTTATTCAAAAATTTCACTAAAATTCGAAAATCATATCATTTATTATTAATTTTTGAACGATATTAATACAAATTAAGTAAAATCCGATTAACCGGTTAACCGATGTCAAATAACCGGTTTCCGGTTTATTCGAAAATTAGGTTTTTTAAAAAACCGGTACTCGATTAATACCAAAAACCCGGTTAACCGGTTTCCCCAGTTTTTCGGGGAATGTATTACAAGTTCTACATGTGTAATGTGTAAAACCGGAAAAAACCGGTTCCAACGGTTTTTGCCAAAATAAAAAACCGAGAACCGGTTTCTTGAAAAACCACGGTTTCCAAAAAATTTCGGTTTTTTGACATTCTAGTCACAAATGAACTTTGAAAGTATTTTTATTATTAAGTTGTGATTTATTTTTTCCTGTATTCTTATAAAGAAATAGAAAGCGAGACAGAATAATGTATCTGCAGAAGTCATGAGAAACTAGGTTACAGCAACCGAATAGACGCCGAATTCGGTCGTTGCAACCGTCTTAAGGGTTAGTTCGGTTATTGTGACCGAATAGATACCAAATTCGGTAGTTACAACCAAATTGATACCAAATTCGGTAGTTACAACCGAATTGGTACCAAATTCGGTAGCTACAACCGAATTGGTACGAATTGCGGTAGTTACAACCGAATTGATACAAAATTCGGCAGTGGCAACCGAAGTGATGCCAAATTCGGTTGTTGCACCTGAATTGATGCCACATTCGTTTACTCCAACCGAATTTGGTACCAATTTCGGTTGCTGCATGCGAATTATTGCTAAATTGGGTTGGTCCAAACGAAGTTTTAGAAAATTTGGTTGACAGAATTAATATAATTCATGATTTAGTCCTCACAACCGAATCAATTATGAAACGAAGTTGCTTCAACCTAATTTCGGTTGTGAGGATTAAATTCGTCGTGACAACCTCAATTCGGCTGTGGCAACCCCATTTCGGTGGTAACAACCGAATTGACGGTTGCTACAACCTCTTCTCAAGCAATTAGTTCTCCGGGTGGTTGGTTGGTTGGTTTGTTTCCTATTACATCCCATGAAGGGACTGGGGAGAACTTCTCACAATCACTGAGCTGTGCGCTTTCCAGTTTTCACTCACTGATTGGGACCTACAGTATTTTACACCGATTCCGAACGGTAATTTGAGAAGCTTTTTCATGGCTTGATACTCGATAGTGTCGCCGTCACTATGCGAGGTGACCGCCGCCGAAAGAAAATTTGAAGGTGGTCAGAGCCGGGTTCGAACCCAGGATCACCACAGGATTGCACCACCGACGGCCATACATATATTAATCCGGGTGTACATACCAATATTAATCGTTTATTCCATTAAAACTATTTTTTACTCGTAATAAATAATCCAAGTTTTTCTGGCTTCAGCTCAGCGTCATCAGGAAATATAAAGAAAATTAACAAATTAATTAAAATTGTCAAAGTTAATATTTTTGCTGTTACAGAAATAAAAATAATACACTGAAAAAAGTTTGTATCATAGACTAATGACGTATAGAGTGGGCAACTCTCTCAGTAATGTGACGTCATTTGGTGTGTTGCAGATGGGCGGCTGGATGTTGGAAAGTTATGCTGTAATAATACCAGATAACAGCTCAAACCAGCCAACAAAAAATCAGCAACGGCATTTCGGTTTGTGCGTTAAAATTTTTGTGTAAATTCACCACAAATTTATAAGTATAGTAACAATAAAATATAACAAAACAGTCCAAAAACAAAACGACATGAGACATTTAAGTGAACAACTTTTATAATTCCACCTGGTGTAAGTCAATTTATGTCAAATAACTCTCTGTACAGGCGTATGCAAGTTGATTAGAGATGACATGGGTAGAGAGAGAGAATGGTAGTTAGCTAAAACCTCTTATCAACTAGTTTGCCATTATTGCTGTTGTGGAATTAAATTATGGGCTGTATTACAGCCTCAAGAGGTACACGCAGTTGTGGACTTTAATCCAAGATTTAACTTAGCACAAAACTTGGAAGATTTATGTTACAATATCCCAGTTAAGAGAAATTGTGTGCAATCATGCGAGTAATTGCAGGTGCGTTTGGATAAACAAAAGATGTTACACAGGATAGAATTATTGTAATGGCAGTTAAATGTATTCCAGTCTAGTTGCTCACCATTTGGATTGTGTACAGAAAATGAAAAATAGTTCCGTTCCAAATTCAAATGATGATTCGGTTTACAAATACAATTATTTTATCCACATTAGTTCAGTACAAATAATTCACAATATACTTTAACTCATTTAAGAGTGAGAAACTATTTGAGGTTTAGCGTATAATAAAAGGAGTAATTCACAATATTAATAGAACGTCAGAAATGTAATGTAGTATGAAGATAATTCAAGGGATATTATGTTTAAGTTTAGTTCACGATACGTAGAAATTAATAGACTAATATTAAGTATGAACTGCTAAAGTTTAGACACTCTCTATCGCAAGGACCGCACCATGTATAGCGTGTAAGGAAATGTCAGATGAGAAGAATGGCAGCTCTATATGTCATTACACTAAGGTTTGTATAAATAAGTAGCACAAACATGCATTCAAAATGTTCTATGTTTTGCCAATTAAATGTCCATAATTCTGGGCTCCATTATCAGTGCCTGTTTTGAAGCTAATTCTGTTTAATGTAGGCGTAACAATGCCTTGTGTCACTTCTAATATATAACGACGTTTCTAATTATTTTCCTTATTTGAAACTAATACATTTTGAAAGTTAGGGTAATTATTAAAATTACCACAATGGAAATCTATCTTTATTTTTGATCAGATCTGTGTCCTGCAATTCTCACTATCAGTTAATTTTCTGATGTACCTATCTACATATATCATGATAAAATGTTCGTTATAATTCCTATTGCAACGAACTTTATATACTCCATTCGACATCTCAAATTGGAGCATCTTCTAAGTTTTTGTGCTATTTTATAATTATTGTTGTTGAAAAATTTCGACATTTCCTACCTATCAGACATTTCAGGTAAATAGGTTACAGATTTGTTAAGTTATGGCTCCACTATAGTGTTCCGATACCCTTACTTTTATCTTCAAATTTCCTTGTCAATCGACTGACAAGTTATTTTCGGTTTGGAAAGTTATGTCATTGATAATAATTCTGATCCTTTCCTGAATTTATTGACACTTATGATCAATACATGTTCTATTAAATTTTTCGCCATATACTATATGATTACTCTTTTCGAGTGTTTTGAGTAAAAGTTGTTAGTTCTTTCAGAAGCTGTAAGATTTTGATATTTGATAAATTTTTTATAATAACTTGAATACAATAAACGTTCTGAAACAAAAATAGTTATTTATCTTTTTTTTTTGCTAAAAAATTATGATTATGGGCTGATTTTTTTAATATTACTCAAATTGAATCATTACCATTGAAAAATCCTTAAAACTAATAATATAATCATTTTAAAATAAATAAATGGTTTCCCATTACATCGCATGAAGGGACAGAGGAGAGCTTATAATCATTAGTATTGTTTTCGTGAACAGCCCTAATGCTAATGGGAAGGGCAGTGTTCATTACCATGCGCCGGCCACTTGGCAAAATAGTGGACGCCGTCGACTTTGGGCGAGTGGCATGGGTTTGTTAGATGCTTCTTCGCGGTAATCTTCTATTGTTATTACTTTTTCATCTTTCAACCGCGCGAGTCATAATTGCCAAATTTTATTGTTGTTCGTCTTTTGTTATAAATAAAAGGGGCATTAGTGGCCCAACTATTATTAAAAATAAAGGGCGTGTTTTATTGTGTAAAACAAATAGGGACGTCTCCGGCAGCAGTTCCTGTTACCACCAATACCCGGTCGCAGCAGCTCCATCACAACGGCAGCACCTGGCGCCAGCGCAATCGCAGGTCCGGTAAAGGTAAATCCTCGGAAGAAACAAGTATATTATTTTTATAATAAAACTCATAATTATAACGGTCCCTGACTTCAGCGGATGAAGGAACAATAGACCACGACTGTTTCGGAGATAAGAAAAGACTGTACAAATTATCCGAGTTAGCAGTTACTGGTACAATTAAATTACGATCACAAGAAGCTTTTATTCCGCCTTGGGGAGGACGAGATGTCCTCAGGCCATTTTAAGCTATCAAGTATATCCTCAAACGATTTAAGTTTCGAACTACTTGAGACAAAATCAGAACATGAATTTTGAAATCTTTTCTTGGCTTCCTTAAATAGCTTATAAAAGTCAACATCGAATTCCCTACACTTGCAACATGTTCAGCGAAGCTCGCTTTCCTTAACCGTAATTATGTCATAATGTCTTCGTTTGAAGACAGCACACTTCACATGGGGACGACTATCACAAAGCCAACATGAAAGAAAACAAGCCTCATATACGTCCCTGACTATTCAATTCTAGTATTAACTACCAGTTATGTCTAAAGGTATGCAATAAAATAAAATAACAAAACGAATTGGTATAACTTTCAAACACTAAATCACGAAATTCTAAAAGTATGCAGAATAATACTGGGTAGTATACTGGGCATAATACGGTTGAAAAACGGTCCCCATCCATCCCGCAACTTAAGGAAGTTAATGAACTTCGTTCCAAAAACCATTGCCGTTAATTCTCAAGATATTAATTAATCCGTGCCAGATTAGCCATTGCGTTCAATGCCATATTTATGCAAAACCCCGCAATCACAGGAACCTTTCTCCAGACGAGCTGTTTCAACTTGGACTGCATGTAGTGTTTATTGAATTAAGACAATATCTTGTAAAACAATATTTGAACGATATTTTTCCAACAAAGTTATAAATTTTGCAGTAAAAAAACGAAAAAAGGTGTAAGATTTAACTACCACCACTACAAATTATAATATATTTGAACTAAAAATTAGAAAATACTAATAATAATATCTGTAGGAATTCTGTTGACATTAAATAAATAAAGCTTCGTTACTAAAAAAGCTGTTCCATTTGTCATCAGCATGTCTTTTGCCATGCGTTGCATCATTGAAATATGTTCACACTACAGAAATGAAACATTTTCTTGACAGCAATGAAATATACTCACTGTAACAATTACGCATATTCAACGCAACATATTAATTGCATCATATTCATTTCAGCAATGACACATATTCACTGCAAAAATTATATATATTCATGATCATATCAGTGAAGCATATTCAACATATATTGGGTGATTCTTGAAGTACCGGACAAATTTCTCCAGTGTATTCCTTGGCTCATTTCATGAAGAAAAGTCCACTAGGACCATGCCTGAAAATGCAAGGGTGCGAAATGGCAGCGGGTTCAAAATTTTCGGATTGTCGGTCGGAGGGTAGTAGGGTAAAGTTGCTAACTTCTAAGCCAGTGGTCGGATTGTTGGAAAGGTCTTTAAGAGGCCTTTCATTTTGATGTTAAAGGAAGTTTTCAATGTGGTTCCCATTTTCTACTAAACACAATTGCAGCCATTTGCGAAAAACATCCGCCACGTTTAGTTCACTCATCTTTTCACGAACTTTCACCGCAGCTTCTTCAATGCGTGCAAGTAATTGCTCAGGATTGTGGATCTGCACAGAATACACACAATCTTTCATGTAGCCCCACAAAAAGAAATCAAGTGGTGTGAGATCTGGAGATCATGGCGGCCAGGCGATTGGGAAAAAAACATAAGTCACCTGCCATCTGGCTGAGCAAATTGAGGTTATGTGAATTTTTTTCCATTTTTTTCCCGAAATTTCTGTATCTCGGCGATTTGACTTTTCCTACTTTTTTTTATTGATTCTGAAAATTTCAATAAAATAAAATCTTAAACGTGTTAATTTACAAAAACAAGTAAATGTGTGACGTTAAATTTTTTGGCATTTCAGTGAAATGGTCATAACTTTGGAACGGTAAGACCTCTGGGCTTCGTTTAGGTCATTTTGGAAAGGTAAGAGGTATGGCTATGTGTCAACAGAGCATAAGTTACCTGCCATCTGGCTGAGCAAATTGAGGTTATGTGACTTTTTTTTCCATTTTTTCCCGAAAGCTCTGTATCTTGGCGATTTGACTTATTTCTAATTTTTTATTGATTCTAAAAGCCTCTTAAAGAGCTTTCCAAAATCCGACCACTGGCTCAGAAGTTAGCAATTTTACCCTACTACCCTCCGACCGGCAATCCGAAAATTTTGAACCCGCTGCCATTTCGCACCCTTGCATTTTCGGACATGGTACTAGTGGACTTTTCTTTATGAAATGAGCCAAGGAATACGCTGGAGAAATTTGTCCGGAACTTCCTGAATCACCCTGTATAAGACATATTTTCAGCGGTAATTAATGATGCAATAAAACGCATTCATAACAATAATGAAATAAATTCATCGCAGCAATGAAACATATTCGTGATATTACTGAAACAAATTCAACGCAGCAACAGTTAATGTTGTGACATCAATGAAACAAATTTTGTATAATTATCGTCACAGTGATGAAAGATTTAGATGTAATTCACACATTTGTATTGCGCTGATGCAACTATATGTTAGCTCACCGTCGATGATATATATTGTTGAGGCGTCGTACATTTGCATTCCAGTAATGAAGCTTTTTCATACAAAGTCATTAAAGACGAAGCTATATTTTTTTGGGGACCATTTCAAAAGGAACAGTCTCACAATAAAATGTTGTACATAAATATATCTGGCATTTTCTTCCAATTTCAAAATATTAAGAATCTTTTGTAAGACTGTTCGTAATCTAAATTTTTACTGGAATCTTGAAGTTATTAAACGATAAACACATTCTACAAAAATAGGAACCTTCAATGACCCTTAAGAAGTCAAGTATCCCTTAAGAATTATTCCAAAGACATTTTCGAATTCACAATAGTCCTTAATGAAATAATTGTTCACCATGGAGAAGACAAAGGGAGCAAAGAAAAATGCTAACTATCTCCCTTTTATCAATGAAATTTATAACACAAGTACATAACAAGGAAGTATGTAATATATATAAGCCTATAAAGGTTACTTCTGCGTACATAACTACTAGGTACAATATTAGAAAAACTCACATTTCAGCATTTTAATGATCAACAGACATTCCAATAAACAAGGATATAAATCCAAAATCCATATTTTGTGGGGTTGATACTAAAGTTATTGTGGCCGTCGGTGGTGCAATGGGTAGTGTGTGCGCCTCTTGTACTTGAGATCCTGGGTTAGATCCCTGCTGTGACCACCTTAAAATTTCTTTCGACGGCGGTCACCTTGCATAGTGACGGCGACACTGTCAACCGCGCAGCCATGAAAAAGGCTTCTCAGCAATACAATTCGGAACCGGTGTAAAACTGTAGATCCCAATCAGTGAGTATAAAACTAGAAAGCGCGCAGCTCACTGGTTGTGAGAAGCTCTTTCCGATTCCTTCATGGTATGTAATGGGAAACCATTTATTTTTATTTTATTCTAAAGTTCTTAAAGGTAAATTTAAATATGGACACGAAATTTAACCAATAGGAACTTGTTATACTTAACAAAGAGTAACATTTTCTAAAAACTAACATTTTATGAATAACATAAAGTTTATAAGCGACCCACCCTATTATGCATATATCTAATACAACACCACTATGGCTATAGAACTACAAGCATCCAGACTTAAGAGGGCTGTCAATACGTATATGTATGTATGTACATATGTACAGGCACGCAAGTATGTGGGTTTAAAGGATATATGGATGAAAAGAAAAGATAAATAGAACAAATAACTTATTTGCTTGTGAAGAAGACAGAAAAAAGAGGCATTTTGTTCATTCATAAATGAAGTTAAGTGGGTAATGCTTCAAGGATCCTGGAAAGACCAACTTGGTAAATGAGTGGGTATGTTATGATATACTTATTGGTAGTAAGTAAGTGTGTTAACGCACTTGCATGGAAATGTAGGTGGCATTAGTGAAGTGGCATGTGTGAGTATATGTACCGTTCCATGCATTACGGGGTAAAGCAAATTAAAACAAAAATGTTTTAGAAATATTTTATTAAGGGAAATTCGTGAAAAATATTAATTTTATAAATCAGATTTTTAATGATAGTAAAAGGGTGTCTCAGTAAGATTGCACTTTTTTATATTTAGTGTAATTTTTTTATGTGCACGTGTCAACTCAGAAATTTGGCAGATGTCACATATATTTATTCCGATTATTAAAATGAAGCGCTTTACGAAAGAACAACGCGTTATAATTGTGAAAACTTAATATAAAAATTTGGAAAGGATTGCTGAGACCGCTCGCAAATTTTTGCAGTCGAGAAACTGCACTTAATGTGTCAATAGTGGTCAAAAAATTTTAAAAAACTGAGTCGGTTATGGACGGTAAGACTCCTGTGCGTCAACGTGCCGGTCGGTCGGGCTGTAAACGAGAGTTTCGCCGAAAACCCGAAAAAATACAAAATTTGGCTTATTCTCAGGAGCTCAAACGAGCAGACTATGGAAAGCGCCGGCAATTCATTCAGTGGGTAATGGAGCAAAGTGAAGTCAATGTCAATTTTAAAAAAAAAATCATCTTCACCGATGCAGCTCATTTGCATCTGAAAGGCTTCGTGAATACACAAAACTGTCGAATATGGGGCTCAGAAAATCTTCATGCAATCCATGTGAAACAAATGCACCCACAACTAGCAACTGTCTGGTGCGGATTTTGGTCACACGGCCTTACTTTTGTGAAGATGAGGCCGAAATTGCAGTGACAGTGAAATGCATTATTTGTAGTCATATTATAACGCAGTTCTTGTGGCCTCAACTCAACGGAATTGGATCTGGACGATGAATCTGGTGCATGAAACAATCGATTTATTGCAGCAACGATATCCAGAACAAATTATCTCTAGAAATGCTGATGTCAACTGGCCACCAAGATCATGCGATTTAACGCTGTACGATTTGTTTCTTTGGAGATTTGTGAAATCTCGAGTTTATGCGTCTACACCAGAAACAACTACTGATCTCACCTACGAGATCCAATGCGTCATCGGTGAGTTACAGCTACATCTCTCTGAAAAAGTCATAGAAAATTTCATGAAAAGTGTATTGGCCTGTCATCAGAGCCATGCGGGCCATTAAAGTAGTATTTTGTTACATACTTAATCGGACCATGTCTTCTTTACAATCCAATAAAACAGTCGTAACTATCTCAAAAAATAAGTGTTTTTATTTTAAAATGAAAAGACGCATTCTTACTGAGACACCCTTTATAATTATTATATTGCAATAATATACAGCTGTGGCATAATTTAGGCAATTGGTATCGTTGTATCTTTGCTTCTCTGCTTTCAGTACTTTTTCATATTGTTACAAAATTTCCAACTTTAGCGCTGATTTTTTCACGTTAATATAATAGGGTTCTTTTTAAATTACTATAAGTACGACTGTTCGCGCAACTGCACAATTCGTATTTGCTGAATACTTTTCCATACTTTTGTGCAGTTTATATCAAAATGTTTGGATATGCAATACATATCTGCTATTTAATCAACTCGCAATCAGGAGATGCGCGAAACTTCTCGTTGTAACTTCTCGCTTCTCATTGTCTCGAAATTGAATTCCTGGTTGGTGGTGAGATCAAACATTCGTGATGAGCAGTTGCTTGTAACAAGGTCATACTCTTAGATAAAACTATTATTTTGGCGACTTTAATAAAACAATCTCTAATACGAATTGGACGACTTTATGAAAACCCTTTAGAACCCCTCAGAAATAGGTTACATTTTCGATTGGACGCTCTGTTTCCGAGGTATAGCATTTTTTTCTAATTCTTTCATATTTTCGATCAAAAATGGGAATGGGTGACCCTGGGTAACACATTACATGCTCTAAATATTTCCATATCATTATAAATTATTACCTTTCTACATACCAACTTTTTAAGACTCGCTCCTGGCTGCTCGTTTGAAATGAAAAAGAGCGTGTGGAAATTCGTGTAAGCAAACGCAGTCAGCTCGCTCGCGTGTTATAGTCTTTTTCGCTTGTACCATCGAGTGCAGGCACTAGTTTACACTTAGTTTTGCTGACAGAGCCCATTTGCAATGACTGTCTAAAACATAAAGCCTCTTATGGGATGTTTTTAAATGAGAGATCATCTCCAGTTAGCATTGTTAAGTAGACAGTTGTTATTGACATTTTAGCTTCCACTATTCTCTTAAATACGTAGACATACTCTAAAGGAGATTGAATTGGTTCAGAACCGACAATGTGATTGCTTCCGTGGAATGCAAAAACCGGTCCAAGCTCTAGAAGTAATTTATGTGAGGAACCACGAACTTTTGTATGGCGTTGCCCTATGGGGTGTGATCTAACACTTATTACAGCGTTTATATCATGTCTTAAACAAGTTTGACATCAATAGTTCCAGTCCTGAAACTACAACCTAAGTATCATGACCAGTTTCAATTCAATAGTTTCTAGGTCCGATCTATTTGGCCAATCTCTAATTTTTTATGTTTTTCTAGTTCCGCCCTACCAACAAAAATTCAGCCGAATTAACTCTTATTTAACACTTTGAAACTGGTACCGCCTCTTTACCTATAACAGGAAAAGTATTTTAGACAAATAACATCCCATTTCCATTAGGGTATATTCTCCCCATTCCAGTGCAATTTGTGACTTTGCATTCCATCTTTGCGCTCTTTTTCCTATCAACACCACAAGAAATATATATTAGGTTAGGTTTCGTAGAAGTGGATGTATCTATGACCAAACTGAGCCCAACTATTATGATACCACACTGAAAGGAAAACGCTTCGCCGCAAGGATGAAACAATTTCGTTAATACTTTTACGTTGCAACAATGAAAAGTCTCGTATGTCCGTCAACTTGGTAGTCGCTGCAACGACAAATTTCAATTCTTCTTGGACAATTTTTCATTTCGTTCCTGCAACAATTATATTTGATTTGAATTTTGTAGAAAAATGGATTAAAAATTAAAAAAAAAGTGCATGAAATTTAAACTATTTATTTGGTTTATCTCTTTATTTTATAGGTTAAGTTTAGAACACAGGTCAGCTGCTGTGGTGAAGCCCATAGGGGAGTATAGCCATTGTTCATGGTAAGTACAGACATAGATATGTACATATATTCTTAAATAGAAATCTTAATAATAAATTCCGCATATTTGTGTTTAATTGCAGGACCTGAATATGACGGCCACCACAGCACTCAACCAGTCGACTACCACAATCTTCCTCCAGACGACTGTTTCAACATGGAATGGATATAGTATATTTAGCAAATTAAGATAATTTTGGAAACAAATATTAAAAAAATTATTATCAAAATATCTGCAGTGTACTACTAACAGTGCTTCTCCGTACAACCGACACTTCAAAACATTCATTGCAGTAATGAAACAAAATCATTGTAGTAATGAAACAAATTCGTTGCAATCATGACTCAAATTCGTTGAACCAATGAAACAAATTCATTGCACCAATGAAACAAATTCATTGCAGCAATTAAATAAATTCATGTTTGCAATGAAACAAATTAATTGCAGTAATGAAATAAACACATTGCATGAACGATACTTATTCATTGCAAGAATGAAACAAACTCGTTGCAGCAACAAACCAAATTGGTGGCGATTATGAATGTAATTGATTGCAGCAACAACCATACTTGCATCACATTGACGAACTATTTGCAGTTGATAACCACATTTTCGCAGCGGGAATGAAATTATTCTTTAGCTCACTTTCGATAACAAAAGCTGTTCGGGTGATGAACAATTTCATCCCTGTTACGATGCTTTTCCTTTCAATGCAATGTTGAACCTGTTATGGTTAAGGGGCTTCAAGCCCTGCAAGTATCTCATCCAAATATTTCAACATGAGACTGAAAAAGAGATGTATAGTAGTCGCTGATAAACCTTAAAAATTAAATTAAATTAAATTAAATTATATCGCTTTGAATTAAATTGAATTGAATTGAATTGAATCGAATTGAATTGAATTGAATTGAATTGAATTATATTGAACTGATTTGAATTGAACTGAATTGAATTGATTTGAATTGAACTAAATTATATTAAAATAAACTAAATTGATTTGCCTTAAATTAAATTGAATTGAATTGCACTGAATTGATTTGAATTGAATTGAATTAAATTCAGTTGAATTAAATTAAATTAAATTGAATTGGTTTGAATTACACTGAATTGAATTGAATTTAACTGAACTGAACTGAATTGAATTGAACTGAATTGAATTGAATTGAATTAAATGATGTGTTCCTTAACGGAAAATTTAAAATTGTTAGAATCTGACAAAGGCTGCTATATTTTCAGGATAATAATGACTCTTTTTACGGGCAAACGAAACAACACAAGCATATGTTATTGTGTGTTGATTTTGTATTAATTTATCTGCCAAAATGCAAATATATTGTTTTCCCTGCGAAACGAAAAACCCGAAAAATAACCGTAATTAAAACCGAAAATTAGCCGGTTTCACCGGTTTTTTCCATTTTGTGAATCCAAAAACCGGGTCTCCGAGAAAGTGATTATACGAATAACTCGAAAACCGGTTATTGGAAAATGCCGGATTTTTAAACACCCTGTTTCAGGTTCACCTCTTTAGAATATGAGTGGAAAAGTTTGTCTAACGTGGATCCTTTCAAATCGTACCACGATAAGAAGTATTATGCTGAAAATTTGTCCGAAGTGACATTATTTTCTTTAATACTTTTAAAAAATATTTCTTAAAAATAATTTTTTTAACTTTCTCACATTTAGGTTTTGTTTTGTTTAAAAATAATTCTTCTCTGTAATCAGCTGTTTGTGGCCGTGGGTGGTGCAATGGTTAGTCTGCGCGTCTCTTGTACATAAGACCCGGTGTTCGATTCCTGCTCTGACCACCTTAAATTGCTATTGGGGGCGGTTACCTCGCATAGTGACGGCGACACTATCGAGTATTTAGCCATGAAACAGCTGCTCAAAATACCTTTCGGAATCGGTGTAAAAACTGTAGGTCCCAATCTGTGAGTCAAAAATAGAAAGCGCACACCTCACTAGTTGTGAGAAGCTCTCCCTAATTCATTCGTGGAATGTAATGGGAAAATGGGATTGCTTTTATAATCAGCTGTTTTCCGATTTGCCTTTGCTGCATGTGACATTTATACTAGTAGCAACGATTGTGTAATTAGTAAGACCACCGAAAACCCCGTCAAAGATAATCAAAATATTTCCGAGTTTATTGGTTAGGTTTATGGCAAATGTACCGTGTGTTCGAGTATAATTGTTGCATGCAAGTATTAACGCCTGAGGAAATTGTCATTGAACCACATAACCGAAGGATCCTGTGAATTTGTAGGATATGACCTAATCGAGTATCCAATTGCCAAACCTAAATATCGTTGAATTGTCCATATATTTTTTTCTTAACATAATAATTATGTTTAACTTTTGAACACATGTCTGCCTGTTGTTTAATTTTTTCCATTATATTATAGGTTTGTATAATAAATTTTGTCTTCAGGAGACTCCTCTCCTATTCCGGATATCAACATCAACATATATTCATTATCTTTTATTTGGGAGTGTGTGTGTATGCGTTGTTCTTTGTATATAAATTTATGTGTTAAGTCACAATGAATGTGTTTTATTTGGTTTTTTATTTTTATTTTATATAGAAAGGATACAACCATCGTAACCAGCAGAAAACTCACACGCATACAATTTTTGTCATGTCCTTTGAATGTTCACTTTTTTTCGCACCAAAGTTTGCTTTGGTGTAAAGATAAGATTTGCAGAAAAAGTGTCTTCTTAAGTTTTGCTGTAGCCTCAGCTATCTCTTTACATCTTGTGTGTGTATGCTGGTGTGTGTGTGTGTGTGAAGAAAGAGTGTTAAGTGCTGTAAATCTTCATTGTCTGACAATGTACTTGGAAGCATGGTGGTGAAGGATATGCGGAACGGATCTTGTTTCGGCCAGGAAGGATATGTGATCCTTTGGAATTTCACCACATACTTTTTGAGTTGTGTCAGGATGTCGGGGTGATGTTTATGCCTCCGAAAAGTTTTGTGAAAGGACTTTTATTAAAAGTTTTCCCAATAGCGTGTAGTTTTTCGTACCATTACTATGGTTTTTAATAACGAAAGAAGGAAAATCCGAAAATGTTTAAAAAAAAAGAGTTTTCTTTAAAGAGGCATTCATTATATGATTCGAAGCAGTTACTTTTAGCAAAAGTCAGAGGCTATAAAAAAGTTCATTCTATAACACATATATTGATTATGCCCCATCAGTTTATTAAAGCAACTAGAGAGTCATTTTAAAGCGATTCCAATACCACTTGTTCCTGATACTTTATGCTGTTAATAACATTTTAACCACATTTGTTGTCCTGCTCAACATGAAGTATTGACTGTATAATTACATATGGCTTTGTTTAATGCCGTGACAGATATGCCTATCTCAGGGAGTTCTTATCACAAATTTTACGATTATTCAAACAAATTTACTTCCGTAACACAAGGCTGCCTGCTGACGTAGAAAGCTGAATTCATCTTTTATTTTGGGCTAGGGGATAAACATATTAAAGTCCTGTTAGATTAAGGACTGCTACAAGTGTCACCCATCATTATCCTCTAATATCGTAAAAAGAGTATCTTTAAACAAAAGACTAAAATGTTTTATTTAATAACACTGTGTGTAATTTTTTAAGTCATGGAAATATAAGCATATACGGACACCACTACGTGATAAAAGACCAACAAAAAGACCCGTGTCTCCCAGTTTTGCCCGAAGATATGCCCTTTTTTTGATGGGCCCCCAAAGATTTGGGGCCTCGGTGTCATTTTTGCAAAACAGTGACCATTTTGTCAGGCTCATATCTTGCAAACCGTTCGGAATTTTGATATAGTCTCTGAGGGAAAATTGTATCTCTTGTCATAAAGAATATATAAACTTCATATTCAAGTTCAAAATCGCTAAAATCTTTAAAAAAAATTAGATTTTTTCAAAACTTTTTTTTCCCCCATAGGTAGCAAACCGTTCAAAATTCGAGGAAACAATCGACTACAAAAATTTACCGAAGATCTCAATAAACAACTTTCTAGAACATATGACCTTCCTAGGAATGATTCTTAACACCATTTACTTCAACATTAAGATACTAGGCTATCTCACCGACCGCAGCAACACCGGCAAAGCAGTAAGCTCAGCACACGCAACAAGGGACGCACCACACATCGAGGCATTTCACAGCACGACGTCAACGAGAGCTCAGTGGTATAGAGAAAGTGCTACAGCATAATTCGCACACAACATTCGCAACTGACAATTTCAATATGCATTGTGAAAATATTGATTTATTTTGCTACGTTTGCGGTCATCAAATCAGAAAAAAAGTTCTACAAGATTTCAAAAGGAAAAGAATCTTTTAACTAGTGAATTCAAGAGAGCATTAAGTTGTTTTTCGACGAACTAGACTTGACCGCTGAAAATTATATACCTAATACACTGTGTTGCCAATGTTAAAACAATCTCATGGCATGGTTGAGTGGAGGCAAAGAGTATGAAGTATTGTAAGCCGGTAAACTGGATTAATCTACCAGGTGATCATGAAGAAACCAGTTCTATGCAAGCGTAAATTACACATGTGGTCTAAATCGATATGCTGAGAAGAACAACATTTATAAAACAACTGTAACAGCCACCCTACCTTTGCTTGCTCCTGAAAATTTTGTGTCACCAAGGCCGCCAACTCCAGATCGTAGAACAGAATTTGCAGGAATGACTAGAGCAAGTGGTGTTACTTATGAAGAT
This sequence comes from Phaonia tiefii, assembly GCA_963931995.1. Taxonomy (NCBI): domain Eukaryota; kingdom Metazoa; phylum Arthropoda; class Insecta; order Diptera; family Muscidae; genus Phaonia; species Phaonia tiefii. The sequence goes on along the minus strand of OZ008370.1, from coordinate 86,660,149 downwards.
CCATTTGAAACCGATTATAACCCCCAACAGGGAAGAGATGGACCATAACTAATAACACAAATGGAAATGGATTTCATTGTGGTCATATTGGGAATATCGCAGCGTTTTTGACAGCGTTTTTAAAGCAAAGAAAAGTCACACATGCTAATGTTAACTCTACTGCGTACCGCAAACGGCAAGCTGAATTTCAGAGCCTCTACACTCTAAATGATGACAATTCGTTCGCTTACTGCAACGATGTAAAAGCTTTGGTGGTAAAAATGGGAATGAACTACACCGCTAGTAACTGGTGATTATTTATTGATGGGTCTGTTTCAAGCTTGAAAGCAGTGTTGTTGCATGTGTCGAACCGAAAACCTTCCATTCCGCTAGCAATGTGTATTAACATGAAAGAAAGCTATGAAACATACGAAAATAAATCGAAAATACGAAAATAAACCGAAGATTTCCTGTGATTTGAATGTCAACAACATTTTGCAAGGGATCATCGATAAGTGCGGCTTTCCAAAATTCTTTTGTTTCTTTCTAATTGGGATTCGCGCTCACCTCTGAATCAATACCAATGTAATTCGTGGAGACCACGAGGAAGTGTGGAGGAATAAATGAAACAACATACCTCTTACCTTTCCAAAATGACCTAAACGAAGCCCAGAAGTCTTACCGTTACAAAGTTATGACCATTTTACTGAAATGCTAAAATGTTGTTTTCCCTCGACGTTGTATTGGACGAGCTGAACCAATCTTTTGTGGGGCTACATGAAAGATTGCAATTGTGTTTGGTAGAAAATGGGAACCACATTGAAAACTTCCTTTAACATAAAATGTTTTTTTTTCCTTATGTGTTTGATTTAGGGCATTTTGGAAAGGTATGAGGTATTGCTATCTTTCAGCAGAAAAAAAACATAAGTTACCTGCCATCTGGCTGAGCAAATTGAGGTAATGTGAATTTTTTTCCATATTTTTCCGAAAGCTCTGTATCTTTTTTGACATTTTTCTACTTTTTTTAATTAATTCTAAAATGCCTCTTAAAGACCTTTCCAACAAGCCCAAAAACCAAAAAATTCCGACCACTGGCTCAGAAGTTAGCAACTTTACCCTAATACCCTCCGACCGATAATCCGAAAATTTTGAACCCGCTGCCATTTCGCACCCTTGCATTTTCGGACATGGTCCTAGTGGACTTTTCTTCATGAAAGGAGCCAAGGAATATGCTGGAGAAATTTGTCCGGAACTTCCTAAATCACACTGTATATTAAATATTGGTTACTTCCCATTAATCGAGAAATTTGCCGACATATGTTGGTCTAGACCAGACATGTGCAAACTGACACAAACGCATTTCAAATCAGTTTTACGAATTTTGCGACTGTGTTAAGTTGAACGGAGCAAGCAGAACAAAAGCAGAGAAAACAAAAGTAGTACACTGAGTAAAAAATTAAAATTAAAAAAATTAAAAATTAAAACTAAATCTTAAAAAAAAAATCAAATATCAACATCTCCAATGATTATTTCCATTTATGATTTTTGCCATTTACAAACATAAAAATTTCTTTATATTCGTCCATGGCAATTAAAATTTATTTTTTAAGTGTAGTGTTTTTTATTACAAATAATTTTGCTTGCAGAGCGATACGGTGTTGCTTGGTCAAATGCAGAACAGCAACTGACTTTGAATCGGTAAACAAGCAGCAAGCTTTCGGACATGTTGGTGTGAAAAAACGATCAAGCTACTATCGGAGTGAAAACACGATGACTCAAAAGAGTACTAGCTGCACATCTATGGTCTAGACACAAACCAAACCAAAAGTACCCAATATAGTTGATAATACTGGGTTGTAGCTTAATAGTGTTAAAAAAAAGTTGATTATTTTTTTTTTTCATTTGACGCACGATAAGGAATTTGGTTCAAAAACTTAACTGAATTTAATTGAGCGTGCATTGGTCTATAACATATCAAATATTAAGATACCATCAATATGTACTTATATAATTTAATTCCTATTTTATCTACTACCAAACTTCATAATTATCGATTTTCATGTCGAGAAACCAGTCGGCAATACTACTTTTGGGTGGGAGTTCCCACAGTGGGTGTGGCATCCTTTTCAGTTTGACTGTCGTTTGCCGAAATACATCGTAATGCTAAATCTCACTATGATCGTTAGTGCTTTGTAATAATTAGAATAAATATAATATTTAATATAATTCATATATATAAATAAAATAAATATTTTTCCGTTCCCGTGTTCCATTGAAATAAGAGTGGAAAGCTTCTCACAATCAGTGAGCTGAGATCTTTTTAGTTTTATACTCACTAATTGGGACCTATAGATTTACACCGATGCCGATTGCTCCGCTTTATCATGACTAATTATTCGATGGTGTCGCCGTCACCATCATCAAAAGAAATTTAAGGAGATCAGAGCTGGGAACAAGTCCATATTTTCATGTACAAGAGTCTACCATTTTCACACTACCCATTGCACCATTGACAACCAGTTGAAGTTGGCATAAATTAATGTCCTCAAAAATTCTAGAGAAAAGATATATTGTTCTCAATTTATCGATTTGTATGGGAGACACGGAAAAGTCGTAGTCATAACGCCCATTTTAAATCCCCAACTAAGATTTCAAAAAAAAAAATTAACTGACAAAATTTCATTTTAGTTAGACATGGCACAGTTATGGATTTCTGAAAACTAGAGAAATAACCAGTCCTTCCTAAACGGCCTATACGAATAAGATTTTATTTCACCTCAACATAGTTGGGGTATTTCACGATTGAAGTTTGCACAATGAGGCTCCACATACCCCTCTGGAGCCGTACAAAAAGTGCTCTTGATTTTTTAAAATTTTGTACACCACATTTTCGTCTCAATACCTACATTTGTAGATACGTACCATGGTAAAATAAGTAAGGTAAACGCACTAGGAATTGTTACAACAAACACAGGCAGTTTGTTTTTGTTGGGTGTCCATAATCTGTCAAATTTTCTTCATGTGTGTATCTACTGTAAAAGTAAACAAAAAAGTACACAAACAAAATGCATGTGAATTTGACATAAGAGAAACACCTAAGCAAGAAATATGTTGAAATCAGCTGTTCTAACGAGTTTACCTTACTCATTTTACCATGATACGTACGTATATGGGTGATTCCTTGGAAATAACGTTTTCTTTGTCCATCACGTTTATTTCCATGTAATTAAGGGACGGCAAATAAATAATCGCGTAATTTCAATACTTTTATGGTACACAAGATTTTCCACAACAATATTCTCACCTGCGTCGCGCTTATTCGATAGAAACATACAGAAACTAATGAAAATATCAGAACCGTGGCGTGTCCATTTCATAAAAATCAAGGTTTATACTATATTCACTCCCTCATTTCGCAGGATGGATTGATATTTTTTTATGGTCATTGAAATTGCCTAGATAGAGGATATTTTCATGTATTTACCGAGCGTAAATCTCCTATTTAGGCCCGACTAACAAGATCTAAACTTTGTCCACGCATTTTTGCCTAATATCGTACATTTACGTTTTACCGCTGTGGCGCCATTTTGGATGGGTATAAAGGCGCCCTCGCTGTGAGAACTCGACCATTGTATATCAAATGTTATGTTTACATCAATGGCTGACAGATTTATCCACATTGAATCGATTGGAGTGAAGTGTTTTCTTTACGAAGGTTAAGTCACAAAATTAGCAGTCAATACCATGGTACCGCTTTTTTATTGCGCAATATAATACTCGCCCTCCTAGTGACGAAATTTGTTCGATATTTAGTCATCGAAATGTGATTTTCAAAGGAAATTATCTCACGTCAATTTGGCATAGAATGAAGTCAATTTAAATATGAAATGTCAATACCGTGGATGTCAGAATCGTGGCAATTCTGAAAATTATAGTATAAAATATATTGATAAATGTTTTAAATTGTTGTAGTACAATAGATGTTGGTATACACTATAGTAGTATATATAAACAATAACTGTAAAAAAAAAACACATCCGAGGTATGTTAAAAACTAATAATTTCACCATCCGAAAAAACGTTATTTCCAAGGAATCACCCATATACGATTTTGTTTTTTAATACACCTGTCAACAATTTCCCAAAATAATTTCCAATTTTGTTTGTCATTGATTCTTGCTACAATTTTCCTCCTCTTCGAAGAATTGTATTAATATGGCATCTGGTACAATAGCACAATTCGAAAAACCACAAGCTGATGTTGGTGGTGATGGCGAACCTATTTCCGGGCCTATTTCCGAATTGGTAGCTACATATATAATTATCTATTTTTTAACGACATTCGCGATATTTTCGATACTTCCGTAATTTAATTTCTACCTCCAGCTTACATTTGTGCCAAAAAAGAAAATGGTCATGATGGATAAAAATGAATCTGTTGGCTCTATAGTACGCTTGAGTTTTAATGAAGTCGTCGATGTGGAAACGCAACGGGCGATTGATCTTAGAAGTCGTTTGCAGATCTACGAAAAACATGGTGGAGAAACGATAAATGTTACACCCAAGCCAATAAAGGTGGCCTTTGACACGGACGCATATAAGAAACTACAGTTGAAGACAAGAGCTATACCGCGGACGGCAAGTGAAGCAGAACATTCAAGGGGCACCACAAGTTCAGTGATAAGAGCTAGATCGAGCCGCGGTGTTGGGGTGCGATTTTCGATGGAGGACATAATAGCAGGGGCAAGGAAACTGAACAAACCGAAATGTTTTTTGTTAACAAAAATTATATAATTTTATAGGTCGGTAGTGAACGAATGCTCGTCGAAGATTTGGAGACTTCCGAAAGTATCGTTTCGCCTTTCATAGAAGAGTCTTCCAGCTCTTCTTTGTCTATCGAAGAAACTCTGACCCAACATCGTTTGCCTTTTATACGGGTGGTCTTGCGTAAAACTGAACTATTTCTCCTATATGAACAGCGTAGTTTGACGGCAATTAAGAATACTGAAGATGGCCACTTTGTTGAATTTGACAACAAACAGTATGATTATTTGACCATAGGACGTGGTAAGATTCGGAGGCGTTCTGATGGTGAGACCCAAACAGAAACTACTTTATTCAAATCGCGTAAAATCAACACGTTACGAAAAAGCACAACGGACAGAGGCAGCTATGTTTCCTATTTCGATATGTATGATACTTATAAATTTTTGGAAGACATGAGGCCCTCCTATTGGAAGGATCAGAAAGAAAAGGACGACTTGCAAACTGTTCAGCATCGGATGACACCAGAACAACAATTCGAGGCCATTGCGCAGATGCCGTCCTTTCATTGGGCTAGTACAGTAATGAAACGTGTGATAGCTGGCAACAATTTTGAAAATTCCTTACGTAGATATCGTAATATGGTCCCTATGAATCGTACGGTAGACAGTATCGATTACAAATATTCAATGATCAATTTGTTTGATATTAGTCCCTTTGCTGCTGATAACGAGCGAAGAGCTGTTTCCGATCTGAGTTTCTGCTACCGCAACAATGATATATTGGCAGTGGGTTATGGCATTTACTCTTATCAGGCAGCTAAAATGCCAACAACTGGAGAAGTTTGCATATGGAGTGTTAAAAACACCTGTGATCCAGAACGTTACTATAGCTATAACTATCCGGTCGTTGCGGTAGAGTTCTCGCCCTATATGCCAACTCTGTTGGCCATTGGTCTATTTGACGGAACCGTGGAAGTGCGTGATATAACCAATTACAATACACCACCAATAGCTGTATCACAACGCTCCACATCACCCGGCGTTGATCCAGTTTTAGCTATAAAATGGATCAAGTTGCCTGATTCCAGTGATGCTACCGAAATTGATCCTTTTATAGCCCTATCACAAGATGGTTCGGTTACACGGTATCGAATAATCAACAGTCCTTTTCTGCTGGGCGTAAAACAAATGGTATTGGAGAGAATCGAAGGTACACCCGAAGGATTGCAAGTGAACAAAAGTTTAGGCGATCGGCAGCAGGCGAATCCTCATCCTCAGGGTTTGAATTTGACAAAACATCCTTTGTTTCCGGATATATATTACATTCTAACAGATGAGGGTTGTGTTCACAAATGTTCTACAAATTATCAGCATCACTATCTGGAAGTATTAAAGACACATGACGGATCAGTGAATTCTATGGATTTTTCACCATGGTCGCCGAAATTGTTCTTAACATGTGGAAATGATTGGTAAGTTGTATAAGTAACTATGTCATATTATAGATGGAAATAATAGTCCTGCAATGAAAAGTGAAAGAAGATTAAACGACCTAATAAAATCCTTTTTAAGTACTGGATACATACGGGAAACCTATTCTTCTAACATACACTCTAAGAATCCCAGTAACCAAGTGGCAACGCCTAATGATTTAGTTCGCTCTACAGAATCATCAATGTAAAATGCCAAGTATGTGCTGACCTTTAGCCAAACACAAACAGTCTGCCAAAACAACGACTTAAGCTCTGGGAGATGAGAACGTATACACACGGAAGGAAAATTTTTACATCAAATCGATGATTAATGTGCATCACTTGTTCTTCATTGAATTAATGACAAATTTCGTTCAACTTAATTAAAATGGTATTCAGTTAGAAGATTGTGAGTTTCTTCACCTTTTTCGGCTTCATTGCGTTGATGATATTTTTTACACCAATCATCATCACTGGAATTTAGAAACAGTTAGTGGGGTCGATTTAAAAACAAATAAAGAGAAAAAGAAAACAACTGGTAGAAAATTTAAAATAAGTTCATAATGGAAAATAGTACAATGGACTGAAAATAATATCCACTCTGTGAGCATTTCTTGTGTGGTCCTATACCCTTTTCTTGTGAATTTTTTACAATGAAAAATAGTCCAAAGGAATTGGCTTCACATTACCAACCAATTTACATCAAAATGGTGATCAGTTTACATCGAATGGTTGACAAACTTACATCAAATTGATGACTACAATAATCTTATTGACGAAATATACACAGCAAATTTATGAAAAATTCACAGTAACTTGATGTAACGATGTCGTTGAATCAACATAAACTAGTGGAATGACGAAATGTTCTTCATCAATTCAATGAAATTTGTCGTAGGTTGGAAATGAGGAAAAGTTTCATCAAATTGGCAGAGGAATTCATAAATTTGATGAAGCTATTTCTTTCAGTGCATATATCACTGAAATTATGTTAATTTCAGTTGTCTATTTTTCTTGCCGATGTCGGTAAGGATGGAAAAGGGAGTGATTACTGGAGTTTAGCTGAGAGGACTCCGTGTTTTATGTTTAACTTTAAGGACTTTAAGCATTCAACTCCACAAAGGAAATGATATATTTAAAGTGTAAATTTCCAACTCGTCTCACACGCTGTATTTTTTAGTTATTTGGATGCAAATATAGAGGTGTTTGTAGCTTGTCGCAAATATACCATACTTGTGCCCAAACATATTGTGTTTGCTATTCAGTATAACATGTTTAAGACACAATGACTAATAGGCTATATTATATGTTTTTGAGACCCAAATGTGGTTTTGTTTGTTGAACACCGCTAAAAACAAAAACGCGACATACAACTAGGAAACAAAAAGTTAGCACATCTTTAATTCATCAAAACAATGCTTTCAAACATGTACATCTTTCCTGCAAAGCTGCTGGGGGCCATTATTTTTCAGCGTATACAATTTAATAACACAAACATCTCACTCCCAAGCCCAACCGGACAAATACGAAGCCACCAATAAAGACATAGATAACGTATTAAGTTACTTCTAACCATCATAGGAAGCACAATATAAAACAGTTTCACATAAAAACAGGACCAGGGAGATTCCAGATAATGGAGTTCGGCAGAAGTAGAGGCGTTTCAATTCAATATCGACGTGATTTCTAGCTACACAATAGCATTCTATTCACAAACAGAACTACACAAATATAACTATAAAAGAATTTATTTCTTATTGTTCTTATACTGAAAATCAAAATAAAAAATAAAAAAGGTGTCGACTTCCATCGAGAGTTATCGATAACGTCTACGCGAATACTAATTTGCAACCGTCTACACAAGACGACGTCGCACAGTATCGTGGGCGTGGCCAAACATGCTTGAACTCGATGTTAGAATTGATTTCATCGAAAACTATTTCATTAGAAAGAGTTTAAAAGTATTATTACGGTTGTCGTCGTCGGTATCGTTTTTATGTAAACATCACTTCGTTTCAACACCGTCGTAACTATCTTGTGACGACGTCGACTATTTATCGATGACTTATTGAAAACCCAAAAAAAGTTATCAATTTGATTGGACGAAAGCAGGAGGAAAACTATATTTTCTATTTGAATTTCAATTATTTAATTGGGTGAAAGTTATTGAAGTTCCTAAAAAGCCGTTCATTTTTCCAAAAATATGGACTCCGAATGAAAGTAATTGGATCTAGACGAACTATACAACCAGATTAGGTGCATGGAAGCGGCGAATTGGAGGGGCATGCATCCTTTACTGGGGCCCAAGAGCTGTATGTATTGCGAGAGAAAGAACGAAGTGGTAATTAAAGGCTTTAAATTGTACGTTTCATTACCAGCCGCTTGTTTGCCAAACAAGAGAGCAAAATGGAAAGAATAATTGCTGACCTGTAAGCACGCAAACCTGCCATGCGCCTAAAGTATACCCTTCCTATTGGAATGACGAAATGTTCTTCATCAATTCAATGAAATTTGTCGTAGGTTGGAAATGAGGAAAAGTTTCATCAAATTGGCAGAGGAATTCATAAATTTGATGAAGCTATTTCTTTCAGTGCATATATCACTGAAATTATGTTAATTTCATGTTGTCTATTTTTCTTGCCGATGTCGGTAAGGATGGAAAAGGGAGTGATTACTGGATTTTAGCTGAGAGGACTCCGTGTTTTATGTTTAACTTTAAGGACTTTAAGCATTCAACTCCACAAAGGAAATGATATATTTAAAGTGTAAATTTCCAACTCGTCTCACACGCTGTATTTTTTAGTTATTTGGATGCAAATATAGAGGTGTTTGTAGCTTGTCGCAAATATACCATACTTGTGCCCAAACATATTGTGTTTGCTATTCAGTATAACATGTTTAAGACACAATGACTAATAGGCTATATTATATGTTTTTGAGACCCAAATGTGGTTTTGTTTGTTGAACACCGCTAAAAACAAAAACGCGACATACAACTAGGAAACAAAAAGTTAGCACATCTTTAATTCATCAAAACAATGCTTTCAAACATGTACATCTTTCCTGCAAAGCTGCTGGGGGCCATTATTTTTCAGCGTATACAATTTAATAACACAAACATCTCACTCCCAAGCCCAACCGGACAAATACGAAGCCACCAATAAAGACATAGATAACGTATTAAGTTACTTCTAACCATCATAGGAAGCACAATATAAAACAGTTTCACATAAAAACAGGACCAGGGAGATTCCAGATAATGGAGTTCGGCAGAAGTAGAGGCGTTTCAATTCAATATCGACGTGATTTCTAGCTACACAATAGCATTCTATTCACAAACAGAACTACACAAATATAACTATAAAAGAATTTATTTCTTATTGTTCTTATACTGAAAATCAAAATAAAAAATAAAAAAGGTGTCGACTTCCATCGAGAGTTATCGATAACGTCTACGCGAATACTAATTTGCAACCGTCTACACAAGACGACGTCGCACAGTATCGTGGGCGTGGCCAAACATGCTTGAACTCGATGTTAGAATTGATTTCATCGAAAACTATTTCATTAGAAAGAGTTTAAAAGTATTATTACGGTTGTCGTCGTCGGTATCGTTTTTATGTAAACATCACTTCGTTTCAACACCGTCGTAACTATCTTGTGACGACGTCGACTATTTATCGATGACTTATTGAAAACCCAAAAAAAGTTATCAATTTGATTGGACGAAAGCAGGAGGAAAACTATATTTTCTATTTGAATTTCAATTATTTAATTGGGTGAAAGTTATTGAAGTTCCTAAAAAGCCGTTCATTTTTCCAAAAATATGGACTCCGAATGAAAGTAATTGGATCTAGACGACCTATACAACCAGATTAGGTGCATGGAAGCGGCGAATTGGAGGGGCATGCATCCTTTACTGGGGCCCAAGAGCTGTATGTATTGCGAGAGAAAGAACGAAGTGGTAATTAAAGGCTTTGAATTGTACGTTTCATTACCAGCCGCTTGTTTGCCAAACAAGAGAGCAAAATGGAAAGAATAATTGCTGACCTGTAAGCACGCAAACCTGCCATGCGCCTAAAGTATACCCTTCCCTGGAACACTCCTGCAAGACATCCTTTTTGTAACCGCTGCGAACCCTATATTCTAATTTTGTTACTCGATCATTCAAAAATAATGTCTGGAATTTTTTTTTAATTAAGACCAATAACTAAACCAGGACGGAAAGATTCAATCGAATCACCTATATTCTTATATTTGGGACAAAAACCAAAGAGAGTAAGTAGGGAAATCCAAAAAGAAGAGCACACAAAAACAGTAATAAAAGACAGATTTAAAGCAACTAAAAAAGGCAAAGTAAAAACCAAGAAAAATGTTAACGTGTCTCCAAATCAACTGAAGGACACGCTCACTTCCCATGTAGCCGGGAATTAAAACACATTCTATAATTTCTGCTGCTGCGAACCGAACCCTACCAAAATTGGCAGCATACATTTTAACGTCGTTTCAAATCGTGGTACAACATTGTTGAAATTGGAGCAAGGCAACGCGTGTCCTTAAAGTATCATGTTCAAAGAAGTGCTCATTAAAACATGCTATATGACACTAACATTTTAAAATTCACCAACGTATTTTCAATAGCATAAATATATCTGAATTCAAATGTCGTTGGACTCAAAATGATTACATTTGCTAAATTTTTAGTTTTAAAAAGATTGTTTTTAGAATAAATTTTTCTATAAAATTTCTATACTGGATATTATAGAATGTATTATAGAATTCCAAACCTCTCCGCAGCTGGAATTAACTAATTTGAAAATAACATACTTGTAGCTAAAGCCCACAAAAAAAAAATTTAAGTCTTCGTTTTCCATACATGGGTTTTCTTAGTTTGCATTACTTTATCTAATGCAAATGCAAAAGAATTACCATTGTTCACAATGGCAATTAAAAAATGTTCTCTCTGCAGTTACTCAGGCAATGCACATGCAGGTTGTGGAATCGAATGCCAATTGTAATGAAATTTGGGAATGCTTTTAATTGTTTTGAATTTGTTTGACTGCTGACTATTCTCTTTTCAAAGTGTTTTATATGTAGAGGTTCGTAGCTTGGATTGGAATAGGACTCATAGTACTTTCAAATTCATAAACCCGTACTGTATAAAATATTTGAAAAACCAAAGGTGCCAGATATGAAGGAAAAGCTTTGAAAATAAGTACAATTGCCAATGGCATTAACACTTTTTTGCATTTGTATTTCTTATAATTGTCATATAATTAATGTGCCCATATATGACTTTAGAATACGTTTTATGGAATTTTATTGTGTAAATAGTTCATTTTAGTTTTGAGCGTATTTCGATATAGCGAGCAATTACTTCGATATCTAAAAACTTTGTCCACAGAAATAGAGTCGTTTCAAATACGAAATACGTTTCAAATACGAAATACGTTTCAAATACGAAATACGTTTCAAATACGAAAACGACGTCGTCTTGTGTCGACGAAGACAACCTTATCGGATTTTGAAGCTAATGTAATAGGTCAATGTTTTGTTATCGCTTAAAGTCATGTAATACGTGTATGCTCTTCCAATGGTTCAAAAGCATTTTTTTTCATAAACGGTGATACTCAATTTGTTAGAGCTACGTTATTTCAATATGGCAACACTGTTCTTAGACACAAATATTACCGATATCAAATTTGCCCTCTTCTGTGTACCAGAAGAAACACGTAATTTTTTTAAATCATTGTATTAATTGGTTGTGGCCGTCGGTGGGGCAATGGTAGTGTGCGTGGCTCTTGTGCATGAGAACGTGGGTTCGATCCATGCTCAGGCTACCTTAAAATTCTACCGACGGCGTTTAACTCGCTTAGTGACGGCGACACTATCGGGTACTTAGCCACGAAAAGCTTCTCAAAATACCGTTCAGAATTGGTGTAAACTTGTAGGTCCCAATCAGTGAGTGTAAAACTAGAACGCGCATAGCTCACTGGATTGTGAGAAGCTCTCCTAAATCTCTTCATGGGATGTAACGGCAAACCATTTATTTATTAATTTTTATTACATACATGGGGAAAATTAAATATATGACAATTATAATTTGTTGTTTAAGTAGAATTTCCCCTCCAAATGCACATTCAAAAAACTTTCAATACCATTGGCAATTGTACTTATTTTCAAAGCATTTCCTTCGTATCTGGTAATTTTGTTTTTCAAATATTTGATACAGTACAGGTTGATGAATTTGATGATACTACGAGGCAATATCTATCGAAGCCACAAACCTCTACATATCGAATATTTTAAAAACAGAATTGCCAGCTGTTAACAAATTCTAAATAATTAAAAGCATTCGAATGTTTCATTACAACTGGCATCTGATTCCACAACCTACATTTGCATTGTCTGAGCAAGTGTTTTAATTGTCATTGCGGACAATGGTAATTCTTTTGCATTTACATTAGATAAAGTAATGCAAATTAAAATCCAATTGAAATTAGAAAAACCAATGTATGGAAAACGAAGACTTACAATACATATTCCAAGTTTTTGTGGTTTTTATCTACAAGTAGGTAATTTTAAAATAACTTAATATCAGCTGCGGAGAGGTGTGGAATTATATAATACAAGCTTATATCCAGTATAGAAATTTTATAGAAAAATTTACTTAAAAAATTAATTTTTGAAAACTAAAAATTTAGCAAATGTAATTATTTTGAGTCCAAAAAAATTTGAATTCAGATATATTTATGCTATTGAAAATACGTTGGTACGTTGGCTGATAAGGTGCATGCATCAGCTCATTAGCAAAATTTGGTTAGATGAAGGTGACCCGACTCTCTGTGCCAACTACCGTGGAATAAGCTTTTATCCATGGCATATAAGGTTCTATCAAGCACAATGTGCGAAAGACTAAAACCAATCTTTGCTGACCTGATTGGACCATACCAGATTGGCTTTGGGCCTGGAAAATCGACAACCGACCAGATTTTCACGCTACGCCAAATCCTGGAGAAGGCCCATGAAAATAAATTCAACACCTATCATCTATTTGTCGATTATAACACGGCCTTCGATAGCCCGATACGGGGGAAACACTACGAAGCAATGTCTAAACTTGGCATTCCTGTAAAACTCATACGCCTTTGTAGGTCGACCCTGACGAACACTATCCCCAGTGAAAGTTGGTAAGGATCTTACCGAACCTTTCGAAACTAAGCGAGGCCTCAGACAAGGTGGCACCCTATCGTGCGATTTCTTTAACATTGTAATAGAGATTATTCTGAGAAAAGCTGCTGTCAACATGAAAAGCATCAAAAGTCACTTGCTGCTCGCGTATGCTGATGATATAGATATCATCGGACGCACAATTAGAGAAGTTACTGCGGCATTTTCGAGAATTGACAAATAGTCAGGAAAAGTGGGTCTGACGGTAAATGACGACAAGAAAAAATTAATGGTTTCAACGAGCAGGGCCTCCACGTAATTATATCAAAGCGTGCACGTTGATAACCGTTATAACTTCGAGATAGTTGACGAATTTATATACTTCGGATCTGACGTAAACAAAAACAACAACGCCAGCCTTGAGATCAAGTGGAGAATTGTGCTTGCGAATAGATGTTATTTTGGGCTAAGCAAGCACTTTAGAGATAAAGCCCTCTCTCGAGTTACAAAAGTCAAACTATACCAGACTCTCATATAACCTGTCTTGCTTTATGGCGCAGAATCATGGGTCTTATCGCAAGCAGACGACACATCTCTAGGAGTCTTCGAGAGAAAAATACTCCGAAAAATTTATGGCCCTATAGTGCATAACGGCGAGTATCGGGGACGCATGAACCATCAGCTGTATGAGCTGTATCTTGTCATCGATATAGTTGAGCGGATCAAAACAACGCGATAGCGCTGGGTAGGCCCATAGAATAACACATACGTAGAAGGTTTTATTCGCTCAATAAATTAAACGTCATAGGTACGATGGAAATTACACAGTGGAGGGTGGAAAATATGGGTTCAATAATACCAGATGGTGGCAATAGTATACAGCGATCCACAAAGGAACTACACCCGAATTTCGTGTTTTTGTGGCAAACTAGTTGTGTTAAATACAATACAAATGAATACCAACGTTAAAAGTCAACAAAAAAGTGCAAAATGCATTTAAATTTTTCAGTTCTACACCAAAACGACAGGAAATAGTTAAGTGAACATATTTTGTAACTCCACCTGGTGTATGTAAATTTTAAATTTAATTTGCTCTCATTTCCACAGACCTACCGAGAGAGTGTGAAATGAAACGTCAGATGAGAGAATAAGTTCTTCTATAGTATGTGTTATTCTATGGGTAGGCCATGTCAGTAGAATTGATGAAGAGGTTTTCGAAACCGAACTCGAAGGAAGACCAAAAATAGGAACACCAAGACTATGCTGGAGGGATCAGATAGACGAATCCCTGCGTAAACTTGGTATTGCTAAATGGAGAGATAAATCAAAAGATCGAACTGGTTGGCGAAACATGTTATCTTCGTTTTGTAAGGTCCCTGAACCCTCGCTGTTGTTCGAGACCGTATAAATAAGTAGGAATTTTAAAATATTAGTGTCATATAGCATGTTTAATGAGCACTTCTGTGAACATTATACTTTAAGGACACGCGTTTCGCTGTTCTAATTTCAACAATGTTGTACCATGATTTGAAACGGCAGCGGAAATTATAGAATGTGTTTTAAGTCCCGGCTACATGGGAAGTGGGCGTGTCCTTCAGTGGATTTGGAAATCCGTTTATATTTCTCTTGTTTAAAATAAATAAATAAATGGTTTCCCGTTACATCCCATGAAAGGATTAGGGAGAGCTTCTCACAAACCAGTGAGCTGTGCGCGTTCTAGTTTTGCACTCACTGATTGGGACCTACAGTTTTACACCGGTTCCGAACGGTATTTTGAGAAGGTTTTTCATCGTTAAATACTCGATAGCGTCGCCGTCACTAAGCGAGGTGACCGCCGTCGAAAGAAATTTAATCCAACCCAACGTACTAATGCACAAGAGCCGCGCACACCTCCATTGCACCACCGACGGCCACATTTCTCGTGGTTGCTTCTAAAATTTATTTGCGCAAAATGGCTTTGGCCTACGGCAACTCCTTCCATTTTTAACCGCCCCTATTGAGAAACCACGACTCTGTGAAGATATCAAAATAAAGCACACAACAAACCACTGCGGCTGTAGTGCAGGAATCTTGTCGTACCCAAATCGGAATATAGTTATTTAGCTAGTGTTGGAATAACAGGCTTCATTACGATTCGCGAACTTCGACACGGTTCACGAACGACAGCTGCATAAGCGTCGCTTGTGCTTAATATATTTTTCAATAGCAATATAGTCAGGATGGTGTCTTACAGATACTCTGATTATTTCGATCTCACTATTCGCAAAACTACATTCGTACCTAAAAAAGAGGAAGCATTTACATCTGGGAAAGCTTACTCCATCCTAACTTAACCCCTCTATACTCTTAAGAAATAGGGATAAATTTAATAATTTGAATTTAACATCTGATTAGAGTTTTAAAATGTTCCACTTTAGGCGCATACGAATTTGGATCGAAGGCATGTTTAAGCCGTTGGTAACTTTGCAAAATTCCTTTGGTCCATATCAATGGGCCGCTTGGAGTCGTACCCATTCTACCATCATAATGGCGCTGAATCGAAAACAATGCGAGATATGGGATTTGAGGCGTAGTATTTTGAAACCAGTGTCAACGCACTCGTTGGCATCATCTTACAATACAATGGCGCTGTTAGTGAAGTTAATCAAATTATGTACTCCACTTAATTTGATTTATTTTTTCAGATTTTCCCGTGATGGCAATTCTATTGCCATTGGCAATGAACGCGGTATGGTGTTCCTAAACACCCTGGATGATATGCCGTTTCCGCCGCATTATCAATATGACTCTTTGGAGAAAACCATATTCATTGCAGTGGCCAATTATCCCGATCTAATGACTGAACTGAAAAGTTTGGGATACTTTGGTTACCCTCACAAAGCATTTGTTATGCCACCGTAATAACTGTTGAAATATTTGTGTTACAATTAATTTTTGATGTGTACGAAATATTTAATTGATTGTTTAATTAAATGGAAACAATACATGACTCATGACTGCTGTGTGATAAAAAATGCAATATTCTTAACTCTGCTGCAGAAAACCTCTTATAAATCAATTGTACAATTAAATTGAAATTGCAATTAAACATTCATTATATTCCGGACAAACAATCAGTATAGAGGTAAATTTATAGAGTAATGACGTATAGAGACGCCAACTCTCTCAGTAAATTGATGACATTTGGTGTATTGCAGGTGGGCGGTTGGATGTTGGATAGTAGTGCTCTAATAATACCAGATAGAGGCAATGGCTCAAACCATCCAACAATAAATCATCAACTGCATTTCGTTTTGTACACCACAAATATATACTAACAATAAAATATAACAAACAAGTCCAAAATACGTTTAAATTTCAAAGTTTTTCATCAAAACTACACGCCAATTTTTGTAATTCCACCTGGTGTATGTCAATTTACGTCAAAAAACTGTCTATCGTGAAATGTCAGATGAGAACAATGGCAGCTCTATATGTCATCACTGTATGGGTAAATTGGTTTCAATAGATATTTTTCTATCCTCTCATATGTAGATTTTTGTCTGCCAAAAATTGTCATGCATATAACATTTAGTTTAATTTCAATTATTCATGTGTCATTGACTTCAGTTGTGATTTGACAATTTTGTTGTTAAAATGTCAAAACAGTTTTTGTGTGTTTCGGATTCAGATTTCAATAATGTCGTTCGTGTTTGAATATATTGTAACAATGAATAATTAAGCGACTAGACTAAGCTGACAAACAAAATGGCTAACAGATTATGATATTTAGGATGCAATTCTAATTATTGAAACCACATTTTTGTAATCATATATATCGTATTTAGTATAATTTCCGTTTGTTTGTGGTGGTGTGTTCAATATTAACTCCTAATGTGAATGGAATATGGTGGTTCAAATTTCTGCAAGTGACGTGTGTTCATCACAGTGAATAGATGCAATTCGTCAATACTCAATTTAAAATAAAGTTAAAATGGAAAACATTTGATTAAATAGACAGCAACAGCAACACCATTAATGATTAACCAGGGTAAACCATTGATTTTTTTCTCTTTCCTCGTTGTACCTGCAACTTATATCTGTCATTAGACAACTGTCAACTTTTGATCAAGATGTGATATTTTGTTGACAATTATTGTACACTAGTAAGTTTTTTAGAACCTAAAAAAAATTACAGTCGATGGCACAATGTTATTTGAATTTGAATTTTATGACCGATTTTGTTAGCTTTTAGTTAATGAATGAGAAATTCATACTACAAGCTTACAAGGTCAGGAATATTTTTGCAATTGAAAAATGTATTACGATTGATGATCCACCGATGGTATCAATTCAGGCACAGTGGTTAGGAATCCGATGACGAACTTGTCACGTAGTTTGAAACTAGTCATGCCAGTGAGTGTGTTTAACTGAATTGCCTATTATTTTTAACAAAAACCAACCATTTTTCAATTAGAAAAATGTTCATGACCTTGTTTTCTTGCAGTATGAATTTCTCATACATTAACTAAAATCTAACAAAATCGATCATAAAATTGAAATTGAAATAAACGTAACTGACGCTAGCCCGGTCATCAAAAAGCTATACCTCGGAAAAATACAACCCTGTGTTATAGATTAAAACTCAAAAGATAAAAGAATAAGAGTAATTTCAATTGAAGATCGTGGAAAACTTTATATATATGTAAATATCTTAATTATAAATCTTAATAATAAATTCGTCATATTTCTTTTTAATTGCAGAACCTGCACTAGACGGCCACAATGAGAATTAACTCCCCGACTACCACAATCTTCTCCAGACGAGTGTTTCAACTTATAATTATAGACCATTTTCGAAACAAAAATTCACAAATTTTTTTTATCAAAACACCTGTAATTTAATTCTAACAGTGTCTTTATCTACAATTATCAATAAATAATTTCAAACACACTTCAAAATATTCAAATCAGCAATGAATAAAAATTATTGCAGTAATGAAACAAATTCATTACAACAATGACTCAAATTCGTTGCACCAATGCAACAAATTCATTGTTGTAATGAAACAAATTCATTGCAGCAATGAAGCAAATTCATTGCAGCACTGAAGCAAATTCATTGGTATAATGAAACAAGTTCATTGCACCAATGAAATAAATTCATTGCAAGAACGATACTTATTCGTTGCTACAATGAAAAATATTCATTGCAGAACGAAACAAATTCGTTGCAATAATGAAGCAAATTCATTGCAGTAACAACCATACGTTCACCACAGTAACGAATAATTTTCAGTTGATGAACACATTTTCATAGCGGGAATGAAACTGTACGTTAGCTCACTTTCGATGACAAAAGTTGTTGGGGTGATGAAAATTTTCATCCCTGTCATGATGCTTTTCCGTTCAGTGTATATTACAAAAGGATGATAACAAACATTATGAATCTGATATACTAAACCCTGACCCCTCGAAAGCAACAAATTATTCTCTATGGAAAAAGACGGGTAAAATCAAAAACAGCAGAAAATTAATCACACTATAAGAAAAAAATATAACTTTCAGGATAAAAACTAACGATGAAAAGGCTGCTAGATTTGCACCTCCCTGTAAGAGGTATTTACTCCAAATGAATTTGGGTCCAAAAATGCTGATGTCCAATCTCCTGAATCAAACGCATCAACTTAATTTTCCCATAAGAAAATTCGCAAAATCTGAAGTAAAATATGTCGTACGTAAACTCAAACCTATTAAAGCTCCAGGATATGATATCTTGCAAAATAATACCTCCCTCTCTCTCTGAACGTATGTTCATAACGCATGTATCTCTCGTTGCTTTGTACAACCTCAATGGAATGTTTCGGAAATCGCAATGATTTTCAAACCGGTAAAATCTACCGAAAATCTATCCTCATACCGCTCAATCAGTTTACTACCAATTCTCGGTAAAGTCCTAGAGTCTCTCTTTCTGAATAGACTTATGCACATTATAGATACGACAAAACTGTTTCCGAACCATCAATCCGGGTTTATGAAACAACATGGTAGCATAGAACAAGTTCACAGGCTCGCGGAAAGGATAAATCAGTCCTTTGAAAGTACTGCACAGCAGAGATGCTCGATATCGCTCAAGCATTTGATAAACTTTGGCATATCTTACTATTCAAATTAAGGAAAATGCTTCCCATAAACTACTGTCTCTTTCTCAACTCATATATTCGCAATAGATATTTCTAAAGTATAAAAAGAAACTACACATTAAAGAAAAATGTGGGTTGAGCCGCTAATTGCTCCTCAATTATCCGTGTTTGTCAGATTAATCTCTAGCGACTACTTCTTAATTGCGTATCCAGAAAATCAGGATCGTCGTAAAGAAATTGAACTCAAATATTATAACTAAAAGGGAACAACGAATTCGAGAGACGATCGATGAAAAAAAATATGACAAGCTAGAAAACAGGATTTGGCAAAATCAAATGTAACGTGTTTTTTTTACAGGTTTACAGTTTTGAGTTAGTAACTGACTTAACAGCTGATAGTTGCATTTTTTTTAGTATAGTTCGCCATTTCATCATGGATAGACTTACGCGTGAGCAACGCTTACAAGTTGCTGAAATTTTCTATCAAAATAATGGTTCTGTTCGTCAAACTTATCGTGTACTTCGTCCATTTTATGGTAGTCGTAATCGTCCATCAGAGCGGCTAATTCGGATAACTATGAATCGTTTCACCAAGTTTACTCTAAACGATAATGTGCCTCCCATAAGACGCTACACAGTGCGCACCGAACAAGCTATAGCAGCTGTAAAGCAAAGAGTTGAGTAGGATGTACATCAATCAATTCGGTGCCGTTCTCACCAAATCGGGATGCGTCCATCCACTTTATGCAGATTTTACGAGAAGATATTTTTGATTACGAGCTTGTAAGATTCAATTTGTTCAAAAATTAAAGCCAAACGACCATCGTTTGCGCCGCAAATGGGCTGAAACACAAATTTATATTGATTTCGAGTTTGCATACAAAATTTTATTCAGCTATGAAGCCCATTTTTGGTTGAATAGGTACATGCTATGCAAACTTGTTGCATTTGGAGTAAAGATAATCCACAATATTTTGTCCAAAAACCATAACATCCAAAGAAAATTACTGGTTGGTGCGCTTGATTGGCCGGAAGGGTCATTGGTTAATACAAGGTATTTCAAAAGAAGTCATCCGATGTTGTTTGGCTCTCATTATTATTTTTTAAATGAAAAACTTGGATTCTGTTTTTTGATTATGTTTATTTGAACCTTTAGAATTTTATTGGTTAAGTTGAGAAGATGATATCGGTTAAATGGGCGCCGTCACAATTGATTACCATACGGGCTCGTTTTATGGCATTTTTGTCCATAATGATTTTAAAATCATAATGAGCGATGAGGCTCATTTCCACCTCAGCGGGTACGTGAACAAGCAAAACTATCGCTTCTGGGGCACCGAAAATCCACGAGTGATGCACGAGGAGCCATTAAACCCGCTCAAAGTGACTGCATGGTACGCTGTTCACGCTGGAGGAGTCATCGGGCCATTTTTTTTCAAGAACGTCACCAGTGGTCAAACGTCACCAGTCGACGTTTCCGCAATTCGACGAATTAGGACTGGGGGATATGTGGTTCCAAATGGACGGAGCAACGGCACAACCGATATACTGAAGGCGGCGTTTCTGGGTCGCCTCATCTCTCGTTTTTCACTGGCCCGCAAGATCGCCCGATTTAACCATTCCATACTCTTTTTTGTGGGGATTTTTGAAGTCACGTGTTTACGTAAACAAGCCCGAGACCCTGGAAGCCCTCAAGGTCAACATTCGACACGAGTGCGAGAATCTGTCGGCCGAAGTGATGAAAAATGCCATAAAACGAGCCCGTATGGTAATCAATTGTGACGGCGCCCATTTAACCGATATCATCTTCTCAACTTAACTAATAAAATTCCAAAGGTTCAAATAAACATAATCAAAAAACAGAATCCAAGTTTTTCATTTAAAAAATATAAATGAGAGCCAAACAACATCGGATGACTTCTTTTGAAACACCTTGTACATTGATGCATATATACATGGTGTTCCATTACGTCCCATGAAGAAGCCTTGCGCTGTCTAGTTTTAGACTCACTGATTGGGACTTATAGATTTTACAGCGGTTCCGAAAGGAATTTTGAGAAGCTTTTCCATGGCTAAGTACTCGATAGTGTCGCGAGGTGACCACCGTCGAAAGAAATGTAAGGTGGTCAGAGTAGGGATCTCATGTACAAGAGCCGCACACAATACCCATTGCACCATTCATTGGTGCACATGTCTTCAAAAGTGATGATGGGCAAAATGTTACTGTCAACGGGGAACGGAATAGAGAAATCGCTACCTTAGAACAACAAGGTTCTAACTGACAATTTTTGATAAAATTATCTGAATATTGCCTCGTACTAAATTGTTGTAATTAATTTTGTTGACTAATATTGTCCCGTTTGTATTTAGGCCTATCTGCAACAATTTGAACAAACACACTGGAACACTAGATGCTGTCTGTTTATCCCAAAAGCTAGTAAAACCGAGCACTAAGATCGGTCACGTGAAAAATTATTGACGCAAAATTATTGACCAGCAACATATCAGTGATAATGGACCAGCAACATATCAGTGATAATGGACCAGCAACATATCAGTGATAATGGACCAGCAACAAATCAGTGATAACGACAATATTTGTCTCGGTTTCTTTTACACTAAAACTCTATTTTTGTTCAGAAATTGAGTGACAGTAAACAACATAGATTTTATTTTCCTTCAATTGTATTGGTCGTTGCATTTTTCTTAGCAACAGTAAAATGTTGCTCAATACATGTCGCTGATATTACGCGTGAACAATTTAGTGCAGGGTTTCAATGTTCCAGGCAGATGTTCTTTGACCGCCATTTCTATTTGATTGACATTAGTCAGTTTGTATTTGACAGTTGTGCAGAGCAGTCGATAACAATTCATTATGCAGTGTTGAAGTTATTAAAACATTTTATCTAAATTAAATAGTCGTTCAAAAACGCGAAGAATTTTGCGGGAGTATTTGATTTAAATAATGTCCCGAGCAAGTCAAGCATTCAGCATATTGTAAAGAATTTTTAAACGTTGTGTACACTGGGAGATAAAGTGAATTCTGGTCAGACTCGTAGCATACGTTCGGCACAAAATATTGCTGCAGTGAGATACAAAGTCGATGAAAGCCCAGACGCTCCACTTAGACACCGTGCAGCGTTCAAAATATTCCAAAAAGATTTGCATTTATACCCGTATAAAATTCGACTGGCTCAACAACTAATGGAAAATGCCCACATGCGCCTGGAACATAAAAAACACCCTGCACTACGCTTGCCAAAATATTTCGTCGATATCCCGCAGGTATTTTTTTGTATGAAGTTTTGAAAACTTGCACGTGGAATTTTGATCTTAAAATGGGCCTTAGCTAGAGAGCGAGAGAGTTTGATTCTTGTCAGTTCAATGAACTTACAAGTTTTTACTTGAGACATTTTTGTCAGAGAAGAAATAACATTGAAACATATGGTTTATGTAGAGGCGCGTGCGTGACACGAATTTGCCGTGTCTCGCTTGAGATTCTCTTACCTGGTCTTCGGAAAGGTATCTATGGTCAGAAATCAACTTTTTGAGACAACAGCTGTTAAAAATTACGAGTCGCGTTGCGTTCTTTCAAACTTCAAGGGTAATTTGAAGCAAAATAAGCTCTGCAGCTTGTTTTATTGAAAGGAGCGTTAAATTTCCTATAAAATTGCTTCAGAAAAAAAATCCGACCATAGACCAGGTCACATATGTATACTTGTTGTATATTTAAGTGTTCATTACGAAAGAGACCATATCAAAGTAAATTTCAAAAAATGTTTTAGTTCTGAGGTTGCCAAAAATTAATGTTTTTGACTTCCATTATGCGGAACCTATTACAATTTTACTCGTCACTGTACATGTATCAAATATAATTAAGTAACAGGCGGTACGAATTAAATTGCCATATTATTTTTTCGTTTCCTAGAAATTAAGTAAACGGCGCTGTTGATTATAAAGTCGGATTTTAGTTAATTTATTTAAAACCCTTGTAAACACTCATTGTTTAAAAAGTAATACCTATTATTAAAATAAGCTAAATGAAAAAAATACTTGTGGATTGTGGCTTCTTTGAAAATTGATTTATGCAACAAATTTCTAGGTGATCAAATTTAAGTTCTTACAGTTCCACAAGGCTCATAGAATTTAAATTTATATTTAAGAATACATAAAACTTCCAGTAAAACAAGAATCGAGTGATTATTCAAATAACTGCACGTAACGAAAACTCAAAGTTTCAGAAAACATATTACAGAAAATCGCTTAGAGTAATAATTATATATTCATATCGAGTTTTCTTGCCAACTACTTATGTGAAGCAAATGCGATGAGCATAAATTAATCCATGAGAAAAACGGGTGGTTTACATGCAGATATGTGAGGTTATGAAATTTTTTTCTGGGCCAAACCAAGAAAATGTTGTGATATATTCATGAGACTTTAATGTTTGCAGTGATGGTTTGAATAATATTCCAGTAGCAGAAATGCGACGACGTTTTTACAATAGGTCTGCTAATATGCCTTCAGAGGTAGTCTGTTGACATTCTAATATGGATTTTTCTAGAAGACAAGTCATTTCTTTCTTTCGTTTCCTCTTAGACAGACAAAAAAATTAGGTACTCATTAATATCTCGCTCCTAACAGGACACCTGGAAACAGACCTCCTCCAGGTGTTGTCTAGTATATACAAACTTCCCATCCTTAAACATCCTCATTGCCACACACAGAGGAGAGATTAGTTGTCACAACCATATTTACAGCCAACTAAAATTTGGCGGTTCCTTGGACTATCACATTATTTAGTTGTGATTACCAATAATGGTGTTCCGTATCATCAAATATTGTGCATATCAATTGATTTACAATTCAGTTTTGGTTGCAAGAACTAAAATATTTAGTTGCAATCACAGCAACCAGAAATAAATGTGATCTGTCAATCGAGTTTTAGTTCTAGCAATCAAATTATCCTGTAGTAGTGAATATTCTGTTAGTTGGATCAACGAAAAATTTAAAAACTAATTCGGTTGTACCAAATAATATTTGGGCATGCTCAACGAATTACATGAATTTGATGGCGGTCACAACCATTTGTGGAAGCCTTATCCATGTTGAATTTTATAAAAAAACCCACCCGTAAAAACATAGTTTTCGACTATAAATTCTTTATATATGACCACGCCCATTTGTCCAATCCCACCCATATTTGCAGCAGATCTATCACCTAACCAACATATCCAATTTTGTTCAAATACCGTTTAAAGGCGCAGAAATAATGGATTTTTAATTTGTGATTTGTATGGGAGGTACCACGCCCCTTTATCCAATCCCGCCCATATTTTGATGGTTTATTTTTGTCGTCGCTATTAGTTGGCCTGCCAAGTTTCGATTTGGATCACGGGAAAAGGGTTAAAGATTAATCCAAAATTTTTTCGGTGCGGTGCATACATACATGCATACAGACAGGTGAAGTTCAGAAAGAAAAATCTAAAAAAAAAATATTTTTTATTAAAATTATTTATTTTATATTTAAATAATATAAACAAAATTATTATTATTTGTAACTAGGGTTCGTATTTAGTGGGTAATGGGTTATCCATCCCCATGTTTGATCGAAAATTTGAAAAAATTAGAAAAAAATTGTATATCTTTTCGAAAAATAATTAATTTTTGATGGTTTCTTAGGGTTTTCCGTAAAGTGGTCCAATTCGTATGGATTTTTGTTATCGCCAAAATAACTGAATTTATATACTAAAAAAAGCTATAACACCGAAACGGTGCGTCCAACTGAGAAAATAATAAATTTGTTACCTCCATTCCTTCTGGTTTTAGCCATTGAATGCCTCTCATACGGCATCACTTAAACTCCGTTCAGCTAACAGTTTTAAAATAAAAAATCGCTAAACCACACATAAGTATATGCTAGCGAGTTTTAAAAAAAATAAGTGATGCCGTATTAAAGACATCCACAGGTTAAAGCCTCCTCAGGAGGTAACAAATGTGTAATTTTTGCGATTGGACGCAACGTTTCCGAGTCATTTTTTTAAATTAGCGATTTTCACATTTTGGTAATTTTTTGCAAAAAAAAAACCATTTCATGCGATTGGACCACTTTATGAAGACCCCTTAGAAACTTGTAATATACAGTTATTTTTTCGATTGGACGCTCCGTTTCCGCGATATTGGTATAAGTGCGTTTTAGCGATTTTTGATTCCAGAAATTTTACATTTAGCAATTTTTTTAAAATAAAAGCGATGCCATATTCAAGATATAAGTTAAAGTCTCAGAAAGAGGTAAAACAAATATTAGTTTTACAATTGGGCGCACCGTTTCTGAGTTATAGACATTTGTTTATTTTATCGATTTTCTTATTTTATCGATTTTTGTTTAAACATTTTTCATATTTTTGTTCAAAAATGGGGATGCGGTTACCCTTGATAACCAATTACCTATCGCCGTAGGTAATGGGTAAAGGCCGCTTAGCCATTCCCGATGTGTAATGGATAATCAGGCAGGGTAAAATCCCATCGTCGTGGGTAGCTACTCATTATTTCCCCATACCCTGTGGGTAATGAGTAAACGTTCATTCCGTTCATGTATCGGATACATATGTTCGTAGGTGGGGGGGGGAGGGGGGGTTAATACGAACCCTGTTTGTAACCATATACACACAGTTATAATTTAAAAGTATCATATGTATGTTGAACTTAATTTGTGTCATCCACAGTAATATTTCCTTCAGACAAGTTTCCACAATGTTCTCCATGCGTTTGTGAAGGCGTCAATAAATTTATGGTAATACTAGTAAAATAAAAAAATACATGAGATTCAGAATTCAGAAACTAGTGCGGTGAGATATATCAACTGGTTATATCCGCCTTGTCGATAACAGTCAAATATACATGGCCTTTAAAGACCATTTAATTTCGAATAGAAAAATGTATGTCGGGGTCTATACGACGATATAAAATGTGTATACGTATGTATGTATGTTTACTTACCATATAATGGGTTTTTCAACGGAGACGCTACAAAAATAAATCGATAGGGACAGCAAACGACGCTATATTTTTTCCCGCTCTTTTGACATTTCTCTTCAGCAAGGTTTGCCATTTCATCATGGAAAGATATACGAACCAACAACAAGTCGAAATTATTAAAATTTACTACCGAAATTTGGAGTCAGTGTCCTCAACTTTAAGAGCGCTACGTCCAATTTCTGAATTTCATTTCTGGCTGCGTGGATTCGTCAATAAGCAAAATATGCATTATTGGTCAGACAGCAATCCACACGTAATCCACGAAAAAAATACGGTTTGGTGCGGTTTATGGGCCGGCGGCGTCATTGGGCCGTACTTCTTGCGTGATGATCAAGACCGGCACATTACTGTGAATGATAACCAAATATTTTTGGCCCCAATTGGATAATATGGACTTGGAGGACATGTGGTTCCAACAGGAGGGTGCCACAAGCCACACAGCGAATGCCACAATCAATTTATTGGAAACCAAGTTTGGTGAACGTGTTATCTCACGAAGTGGCCCAGTCGATTGGATTATTTCCTGTGGGGCTAGATTAGATTATTTATAGATTATTTCTGTGGGGCTACGTCAAATCTATGGTCTATGCCAACAAGCCAGCGACGATTGATGAACTTCGTACGAATATCGAACGTGAAATTGCAGCAGTATCGACCGATTTATGCTTGAAAACCGTTGAGAATTAAGTTTAGCGTCGAGTGCAAAAGAAATCGAGTTCCATACATAATGGCATCGAACGTACTTTCACAGGAATAAAGAATTTCATTGGTATCTAAAACCGGTTTTGTTTTATTTTACAAAAAACTTTTTGTAGCGCTCTTATTGAAAAACCCGTTATGTAGAAAAATACAAATGTATGTACAAAGTAAATGTATGTAAGAAAATTTTTTTTGCTGTGTTAACATCTATAGCGGCGTATAGGGACTAAATCTATCAAAGTCAAAATCTGCTAAAACCAGATTTTATGCTGCTGGTAAAACCATCGCAGTCGACGTTATGGTGACATACTAATATGTCAGCTACTTCGTACAAAGTATGTGTGATGTTGTGTGTTTGGCTGTTTCGCTGCAGTTGATACCCTGCAGTTTCAAAAGTAGCTAGTGGATCTATGTAGCCAGTTATTTCGTTAGCGGAAAGCCTGACTAGCTACTTGAGTGGATACAGGTAATGCTAGAGTTCGCCTTTTGATTATTATAAATATGAAAACAAGGGTATAAACAATGCACTGAACCGTTATCCCGTTATGATTTGTTGGTTGCTTGGTTTATTTTTGTTAGCGTCAGTTGCTATTAAACGTTCGTAGAAGTATCATCGTGACAGCGTACGTGGGTCAGAAGTATAAAAAGTGAATTTTAATATTTGGTCCGGCGAATTCAACAAGCGGATTGTACCGGGTCCGCCAAATAACTTTTTTTTTTTGAAAATGCTATAAAAAAAACTACTGTATATTTTCTCAAATTTCTTTTTTTATTTGAAAGTACAATCCTTCCGGTTAATAATGGAAAATAATTTCATTCAAATGGCTGCCTCGGCTGGCCATGCAGTAGCCTACACGATCGGTCCAATTTTTAAGCACATTATCGATTGTGTGCAGCTGTATTTCACCAATGCCTTCACGAATATTGTCCTTTAAAGCGTCAATTGTCTCTGGCTTGTCGGCGTAACACTTATCTTTGAGGGCACCCCACAAATAATAGTCCAACGGTGTCAAATCGCAGCTCCGAGGTGGCCAAACGACATTAGCTCTGCGGCTGATAATGCGATCTTCAAAAACAGGGCGCAAAACATCGAGTGTAGCTTCGGCTGTGTGGCACGTAGCGCCGTCCTGTTGAAACCAAATGTTGCCAATATCCTCCTCTTCAATTTGTGTGAACAAAAATTCGTTCAACATGGCCCGATAACGATCGCCATTGACTGTAACGGCCACTCCTAGCTCATTTTCGAAGAAAAATGGCCCAATTATGCCTCTGGACCAAAAACCGCACCAAACAGTGACTCGTTTTCGGTGCATCGGCTGTTCAATGTATGCGTGCGGGTTTTCTGTGCCCCAAATGCGACAATTTTGCTTGTTTACATACTTTTTTCTTTTTTCACAAGATAACGAACATACGGAGCTGACGGTGCTTCTCTTCTTCCAAAATCCGTACGCAATTTTCGCACACATTCTGCAACATTACCATGATTTTCAAAGTAATGTCGCAAAATTTCCCAGCGTTGTGCAAGCGTATGCACAACCATATTCGATCAGCGGACGGATAAAACTAATTATCTGTCAAATCAGACATGAAATAAGCTCTAGTTGAAAAAAAAACGTTAGATGGCGGACCCATTACTAGTCAAGTAGTTGATTCCATGTAACTATCGATCTGCATGGTACATGGTAGTGCAGAGGGTAGCCACTGACTACCGCCAATGACATCCCCATGTTAAATTCGTCAGTGTAGCACAAATAAATCACCAACATATCAATAGTAGTAGTAACAGTTGTTGTAATGTTGTTGTTGGTGTTGTTGTTTTTTTTATTATAGTGAAAGGTAAGTCCAATAAAATGTGGGTGCGGAGCACTCTCAGAGCAAAGAGAGTAATGACGTATTATACGTATGTATATAAAAATGAGATAGCAAGAGAGCAACGACAATTTTGTGAACTTGTGTAGCGTATGTACGAATATAACAATGTATGTATGTGTATGTACCCTGCAGTTTTAAAAGTAGAAATTAACTCAAAATCGTTAGGTATTTGGCTAAAGAAAAATTGACTAGTGAATCAAAATGCCACAAGTTATGCAAGGGTTCGCCTTTTGACTCTCAAACTATTGATTTACTTCTTAACTTTGTTCTTACTTCTTTGTGTCGATACACATTTGTTTGCTCTTGATGAAAGAGATTAATATTCTTGCTCTCAAATTCCCGTAAAGCATTTCAATGTTTTGTGCTCATTAACGATTTCATTAGATAAAAGTATTGCAACGATGGATATGTATGGAATGCAAAAAAAGCTGTACCGTTATTCCAAAGGAGATAAACAAGAAAAAAATATTGGCTTGACTATTAGTTTCTTGTGTTGGCGTCAGTTGCGATTGGAAGTTCGTGGTCAGAAAATGTGTAATTTGAAGCAAATAAATAATTATATAATAATATAATAAAGTCTCAAATAACTGGAAAATGTTTACTGCGCACTGGTAGGTAATATAAATTTAAAATATTGATAACAGATTAAAATATTGTTTTCAGATTATTTTATCAGTTTTGCAGAATCCATACCAATAAACACGAAATTCCCTGGGTCGGCGGAAGACCAACTAAGAAGACCTACTCAACTTCAAAAAAAAACGGGAGATAAGGGCAACCTCTGTTTCAAAGAAACAACATAAAGAAGCAAACAACTGATAGCTGTAGAGTCGTCTTTAGTTTTACCTTTCAGTTTTTTATCTTTTTATTAAACATATTTTTCATCTTTTTAATTTATATTCTTATGAAAAGCGAAGAAACAAAAAACTCATAGATGTGACGTTCTTTTTAATTTTATCTTTAAGTTTTTTATCTTTTACGAAGCGTGGAATTTCATTATATTTTATTGGAATTTATTTAAAGTTTAAATTATAGTTTTTAAATGAATTATTATAATTTTATGTTTTCATTGTTAAATAAATAAATATCAAAAAATGTTCTCGTCTTTTCATTATGGAAATAACTGGTACATTAGGAGTAGAGGAATCGTTGTTTTTTGCTGACCGGTGATTTCATCGGATAATCTTCATTAATCTTTTTGTTATGGCAGCAGTATTAGTGAATTCGTACATCACATGTTGTTAGTGAAATCATTAGTGAAAGGTTATGCACAAGATGGCAATTGGCTACCGCCAATCTCATCCCCATGTTAAATTCGTTACTCGAAAGCATTGCTGGTAGTCTGGCAGGTAGTTAGTGGTAATTCTTGGTAGTTAGGGAAATCACTAAAGATTCGTTAGCTACGTCGACTGCAGGGTATATACAAGTGTCTGTTGCTTTGCATTCTTTGACTTTTGTGGGAATAAAACAAAAAGCATTGAACAAGAAAATAATGACACATGTGCTTGCACTGGGTCTTTAAATAATTTTAAGTATTAATATTATTTAACTGTAACGTCATCATATGATTGAGCGCTGTTTTTGATGTGTAAACATCTATACGCTGGGGGTAAAAATCTTTTTCACAATACAATCACAAATTTAGAGTAATAAGTGCGATGTAATCGTTAACCAATCGTAAAGCGTTATCAAATCGGTGTGAGCTATGCATGAGTGGATTAGTGTAATCATACGCTGCATACAATATACTCAACACCATCTAGTGTGCAATGGTTGCTACTAATTTTCACTAATTGTCGTACATTATGTTATCGTAGGCAAATGAAAACAAATAAATAAAATGAATACAAAAACATTTAATTTTAATAACTTTTAAAAAGATTTTTTGCACTTTTAATAAGAAGTTTACTAAAACAAAGCAAAATAAGGAAAACTAAAACCTAAACTTGTCAAACTATAAGTCTTCTTCGTCTTTGAGATTGTCAATCATACTTAACAGCTGCATATAACCACCATCTAGTGTGCAATAGTAGCTACAAATTTTCGAAAACTATTGCTGTAAAATAACTACATGCATTACATTTCAGTAAACAGCTGTTTAATATCTTGTCAACCGCAACAAATACAAAATAATAAAATATTTTACAAAACACCAATAAAATTAAAACTCAGAACATAAAACAACACAAAGTGTATCAAAGCTGAATGGAGGTAATGATAATTCTAATAAAATTTCTATTAGATTCCAATATAAATTAAGATTATAACATATCTCCATTACGTACTGTTGCCTTACACTGAAGCTGGTGCACGACAATTGGGCAACAATCTCCATCTCATGCCAATTATTATGAGTGGAGATTTTAATACAAATTTTGGAAACCCACAGTCGCAAGCTTTATCAAAATTTTTATTTGATGTTTTCCACTTGCATATGAGCAATTCTCCACAAACCTCCACAACTAACAATTCCACTACTATAGATGCAGTTTTCCATAGATTTTTAAATACAATCGAGTCAAAAATGTATATATCTTATTTTAGTTACCATAAGCCAATATTAACTATTTGTACTTAAGGCATTTACCATAGATGGGCACTTTGCAGTACTACTAAAATTTCAGTAAAAATAATTCTTTAACTAGTAAATTTTTGCTAATTACTAAAATTTTTTTCAGCAATTTTTATAAAGTGCCTACATGATTACGATGAGGTGCATTGAATTTTCAGTAATCAGTAATGCCCGATTACTGATAATTATGAATACGGCCTTATGATTTGACTGGTAATGCAAATTAAATTTCATTATCAGTAAAAATTTACTGAATTTTTTCAGTAATCAGTAAATTTACTGCTTACTGTAATTTTTATTGCAGTACATATATACTGCAGTGTGCCCATTTACTAACCAAATAAGTTAAATAAAACAAACAAAAACCGGCAAATTCCCATGTATTTACAATATTGATAGTTTTGATACTTTTAATTGATTAATTAAAAAAATATACTAAAAGCATAAGTACTTCCAACTTAAAAAAATGTTTTCATTACTAGATGTTTACACATCTCCCCTGTGATCGTACTCACATTAATTTTTTTTTTTTATTTTAGAATGTAACATTTACGAATGTGTTCATAGAAATCGAACAGGTACCGTGTAGCAAAAAGGTGTTAACACATCGCCCGTGAGTTCGAATACTCATTGGATTTTTTTTATTAAAATAAGACAACTTAGTTGCTAATGTTTTGGCCACCACTGTATGTAGCACCAAATTTATCCCAGTGCGCTCAAAATACGCTCACAAATACACACACACATTTTTACTGTCTCTCTTTGAGCCGACCTATGCTTTAAATGCAAAGCCTCTTGTGAAAAATCGAATACATAACTTTGTAACAAGTGTTTTTGTAACAGAAACTAAGATATGAATTCTAATATTGTACTTTTTATGAGTTGTATCTTACATTTCCGATCAATGAAGTTTTAGAAATTCTCAAATTTGTTAATACAATTTAATTTCTGTAAAAGCAATTTATATTTAGTAAGAAGTATGTATTTTTAATCTATCAATAACATCGAGCAATAATTCTGAGGTTTGATAAATAATCATGAATTCTAATCAAAATATAGATTTTAATACCAATGCCAACTAATTGTTTCCATGTGTGCGTCATAGTGTATTGTGTAGATTAAGCAAATACTACTTCCGAGTACCAAAACTAACAAATAAATATGGCAGCAAAGGTAATAAAATTTAAAAATAAAAAATTGTGCAGTACAAATATACCACTAACAGGAATGAAATATATAAGCATTTCGCTGTAATTGTTACGTTTTGTGATCCTGTTATCATAGACTCACCTCACTTCGTGTTCCAATTTCATATACTTCGTATGCAATTTGATTAACAACAATCGCGACTTTGCTCTGCTTTTTCTTTTACTTCTACTGCTGTACATTTTCTCTTTTCTATTGCGACACTTAACTATTTTACTTTAAATTTTACTATTTCCTTTTCTTATTGCTTCAACTTCACTAACAACAACCGCGAATTGGCTCTGCTTTTTGAACTTCTTTACTTCTTTTCTTTTCACTTGCAACAACAAAATGCATATTTTCTCACAGACTACACTCTCTTCTAACACACTAACCGTTTACTAGGCTTGATTGAATTTGCTCTTTTTCTTTTGCTTGCACATTTGCACAATTCTTGCCCAAAAGTGATCTAACTTTACACACTGTTTTCTTTATGAAATAATTAACCTTTTGTAGATAATTTTATATGTAAGAAAAGGAAATTGCATGGACTTTATTTTTATACACTTTTTATTTCACTATCATTTGTATTGAACGACGAATTTTACACATTATCCGACGCTAACGCAACACATTAAAAAACGCGACCGCACTTAATTGGCATATAAATGAGACTAACGGTTGTTGGAGGATGTGTGAGAAATTAGAAGAACAAAAGCGATCGAGAAGTAAACAACCAGAAGATGATTGTAAATCGTCTTTGCAAAGAGAACCCAAAAGTGGTAACAATGCACTGAAACGCATTTTTCTCTTGCGTCATATCTTGATTATTTCATACTTTTTGCATAGTTTATGTAATTGTAGTTCAACATAGTTGGAATTTGTAAAGTTATATACAACAACTCATTGTATCTTCCATTTCAGATCAATGATGTTTTAGAATTACTCAAACTGTTTAATACAACTTAATTTCTGTATAAACAACTTGTATTTAGTAAGACATATTTTTAGTTTATCAATGACATCGGCAAATAAATCTGATGTGTGATAATAATGAATTCTAATCAAAATATAGACTATACCATGGAATTTGCAATGCCTGAATTGATTTCCAACTAATGTTTTCCCTGTGTACATTCTCATTACCATGTTGATCGGGAGTGAAATTGTGCGTACGAATATATTTGAAATGGTTCTATGCGCTTAATATACAAACAGTTCTCATTTGACCTACATTTTACATCAAAATTGTATTTTTAGTCCTCAGAAATTCGCCGTAAAATAAATGCAAAATGTAACGTAGAATTAAAGTGTTCAGATTCAGGAAAACTTTCCAAGTTATACTCTGGATTCAAGTTGTTGACCGGTGTTATCTTTATGCACAATAATGTCCCAGGGTTCTTGATGTACCTGCTAGAAGAAGGCAGGCTTGTTCGCAGGCCAATTAGTGGAATGCTAAATATATGCTCATATTCATGCACTCTGCTCTTCGTTAAGCAGGTGTTTTGAAAGGCCAGATAAAGGAAGAAGTGTTAGCGCTGATATTTTTGAGAACCTATTTTTCCACATATTCGCAATTCGTCGTTGCTAAACCATAACATGCAGCTTCCACACCCCACTATAACAATTGTGCTGATTTTTTTTTAACAATTCGAAATATGTATAGCCAATAGATATATTCCCAACCTTCCACCTTATTACTCAATTTCACTTTATTTTTTTAATATGTAAATTCTATGAAAATTTACTTTTTGTCATAAAAGTACTTTTTCATAGAAATTTATCTTGAACTGGAACCATGATTAAAGAACATTCGCATAAATTTTATTTTTTAAGTGCTTCTAAAAATTTTGTTTTGCAGGCCTCCCAGTAGGCCTCATTTTGCAGTCGTCGTAGGAGAACTGCTACTGGATGGGCTGCAAGAAAATGCCTGAAGGGCTGACAAGAACCGGGAAAAGTACTGGCCCACCCTCCGATGTTAATTTAAAAGGGGCACTGCATTTGTAGGTTGGGCCTTCTGACTGTCGTCGCAGGCCTACTAGACGTCATCCAAAATCTCTCTATTTGTAGCTGGGCTGGTTATAAAACTCATAAACCCGAGTGCACTACCATGCCGCACATGGGTAATATTAATTTTACAAGTAAATAATAAATACCTAATAAACATGTAAACTAAATTGTATGTATTTATTGTTTTACAGCTTTATCCACGATGGCGTATGTAAACGTTCGTGTTATTTGTATGCGACAAAAAGCTGGTTTGGTACCCACTAAGCGAACGAACCCACTCGCTCAAGTTCGCTTCAAAATGCGACCCACTATCTTTCGACTTGTAGGTCGGATGGTTTTACGTGTGTTTGTGTGGTTGTTGTTCAAAGCACTGACATGAAGTTGACATTCGCCATTCGATTGCGGAGCGAGAGAGAAGAGTAAAAGCAAGCAGTATCATGGTAAAATAAGTAAGGTAAACGCAGTTGAAATTGTTGTAATTTTAGGCAACAAAAAACAGGAATGGTCGCCCTTATTCCCGTTGTCGTCGTCGACGTAAACACAATATCGACATCATTTTTATTGGCGACTTGAAGGCATTTGAAAAAAAAAATTACGTAATGTTTTAAAAGGGTTGGTTTTGGATCATAGACATCAACAACTTAGTTGTTGTCGATGTGACAATGCATTTATAACGTTCTAAAGTTGACAAAAATCTGATGACGACGTCGACGACGACAACGGGAATAAGGCCGATTGTTTTTGTTTGGTGTTCGTAATCTGTCAAATTTTCAACATGTGTGTATCTACAGTAAAAGTAAACAAAAAAGTACAAAAACAAAATTCATGTGAATTTGAAAAAAGAGAAACACCTAAAGCCTGGATTTCAGTTGTTATGAAATTTTCGTTGCCATATGGAGTACGTGTATAACAAATATCGAAAATTTCGATCTCTTTTCATTTGCTTGGTACTCAGCTCTTCGCAAAAATTTCGTAGGCAAAATCAATTACAGGGTTGTTACGCCAAAGATATTTCGTACGAAAACAATTTTTTGGGACCGGAATTTTGACATTTTGATAGTTTTAGCAAGCAAAAGTAACAGCACATACGTAAAAAATAAAATGTAGTGTGTGGAGGAATTAAAAATTAAATATTTGCGAAGTAAATCAAAGATAGGTGGTAACTCTCCGCAAGTACAATTTCTGTTTAGAGATAAATGATATAATTTCAGTCGAAAATTTCGCAAGAACTAAATACAGGTCTTTAGCAAGAAAAAAGTTGAAATCAGCTGTTCGAAAGAGTTTACCTAACTTATTCTATCATGACAAGTATCTGCAGGTGCTGCATAATTGGCGTTCTTATGATGAAATTTAAATATATTTTAGTAAAAATTTGATTATAATGATGTTATTTTCAGTTGATTGTGTTTCTTCTATTGAATTCAAATTGGGTTTGTTTCAAGCTTGTATTCGACAACGAAAAGACAAGTGAGTGGTTTTGACATTTTCGTGCAAGCGAAAATAGTTAGTGGGTTCCTAGATGTAAACACACAATAATATTTAAAGCCGGGGGATAAGAACGAAAGTGAGTGACTGGCTTTCGTTCGCTTAGGTTTTCTTTCGAGATTGTGGATATGGCTGTTAATGTTTGTGATCGGTTTGGCAAGAGGAAACACCAAAGAAATTCAGTGTCTCATGACAATGGCACCTAAAATCCGATCGCAAAAGCATCGACATATTTTTGATGTGTTAACATCTATAGCGGCGTATAGGGACTAAATCTGTCAAAGTCAAAGATTTTATGCTGCTGCTAAAACCAGATTTTATGCTGCTGCTAAAACCAGATTTTCTGCGACTGCGAAAGAGAATAATGACGTGTTAAACAAAAATGAGCGAGCAAGAGAGCAATGAAAGAGTGGTGTGGCAGGGGTGAGGCAAACGAAATTGTGTCTATAGCGTCTGATGCTGTTGTTGAACGCAGATATAAAGTATAGCCACGCAAAGTTTCATTTGCAAGCTTGCGCAGTCGACGTTATGGTGACACACTAATACGTCAGCTACTTCGTACAAAGTATGTGTGATGTTGTGTGTTTGGCTGTTTCGTTGCGGTTGATATGGCAAACATGTGGTTATGTGACACACGTATACGGCAGCTACTTCGGACAAAGTATGTGTGATGTTGTGTGTTTGGTTTTTAAATGAAACGTCATCATATGATTGAACGCCTTTTTAAATTATTTATATTAACCTCACCTGTCTGTATGCACGTATGCCGAAAAAATTTTGGATTGATTTTTAACCCTTTTCCCGTTATCCAATCGATCTGAAACTTCGCAGGCAAACTAATGGCGACGACAAAAATAAACTATCAAAATGTGGGCGGGATTGGATAAAGGAGCGTGGTACCTCCCATACAAATCAAAAATTAAAAATCCATGATTTCTGCTCCTGTTAACGGTATTTGAACAAAATTGGGTATGTTGGTTAAGTTTACATATTCTAAGATCTGCTGCAAATATGGGCGGGATTGGACAAAGGCGCGTGGTCATATATAAAGAATGTGTTGTCAAAAACTATGTTTTTTACGGGTTGGTTTTTTATTATTGTTAAAGGTAAGTTAAATAAAATGTGGGTGCGGAGCACCCTCAGAGCAAAGAGAATAATGACGTGGTTATACGTATATAAAAATCAGAT
This sequence comes from Phaonia tiefii, assembly GCA_963931995.1. Lineage (NCBI taxonomy): Eukaryota > Metazoa > Arthropoda > Insecta > Diptera > Muscidae > Phaonia > Phaonia tiefii. The sequence goes on along the minus strand of OZ008370.1, from coordinate 86,622,591 downwards.
AGCAAGAGAGAAATGACAATTTTGTGAACTTGTGTAGCGTATGTACGAATATACCAATGTATGTATGTATATACAAGTGTCTGTTGCTTTGCATTCTTTGGTTTTTGTGGGAATAACGTCATCATATGACTGAACACTGTTTTTTTATTTTCCAATGTATCATTTACTAATGTGTCCGTTCATAGAAATCGAACAGGTACCGTGTAGCAAAAAGGTGTTAACACATCGCCCGTGAGTTCGAACACTCATTGGATTTTTTTAGTATTTAACTTTCAAGAGTGGACATCATAGTGAAGCCACGGAAATGCTATATGTACTTTATAATAATTAAAAAATTTAATAAATTGGAATACGACTCGATATATTTATGTTTAACATTTACCATTTGAGTATTATTTCATGTAAATACCGTCCATTACAACGTCGTAAATGATTTACGAGAATAGTACAAGTTTGAGCCACTTGTCTCGCAAATAACACGGAAAATTTTGTTTTCTCGGCCACAACTAATGTTTATTTATCAGCTTAGACGAGTGTCGTCACGTGACGTCACAAAAAATAATCTATAAGTATATTCGTCATATCATACGATGTAGTAGACCAACTGTCTGGTCCTAGATGGGAGATAAATTGATCACCGAACTCAACTCTCAATAGGTCCATTGTCTGCAAATGCTTTAAGGCATGTAGCGCCGACTTGTTACAACCATATGTTGAGCAGATTCAGGTCATGGATTTTGAGCAATAAGGCTCGAAATCATCGAACGATAGGTGCCGCCATTGATGGTCATGGTGCCGCCAAGACCCTCGTTATCTTTAAAGACTATGCACCAATGTGGGGCCGATTGCAAAAAGTGTTAATAGTACTTCTAAACTATTTCTCGGATCGCTAAAGATGTGTAGACGAGGAGTCAGGATTTATGCTTTATGGGTCTACTTACATAAGTGGAACAAAACGCATTTAGTTTTCGGCGACCCCATTTGCCCATCTCTCTTTAAAAATTATTAAAGCAGAACTATTTTCTATATAAATTTATATATTTCTGTTTATAAAAATTATCTTAATAGTATAAATTGTTTAAATGTATCAATTATTTAAATATATAAATTATTTAAATATATAAATTTTTTAAATATATATATTTTATGTTCATAGACCATGGTTGTCTCAGGTTTATTAGGTGACCCTGTCAATGACGCTTATAAATATCATCGAAGGCGGATGAGCCAAGATATGGGCCAACGGCGGATAGAAGCCAAAAGAAGAAAATCCAGGTTCAATATATTACACCCTGGTCAACGTCTGATCCATAATGGGTGTCTGCAATCAAATATGCTGGTAGTAGGTAAAATTCAAATACCTGGTTACTCGATTTGCCCCCCGCCACCGTACATAATGACAGTGAATATACGGAAACGAAAGAGAAATCATAAACAAACAGCAGGTTTTGACGATCCTGCAAACGTTATAAGGACCACGATTTAAGGATATCCACTTGGAATGTAAGAACTCTATATAGATCCGGTGCAAGTATTCAACTGACAGATGTCCTCGAAAGTTAGAAGGATGACATTACCGCTATCCTGGAATTGCGACGGATAGGACATGGCTGCATAAGGAGAAAAACTGCGACATATACTACAGTAGCCATGAGAAAGAAAAACAAATTTGGTTGCGGATTGGTAGTTGGCAAAATACTGCGACATCTAGTCTCTAGGTTCAATCCTGTGAGAGAACGTATAGCCACAATCCGCATAGAAGCGAAATATTTTTATATTTCTCTAATTTGCGTGCATGCCCCGACAGAAGAGAAAGATGATGATGGCCATGACATTAAGTTTGTACTAGGAGATTTTTATGGTAAAGTAGGTAGGGACAATGAGTTTAATCCAAATATTGGAAATTTCAGTCCACGTGTTGAGAGTTGAGACAACGGTATGAGACTGATTGACTTTTCCGCGGCAACAAACTTGGACGGTAGTGGTACAAGATTCTAACACAAAGATATCCACAAGGCTACTTGGGTATCCCCAGATCAAAGAACGAAGAACCAAATTGATCATGTGGTAATCATGTGGTACGTGTGATGGGAGGTACCACGTGTGATCATGTGGTACGTGTGATCAGAGGAGGTAACATCGATTCTGATCACTACCTGGTAGCAGCAAAGGTTCGCACAAGATTAAGTAGAGCGAAAATCGTACGAAACCAGACGCAGACAAAACTAGACCTCGGAAAGCTGCAATTAGCATATGTAGCCACAGTCTAGTCAATGAAACTCTCGCACCTTTTAGCACAGAGCCCACTTCCTCCCGATGACGATCCTGAAGCGCAGTGGAAACCCTTTTCCGACTCTATAAAAACAGCCACAACAACTGTATTGTGTTTTGAAAAACAGCTTCGCAACAAACAATGGTACGATGAAGGATGTCGCACTGTAAGTGATGAAAAGAACGCTGCACATAGTGCAATGCTTCAGTCAATTGCAACGCGAGCTGCGACTGAGCGGTATAGGGATAGGAGGTAAACCGTACCTTTAGGCGTAAGAAATGGCAATGCAGAAACCGCAATATCGTAGTGAAAACACTGAGACATACAGAAGGAAGAGCGAAGCCCGAAAATTCTACCAAAAAGGCAAAAGCAGGACTAATGGACATAGTTCAGGGCCCCCCTTCTGTAAAGAGAAGGACGGAAATTTCATAGCAGATGTGCAGAGTATTTTATGAATATGGAGAGATCATTTATCCGCGCTACAGGTACCTGATATATCCAACGACGATGAGACGATCGATCACAAGTTGTACGACAGCGTCGACCGCCCCTCTTAACAGTTGTTATTTTCAAACGGGCTTGAAAATAATAAAGCCACAGGAGCTGATGCACAACGGGCGGAGCTGTTTAAGGCGATGAGCTGATTAAGGTGCATGAATCAGCTAAATTTGTTTAGATGAATGCACGCCCGGCCTTCGGAGTGCCCCATATTTAAAACAGGTGATCAGATCAACAACCGTGGAATAAGCCGTTTAATAAGCCATAGCATATATGTTTCTATCAAGTATAATGTGCGAACGACTGAAACCAATTATCGCTGACCTGATTGGCATTAGGCCCGGAAAATGGACAACTGACAACATTTTCACGCTACACCAAATCCCATGAAAAACAATTCGACACCTATCATCTAGTTGTTGATTATAAGATGGCCTGCGATAGCCCGATACGTGAAAAACTCTATGAAGCAATGTCTGAGTTTGGTATTGCTGCAAAACTCATACGCCTTTGCAGGATGACCTTGACGTTCACCAAATCCGCCATTAAAGATGGTAAGGAGCTTATCGAACCTGTCGAGACATAAGCGAGGCCTCACGTCTATCGTGCGATCTCTTTAACATTTTAAAAAGCCACATGCTGCTCGCGTATGCTGATGATGTAGATATCATTGGGCGCACAATTATAGAAGTTACTGTTGTTTCTTCGAGAATTGGGAAGGAGTCATCTAAAGTGGGGCTGACGGTAAATGAGAACAAAACAAAATTAATGGTATCAACGAGCAGGGCCTCTACGCGATTAGACCAAAGCGTGAACGTTGATAACCGTTATAATTTGGAGGTGGTGGACGAATTTATATACCTCGGACCTGCCGAACACAAAAACAACAATGACAGCCTTGAGGTCACGTGGAGAATTGGGCTTGTGAATAGATGCTATTTTGGGTTAAGCAAGCACTTTAGACATACAGCCCTCTCTCGAGTAACAAAAGTCCAGCTATACCAGACTCTGATACAACCTGTCTTGCTTTATGGCGCAGAATACTGGGTCTGATCGCAAGCAGACGCAACATCTGTAGGAATCTTCGAGAGAAAAAAATGTATGGCCCTATAGTACACAACGACGAGTATCGGCCATGGGTGAACTATGAGCTGTATGAGTTATATTCCGGCGTTGACATAGTTAAGCGGATGAAAATAACGCGAATGCGGTGGCTAGGTGAAGTTAGTAGAATTAATGAAGACGAACCATCTTGAAGGAGTTTCGAAACCGAACTCGAAAGAAGTCGAAAAATAGGAAGTCCAAGACTCCGCTGGAGGGATCAGGTTGACGGATTCCTGCGTAGACTTGGTATTGCCAGCAAGAGAGATATGGCAAAACATCGAACTGGTTAGCGAAATGTGTTATCTTCGGTTTGTAAGGGCCCTGACCCCCCGAGGGTGTTCGAAACCGGATAAGTAACCAAGCTAATGAAAGATTAGTTAGTCAATTAAGGAACATAAACTCTGTTTTCCATAACATCTGTCTCGAAAATTGATGGAAATGGTCATATGCTGCCTTAATATGTTATCCCGAGGAAGAAATTGATATAGATATATGAAATACGGATAAAGAACAACAATTTGCATTCCCGTAATTAAGATCTGGGTTCACAATTTCTGTGAGAAAATTGTTTAATAGCGCAACAGTGAGTAGTTAGATATTTATGACACTCGCTCCCACTGAAAGCATAATTTGTTAAATGTCTGATGTTTTTATTAGGAATTGCTTGGCATTTGATGTTAGTAGTCGTCGGTGGTGTAGTAGTAGTGTGAGTGACTCTTGCACATGAGAATGTTGGTTCGATGCCTGCTCTGACCACTTTACAATTCTGACGACAACGGTCACCTGGCTTAGTGACGACGACACTATCGTGAATTTAGCAATAAAACAAGTACTCAAAATACTGTTCGGAACCGGTGTAAAGCAGTAGCACCCAATAACTGAGTGTAGAATTAGAAAGCATACTGCGCACTGATTGTGAGAAGCTCTCACTAGTTCCTCATGGCATGTAATAGGAAAACCTCGAAAAAAACCCTCGAAAAAAAACCTCGGCCTTGATTAGTTAAACCTTAGGAGGAATATATTATAAAGGTCGAATATTAACATTTAATTAATATTGAAAACATTTTAAGTTTCGTTTGGCATTTGACGTCCAATCTTATGAAGTTAAACTTAACTCAAAATCATGTTCCATTTTGCTTTTTCGTCTACAGCAATACTTATCTTTACAAACTAATAAACTATCCAGCCAGTTAGGATTTGGTCAAATATATTAAATTATTTATTATATCTGTAAATGTTATTGCAGAAACTTTGAAAATTATAATAAATGTGACACTTTTGTTAATAAATCGGCAGGATTAAATTGTTTACAATCTACAAAAATCAAACCAACTATGGCGACGAGTGTTTCATGCCACAATACTTCTGACCACATAAATTTAAAATTTTTGTAATCCTGATCCTGTTAGTGATTTGATGTGCTTTTATTGCAAAAGACTTAAAGGGTAATAAAACACACACATGCATATATATTTTGCTATCACATTCAATACATTTTCAAGAACATAAATCGGTAGATGCTTTATAGACCACAACCTCCATCAATTTTACCATCATAGTTCTTATATTTCCCCTATAAATTTAACAATAAACAAAAACAATAAACAATAAAGAAAAATATAACAAATAAATGAACTCTCTAGAAGTACTCGTAGTAAATAATCATATTAAATAATAATGCTGGAAATAAGGATATGGAATAGTATAGTGTGAATGAGAGATTTTTATTATTGCAATTGTTGTTTTGTTTTTTGTATTGTTATATCAAGGATGTGGTTGTTAATATTTCAATAGATTAGGAATTATTTTAAAGTCGTAAACAAAGCAAACGCGTAAAGTACGACATAAACTACAGTCAAGGATTTGAGGAATAACTATTACGAAGTTAAACTCTAAGGAAAGATAAGGACAAAAATGGGTGAATAAATCAACGCTTGTTTAATGATAATCAACAGAAATTTATTTACGATGCCACTTTACTAGTAGTATTGTTTTTTACATAAATAGCTTGAAGAAAATACAATCTATTGTAAAAATAAAGTCAGAGAATTTGTATAGTGTTATGGAAAAATTACTTTCAAGTTTTGGCTTAACTAACATTTAACACACCAGTCTTTCAAATTAACATCAGAATGCTAAGAAACAGCTTGTGGTGTGTCAACCAGCATTATTGTCCTAACAGTTTGGCAGATTAGTAAAGCTTAATATCGAGAATTGCGTAAGTAGAAAGCTACCATATACGCTCTCACCACGAACGGTTGATGAATTCGCTAAGAAATAAGCGACGATTCTAGATGGCGTTACTGTGCGATCTCAGCACTAACAATTTAGCCCGTACGCAATTCTCTGTATCGATCTAGAACAGAGGGCGTTATTACAGGTGTGTTCTGGAAATGGTTGGTAAGATGTATACGAGTAACTGATACAAATAGTCGATTAAGGCGCCTTTAAGTCAGTCTGATTTCATATACATGCAAATATTCATCATTGTTCATAGTAACAGTGATGTGACTATTATACGAGAATTGCTGCTTATAATTCTGGCCTAATAATGAAACAACCGATATGGATGAACGAAATTTGATTGTTTTTCAAAATATTCTCCACGAAGATCAATACACTCTTCTATGTGCTTCAAGCAATTTTCGAAGAACGTTTGCCACTCCTAGCATTCTGAAGGCATCAACTGTTTTTCGGGTGTCAGAAAATGTTCACTAGACAATTTGTTTTAAATATGTGGGAACGACAATAGGGGCTGTAAGTCGAATGACCCATCCAATCAATGATATTGGCTCAACAAATACGTGTTTGTTTAAGCCGATGTGAGAAAGATTGCTTTGCCGTGATGAATAAATGATTCTTCTCTGCGGATTCGGTTTCTATAGTTCACCAAAAACTGCTGACAAACAAATGACCATTCAGAATTGGCTGTCCTACGGTGCCCTAGCGTATCACATGACCAGTTACGCCGAAGAGGCAGACCATCATTTGCTTTAAAGTGCTTCGTGCACGGATAGCTTTTGAGGATTTAGCTCGCCTTGGAAGACCCATACAATCGGCTGTATCTCAGATTCATATACATACGAGGGCGGTCCCAAAACTAGCCGACCTGACGTATAGATGGTGCCAGTAGTTTTGACAAAATATATTTTGCTAAGCAGTGGCAACCTTATATAACATATGTTTTAAGTTTCAAGGCGAAACATTGTTTAGAATTTTTGTTTGAGCCATCAAAAGTAAACGATCTCAGTGAACTTGTAAACATGGAAAAAATTGGTCACCATTATGTAATTCAATATATGCATTTGAAAGGTCTCAGTCTGAGCAATATAAAAGACGAAACTAGATTCTACTCTGGGGAGTCTGCTACTTCGTTTACGACTGTAAAATATAGAGTAGTAGAGCTTAAATTAGTCCGTACGAGCTGCAAAGACGAACACCGTGTGGTCGACCGATTAAGGTATCCACGCCAGACACGGTTAAGAGAATCCACAAAATGGTATTGGATGATCGTCGGCTAAAGGTGCGTGAGCTAGGTGAACTGACAGGTATTTCAAAGAGTGGAATACATCGTATATTATCTGCAGATTTGATGATGAGAAAACTATGCGCAAGATGGGTGCCGCGCTTGCTTTCAACAGAGCAAACACAGCGTCGTGAAGATGTTTCAGTAGAGTGCTTGGCGATGTTTCACTGCAATAAAGCCATGGATTAGACATGGGTCCACTACTTCATACCTGAAATAAAGGAACAGTCAAAACAGGGGACTGGAATGGGAAAATCATGCCCAAAGAAGGCGAAGATGGTTCCATCTGCAGACAAGATCATGCCGTCTGTTTTTTGGGATGCATATGGAAAAATTGTTATTGATTATCTTCAGAAAGGGAACAGCATCAACGGCGAATATTATGCTAATTTATTGAAGCGTTTAACTGATGAAATTGTGGAAAGAAGGGCGCATTTGGCGGAAACGAAATTGTTGTCTCATCAAGACAATGCTGCAGTTTACACATCCACTATTGCGATGACCAAAACTAATGAATTAAAGTTCGAGTTGCTTCATCACGTCCCTTATTTGCCAGATTTTTAAGTACCCCCCTAGGACTATTTTCTATTTCCAAACTTGAAAAAGTGGCTCGGTGGTAAATGAATTTGCAAAACAATGAAGAGGTGAAGTCTGAGGTTGATGGTTATTTTAAGGAAGTACGACAGTTCTTGTTAAAAATAGGGTATCGAAGCTATTCAATATCGCTGGAAAAAGTGTATCAAGCTAAAAGAATATTATGTTGAAAAATAAAGAAAATTTATCCCAACTGTTTTGTGTACTCTTTGTTAGGTAGGTCAGCCAGTTTTGGGGCCGCCCTCGTAGATCGATGATTCGTCTCCTGTCGGAGACATCTTTTGAAGCACAGACATTGAGTTACTGCAACATTTCCTGGCGCCACTCGACACGAAATTTAGTTTTGAGCGATCGCCAAGTTATGCGAGGTATTGATCGCGAGCAAATTTGTATACGGTTAAATGTTTATGCAGTATTGAATGAGTGGAAGTCCCAAGTTAACGTTTATTTCTACCTTGCAATACCAGCACACACACAGCATCGACTTTTTCTGGCACATCAATCGATTTTGGACGATCTGCACGATATGCGTCCATAAACGAACGTCGGCCTCAATTGAAGCCCCTGGTTGAAGAAGGTGTTAACTTGCTTTTTTCAAAACCAATATTTCCCTTCTTTTAATGTTTCCATGTTTTCTGATTTAAAAAAACTTTAAAAAAAAATTGTAATTTAATTTCAACAATTTAAATAACAGATGTTGAGTTTATTCTTATCTAAAACAAAATCAGATACCATGGAAACATTAAAAGAAGGAAAATATTGTTTTGAAAAAAAGTGAATTAACACCTTCTTCGATTAGGGGCTTCAGTTATATTCATCAGCATACAATCATCGGCTTATAAAACTCTACTCTTGATAATTCTTGTCGAAAGGTGACAAAAATAATAGCATGAAGATGTTCACGAGTTAATTCCATTTTTTGACTCAGATGAATTTTTCCGAGTCACTGTGAAAACCAGGAATAATGCTCGCAAGTCAACGCGTTTTGACTACCGTTAAACAAAAACTGTAACACTTTTCAATGGTGTTGCCAGAATTCACCTGAGAACTCAAAAATTTCCGAGGACAGATATATCTATGGCTGAATTTGTACGTCGCTATCGAGAGAAAAAGCAACGTACAAAACTTGCACAGAAAATGCCAAAACTATTTTATATTTCTCGTAAAAAACATCTTGTACAAATTTTCTCGTAGAAAAGTTTCGAGTAAAATTTGCTGAGCAAACAGCGAGAACGAAACGACGAACATTTGTTCAAGTCGTTTTGTATGCGAACAGTTTTGTTTTGACGCTGGCTATATAAGTTTTCGAGTTTCCGCGTTGACATGAATACCACTACTGTCACTGTCCTAGTGTGAAAGAATCGTGTTTTACTATCGCGCAGTCAAACAGCGCTAAAAAGGACAATTAGAAAATACGTAGCAGTGTATTACAAGTTGAGTTATTTATTTAACACTTCATTAGGTTACAGGCGGGGACTTGCACGGATTTATATTTTAGGGGCTCTAGGCAACTCGGATTTATCTAGCTACATATGTAAACATATAACAACTCGGATTTATCTAGCTACAAATGTAAAGCTAAACTTGGGTCAATTAATACCATTTGTTTGAGCAATAATGTTTCCAATTAGAAGCCAACAAAACTCACCATACCTCCGCCTTGAGTAATGTGTAGTACTGTTTTTTTAAATAAGTATGAACGTACCTGAAACGAAAAAGACAATTATTAAAATAATTTAAATATCGTAATGTTGGAAAAAGTCCTTTGTATAGCAAAAGAATACACTGAACAACAAAACCAAACCTTTAACAATCCTTCAAATTATTACATCCTTTCCCTTTAACTACAATACTTCTCTTTATGTAGTGACCCAGATTTCCTGGTTCATTCCTTAAGAAAGTGCAGAGGCAAAGATAATGAAAAGAGCTAAGAAATTTTCATTAAATTTTGTATAAAGTATTGATGGCTTTCAAGTGAGAAATTAAAGGAAAAAGGCCATAATCACATTGTTCTTCATCTGTACTCGGCTGTCGCTAAACCTAATGTATAAAATGCACTCAACAATTGCCGTTTGTTCTAGATTTTCAAGCCACCCTGCAACCGACGTGGGAATCAGAAAAGACATGAGAGAAAAGCTAAATCCTCTTCCCCTTTTACTCGCACACACACACACATCACAAATATTGAAAGCCCTGGTTTCTGTGCGCCTTTGAAACGTTCTTCTAAAGATTTGGCTAAAGCGTTTTTCATCTCTATTTTAGTTTGGTGAAAGAAAAACGTGTAAAAGTGTGTGATGTTGTCGTCTTTATAATGGCTTAAGTTGTGTCTTTATTCGTCGATTCGTTTTGCAATAAAACACTACCTACTAAAACAGCAAAAGGAATTTCTATGGCAAAAGAGAGCAAAAGACCACACAAAGGACTTCAAAGAATTTACTAAGTGGGATGAAGGGAGAAACATGAAAATCCTAACACAATTCCCAGTGGCAGACACAAATGACAATTGCAGCGACGACATCATGCTTAACGTTTCAGCATTCTCTTTTCGAATTTTTAAGGCTTTTATTTTTATTTTTTTTTTGCAGAAAAAGTTATTGAATGTATGTTTTGCCAATAAATGTGTTTGAAATATATGCAAGGATGAGCCCAATAAGTCTTTGAACCGCAAAGCTTTTCAGTGCGAAAAATTAGTTTAAATTCAAGTTGAGATATTTAAATATTTGCACTCGATTTGTATTTAATTCGTCTATAAAATTAATTATTCGAGATTAACTCTCCATACCACGAACTTTATAAGGATTTGGCGTAACTACTTTATGCTCATAATTGAGTTATTATCTTAAGTTCATCCCTCTAACATAAAATCAATGGTAGATAGTAAGTGTGTTTTTTTACCCCGCTAAAGTTAATTATAACTTAATTTGTACGGGGAAGCTAAGCGATTTTAGGCATCATTTCAATTTCCCAGTTAAATTGCGGCTTGAGCAATGACAATGTTGCCACATGTTAAATTTCAAGAAATGACAACACAAATTTATCTTAGATACATTTTGTTATCATTTCTTGTGAACGAAAATGTCATCGAGAAGGAGAAACTCAAAAACAGATATTTGCAAAATGACTTACTCTTGGTAAGTTCATTCAAATTATTTGAAATGGAAGACTACGTATATTTTTATATCTCTAAACTTGAAGGAGAGATTTTTATTTCCGACTGAAAACAAATTTGGAATTATACTGTTCACAACAACGCGCGGTAAAGGCTCGTTCACAATGATAGCAACAATTTTAACAGGCGTTCACAATGAAAGCAACAAATTTGTTCGAATAAGTTCGATAAAACAGCTGACTGGCAACATTGTTTACATTATACAGCAGTGTATACATATGTATATGTATTTATGGAGTGAAAAAAAATGGGCAATAGTAGTAATACAAATACAAAATTATTACAAAGTAATGTGTTTTTCTTTAGAAAAGTTTTCAAATTTTTCTATAGAAATGTTTTCAAATTTTTCTTTAGAAATATTTTTCTATAGAAGTGTTTTAAAAGTGTTTTAAAATTTTTCTAGAAGTGTTTTAACATTTTTCTAGAAGAACACTTCTTATAGGAGTGTTTTAAAATTTTTCTATAGAAATATTTTAAAATTTTTCTATAGAAAAGTTTTAAAATTTTTCTTTAGAAATGTTTTCAAATTATTCTTTAGAAATGTTTTAATAGTTTTCTATAGAAGTGTTTTAAAATTTTTCTATAGAAATATTTTAAAATTTTTCTATAGAAAAGTTTTAAAATTTTTCTATAGAAATGGTTTAAAATTTTGCTTCAGAAATAGTTTCAAATTTTTCTATAGAAATGCTTTAAAATTTTTCTATATAAATGTTTTAAAATGTTTCTATAGAAAACTTTTAAAATTTTTCGATAGAAAAGTTTTAAAATTTTTCTATAGAAATGCTTTCAAATTTTTCTTCAGAAATGCTTTCAATTTTTTCTTCAGAAATGTTTTCAAATTTTTCTATAGAAATGTTTTAAAATTTTTCTATAGAAAAGTTTTTAAAATTTTCTATAGAAAACTTTTAAAATTTTTCTATTGAAAACTTTTAAAATTTTTTTATAGAAAACTTTTAAAATTTTTTTATAGAAATGTTTTCAAATTTTTCTTTAGAACTGGTTTCAAATTTTTCTATAGAAATATTTTCAAATTTTTCTATAGAAAAGTTTTAAAATTTTTCTATAGAAGTATTTTAAATTTTTTCTATAGAAAAGTTTTAAAATTTGCTGATATGTTCGAAAGCCAGCGACAGTGTTGTATTTTTGGTAATAAAAAAATATAAACATATGTGAAATTATTGTTATTAGCAGATTCTACAGATAATATTATTTATTAAAATGTGTGTTTTGACACAAAATGTTTACATTTTCATTCATACTTTCAAGATTTAATACAAAATTCGAAGTAGGGTAGATTCGAACAAATTCCAATTTGAAGTAGAAGTAGAACCTACTTCTTTGACAAATTTGAATTCCAATTTCACGAAAAACATGAGACGGCATTATATCCAATACTGTGAGTGGGAACGAGAAGGCTTGAATTACAAATTCGTTGCTGCCATTGTGAACGCTACTTAAATGTTATACATATTGATCATGGCAGAATTAACTATCAAGCATATTCGTTTAAACAGGTGATTTAATTTTTTCCATGTCATTTTTAGTTTTACTTGTCAAACTCATATATATTTTGTTTTTGGCTATAACATGTATCATTTAATACGTAAAAAAATGTAACACATAGAAGGAGCCATATTAGACCCTTAGTATCTTTGTACCTAATTCGTTTTAGGACTTTTTAAGACGTTTGAGCCATGTCCGTCTGTCTGTCTGTCTGGCTGGTCAACACGATAACTGCCGTAAATCTTTACAGATCACAATAAAATTTTGTCAGTGACTATTATTTTCCAATATTGAGTTTGGGATTGAAAATGAGCGTTTTGACCAAGCCCCTTCTGGTACCTCCCATACAAATCGACACATTCAGCTCAAAATCATATTTCTTTCAAACCCTTCTTCTCGTAGATATGATTAGCTTCAACTTTCGCACCGGTTAATCATATGTAAGTGCCTACTTAACTGGAGGAAACGGGCGCGTTTGTCACGCCCATTCTGGTAGCTCCCATACAAAACAAGGTGTTCGTCCGGGTAGTCAATCCGATAAATCGCGTGAAACACTACCGACCTTAATGAAATTAGGTATATCAAACGCCAAACACGGGTTAAAACAAGGGTGATTTTGCCACGCCCATTGTGGTACCTCCCATACAAAAGTTGTTTTGCCGTCTGGTTGCTCGGCACGAGAAGTCCCGTAAAACCGAACCAATCTTTATGAAAGTTTGTGCTAGTCAAATTAGTCAAATAAAGCTCTCCTATAGAAAATTAGCTCTTTTGCCACACCCATTCTGGTACCTCAAATACAAAAGTTGGGCGGATGACCGGTTGATCGACACGATAACTCTCGTAAACTACAACCGATCTTAATAAAAATCGGTACTATGCAATATTTTGCTAAAAGCAACTGTGTAATTAATAACTGACTATTGTGCCACTCCCAGTTTCGTACCTCCCATACAAAAGTTGGGCGTATTTCCGGTTTGCCGACTCAATATCATAACCGCTCAAAATCAAATTTGGTACTGATTAAAATTTTGGCAACAACTTGCCACGTCCATTTTTGCACCTGGCATATAAATATTGGGAGGGAAACAATTCCCCAAAACCTTTTAGGATCGTAACTAATTTGGGTATTCAATAATATTTAGCGCAATGTCAATCTGCTATTGAATATGGTCACTTCTGAGTATGGGCCTTTTTTAACACAACTCCCACGCAATGGATGACTTAGGGTGAGGGTATGATTATGTCGGTTCACCCGACTGAAACTTATGTACTGGTTTTTTCCACCCATTACAGAAAATGTTGCCACAGTTCGTAATATTAAGTGTGGATATTTTTTTTTTTGGAAAGCCATAACTGGCAACAGCTTAATGGAATAACAAAACAGCCCTCGTGTGTTCCTTCTTGAGTAAATGTATTAATATTAGCTCAGCTTTCATGTTTCCCCAAAATTTAAATCAATTTTGAGTTGCGTCGTTTGAGATGTGGATTTGTTTTTGAAGTGGGTTTAAAACCGGGGTGTGGACATTTTGAGGTGAATTCATGTTCATAAAAATGCTAGCAAACAATACTATATCCAAGACGTCAATTGTGTGGCATTATTAGTGACACACTGTCTTATAAATTGGTTTTCATAAACGCCCTACTCCAACGACTATTGTTTTTGCTAGAAAAAATTAAAGTTTTTTTTTACTTTTTTCCAAAATTTTATTTATTTTCCTAGCATAGGCCTCAAGTTAAGCTTCAAAATCAAAATATTGGACTTTTATATATTTTTTTCGTTTTTTTTTTAAGTTAATTAATTATAATTAATCAACTTTAATAAAATATCTTTGTATTTATCTTGTATTTCAAACTTTGAACATAAATATCTCCGGTCTTAGAAGGGCTAATGCGAAGTATTATACCTTAAAACAAAGCCTGAAGTGTTGCCTACAACCTGAGTCTAGGTAGAAAATAGGTTTACTAGGGCTGTTTTTTGAGCAAATCAGATTTTTAGCAAAAAAGTGAGGTTAAAAAATCGTATTTTTTAAATTTGTCCCCAATGGGTTAATAAAATGTAATATATTTATATGCAGATTTAAAGAGTTTTTAATGGTCTTTGTAATGATATTCACCGGAACCAGATCGGACCATAAATATGTGAGATATGGCCAATTATATACTCAAGCTTTAAAGGCTCATATATCAAGAAGTTGGACCGAGCGCAAACATTTGTTTTTCTATTTTAATAAGCTTTTTAAGCCCTTTTAGGCCAAAAAAAAAATTGGCCTATGGCCGGTAAAATTTGTTTAAATAGCGCAGACTTAGCTATATCCATATATACCGATTTCTCAAAAACTGGAGCCAATCTGACACTTCCAAATGTACTTTCGCACTCAGGGGACTCCCTCCTAATAGTTCGAAAAGGATTCATCAAAGTTAATTTTTTTTTTTCGGGTCAAAAACTATCACAGTGTTATCATAATATACTGAACAATAATCACATGAGGTGTCAGGGGATACCCGGTTGGAAAGAAGTTCCTTTCGCTATGTATTATGTACTAGTTAGATCTAACACGCCTTAGGCGCTCGAAAGAAACGATACTTTTTGTAATGGAATCAACTTTTTTTAATATTTTTTTTTTTATAGAATGTAGTTTTTTTTAAAGTTTATTTGTAGGTCCTTTTTGTACGAACATAGATTAAATTTTCCAGAAAAGGCTTTTTTTAAAGAGAGGTACTTCTTTTATTAAAAACTAATGTTTATTTTTTTTACGAAAAGTTACTATTTTTAAGCAGAAGTACTTTCTGTAAACAAAAGCTATAATAATATAATTTTTTATTACAACGAAGTACGTTTTTTAGATCGGGTACATTTTACAGAAGTGATACTATTTTTTGGAAAGGGTTATTTTTTTAAGAAAATGTACTTACGTATTTTCAGAAATGCTACTTATCTCAAGCAAAGAAAAGAAAATGTATTATTTTATTTTTAACAAATGGAATTTTCGTAAGAACAGACACTTTTTTTAAGAGAAGATATTTTTTGAACAGCAGGTTTTTTTAAGGAATGGTAATTTCTTTCAAGAATAGGTTTATTTGTAAAAGTAGGTACTTATCCCAAGAAAAGTTATTTTTTTTCACAAAAAAGCTACTCTTTAAAATAGGGTAGTTTTTTAAGAAAAATCAATTTGTTGTTAGAAAATAAAATTTTTCAGAAAAGGTACTTATTTTAAAAAATTTATTTTTTAAAAGAAGGTACTTTTTGCAAGAGAATGTGCTTTTTTTAAGCAAAGGTACTTCTGTAAGATAATGTATTTTTAAAAAAAGGTACTTCGTTTAAGAATATGAATGGGTATTTTTTTGAGAAAATTTACTTTTTGTAAGAAAGGCACTTATTTAAGAAAATTTTCTTTTTTTATACTTCTTTCACTTTGGCTTTCTAAATTTACTTTTTATTGGGTTCAAAACTACAATATGTACTAAATATTGGTTAGAAGGCTCCACCTAGAAAAACTCTCAATTAAACAAGAAATTTCGCAACATGTTGTTTGAAATTTCGCAATATATTGTTAGTCTAGACACAAACCAAAGCAAAAGCACCCAACATAGTGGATAATACTGGGTTGTAGCATAATAGTGTTGAAACAAAGTTGTTTAATTTTTTTTCGTTTAGCCTCCACGCAACGTGCGATAAGAAACGTCGTTCCAAAAAGACAAAAAGAAAACACAATGAATTTGACAAGTTTGGAGTACAACATAATGAAAAAAATTAATTCAGCTGTTCTAGTGCTACCAGTTCTAGTAGGTACATCTTGGGAGCAATAAAAGATGCAACCAGAAAGGGAAACGCCGATTGAAATTTGAGCCGTCTGCCATTTGCCGCCAAAGGGTAAGCTCCGTAGGACAACGAATAAAGTGCGTAAATCTATTTTATAATATTATTTAAGGTGAGATGTTGAAAAGAAATTGAGGGCTAAATATCTAGTTGTACAGAAAATTCTAAAAAAATATTGATTTAAAAAATTAGGTAACAGAATTTCATCAAAATGATGTCAAAAAAATCTTCAATTAAATGCTGATGACAAAATGTGAACAAACCTAAACGATAACTCAGGGAATATTGTCTTTGCATCAAGGATATTTTACAGTAATTTTAAACTGGAATGAAACGGTTTTATTGTGCTGATGATCAATTATTTTTTTTGTGTACGGTGTCCTCAAACAAAACTATATAATATTTTTCATATTTGAAATTTTCCGTTTCCTAAAAGAGAAAACTGCTGAGTCATAATATTGTCAATATCTACTGTTTACTTGTATACGACACAAGATCGTCAGAAACATAGAGTATTGACGCATAGAGCTGCCATTGCTCTCATCTGGCATTTCCTTTCACACTATTCGTGGTGCGGTCGGTGCGATAGAGAGTTATTTGACGTAAATTGACTTACACCAGGTGGAATTACTCTAATTTTTTTGACTCTAATTTTTTTGATGGAAACCTGTGAAATTTAAACGCATTTTGGATTTTTTGTTATTTATATTTATTATTCTTTTGTTATTTATATTATTTATTTTATTGTTAGTATATATTTATGGAGTATTTACACAACAATTTTAATGCACAAATCGAAATGCCGTTGCTGGTTAATGTGGGATGGTTTGAGCCATTGCCTCTATCTGGTATTATTAAAACAATACTTTGCAACATCCCACCGCCCATCTGCAACATACCAAATGTCATCAATTTACTGAGAGAGTTGGCGTTTCTGTACGTCATTACTCTATGGTCACAAACGAGAAATCCCTGTCATTAGTTTTCATTTTCTTTTAGTCCTTTTTAAAATATGATCATGATTACTCCATCAACATAGAAAATCCTGCAACTTTTGTTTTCATATATTCGTTTCATTCATTCTCGCAAAAATTTCAGAAATTCTGAAGTTTTCAGAAATTTGAAAAATGTCGACATAACATTTTTTTTTGAATATGTTGCGGAAGAGATTTTGTATTATTTTTTTTTTGGGGCTGGAATGTCAACACGTTTCCCCGTCCGTATTTTGTACTATCTTTAGTGAAGGAATTATCCCCCGCACAATTTGAGCTGCGCCGTGGTCTTTCGCAAATTAGAGTGAGAGTGCATTATGTACTACAAGTTTCAATAGTCAATAGTTTATGACAGACTTTATTTTTTTTTTCGAGAATTAACTTTAGGCGACTTTTGTTTATTATTATTTTGTTGCATTAGTTTTGTACCATTTTCGTTCCGACATTTAATAGTTATGAATGTGAAATACAAACTTGCATGACTAGATTTTATATTATTTTACAGATTAAAGTTTATCTCCAATATCTGCTGCTTCATTGTCGTAATTGTTGTCCATTTTTCATTTTAATGAATATTAATGACATTTTGACATAAGACTCCTGCTGGTTGCTACTGCTACCGTCTTTGATGTGCCCGTTCAACTACAACTTGCAAATCATCTTAATTTAAATCGCAGCAACGAAATTAATCTTCGTTGTTTTCTGAAAATGATTAAAATACAACATCCCGAAACAAGAACGCAAAAATGTCGAAAACAAAGGATCTAAAACTAAATTGGACTAATGAAAGAACATAATATCCATGTTGATACCTTAAGGTCAAGAAACGAGTACTGATAGTCAGGAAATTGAATGTAGCAGATAAAGAAAAGAGAAATGTAGCGAGATGTATAAAACATTTGGGGGTAGACACAAGAGTTGATAAGAATTCGTTTTAAATTTAAACAGTCTTATCGAACAAATGTTATACGTAGCACATGAGAAAAGTGCAAAACCATATATTATTTAAAACAGAAACCAAACCATTCGAATACAATCTGGTAAAAATTAGTAATGATAATTAGGATAGGATTTTTTGGATCCCTATGTGTTAAAAAGCCAACTGACACTATTATACACGCTGAAAAGATGGACTCTGTAACATATTCTCCCAATGTAATCATGCAAATATTTTGATCAGACTCCAAAAATTCATATATATATATAAATATATATAAGTCCCAATCTCATTTATATTTGGACGGAAGTATTAGCATTTCTACTTTCATACATGCATGGTTTTATGTGGAACTAAACTCTTGTTTCATCCCAAACATCCAAATACTTATGTGGAAACATTCCTGTATTTCCTTCCAAACAGCAACATAATTACTTCGAAACATGTGCGTATTTCCGCCCAAACATGCTCTTACTTAAATGTAAGCATAAGCATGTTTGGTCCCAACTAAGGGTCAGCCATCTAACGTTTTTTTTTCAACTAGTGCTTATTTCGTGAATGGTAACACTTAGCTCATGTCTGATTTGACAGATAATTAGTTTTATCCTTCCGCTGAACGAATATGGTTGTGTATACGCTTGAACAACGCTGGGAAGTATTGCGACATTACTTTGAAAATCATGGTAATGTTGCAGAATGTAAACTTGCAGCAGATGCCTATATTGCCAAAAAAATCATCTTTTCAGATGAAGCTCATTTTGATCTTGAAGGGTATGTAAACAATCAAAATTGTCGCATTTGGGGCACAGAAAACCCGCACGCATACATTGAAAAGCCGATGCACCCAAAACGAGACACTGTTTGGTGCGGATTTTGGTCCAGAGGCATAATTGGGCCATTTTACTTCGAAAATGAGCAAGGAGTGGCCGTTACAGTCAATGGCGATCGTTATCGGGCCATGTTGAACGAATGTTTGTTCACAAAAATTGAAGAGGAGGATATTGACAACATTTGGTTTCAACAGGACGGCGCTACGTGCCACACAGCCGAACTTACACTCGATGTTTTGCGCCTTGTTTTTGAAGATCGCATTATCAGTCGCAGAGCTGATGTCGTTTGGCCACCGCGGAGCTGCGATTTGACACACCGTTGGACTATTATTTGTGGGGTGCCCTCAAAGATAAGTGTTACGCCGACAAGCCAGAGACAATTGACGCTTTAAAGGACAATATTCGTGAAGCCATTGGTGAAATACAGCTGCACACAATCGATAATGTGCTTAAAAATTGGACCGACCGTGTAGGCTACTGCATGGCCAGCCGAGGCAACTATTTGAATGAAATTATTTTCCATTAGTAACCGGAAGGATTGTACTTTCAAATAAAAAAAGAAATTTGAGAAAATATTCAGTAGTTTTTTTTTATAGCAATTTCAAAAAAAAAAAGTTATTTGGCGGACCCGTTATAATAATTTTTAGAAGCAACTTATTTTTTGATTGCAATACGTATTATTTATAATAATTAATTGTAACGATATATATATCTACATTTATAATCAATTATTAAAAAACTAAAACGATTTGAAATGAGAATCTGCTGCTGTTTTGTTTCTCTATTCTTTGTTGTCTCTCCGTTTTTTGATTTCAGTAGGTTTCAACGTCAGCAAACGCTACAACTCTTTACTACACGATTATCCGTATGTGTTAATACACAAACAATGTATACCAACATACTTAATTTAACAAAGCTCGAGCTATAAATCAGTGTTTTTTGTCTTTGTAATAAATTTTCTCAAGTGCTCACTAATGTTCCACCGCTCTATTTTTCTATCCAAGGCTGGAGCTGACAAAAGTTCAGCAACCATAACTTTATTGCAAATGCGACCATCAGCATTAGTTTGTTTGGTTACCAAAAGTTTATTGATCAATTTGGAAGCGACTATGGTAGTACACGTATATACGAATGACATACACAAAAGGCAAAGCAACAACACAAACCATTTTAACCTTATTGTAACGTGGTTTATTCTTGTTTTCGCTGATCACAAAATATTGTGTTCACATCATACTTAATCGACGAAGTGCATTTGCTATCCTCTGTCTGATGAACGACTCATGACTACCTGTATTAAACTGAAACGCACCAGAATCACTGACTGAAAGAGTTATGCAAAAATATAGCTACACGCTTACTACTTAGACCGTGAATAATCTCTCTTTGTCTCTCTTCTATTCTTTTGCCCGAGACAGAGCAGTGATGGAGAACATTTTATAAAGAAAACTGTGCTACATTTGTATCACAAACACAGATATGTTTGCACCATAACCACACATATTATAACAAATTTATCGTTGTGTCTCCAATATGTAATATTGAGTAGGAAACACAATGTGTGTGGACACAATTATATTATACTTGCGACGAACTCCAAACACACGTTGTATATGCATTCAAACAAGAAAAAATACAGTTTTCAACGGGTACGTAACGACCTATTTTATTGTAATGGGCTTCAGGCAGGTTTTCCGATAAATCGGACTTGAGGTTACAAAATGAAGATAATGTTTTTCGAAGCTGGCAAAACTTTTCGAGATATACCTTCAAAAAGTTTTAAAAATTTAACATTTTAATATGTCGAGCAATATTAGCCGCTTATGTAGGTATGAATCCAAATACTTGGATTTTAATAAATTTTTGTGTTGATTATATTTGTATATGTATATATTTTCAAAAAAATTTAGAAAAGTGGCCACGAATAGAATATTATAACCAGTGTGTGTAAAATTAGAAAGCACACAGCTCACTGATTGTGAGAAGCTCTCCCCGATCGCTTCATGGGCTGTAATGGAAAACTATTTATTTATTTATTTAACACACCAATTCAAAACACACTAGGAGTCATCACAACCGGACTAGAGGTTCACAGACGCCTTAAGAGGTTATGACAATCTAATTAGAGGTTGTCACATTTATACTGTTGACTTATCTCATTTGCTATCGCAACTTCACACGGTAGATACCAACCTAATTACACATAAGATTTAATATTATTTAAACCTTCCATTGGCGCAACAACTTAAGTCCATATACGTTATATTCCCAACATAATATATTCTTCTCTATTTTAGAAATCGCACAACTAATGTGGGTATAGACAGAGCCGGACATCGGTATGGAGGCCCGTTTTATGAAAAAAAATCAAACAACTCCAAGGCGACACAAAGGATTTCCAACAATCATAGACACGTCGCACAAATAGTATACCAGATGTGATTACCTTGGCTCAAAAATATACAAAATTTAATTCCTGCAAAAATTAAAGCCGCCCACCTTTGGCATCATCAACAGTCTTTGGACACTTCAAAGTCTTGCAAAATCCACTGTTTTCGACCAACATTTTGTTTATCCATTTTTGGCTTCATTTGTACGCCAATAAGCTAAACTGTCGTATTTGGTCTGAAGTACAACCCGAAGAGGTTCAAAAGCTGTCATTATACCCAGACAAAATAATGGTTTCTGCAAAAGTGAGGCGGACCGGAACTTAAATGTGAATGGCACCCATTATCGCATCATTATAATGTAATATTTGCTGCCTGCACTTTAAACAGTCATTTCGACGGTGGTTGGTTCCAAGCAGACGATTAACAGATAACTTTACGCTTTGGACCGGTGAATTGGTTGCCTCAAAAATATGATACCAACATATGTTATTTTCCTTTCAGATGACGCAAAGTGCAAAGTCTACAGGGAAAAACCGAATACGACACTACTGGCGTCTTTTGTCAAATACCACTAGAAATACTTATACTCCAAATTTTAACATTTGTGCAGTGAAAAGGATGTATGGTCCTAAATCAGTGCAATCAATATTCTGACCAGACCCGTGAAGCTCGATTCATAAAGTTTACGAAGTGTGTTCAATTAATGTTTCAATTGTAGTGTTTAGTTTTCTACGATATCTTTACCTCTGGTTTAAATAGACCGTTAAAAACAGAATATAAACTGATGACACAAATGGGAGTGCCCGTAAGCAATAGAAACAATTAGAATCGGTTGAGGTATTTGCGGATTTCTTGGGTTTAACCACCAATACTTTCTAAAGCCCCGTGGCACTGTTGTTGCCCAGGGCCCCTGATATCTAAGTCCGGCCCTGGACATAGATGAATCAATGTAATCCAAAAAAAATTAAAACGATTTATGGGCTTAAAGACGCCATTATATTAACTTTTTGTTTTCGGGAAAACAGTTTATGAGGCGATAGATCTCCTTATTTTTTTTTTTGGAAACAGCGCATATTTTTTAGTTTTTCCTAAATATCATAAACTTGGCAATCGATACATTTGCTAATAAACAGTATATTCCTAAAATATGACTGAACTTTTAAAATGTTTTCCTGAAAAGTATGGAACATTCACATAAGTCGTTTTACCTTTTTGTCACTTTCCCCGTTGATTATTTGTAGGTGTTACACGCAAGGAAAAAACTCGTTCCTCCCAAATGAAATCTCAGATAACTGAATTTCGTTTAGGGACTGTTGTTGGGAGAAACGAACATCTGTTGATCGATACATGTCATTTCATTTGGGAGAACCGAAAAATATTTGCAGCAAACGAGTTATGAAAAATATAAGCGGAAAAAACGTAAGCGAGAAACGAAAAACAGTTCCCCCAACTGTCCCTTCGATTACTGCAACCGAGCTGTAGTTGCTCCAAACTAAAAAAACGTTCGTGATAACTGCAAAACGTTTGCAGTAAACGAGTTATGAAAAATTAAAGCTGTTCTTTCGGTTACAGTTCTTAAAACTTTTATTTATGGCTTCCATAAGCTCTTTTTTGTTTAAATGTCCAACTTTTATTATTTTGGATTTAACCATAAAGTTTGTTTTAAAAAAAGTTGGAAACGTTGTCTATTTTTTCACTGTCTATTTACACGTCTGTCTGGCCTTGCATTCAAATAACAACTAAAAGCGCAGCAAACTACAGCGCGTCAATTGTCCATCCAAGATATATTGACAAGGTAGAAGCATTAGAGTGTGTGATCAATTTTAGGTGCATGTGGGAGTGTGTATGCCAAACGAGTGGATAAGTTTTTGTATACAGTCGACAGAATAAGTGAATGAGAGAAATTTACGTTCTTCGTAATCTATGCTCACATTAGAAAAATGGCTAATTCCAGATATCGCAAACGTTTTTTAAATTTGCAACAAATGTAATTTTGTACGAGTTTGATGCAAACGAGAACTCGTTTGCAACAACATGATCTACATTTGCGATATATGAGTTTATTTGGGAGAACTACACAGAAAAAAAAGACTGTAAAATTTCACCAAAGAAATTGGTACGTGAAAAATCTTAGCATGTAATTACATTTTTCATTATATACTGACAAATTACTCAAATATTGAAATGAAAATCGATAAATGGTACCAACAAAAACAATGCCTAAGGAATACCCCAATATTTAACGAAGTAAATACGATACGAACAACCACATAACTTCAATTTGAGATAAGTTTGTACAGGCAGTCGGAGGCGTAACGGGCTAGACGCTGCCCGAAAAGGCGCTGTGTCACAAACATCGAAACGATCATCCAGTGGATGTGAGTTCGAATCCTACCGCGGCATTTTAATTTTTTTTTTTTAATAAACAAAATTTCTAAAAATACTTCGGATCGAAGACTAAACGAAAACTCAGGTACAATATAGTTTGTTGATATGCCAAATTCTACATCGACTAAAGACGAAAATATTGTTGATAAATAACGTACAAATATTTTCGTAAATGGGTGAAATTTTACATCGATTGAAAAATAATAATTTTCCAATACACAACATACAAATATCACGGCATTTTCAATTAATATTTTGTTTGAATTTTCGAATTTTTTAATTGAATTGAAAAATTATTTTTTTCTGTGTACATGAATGATTGCGATTAATAACTTAATAAAGGGGTTTTCAATAAGAGCGCTACAAAAGTTTTTTTAAATAAAACAAAACCGGTTTTAGATACCAATGAAATTCTTTATTCCTGTGAAAGTACATTCGATGCCATTATGTATGGAACTCGATTTCTTTTGCATGGCCACCACGGGCACGCTTGCAGAAGTCCAGACACTGAACCCAATTTTCGACGGTTTTCAAGCATAAATCGGCCGATACTGCTGCAATTTCACGTTCGATATTCGTACGAAGTTCATCAATCGTCGCTGGCTTGTTGTCATAGACCATAGACTTGACGTAGCCCCACGGGAATTAATCTAACGGCGTCAAATCGCATGACCGAGGCGGCCATTTCGTGAGATAACACGTTCACCAAACTTGGTTTCCAATAAATTGATTGCGGCATTCACTGTGTGGCTTGTGGCGCCGTCCTGTTGGAACCACATGTCCTCCAAGTCCATATTATCCAATTGGGGCCACAAATATTCGGTTATCATTGAACGGTAGCGATTCGCATTCACAGTAATGTGCCGGTCTTGATTATCATGGAAGAAGTACGGCCCAATGACGCCGCCGGCCCATAAACCGCACCAAACCGTAATTTTTTCGGGATGCAATGATGACTCATGGATTAAGTGTGGATTGTGTCTGACCAATAAGGCATATTTTGCTTATTGACGGAGCCATTCAGCCAGAAATGAGCCTCATCGCTGATTGTTGAGGCCTCTTAAAGTTGGCCTCTTAATGTTGAGGCCACTGACTCCAAATTTCGGTAGTAAATTTTAATAATTTGGACTCGTTGTTTGGCTCATATATCTTTCCATGATGAAATGGCAAACCACCTTACTGAAGAGAAATGTCAAAAGAGCGGGAAAAAATATGGCATCGTTTGCTGTCTCTATCGATTTACTTTTGTAGCGTCGCTGTTGAAAAACCCGTTACAAATCAATCAAAGTGTTGTTGCGGCAACCAAGCAATAAACTTTTTTTTTCTTTGCGTGTATAAATGGACTTGCCAACATCCTATGGTGGAGAATGCAGAAATAAATAGAATGTAGAAATAAATAGGGTATACACGCAACCAAGTGCATATTTGAAAAGGTGTAAGATTTTTGCGGCAGAACTAAAAAAATGCTAAACCAATTTTTGTCGCCATTTTTACGAACTTTTAAAGGTCGTACTTGATCAAGTTCTATAATCAACAGTAAATATTTCCAACTTTTGTTTAAAATTCAAAACTGTCTGCTGTCTGGCAATCGTCGTTTTCCTATTCACATTCATCTTAGGAAACTGCTAAATGAAAACTCTTCTTATATTAACTCTCTTTGAATGTAAGCATCAAACTTTAAGGACCCTATTATTAATGGCTTTACATTTTCACCACGTTTTCCTACTATCACGAATAGCAATGAAGTGAATAAAATGCAAAGCCAAAGAAACTGAAGCAAAAGACAAATACTTTTGTTTAATTTCCACATCAATGCTAGGGGGTAAGAATAAGAAAATGCTCTGCCATTGGGATTGTTTTAGCTACCACGAATGAAAACAATTCACATAAAGTTGAAATGTTGGTAATGACGCTTTGGTGAATACTGATGATGGTAATGGTGCAAGTGGTCAAAAAGGTAGAAGGACAAAAATAGAGTAGAATGGCAATTCTCGTTAATATAAAACAAGAGACAAGACAAATGCGAAATGGAAAGGAAAGAGTAACACCACTTGCGTGCAGCGGCGGACATATTTATCATCTTGTGTAAAATAATTAACAAGCAATTTAAATTACTCCATTAAACACCATTAAGAGGCAACTGGTCGATTCCATGCCATAGAAAGCGGAGTTGCAAATGAATTGTAATTCATTGTGTACTCCCATCCCTGCAAACCCGGAATTTTAATTAGGCATGATGATGATGGCAATTGTCAAACCATTTCATCGGGCATTTGCAATGGTATTTTTGGGTTATTTTGCCCCTAATTTGTTGGAATACAGAAAATGTTTGCGATTCCTTAAAAGTTATTGATTGAAAAAAAGTCAAATTGTTAAATAATGGCCTAACGATAAATTAAAATTAGTTAAACTTTTTCATCGAAGCGAGTGGTGGATTGAACACACAATTCATGCTAAGTAGTTGAAGTTAAATGGGGGGAAACTACGTAGCCCTTTTTAGCATTCAAGCGCAGAATTCCCTATCGATAATAAATCTGGCATCCTTAAGAGGGTTGTGGATTCTATTTAAATGTTTGGTAGCCATATAAAAGAGAATAAACAATTGATTATTATTAAAAGTAAAAGTTTTGATGGGAGTTTAGGAATTTAAGAACACTAAAGCGTTGGTGAAAATATTAACAAATAAAAAGAATTTTAATTTTGAGTAATTAATCAACAAACAACTAAATAATTCTATTCACTTTAATTTTATAGACATCTTTTTTTTGGACTTTTATTTTTAGACATTTTAATTTCTTTATTGAAAATTCATACGAAAATGTCTAACAGCAGCAAATACATTATAGGGCAAATAATAACATGACAACGTGAGGATTTGAGTCGAGTCTTCCTTTAATGTTAACACAGATTTTGTTGCAAGGATTGTAGCAACAGCCAACGTTTATTTATCAAACTATAGTAGGTCATATGCTAAAAATATATTTTAATTATTCTGTAAGATTAAATACATATTGTTGAATATTAAGTAGAAGAAACTGTATTTGTGTACATTGTAAGGCTTCCGATAAGACTTCAATCCGCTTGTTTTCTTTAAATGATGTTTAGATGTACGAGTATTATTCATTCCATTAATAATAAACATATTTCTATTAATAAACCCTACAATTAGGCGTAACCCCGAACAACACTGGTGGTCATAACAATCGAATTATAGGTTGCCGCAGCCGATTTAGAGGTTACTGCAACCGCAATAGAGGTTGCCATAACCGTATTAGAGGTTGTCACAATCGCATCAATAATTTTTCCTTATTACTAAATACGCATTTCATGATAATTTTTGAATGTTTTATTGATAATTTGAGTTCCTATATTCTCATCAATAATTGTAACACGAATAATTAATGCATTTTATACGGAGTAATCCTTGGGATAGGCTGTTGGCCCTGGTGTGGCGTAGAGAGCTTCATGGGGTCGTGAAGTCATTAAAAATTGTATCGTTTATTAAGCCTTCACAAGGTTTTTCACGCACAAGTATATTAATAAGTAAATACAATTACAAACATTCCGAAAATTTAATTTTGTTCCAACCCCAATATCTATTGCTATTGTTTGCTCATCACTGTTATAGATTACCAGCTCTATCGTCGATCAGCTGTTTTTGCCTTAATAGTTTTGAATAAGACATAGAACTGTATTGGGTGTTCTTGGGAAAATAATAAAAATTCCATCAAAAAAAATTGTATAGTTAGGAGAATATAAAATTTGAATTCAAATTCATAAAAAAGGTCGAAGACCATTTACCGCCGTGTGTTATTCGTCACAAAGTTCTTTCCAATGACCCAATGAGTCACACAGGATCGCACAGACACTTATTAAAATTGCACCCAGAAAGTAAAAATAAAACTCGAGAATTTTTCGTAACTAAATCAATGACTGTAATAGGATGCCTACGATGGGTGACCTCATGCAGGATTCCCTGGGTGAGCTGTCAGTTTGGGCCAGGCACTGTGGCATGGGTTTTAACCCGGCAAAGACGGAGCTGGTTCTCCTTACGCGCAGGTCAAAGATTGGATTTTTTAGGAAACCCTGTTGGCGGGCTTGGAGTCTCTGGAGTCTCGTCTGTCTTCTGAGGCGAAATATCTCGATTTCAATCTTGATCAGAAACTGAACTGAAAGCGAAATATCGAAGAAAGGATTGAATTTGCTCTACGCCTGTACTAATTCGATTGGCAAAAACTGGGGTCTTTCGCATTTGATTTTTTCGGCTATCGTACACCCAATTATCACATATGGCTGCGAAGTCTGGTGGAAGGCATTGGGGAATAGCTACCAGTTAAAAATGCTCAGTAAGGTTGGTATAATGGCTAGCGTGCGCGCCTCTTGTGCATGAGAACGTGGGTTCGATCCCTGCTCTGACCACCTTACATTTCCTTCGAAGACGGCCACCTCGCTTAGCGCTGGTGACACTATCGAGTACTTAGCCATGAAAAAGCTTCACAAAATTCCGTTCAGAACCCTTGTAAAACCCGCAGGTCCAAATGCGTGAGTGTAAAACTAGAAAGCGAACAGCTCGCTGGTTGCGAGAAGCTCTCCCCAATCCATTAATGGTAAGTTATGGGAAAATATTTACTTATTTAT
Source organism: Phaonia tiefii (assembly GCA_963931995.1). NCBI lineage: Eukaryota > Metazoa > Arthropoda > Insecta > Diptera > Muscidae > Phaonia > Phaonia tiefii. The sequence continues at coordinate 86,593,933 of OZ008370.1, read as the reverse complement.
TTAAGGTTCAGCACACTGCGTGAATCAGTGGGCGAGTGAAGCACTCCGCAGGTGGGGCTGGATATAATCCTGAATTTGACTACTCTTGATGTCTACGCGAGACGGTGTGCAGTCAGAAGCGTCCTTCACACGAGAGTATTGGGTATCTGGAGACATGCCCCTGCGGGACCTGCCAACAGTCTCCAGGAGTTGATTGAGAATCACCCGGACGAGGTTTTGAGTCAGGCCACTGACTAAATGCTGCCGTCTGTAGACTTTGGTCTCACTCCCTGGTCATCTGATCTTTACAGATGGCTCCAAAATGGAAAGGAGCGGGAATCTCTATGGAGGACCTTTCGGGCTTTCGATGAGATTGGATGCAAATTGGATTTCTCCAAGCGGAAATCGTGGTGATTATGAGAGCTGCAACTAAGACAATGGATTCATGCTTGTATTCATCGAACGAATTCTTCATCTGCGTTGATAGTAAACCACCCCTCAGTGCGATCAGGTCGCACATATGTAAAATTGGTTAGGGATTGCAAGCGGATCTTAAACAGTGTAGTGCCCGGCAAGCTAACACTCTGCTGGGTTCCGGGACATAGTGATGTCACAGGGAATGTTGAAGCAGATTGTCTTGGTAGAGTAGGATGCACGTTACTTGTATGGGTTGATCGATCGCTGGTCGCTGGACGAGATCAACGCTGCCTGGCTCAAAGCTGAAGCGGATTGCATAACTTGAGGAAACATGGCCGGCAGTGGACACAGGGAGGACTAAATCGCTTCCTCGACTGGACGAGACTGACTTGCAGCTCCTCATTGGGGAAATCACGGGTCACTGTGATTCTGGGGCCTCACTCGCAACTGGATTGTGAACGGATTGATCACTGCCGTGGTTGTGGTGATGAAGAACACGTGGAGAGCATTGAACACATTTTATGTCAATGCCCAGCCCTACAGCTTGCATCGCCGTTGCTTTAGTTGGTTTCAGGCAGAGGTTGGTTTGCGCAATGTGACCATTTAGGATTTGATGGAATTCTCGCCGGGTAGTGTGCCTTCAACTCTTACGTACTTACTTATCCGGTCTCGAACAACCATGGGGGGTCAGGGCCCTTACAAAACGAAGATAACATATTTCGCCAAACCAATTCGATCTTTTGCTTTAATTCTCCAGTTGGCAATACCAAAACTACGCAGGGATTCGTCAACCTGATCCCTCCAGCGGAGTCTTGGTGTTCCTATTATTCGTCTTCCTTCGAGTTCGTTTTCGAAAATCCTTCGTACTGGGTCGTCTTCAGCCATTCTACTGACATGGCCTAGCCAGCGCAATCGCGTTATTTTGGTCCGCTTAACTATGTCAATGAAGGGATATTCGCCGTTGTCACAATAGGGCCATACATTTTTCGGAGCATTATTCTCTGGAAGACTCCTACAGATGTTTCGCCTGCTTCCGATAAGACAGGATTCTGCGCCGTAAAGCTTGACAGATTGTATGAAAGCCTGGTACAGCATGACTTTTGTCACTCGAGAGAGGGCTTTAACTCTAAAGTGCTAGCGTAGCCGAAAGTAACATCTATGCGCAAGCACAATTCTCCGCTTTATTTTAAAGCTGAAGTTTTAAAAAAAGTTTGAAATTTTTAAAGCTGAAGTTGTTGTTTTTGATTATGGCAGATCCGTGTTATATAATTTCGTCCACCACCTCGAAATTATAACGGTTATCAACGTTCACGGTTTGACATAATCGCGAGAGGCCCTGGTCGTTGATAACATTGATCTTATCTTGTCCTAATATACCGTCAGACCCCTTTTTGCTGACTCCTTCTCAGTTCTCGAAAACACCGCAGTAACTTCTCTCATTGTGAGCGCAATGATTTCTATATCATCAGCATACGCGAGCAGTATGTGACTTTTACTGCTGATGGTTGTATTCATGTTGACTGCAGCTTTTCTCATAAAGATCCCCATCACGATGTTAAAGAGATCGCACGATAGGCTATCGCCTTACGGGAGGCCTCGCCTAGTTTTGAAAGGTTCGGTATGATCCCTAGAAACTTTCACTGCGGATCCTGTAAAGGCGTATGAGTTTTGCTGGAATACCAAGCTCAGACATTGCTTCGAGGGTTGCTCCCGTACCGGGCTATCGAAGGCCGCCTTATAATCGACAAATAGATGATAGGTGTCGATTTGTTTTTCATATGTCTTCTCCAGGATTTGGCGTACCGTGAAAATCTGGTGGGTTGTCGATTTTCCAGGCCTAAAGCCACACTGGTATGGTCCAATCAGGTCAGCGATAATCGGTTTTAGTCTTTCGCACATTATGCTTGATAGAACCTTATATGCTATGGATAAAAGGTTTATTCCACGGTTGTTGGCACAGAGACTCTGATCAGCTTTTTTAAATATGGGGCATTGAACACTGAAACTCCAATCGCCGGGCGTGGATTCATCTAACCAAATTTAGCTGATGAGCTGATACATGCACATTATCAGCACATCGCCTGAAACAACTCCTCCGGTAATCCATCGGATGCTGTGGCTTTGTTGTTCTCAAGCCGGCAAAAGCTGTTCTGACCCGGTCTTTGTTAGGGGGGGACAATCGACGTCGTCGTCCAAATTGTGATCGATTTTCCCAACGTCATTGGATATTTCAGGTACCAGTAGCGCGGTGACATATTGCCAACCTGCATATCTGCGATGAGATTTGCGTCCTTAACTTTACAGAAGGGGGGCCCTGAACCATGTCCAGTAGTTGCATTTTTGACTTTTTGGTAGAATTTTCGGGCTTCGTTCTTCCTTTTGTATGTCTCAATTTTATTACTCTCGTGCTTGCCGTTTCTTACGCCTAAAGAGGCGGTTTACCTCCTTTATTTTCTCCCTGTACCGTTCAGTGATTTCAACTCGCAGATATAAATATTGTTTTATCGTATTAAAACGGTTGCGACTCATCGTACTTTGACTTGGTGCAAGGGCATATTTGCTCATGTAGATCTTCAAGTGTGGATGTCGGTACACGGATATTCCAATATTCCATAATTCCAATTTAATGACACAGTTAATCAACATCGACTTTGAATTACATATAGCTATTTCTGAGAGTTATACTCGACTTGTTTCTTCTGCAATCATTTGAATGAAAAATCTTACTTTTTGCATTAGTGTCGAAAATAACTTTAATTTTAGTATCAGCCTCCTCAACGTCTCTTCTGGAATTAAATTACTCAGATTTGTGACCACATGCTCTTGAAATCAATGAAGAGGTCAAAAATATAAAGGTATTTTAATCAAACTGGACTCAAGTTTCATGGTCAGTGGATTACTCAAATTTTTTTTAAATAAATCTTATAATATACTAACTCGTCTTTGTCCTACCAATAAAATATATATGTATATATAAATAGCAGGAAACTTATTTGTACTACGACTTGTTTTAGTTTAGCAAATACAATAAAAGATTGAAAACTAAACTATAAAATGTGTTAGCAATATAAGAAGAAAAGGGAAACATAAAAGAAGAAATACTAAAAATGTTAGAAAAAACGAACAAATAAATAAATTTCGTTATTGACAGTTTCTTCTTAGCAAAATATTGTTTTCCCATCCTTAACTCTGCACCGCCCTCAGCACTCTACTGATTCTCTAAATCACACAAAGATGCAACAATAATATGTTTGCATATGTTAGGAAGGTGGTATCAAAAGTTAATCAGCGATGTATGAAGATGTATGATTCAAAAACAAGTCACGAAAATATACGAGTGGATGGAGTTTTTGAAGCTCGATAGAAATTGAAATTAGGGGCGTTTTTTCGAAATTTATAAACGTTAAAATAACAACCTGTACGTTAACATGTATAATATTAGAAGTTGAAATAACCCCGATAAAAGTGATTCCAAGTTAGAGTTTTTTGTATCAAAATTATGAAATATGTGTCATTCCATTTCTTATATTTCCATGACGTTTCGAAAATTATGATGTAAATATAAGGGGTAGTTAATTTTTTGATGTGTTAACATCTATACGCGCGGCTCTAGGGCAGTAAACTATAAATTTAATACATACGCAAGTGTTAGGTTTGTAAGAGTAAATCATCGTTTGTTTGTTCGTTGCTTGGCAGTCGGTATTGAAAGTGATTATTGGGCGATTTTCATATAATTTTCCCACGCGATTTTCTCCGGAAATTGATAGCCGATTTTATTAATTTTTGGATTAAAAAGCTAGTGCGGGTTTCGACGAAGAGTTTAGGCCAAAAATTAAGGCGATCCGATATCGGCGAGCCGAGATTGAAGTGTTTTAATTTGGAGTATTAATTTGGAGTAATATTAAAAAAGTATTTTATGTTGATCTTCGGTTATATCGTACGAATATAACAATGTATGTATGTATGTACAAGTGTCTGTTGCTTTGCATTCTTTGACTTTTGTGGGAATAAAACAAAAAGTATTGAGCAAGAAAATAATGACACATGTGCTTGCACTGGGTCTTTAAATAATTTTAAGTATTAATATTATTTAACTGTAACGTCATCATATGATTGAACGCTGTTTTCTATTTTCCAATGTAACATTTACGAATGTGTTCATAGCAATCGAATAGGTACCGTGTAGCAAAAAGGTGTTAACACATCGCCCGTGAGTTCGAACACTCATTGGATTTTTTTTTTATTAAAATGTTTAAAAAGTTGAAGAAAATATTATTGAGTTTGTCTTCGTCAAGATGAATTCCAAGGCAATAATGGAGACAAACAACAACTAAAACAAATCCACAAGGAAGTGAAGTGAAGAAGGAATCCGAGGAATTGCTTGATTCTCCACAAATAGCCTACATTTGCCATGACTCGACACAGCCTGCTTGCTACACATTATGTAGTTTTTTGATACGCTTAAAGTACATTTTGGTACATATTTTAGTACTTTTATGTAATTTGTTGGTGCAGTTTACGCAGCTTTTACTACACTTAAAGTAGTTGCTGGTGCATTTATTGCAAAGGATGTCTCAGCAAGACTGCACTTTTTCATTTTAAAATAAAAACACGTATCTTTTGAGATGGTTGTGATTTTCTTATTGGCTTGGAAAGAAGAAATATTCCGAGTAAGTATGAAATAAAACACAGGGTGATTCAGGAAGTTTCGGACAAATTTCTCCAGCGTATTCCTTGGCTCATTTCATGAAGAAAAGTGGGTTCAAAATTTTCGGATTGTGGTCGGAGGGTAGTAGGGTAAAGGTGCTAACATCTGAGCCAGTGGTCGGATTTTTGGGCTTGTTGGAAAGGTCTTTAAGAGGCCTTTCAGAATCAATATTTAGAAATTGCCCTAGAAGAAGCCCAGAGATGGCAATTTGTGGAATGTGGCAATTTTGTTTATTAGCAAACCCGTTAAGCCAAAACTGAGCCACAATTTTGCGATAAAACATCGTTTCAGTTTATAATTGCTCTTGAGCCCAATCGGCGAAAGTACGATGAATATGATGGTTTCGTGGCTTTAATTCCTGCACCAGCTGGATCTTATACGAGTGTAGTCCCAGATCTTGTGCTCAAAATTTTCCACGTAGATGACGACAGAGCCCCAATTGCTTCTACCGGCGACGAATCGATAAATTTCGATCTTCTTCCACCAATTCATTTCCATCGGCGATATTCTCTTCAATACGCAAATTCTTTGGACGTGTTGGTGTTGTTGCATCATTTAGACAGTATGTGGTATGAAATAGACGGAAGGCTTGCTCAGATGGGCGTTTATGTGCGCCTTAAGAATCACGAAGTCGTCTGTAACTTGCGCGAATAATGGCTGATTTTCCAAGTACAATTGGATAATTGTAGCTTTGTCCAAGCGGAAATCTATTTGCCAAAGTATAGTATAATATCGTTTGAGACCTAACCCCTACGTAAATTCTATCTAAGTAAAACAAATCACCATTTATAAAAAAGGGTTAAATTATTGCGAAAAAACTTTACGAATGCATAGCTAACAACAAATTGAAACTAGTTTTTGAAATTTCCTTTTGGCGATTTTATATTTATCATTATTTTTAACCTGCAAATGCCGCAAGCTGTATATTTATAAAGAGTTTCTTAGTAAGATTGCACTTTTTAAATTTAGTTTTTTTAGTGCAAGTGGCAACTTTGAAATTTTGGCAGCTGCCACATATGTTTATTCCGATTATTAAAAATGAAGCGCTTTACGAAAGCACAACGCGTTATATCTGTGAAAACTTATTATAAAAAATTGGAAATTTATGCTGAGACCGCTCGCAAACTTCGAAGACTATTCAGTCGAGTAACTGCACATAATGTGCGAAGAAACTGGGTCGATTATGGACAGTAAGACCCCTGTGCGTCAACGTACAAGTCGGTCTCTTGAAAACATTGCTGCTGTAAACGAGAGCGTCGCCGAAGCCCCGAAAACATCAAACCGGCATCGTTCTCAACAACTTCAAATATCACGAAGTCATGCAGCAATTCATGAAAATAGTAAATGGCCATTTGATGGATATTTTCTCCCATATTTAATCGTAACATGTCTTCTTTATAATCCAGTAACACTAATTACAACTATCTACAAAAATATGTGTTTTTGTTTTAAAATGAAAAAGTGCATATTTACTGAGACACCCTTTAGTAGACATAACTTTTCACAACGCGCCATCTAAAGTAGTTGTCTCCCTATGTATTTCGTATTGTCCAGCATGCGCTATAGTTAGCGAGTTCATCAACCACATTGTGGTATACATATCTCATAATGCTCCTTAGTTTGCGAATTCATCAAATTTGGTTCTTAATGTTCATAATAAACACAGAAAAATTGGCAAAAGTGTACGAAATTTATATTTAAGTCAATATACATATCTAAAGGGTTTTTCAACAGAGACGCTACAAAAGTAAATCGATAGGGACAGCAAACGACGCCATATTTTTTCCCGCTCTTTTGACATTTCTCTTCAGTAAGGTTTGCCATTTCATCATGGAAAGATTTACGAGCCTAAAACGAGTCGAAATTATTAAAATTTACTACCGAAATTTGGAGTCAGTGGCCTCAACTTTAAGAGGCCTCAACAATCAGCGATGAGGCTCATTTCCGGCTGAATGGCTTCGTCAATAAGCAAAACATGCGTTATTGGTCAGACAGCAATCCACACGTAATCCATGAGTCATCATTGCATCCCGAAAAAATTACGGTTTGGTGTGGTTTATGGGCCGGCGGCGTAATTGGGCCGTACTTTTTCCGTGATGATCAAGACCGGCACATTACTGTGAATGCGAATCGCTACCGTTCAATGATAACCGAATATTTTTGGCCCCAATTGGATAATATGGACTTGGAGGACATGTGGTTCCAACACGACGGCGCCACAAGCCACACAGCGAATGCCACAATCAATTTATTGGAAACCAAGTTTGGTGAACGTGTTATCTCACGAAATGGCCCAGTCGATTGGCCGCCTCGGTCGTGCGAGTTGACGCCGTTAGATTATTTCCTGTGGTCCTACGTCAAGTCTATGGTCTATGCCAACAAGCCAGCGACGATTGATGAACTTCGTACGAATATCGAACGTGAAATTGCAGCAGTATCGGCCGATTTATGCATGAAAACCGTCGAAAATTGGGTTAAGCGTCTGGACTTCTGCAAGCGTGCCCGTGGTGGCCATGCAAAAGAAATCGAGTTCCATACATAATGGCATCGAACGTACTTTCAGAGGAATAAAGAATTTCATTGGTATCTTAAACCGGTTTTGTTTTATAAAAAAAAAACTTTTGTAGCGCTCTTATTGAAAAAGCCGCTATAATCTTTCGAGTGAAAAGGGCATAACATTTTAAAGACTTTTGGAAGTAAATGTAGCGCTTAACTACTTTGTAAGTCATCCACGCGCGATGTATCCAAAGTTGCTTTGCAAGGCTATCATAGACGCTGATTTATCGTCATAGATGAGTGTCTTCACTAGAGGTGTCACGCCGCACAATCTAGGTCGCCGACTCGCTGGTCCTAAATGCTCACCAAAGTCATGTCGCTATAGACTCGTGTTCGTCGGTGGTGCAATGGCAGGGTGCGTGGCTCTTGTACATGAGAACGAGGGTTCGACCATAGCTCTGACTACCTTCCATGAATTTCGACAGCGTTCATCTTGCTGAGTGATGACGACACTATCGTTAGGAACCGGTGTAAAACTAGAATAGGTATAGCTCACTCGTTGTGAGAAGATCACCGCAATCCCTTAATGGTATGTAATAGGAAATCATTGTAATAATTTTTTTTGCATGTAGCGCTATCTGTCGACCAGCTTAAGCTTGTGCATTTTGTGGGTGACATGGACTGTGAAGTAAAGTTTTGACCGTAGTCATGTTTAAGCGTACGATGCATAATCAATTTCTTCTAGGAGAACACATACTCGGGATACGTTTGTACCTACTAGCTTATTTTGGCTTTTTCTAATGTTTACATGGTCCAATTTCATTATTTAAATGCGTATATTAATATTTTACAATTGTTTTAGTTTTTGTTTCATACAAATATTCTACCTGGTTCAAGAGATATAGGCAAAAAAAAGGTCAGGGGCATGGGATAGCCACATGTTGGTTTTCATATTTCTGATGAATACAAAACACAATTTGTATTTAAATGCAAATACTAGCATGTTTACTGACAAACATGTGTTCTTTTACGTGGAAACATATGCGTGCTTTATCCCAAACATCCATATACTTAGGTGGAAGCATTCGCGTGTTTACCCCAAACCTACATATACTTACTTGGAAACATAGACGAATTTCCTCCCAAATATAATAATATTTAGAAACGAACTATTCTTCGAATTCAATATATATGTATCATAATTAATTTTAACAATTTAAACCCACATTTATAAATCATTATAAAAAAAATGTTTACATTTATTTGCATTGAATGCATTATTTGTTTTTTTTCATGAAATGAGAATCTGCTGCTATGTTGCTTCTCCTTTCATTGTTGTCTCTCACGTTTTTGTTTTCAGAAGGTTTCAGCTATGCGTTGGTTATCACAATGCGTTAGCACACAAATAATATATTTATATACAAATCTAGTTCATGCAAGCCAAGCGTTTATTTCACAAATAGTCCGTCGTTCGGATTTCCTCAGTAAAGGCTCGGACAGACAAAGGGCTTCACGTTGTTGCCCATTCCAGTTTCTTTCCTCAAAATCGTTTCTCACTTTGGTAACACACATATATACGAAACACATACACAAAAACCTAAGTAACATCACAAACCATTTAACCGTTCGAGCCTTCGTTTATTATTTTTTCACTGATCAAGCGCTTTTGATGTCCTCTGTCCGATGAAACATTGACGACTGAATACATGAAACTAAAACGCAATACATCAGGCGAAATAAGAAACACTTCACCTGCAATTTCATCTGCAAGCGTTGGCCATTGTCATTTTTTTCAACATGTTGCTCATAACGGCTCTTGCAGCGTATATAGTATGTGGAATGAGCAACCCCATGCTGCCTGCTAAATGAAACAAGCGTAAGCAGTTCCTTCGAAGCTTGTCTGAAACATTGTGTATGCCCATTATTGAAGAACGTGCACTAAATCGGCAAGTCACGCGAAACTTCTCCACTAAATTAGCGATTAAGTCATATTTCAACTGACCTGGAACCATCGACATCTGACGCAGCCCGCACGCCAAAACCCATCAGCGGTTCCTGCTAGTTATGTTATGCTCAAGAAACAAAACGGCGTAGAAAAACCAGAAAGGTGTGCGGCAAATGTAAGAAGCCAATGTAACTGCTTAATATGTAACGATAATTCATATTTATATTATGTGATTTAATGATTTTCATTTTTCAAATAAAATAATATAATTTAAACACACTATAAAATGGTTTGTTGCCTTTTATTTTGATATAAACTGGCGTGGTACAAACGTATCCCGGGTGTGTGTTTAGGTAGGTGTCGACTTAGGTGTCCGAATTGGACCAAATAACCTTTAGAAGATTAGAAATTGCTTATATTTCCTAGATCCGAAATCTCTTAGCCCTAGGTTAAGCGGTTCCTGAGTTACAGCACTGCAAAGTTGCAAGTGGATACATTTGCACCCCGGTGTGTGTAGAAATACCGGCCGATGATTCCGCCTGCCCATAAACGGCATCAACCATTCAATGAGAAATGAGCTCCGAAATGGTCGAATTGCGGGAAATTGTTTTCACAGAGCACGAAATTTGACAATAGAATTCAATAATTTTTAGACGTTGTTGGGATTTAAGCCATTCATGATGAACTGCCAATGGCAACTAAGGATGTTTAGCACATATGTCGAATCACAAGGGGACTGCCTAAACTACTGCACTGAAAACTGAAAAAAGAGTTTCAATAATATTAAACAATATTGCATACCCATATTAACACGTCCCCATTCTTCCGTCTTCGACAGCTGTCTTACATGCACTGAACTTGGAAAACAACCTACGTAGAAGTCCAATAGAATACAACCAATAAACTAAATTGAATAAGGGAAATCCTACAAATGTGCCAGAGTCATTTCAACATTAATGCAGCCATATCAACTGGCTGTTCAACTCAAGCTCATACAAGTGCCAACACATTGCACACACACAGATTCACTCTCACAATCACTTATACTACTACAGATGCAGTGCCTTCATGTGCACTTTCTTTCCCATATACATATATACTCGTATACGATAGAGAGAATAACATCTACGGTATTGTCTTAAGAGACAAACTGTTTACAATTATGTTGGAATCCTCCCTATAGTGAAAGGATAACCAATAAGCTGATAACGCTGTAAAGGAGTATTGAACTCACATATCTGATAACCCGTGACTAAAAGTTGATGTGCTTGTGTGTGTGTGTGTATTTATGCCGGTGGAATCTTTCTTTTCCAGATCCTAGCAGGAAAAAAAGGCAAAGACATGGTCAGATAAACATTTAAGATAACGAAATTTAGTTCATAAACCCAATAGAAAAACCCACAAACAAATAAAGGATTTGCAAAAGTAAACTGCTCTCACGTTCCATCTTTCGTTTAGATTCGAGACTGCTGTTGCTGATGCTGCCAATGGAAAATATTACTATCGTAACCACTTGTATGACGTAAAGAATTTCAATCTCTCGCCATCTTAAATGCTCCTTTACAACCAAATGCACATATGAAGGCGGCCTAGGTGGTATGTGTGTGTATGCGCGTGTATGTGATTGAAAGACAGACAGGATAGACAGTTATTGACAGACTTATGTTGTATAATACAGACGGCCGGATATAATATTTGCAATACGTTTCCGTTGAGTTACGTCTGATTGCACATGGTCGAATATTTACGACCTCGACTGTGAAGGCGGCCAAAACGAAATGAGTTTGTTGTTTGTTTATAAAGCATTAGCAACAACTGTGAAGGGATTTGATAGCTGGCAGTATACAAGTTTATAAATAGACAGCAAATAAATTTGAGCTAAAAAAATTGAATAACAGATTGACATTGGTAATAATTTTGGGATTGGTAAAACAAATGAATTCGAAAATAACATCTAAACGTATAACCAGGAGTTGCTTAATTTGATAGGGGAGAGCGATACAAATCATTTGGTATCAAGAAAAGTACTGGACATGGAAGAGCTCAGAGTTCTTGTTGCCCCGAAAACAGCTATATATTAGTTAACAAACTAAGTGCTGAAAGTAATGGGAAACGCCATGGTAACTTCCATGTAGCAGAAAATTACAGCAATATCATAAACAATAAGTTGAATATAATATGAAGCACCAAGGGAACCTCCATATACCATGGGAAGCCGACAATATCGTAAAAAAAAATGGCATCACGCGAACCTACATACAATATGAAACTCCAACTTCTCTAATATGTTGAAACAAACACCCGAACATCGGATGATCGGATGAACATGATATGTAGGATTATAAATAGGAAACTAAAATATACCAAATCGATTTGTCACAGCTTCACTTTTAGTCAATAAAGTTCTACTCGCCTAACAAAAGTTAGCTCGAGTTTATTAAAAAATCAACCAAATCTAAAACTGTTGGGAAATCCCCTGAAAATGATTGGTTACCAGGGAAAAATTTAAGATATTACCACGCCCACTCTGGCACTATGATCAAAGTCTATCGGTCTTAATAAAATATGATATTAAACCATATTTCGTCAAACGCCAATCGATTAATCATAATTTTCCAATACATCGTACGATGAAAAATGGGACAGCTTTTCAAAATCAATGAGCTATGCCCAAACTACACCATTTCAAATTGAAATTTGAAAAAAATATCAATTTAATTTTGAAAAATATGCAATTGAAAATCGAAAATTATATTTGAAATTTAAATCACATCAATTGAAATTTAAAAAACATCAATTGAAATTTGAAACATATCAATTAAAATTTGAAAGACATCAATTGAAATTTGAACGACATCAATTGAAATTTGAAATTCGTCACTTGCAATTTAAAAATTATTAACCAATTTTATGTATTAGATTTTTAAATTTCAATTGGTGTATTTTAAATTTCAATTGATGTATTTTAAATTTCAATTGATGTCTTTTAAACAGACCGAAAAAGTGAGACGGAATCGCTCAGTGTCTGAACAGAAACCCTCTGTTTCGTTTCGTTCGTGTTCTCGCTCTCAGGTTTCGGTTTGAGCGCAACACACGAATCGGTCTCTTACGAACCGGTCGATATGAACAGAACCGTTCGTCGCTCAGCTACTGAGAGTCAGTAAGTGAGCAAAGCCAACAAAAGGTCCGCAAAAAAGGTCTTTATTTTTATTGTTGCATTTGCCTTATGTTGTTGCCTTAGATATTTCGTCACAGGCAAAACATTAAAGAGGAAGGGAGAGGAGGATAGGGCGCTCATTTGTGTGTATATGCGTATGCGGCAATAGCCAGTGGCGCCGCACACATACACACTCAGAAGACCGTTTGCCGAGTTTTTACGACGTAAAGTGTCTCAAGTGAACACATGAACCGAGCGAGCAAACAAAAACGGTCGTCGGTTGAGCGAAGATCAAGCCAAAGAAGAATGAAGTTTGAGGGTTTTCTGGCGACAGTTTCGCATCGTCTCAGTAGACGATTGGTTTTTTTTCTGACAACAGGCACGAAAGAGACCAATTATTGCGAGCTCTGCTTTTAAATTTCAATTGGTGTGTTTCAAATTTCAATTGATGTGTTTCAAATTTCAATTGATGTATTCCAAATTTCAATTGATGTGTTTTAAATTTCAATTGATGTATTCCAAATTTCAATTGATGTGTTTTAAATTTCAATTAATGTCTTTTAAATTTCAATTAATGTATTCAAATTTGGATTGATGTATTTTAAATTTCAGTGATGGATTTCAAATTTCAAACAGAATTTTCAAATATCAATTGATGTGTTTCATATTTCAAATAGAATTTTCAAATTTAATTGATTTTTTTCAAATTTCTATTAGAAATGGTGTAGTTTCGCATTCAGCGATTGGAACATACAGTTTTCCATCGGAGTCGAACGGTTTTTTGAGAAGATTTTTCATGACCAATTACTCGATAGTGTCGCTGTCACTAAGCGACTGCAATTCACTAACGACGTGCAATTCAAAATACGAGGAATACGAGGCAATACTAGTGTTCCCAGATGCAAACTGGAACTTCCATTGGAAAGCTTGAAACTGTTTAGCATAAACACACATAGAAGTTTTTCACTTACGAGCACTATTTTTTCTATTTACAGTGTGTTGAAAAATGTATCTCGATCAAAAAACGGAATAAACCCGTGAAAATTTTCGTGCGATGATTTTTACGATTTTCGGTGTGGATTATCGAGACAAGAGTGTTTCAATCAACTTGTATCGAATTTGGTGATGAAGCGCCATCAACAACCATTGCAAATCGCTGGTACCAAGAGTTCAGTTTCGGCCGCAGTTCGCTCCAGGATGAATTGAAGAAATGTTGAAAAAATACAGCCGCGGTATCTCAAATGCAGTGTATAACATCGACACAGGTGACGAATCATGGACCTATGCATATGATCCCCAAACAAAACAGTAATCGACCATACGGGTTTTTAAAAAAGAGCTAAATTTAGCAAAAGATGTTCCCGGAAGAAAAACATTGAAGCAAATGATAGCGTCTTTTCCGTATATCCGGTCATGTGACCACAGTGCCTTTAGTGGAACATAGGACAGTCAATTCTGAGTAAGGGCGGATCAATAAGATCGTGACTTTTTGAACTTCCCTCTAAGTTATATGACATGCAATACTGCTCCCATCAAGTACCACCTGTTAATACACTACTTTCAAATTTTGAGCAAGTTCCGTTAATTTCTTTGCGTTTAACAACAGCTGTTCAAAACATACAACCTCGTGCATTTTTTTTAAATGAAAAAAAGTGAATTTCGATTGAATAAAACATTATTTTTTCCGAAAAAAAACCGCCAATCAAACAAAGAACAAGCTTGATAAATACTATGGGGACTCTGCACCATCCATTTCAGCGGTAAAAAAGTGGTTCACTGACTTTCGTTGTAATAAATGACGCTGAACGTTCTGGATGGCCAATTGAGGTCAATACACCCGAAAATGTCGAAAAAAATGCACGTTATGGTGTTGGCCGATCCCAGACTAAAAGTGCGTGAGATTGTTGATATCATATGCATTTCATATGGCAGTGTGGTTTCGATTTTAAATGATCAGTTGGTTTTAAGAAAGCTGTTTGCAAGATGAGTGCCGCGTTTGCTCTCAATTGACCGTACACTTAATCGTGTAACAACTTCAAAGGATTGTTTGGACTTGTTTAACCGCAAGTTTTTGGGACGTTTTGTAACTGTATATGAAACATGGATCCATTGCAATACTCCGAACATAAAGCAGCAGTCTAAACAATGAGTTTCTCCGGGTGAACCGGCTCCGAAGAAGGCCAAGGTAAATTTGTCGGCCAATAAGGTGATGGCAACAGTTTTGTTGGGATGCACGCGGGATAATCCACATCGATTACCTTCAAAAGGGAAAAACAATAAACGGCGAATATTATGCCAACTTATTGGACCGATTTAACAATGATTTAAAAAATCGACCCATATGGCCAAGGGAAGAGTTATTTTTCATCATGATAATGCACGGGTGCACACGTGCGTAGTTTCAGTGGCAAAATTCCATGAATTGAGCTACGAATTGGTACGAATTGGTAGATTTAGCTCCAACGAAGAAATTATTGATCAAAAAAATGCCTATTTTAAGCACCTCGAGAAATCCTATTTTTTGGAAGGGATTCAAAAATTGGAGAAACGTTGGACTAATTGTCTTGATCTAAAAGGAAATTATGTTGAAAAATTATTTTTTTTATGCAAAAAAAAACACGTTTCATTCAAAAAGTCACAGACATATTGATCCGCTTTTTGATCCAATTTTTTGAAAAAGTAAAGTAAAAGACGAAGTACGAAATAAAGGATGTCTCAGAAAGAATGCAGTTTTTCATTTTAAAATAAAAACTCGTATTTTTTGAGATAGTTGTGATTTTTATATTGGATTGTAAGGAAGATATGTTCCGATTAAGTGTGGAATAAAATATCCGTCAAATGGCTTCCACGGCTCTGATTACAGGCCATTACTCTTTTCATGAAATGTTGCATGACTTTATGGTCAATTCATGATGTGGCTGTTCAGGGATTGTTTCCAGTTTATTCGCATAAATCCGAGATTTCACAAACCCCCAAAGAAGGAAATCGCACTGCGTTAAATCGCATGATCTTGGTGCCCAGTTGATATCAGAATTTCTACAAATCGTTTCTGGAATAAATCGATTGTACCATGCGCGGAAACCACATGTCGTCCAGATCCATTCCGTCCATCTGAGGTAATAAGAACTCGCTTATCATGTTCCTGTAACGAATGTCGTTCACAGTCACTGCATTTCCAGCCTCATCTTCAAAAAAGTAAGGCCCAATCACGCCGTCTGACTAAAATTCGCACCAGGCATTTGCTTCTTGTGGGCGCATTTGTTTCTCATGGTTTGCATGAGCATTTTCTGAGACCCAAATTTGACAATTTTTTGTATTCACGAAGCCATTCAGATGGAAATATGCTTCAACGGAGAAGATGACATTTTTTGAAAAATTGGCATTGATTTCACATTGTTCCATTACCCATTGAACGACTTACCGGCGATTTCCATGGTCTGCTGGTTTGAGCTCCTGAGTAAACTGAATTGTACGCATGAAGGTGGAGGTCCTTTGTACAAATTCGCTGTGTAGTGCTTCGTGAAATTTTAAGTTGTTGAGAACGATGCCGAATTGATCATTTCGAGTTTTCAGCAACACTCTCGTTTACAGCAGCAACGTTAACAAGAGACCGACAGGCACGTTAACGCACGGGAGTCTTACTGTCCATAACCGACCCAGTTTCTTAATTTTTGATGTGTTAACATCTATACGCGCGCCTCTAGGGCAGTAAACTATAAATTTAATACATACGCAAGTGTTAGGTTTGCAAGAGTAAATCATCGTTTGTTTGTTCGTTGCTTGGCAGTCGGTATTGAAAGTGATTATTGGGCGATTTTCATATAATTTTCCCACGCGATTTTCTCCGGAAATTCATAGCCGATTTTATTAATTTTTGGATTAAAAAGCTAGTGCGGGTTTCGACGAAGAGTTTAGGCCAAAAATTAAGGCGATCCGATATCGGCGAGCGGAGATTTAAGTGTTTTAATTTGGAGTAATATTAAAAAAGTGTTTTGTTGATCTTCGGTTTTGTCTTATCATCGTTTGTTTGTTCGTTGCTTGGCAGTCTGTATTGAAAGTGATTATTGGACGATTTTCATATAATTTTCCCACGCGATTTTCTCCGGAAATTCATAGCCGATTTTATTAATTTTTGGATTAAAAAGCTAGTGCGGGTTTCGACGAAGAGTTTAGGCCAAAAATTAAGGCGATCCGATATCGGCGAGCCGAGATTGAAGTGTTTTAATTTGGAGTATTAATTTGGAGTAATATTAAAAAAGTATTTTATGTTGATCTTCGGTTATATCGTACGAATATAACAATGTATGTATGTATGTACAAGTGTCTGTTGCTTTGCATTCTTTGACTTTTGTGGGAATAAAAAAAAAGTATTGAGCAAGAATATAATGACACATGTGCTTGCACTGGGTGTTTAAATAATTTTAAGTATTAATATTATTTAACTGTAACGTCATCATATGATTGAACTCTGTTTTTTATTTTCCAATGTAACATTTACGAATGTGTTCATAGAAATCGAACAGGTACCGTGTAGCAAAAAGGTGTTAACACATCGCCCGTGAGTTCGAACACTCATTGGATTTTTTTTTTGACCACTCTTCGAATGATTGACACATTAGGTGCACTTTCTCGACTGAAAATTCTTCGCAGTTTGCGAGCGGTCTTAATTTTTTTTGACCACTCTTCGAATGATTGACACATTAGGTGCACTTTCTCGACTGAAAATTCTTCGCAGTTTGCGAGCGGTCTCAGCAAGAGTTTCCAAATTTTTGTAATAAGTTTTCACAATTATAACGCTTTGTTTCATAGAGTAAATCTTACTAGAGAGAATATTTGACTCATCTGACATTTCCTTTCACACTCTTATTGATGCGGCCGGTGTGATAGAGAGATGTTTGACGAAAAGTGGAATTACACTAACTTCTGGCGTTAATTTTTCATGTCGTTTTGGTGCAAAACTGTGAAATTTAAATGTGTTTTACACTTTTTATTGTCTGTTATTATTAGCATACACTTGTATTGTATTTACCACAATAATGTTAACACACAAAACGAAATGCCGCTGTTGTTATTTTGTTCGTTGTTCTGCACCATTGCCTCTATATGGTATCATTGAAGCAATGCTTTCCGGCGGCTTTCGGGCAGTTAAAACTTAACTCAACCAAATGCCCTTTAACCCTTTGACGACCATAAATATTCGGCCGAAACGATTTAATTTTCTTGACTATTTTCCTGACCTATGACCTACTAATAGTTATGTACGTCACAAGCAGTGAAACCAAACATTTTTGTTTTTTCTTAGTTTTTTTTTTAAATTTCAGGTAAAAGGCAGATATTTGCTAAAAATATATGCGGTCTATGTCAGCACATTAAAATTCGACCCTAAATTGTTTGAAGGTTAAGGTATGGATTCTAACCGTGCCTCTTCCCCCCCCCCCCCCCCCCCACGTTTGTAGTTATATAACTATTTTGGCTCAATGGGGTCAAATCGAATTTGTTCGAGAATTAACGGCTACTACACTATTGTTGCCCTTACCGTCTTCTGTAAATCATCCAAGGATAAATTTGGTCCATCTTCTATCTGTTCAATTAAAGGTGTAAAAAACTCTAGGGTTAAACAACGGTTACATTGAGTAAAGGCCTGCAGAGCAAAAATTTTGTGTTGGGCCAAAGTAATTTTTTCTCAAAAATTATATTTTATAAAATATTTGTTACAACCAAACTATAGTTGGCACAAACAAAGTAAGAAGTCGTATTAAGACCAATTTATTGTGCTTTGTAATAAAATAAATTTGAGCGCCAATAGCTCTGAAAGTTAACTACATACATAACAAGAAATTGGGAAGATGAAATCACATTTTAACAAAACTTTATAAAAAAATTCAAATTTGTAAAATGTAAATAATTAAAAATTTACCTCCGCATTATAAGCAATTGTGCTACAAAATCTTAACCAAAAAAATATTAAAATTTTCGTTTTTTTAATCGAAGAAAAAATCGAAAAAATTGGGATAATTTCTAAAATTTTCCCACTTGCCTGATGTACAACTCTGCGTTGAGGACCAATCGAAGAAGATATCGACAAGGCTTCAATCAAATTCAACAATTGGTGACATTTCAATCAAATATGAGTTCTGACAGTTCTCTAACAAGCACAGCTTGTGAAAACCATGATAGCTCTTATCGTAATACAAATACAACTTAAATATATTAATTGAAACGATCCATTCGTTATCTTTATTTATTCCCTAAACTACCCCACATAAATGAACATACTTCATAATTTGGCTACCGTCAGTGTCCCGATTTGGTAAACTCATGCTATCGTATGTGTGTTGCGTTTATGTGCATGAACCCAACAGGTTCATATTTCCGAGTGGGAACTTGTTTAACAGACATCTCAAAATTATGCTTGACTCTTTACCTATACGCTGAAAAACATCGGCATATTCATTCAACATATTGGTTGAAACATGTACATGTTGGCATGCACTGTTTTCATGAATTGAAGATCTGCCGCTTTTTTGATTCTTTGCTGTCTGTCTCGCATTTGTTTTTAGCGGTTTTCAACAAGAAACACACATTTGGGTCTCACAAACATATATAAGAACCTATGAATCATTGTGTCTCAAACATGCTATATTGAATAGCAAACACAATGTGTTTGGGCAAAAATGTGGTATATTTGCGTCAAGCTTTATATTTGCACCCAAACAACAAAAACGACAAATTTTTCAGCGTGTACTATCTGGTTTTCACCGAACTGAAATATGTGTTCGAGCTCCAAAGTTATTGAATTTTGAACGATGGAAATCGGCTCTGAACCATTATGTGCCATTACATACAGAAAAAGTATCGGTTTCAAGTTGTTTATGGGCTGGTGGAATCATGGATCCATACACCTTCAACACCGATTACGGCCAGAAGGCTACGGTTTATGGCGGAAGACTTCTTCCTTCCTGAATTGACACTCAATGATGTGGGAGAGCTCTGGCTTCAACTAGACAGGACTACATGTCACACAGCGTGTGCCAAAATCGGTTTATTGGAGGAATCGTTTTGTGGTCGCCAAAATCCCTTTTTGGACCTGTGAATTCTCCTCCAAGATCGTAGGAGTTAACACAGCCGGATTATTATCTGTGGGAATATGTAAAATGGCTGGTCTACGACTATAACCCAGAGATGATTGAAGATAAAATTTGCCCCATTTTAAGGATATGTTACAAATAATGACCAAAAGTTGGACCTGCGACTGGGCTACATGACAACCAGCCAAGGGCGGCCCCAAGAAAAGAAAAATGGCAAAAATGTTTTTTCAACTAAAGCCAATTTAATGGTAATGAATACAGTTCATTTGCAGTTTAGTTAATTTTAAATTCTATACCTTTAAAAAGTCACTCCCGTTACAACAGGACTCCTTTTAAACGGCTCAGATGTGTAATACCAACCAATTCCCACATAGTTCGCAAAAATGCAATTACGTTATTAACGTTGTAACCAAGCGGTCAAAGTGAATTGGAAACTACAGAGTCTTGATGTCATTTATCGTTGTGCAACAAAACCTTTGTTTTTTCAAATCTTTATAAACCGATTTTTTATTTCGCCATAGTTTTGATTTAAACTTTACAAAATCTGCTTAAGATTATATGTACTCTATTCTCCAAAAGTGGAAAACCATTCAAGTGTGAAATATGCTAACACGCAGCAAGCAAATACTTGTATAAATCTCCCAAAAGTTTAGTTAAAGTGCAAAGAAAACACAAAATTGGCACACAACTGTATCAATTTCTTTTAACTTTGCTAACACACCGCTTAAACAGTCAGTCCCATATCCGTATATCCGCATGTCCTATATACTATACCACCACCACAATTCATTGAACACAAATTTGTTGGCTGCTGCGAAACATTGGAGCGTGAAATTCAACAACCATTGCAACATATTAGGACATTCTTCGAACTACAAACAGTCGCTTGCCAATACCTCACAATTCTCACAAAGAGCAAAATCGTCATCGTCGCAATTGCAATCGTCATCGGCATCGTCATCATCATGCCCAGAGTCATTCTTGTCATGGCACAATCAAATCCAATGCATGTGGTATAGAAAGTACAAACTGACTGAAAAATGCATCATTGGAAGCCTTTTAGATCTCACAAAAATGTTTGCATATCAAATGCACACATTTCATTTTTATGGCTTATTGTCTGTGCGTGTGTGTATGTGAGTAGTATGATTGTTTTTGTGACAATCATAAAAACAAACTAAACATTTTTCTACGTATGACAACTATCTTTTTCTCCTTTTTGTGGGAATGACGACATCATCCAGAGATACACCTAGGACGAGCATCGTTGACACGGTTTGTCATCAACAGTGCTGTTTGTAGTTGTTTCCCTCTCGTACGTTAACATTGCATTATCATATTTCCTCCCAAAATGTGTTTCCGGTTTCCTGCGAGTAATCGCGCGTGTGTGAGTGTTCATTTATAACCGTAAGAAATCGAAAACTCGCTCAATCATCTCGTTGAAAGTCACGTACCATTATCGCATAAACGAAGTATTTTTATTCAAAAATTGATAAATTGTGTACTCGTCGAAGACTTTCACGTTTTAGAATCAATAAAACTGTTTATGTTTATTATCGCAAATGGTGGATTTACGTTCGGATATGATTGAAATCACTGAATTTTAGTACTGGCGTTTGTGTATATTTGCAATAATAATGATGTTTAACCACAAATTGGGGCAAGTGTTTTTCCATTTTGAAAATATATATTTATATATATTTATATATGTATTTCTACACGCTGAAAACGCTGTTTTTGTTTTTGATTTTTGGACGCAAAAATAAAGTGTTTGTAGCTTGTTCCAAATGTAGTATACTTGTGTCCAAATACATTGTGTTTTCTAATCAATGTTGCATATTGGAGACACAATGATTAATATGACATAAAATGTGGTCGTTGACAACTGCTGAAAAGAAAAACGTCTCAGACAACAAAGAATGCTCGCAAGCATGTGCATTTGAACGACTCACAAATGCAAGTCTCTTTTGCCCACCACCCAAAATGTTTGAATATACCCAAAATAAAGGGGTGCCTCAGTAATATTGCACCTTTTAAATTTAGTGTAATTTTTTTTGTGCAAGTGGCAACTCTGATATTTGGCTGTTGTGACATATGTTTATTCCGACTATTAAAAATGGAGCGCTTTAGGAAAGAACAACACATAGACTAATTACTATACTAGACTCAACATTTATCGCAGCAAATTTATGACATATGGACCGGTGTGATATGAACATTAGATGTTAAAAAGAATTGCTTCAATGATACCAGATAGAGGCAACGGTTCAAAACAACGAACAAAATAACAAC
Organism: Phaonia tiefii; assembly: GCA_963931995.1. Classification (NCBI taxonomy): domain Eukaryota; kingdom Metazoa; phylum Arthropoda; class Insecta; order Diptera; family Muscidae; genus Phaonia; species Phaonia tiefii. Next base: position 86,571,851 of record OZ008370.1, on the reverse strand, counting down.
AACGGCATTTCGTTTTGTGTGTTAAAATTATTGTCTTAAATACAACACAAATGTATGCTAACAATAACAGTCAATAAAAAAGTTTAAAACACATTTAAATTTCACAGATTTGCACCAAAACGACATGAAAAATTAAAGCCAGAAGTTATTGTAATTCCACCTGGTGTATGTCACTTTTCGTCAAACATCTCTCTATCACACCGACCGCATCACGAAGAGTGTGAAAGGAAACGTCAGATGAGTCAAATATTCTCTCTAGTAAGATTTACTCTATGAAATAAAGCGTTATAATTGTGAGAAGTTACTACAAAAATTTGGAAACTTATGCTGAGACCGCTCGCAAACTTCGCATAATTTCTAATGTGTCAAACATTCGACAAGCCGTCAAAAAATTTGAAGAAACTGGGTCGGTTATGGACAGTAAGACTCCCGTGCGTTAACGCAACGTTCGGTCTCTTGATAACGTTGCTGCTGTAAACGAGAGAGTCGCTGAAAACCCGAAATCTTCAATTCGGAATCGTTCTCAACAACTTCAAATTTCACGCAGCACTACGCAGCAAATTTTTACGAAGGACCTCCACCTTCATGCCTACAATTCAGTTTACTCAGGTAACTCGATCAATGGGACAATGCCAATTATTCAAAAAAAAGTCATCTTTTCGTTGAATCATAGCTCCATCTGAATGGCTTCGTGACTACAAAAAATTGTCGTATTTTGGTTACAGAAAATTTTCATGTAATCTATGAGAAAGAAATGCGCTCACAAGAAGCAACTGTCTGCTACGAATTTAAGCAGACGCACACTGCTCCGTTTCAAGGACAATAATCGGAAATCTGACTTGGTTGGAATTGCATTTTTTTGGTATCGTTTTAAATGTAATAGCGTAGCTAAAAAAAATCAGCAAAGATTTTTTCATAGAAAAAGATTTTTTGTCCTCCAGAGCAATTCAAAGTGAGCGATTTGTGTGCTAAATAATTTGATTTTTTAGTTTCGTTCGTTAGTAATTGAAGGAAAATATTTTTCAAAAGTACATTTGTGGAAGAAGTTAAATTATGTTCTATTTTTTGGGTAGGGAAGAAGCGGTACACAATTTTGCTTTTTTTTATTTCGTATAAATCTTAAATGAAAATTTTTAATTGATTTTTAAAAAATGACTTTTTCAAGATGAATTTTGAAAAATTCCCATTTTTTGATGGCAAAAAAAACATCATAAAATTCGGTGAAATATTTTTTCACGATAAATTAGATTAAGCTTTAATCCATTAGAAAAATTCAAAATCTTCTTCGCTTTGTTCCGCTTCTTTAATATTTAAGCTTTTTAAAAAGTGCTTAAAATTACTTTTTTACTTGTTAGTCAAATATGAAATATTTTGTGAGAGATTATTTTTACTTTAATTAATCAATAAATTAAATAACTAAAATAACATTCAGGCATAGTTATGAATCCCTGACGAAGAGAATAATGCAAAAGTACTGATACACACTTACGAGATAAACTCACTCGTTTTCCCCTCTTTATTTCTCTTGCCCTCAAGAGAGCATAAAGAGTGCAACAAACTCGGCAAGCAAACATAGATATATTTGGTACGCAAACACATATGTATGTTACAACATATTAATCATTGTGTATGAAACATGTAATATTAAATAGCAAACAAAATGTGTTTGGTCACAAGTATATTATATTTGCGACAAGCTCAAAACACACGTTATATTTGCATCCAAACAACTAAAAACGACAAATTTTCGAGATTTCTACAATTTGTATGGGATGAGTTAGAATTCGTTATCCGATTTCCATCAAATTAGGCATACACTTTTCTGCATTGAAAATCTTATTCATGGCAAATTTTAGTTAAGGCTTCAAAAGGCATACATTTTTTATTTGATTCGCAAAAATTATAAGTTTCATGAAATAAAAAATAATAATACGAAATATGAGGTTTTTTTAATATTTTTGCTTTTTACAGTTTATACATTTGTCTACCAGGGGAAAATAAGAATAAGTCCCTATCTGCTGCTATTGGAAAAGTGTTTTTGAAAACACTTTTGGTTTCTGCGTGGAATAATAAAAATTTCGGTTTGTATGGGCGGTGGGCGTGGTCAATGTTAATGAAATGCTATTTATGGATAAGGTGGCGTATAAATATATTCTTCACGCAATTTTCATGAAATTTGTCGCAATAGTTAAATTTTTACACCCAATAATAATTTCGGTTTGAAATTTTCTTAATTCTATTATATTAAGGACTCGTGTCAAATTTTATTACCCTACGACGACTCCTTCTCAGCTGGACGGCATGGATCTGGACGACACGTGGTTTCAGCACGACGGCGCCACCTGCCACACCGCTCATGAAACAATCGATTTATTGCAGCAACAATTTCTAGAAATTCTGATATCAACTGGCCACCAAGATCATGCGATTTGAAGCCGTGCGATTTCCTTCTTTGGGGTTTTGTTTATGCGATTAAACTGGAAACAATTCCTGAACTCAAATCCGGGATCCAAAGCGCCATCGGTGAGATACAGCTATATCATGAATTGACAAAAAGTCATGGAACATTTCACGAAAAGAGTAATGGCCTGTCATCAGAGCCGTGGGGACTATTTGACAGATATAAAATATACAAATCACAACTATCTCAAAAATACGTGTTTTTATTTTAAAACGCAAAAGTGTGCATTCTTTCTGAGACATCATTTATTGCGCATTTCGTCTTTTACTTTATTTTTTTTAAAGAATCTTGTACTTAAACTAAAGACAATGTAGAGATCGGATCAATAAGTCCGTGACTTTTTGAATGAAACAAAGTTTTTTTTGCACGAAAAAAATTATTTTTGAACATAATCTCCCTTTAGCTCAATACACTTAGTCCAACGTTTCTCCAATTTTTGTATCCCTTCCAAAAAATAGGATTTCTCCAGGTCCATAAAATAGGCATTTTTTTTTTCAATAATTTCTTCGTTGGAGCTAAATTTCTTGCCACCGACCCATTTCTTTAGGTTTGGAAATAGGAAATAGTCACTGGGGGCTAAATCCGGAGAATATGCCGGATGATGTACCAATTCGTAGCCCAATTCATGGAATTTTTCCATTGAGATCCGTGCATTATATTGATGAAAAAATACTTTTTTCTTGGCCATATGGGATAATTTTTTTTAAAATCCTCGTTATATCGGTCCAATAAGTTGCCATAATATTCGCCGTTTATTGTTTTTCCCTTTTGAAGGTAATCGATGTGGATTATCCCGCGTGAATCCCAAAAAAACTGCTGCCATCACCTTATTAGCCGACAAATTTACCTTGGCCTTCTTCGGAGCCGGTTCACCCGGAGAAACCCAATGTTTAGACTGCTGTATTGTAGTGGATCCATGTTTAATCCACAGTTACAAAACGCTGCAAAAACTGCTTTGAATTGAGATTAAACAACTCCAAATAATCCTTTTGAAGTTGTCACACGATTACGTGTATGGTCAATTGAGAGCAAACGCGGCACCCATCTTGCAGACAGCTTTCTTAAACCCAACTGATCATTTAAAATCGAAACCACACTGCCATATGAAATGCCTATGACATCAACAATCTGAAGCACTTTTACTCTTCGATCGGCCAACACCATATCGTGGATTTTTTCGACATTTTCGGGTTTATTGACCTCAATTGGCCCTCCACAACGTTCAGCGTCATTTGTACTTGTGCGACCACAACGGAAGTCAGTAAACCACTTTTTTGTACCAATGAAATCGATTGTGAAGAGTCTCCATAGTATTTATCAAAGTTTACCTTGGTTTGAGTGACTGTTTTTTTTTTTGGAAAAAATAATGTTTAATTCACTCGAAATTCACATTTTTCCATTTTTACAAAAATGCACGAGGTTGTGTGTTTTGAACAGTTGTTAAACGCAAACTTGACGGAACTTGCTCAAAATTTGACAGTAGTCTATTAACAGGTGGTACTTGATGGCAGCAACGTTGTATTTCATATACGTACGAGGGAAGTTGAACAAGTCACGGACTTATTGATCCGCCCTCATATATGATATTAGTGCCATATGAAAGGTTTTTTAAAGCGCGTAGAAAATAAATTCTCTTTTAGATTAAATAAAAAAAGATTATTTATACAACGATGATCTGCTTGTGCAAAGAAAAGATTGTATATCCATTTTGCGTGTTTGGAACGTAATGTTCCTATTGGATTGCATTTTTGGTAAAACGCGAACTTGTTCGAATTGCACAAAAAGCTGAAACACGTATTTACTTATAGGGACTAGAGATTATGGAATGTCAATCTGACAGTAAAGTGAGAACAATCTTCGTACTACGAACTTAAAAATGCCTTTAATTTTTTGCAGAATATCCCTGAAAAAAGGATTTCAGATTATAATAATATTGTATACATTGTCTTTACCTAAAGTACAAACTTCTTTGAAAATTTGTAAAAATACCTATTTTAAAATCCACCTCAGGGGATCTTAATGCTAGACACGTAATATTTTGGGAATCATCAGAAAACAAACCAAGGGAAATTTTGAGGCGTGGACAAAAACACTTTTTTCTCCACCATACAATGTGAGTCAGTCTAATGTACATTGTTCCTGCAATATAGTATTGCTTGGTCATTTTTAGTTAGTTAGCTAGTGTCTGAGAAGTTCATACTACAAGCGGGGTCCTCTCTAAGGCTTGGCCACAGATTTCCGTTGGTGGATTTCGCAAGGTGTGTCCAACCTAGTTCCATTGTCTCCTATTGATTTCATTTTGTATCGGAACTTGGTTGCATTTCTCAAGAAGTTGTTTACTGGATATGGTATTTGGCCACCAGATCTTTAAAATCTTCCTTAGGCATTTGCTAATGAACGTTTGAAGTTTCTTCACAGCGCATTCGTCATCAGCCAGGTCGCACAACCATATAGGAGCACCCATTTTGCATTGGAATTGAAGGTATATAGTTTAGTGGTGGTATAGATCGATGACGATCGCCAAGCTCTCCACAGCTGTGCACCTTGAGACTTAGAAATTCTACTATGAATGTCGTTTGTTGTTCTGCCATCTGCCTCCTAGATATGTGCATGAGTTGACATTATCTATAACGTCATCTCCATCTAAATATAACCCAAATTTGTATACAAGCTTTTAAACTCCCCAAAATTATTCACCTGTTTAAAAGGAAATATGAAATATTTAAAGTTAAACTTATAAATGCTGATAAAGAATCGAAATTCCAAAGTGGGTTTTTTATTTTATTTTTAATTACAGTTCTCAAAGGAATATATAATATAAAATATGTAATATAAAATATGTTATATATTTGTTTTATATATAAATTAACACAACTATATTAATTTGGAATTTCAGTATTTTTATTAAACTAATTATACTAAAAGCTACTTGTATAAATCGTATCCGTCAAACTTCGAACTTCAAACTTCGCAGTAGGCCTTCATCATGGAGAAATAGACAAGATCCGCTATGCCTCTCTTCACGGTCACTTGATGACGACGTGGTTGTAGGTAATTTCATCGAGTTCGAGTTGCTTGTGTAATTTACTCTTTGGTTGGCCATAATACGGTCAGAAATAAAAGGGAATGCGTATTTTCGTTCGATGCACATAACAAAATATAAATTATTTGTCATTAGTATCAATCAGACACTTAGTTTGCTGCATGGTCTATAAGCATAATGTCTTCTTTGGTCTCTAATTCTAGATCACTTTCCTAGTAGCTTTTCGATCAGATGTGACATAGTAACCCCCTGCCTTCATGCAACTGTGGATGATGCAGAAAATAAAGCAATTGCAAGTTTTAAGAGAACATTAATGGAGAAGTTGTATCTCATCCCATATCTAGTGTGCGTTGAGAGAGTATAATAAAGAGCCTGGGATAAGATCTCTAGTTTTCGGTTTTATTGTTGTCCTTATTTTTTAAATTGCAGCTGCGATTTGCTTTGATTTTATTTTCGGTATTTTTTAATGTTCGTCATTTTGCATGGTTATATTCACTTTTTTTGTTATGCCTTGTGTCATTTTTTCGGGAGGCTTCGCTGAAACAGCTGATCGATCTAGTAGCTGCAAAACTGGATACCAAATAGAATGAGAAGTAGAATGAGCGATTGGCGAGTTAAAAACCCTGACTTTAAATTTGATATCGTTGACACTCTAATGACTTTTACAATAACTTTATATTCACTAAATGATTTTTGACTCGAACGAAAACAACAATTTTATTTTATTTGTATTACTTTCAAATTTTGCCATAAATATAAACAGTATCAAATCATTACGAAATTTATAAAGAGGTTGCGTTGCATATGTGTTGCAGTTCCACCAAATTCTCGTCGAAAGTCACTGGGCTAACGAAACTTTCACCGATAATGTGTTAGATCTCGCATTTGAGCCCACGAATTGTTTCTGCTTTCTTGTACATGAGATTCTGGGTTCGATCCCTGCTCAGACCACCTTAAAATTTCTTTCGGCGGCGGTCACCTCGCACAGTGACGGCAACACTATCGAGTATTTAGCCATGAAAAAGCTTCTCAAAATACCGTTCGGAATCGGTGTAAAACTGTAGGTCCCAATCAGTGAGTGAAAAACTGGAAAGCGCACAGCTCAGTGATTGTAAGAAGCTCCCCCTGTCCCTTCATGGGATGTAATGGGAACCATTTATTTTTTTTTTTTTTTTTTTATTCGCGTAAACCCGAGATTTCATAAAACCCCAAAGAAAGAAATCGTACGGCGTTAAATGGCATGATCTTGGTGGCCATCAGACATTTCATTAGAATTTTTTGAGTTAATTTGTTCCGGAAATCGTTGCTGCAATAAATCAATTGTTTCATGCGATGCGCCGCCTTGCTGAAACCACATGTCCTACAGATCCCTGTCGTCCAGTGGATGCCACAAGAACTCAGTGCACATGTTACTTGTAACAAATGCTGTTAACAGTCAATGACATATCGGCCTCATCTTCGAAAAAAGTAAGGCCCAATCACGCCGTCTGACCAAAATTCGCACTAGACTGTTTGTCGCCGTGGGTGCATTTGTTTCTCATGGATTGCAGGAGAACCGACCGACCGACCGGTACGTTGACGCACCGGAGTCTTTCTGTCCACAACCGTCCAAGTTTCTTCAAATTTTTTGACCACTCTTCGAATGGTTGACACACTAAATGCACTTTCTCGACAGAAAATTCTTCGAAGTTTGCGTTCGGTCTCAGCAAAACTTTCCAAATTTTTGTAATAAGTTTTCAAAATTCGAACGCCTTGTTCTTTCGTAAAGCGCTCCATTTCGAATAATCGGGATAAACATATGTGACAGGTGCAAAATTTCCAAGTTGCCAATTCCACAAAAAAAGTGACACTAAATCGAAAAAGAACAATCATACTGAGACTCACTTTATATATCGTTTATCTTTTTTAGACGGACCCAGACTGGTACGACGATAATAATACCTCCCTAATACATTATGTACACCTGAATAGAGGTTATTGGCAGCCCCAGCACTTGGATCGAATGCGGTGGTCTAATGAATTTACACTACTACTTTTACTACAAATGTTACACTCCCTAAAATCATGCGGTGTGTATAAATAAATTTAAACTGATACCTCTTCAAGGACTATCTCCAATTCGGGTTCTTTAAACTTAACCAAATATCTCTATGGAAATTGAGAAAAAAATTCTAATCAGTTTTTAGTTTTTCGGCTGTAAAACACTTCGACATGATTTATTACGACCACAACATTTATATAAAACAAACACCAAAAAATATGACGTTCCTAGATATCCTCATCTTTTACCAAGGATATGTAAGGATATTGTATTGATTACATAATATAAGAACAAATTCGAAAAATCACAAAAAAAAACAAAAAGATAAGGAAAAGATGTTACATCAAAGAAAATCATGATTGTGAAATACTGCTAGTGGCGTCATTAAGGAACCGTCATGTACAGAAACAGCCCACAAACACAACCCACACATACCATAACCACATCTGAATAAAAGTCATATCTTCACTGACACATCGAAATGATGTCCTTCTTCGCAATATCCTTTTGAAGTCACGTTAAAGTGAAAAACAGACATTTGTTAAGGCAAAAAATGAAGTCGTAACCATTCAATCTTTGCCATCGGCCCGGGCTTACATATGTGACCTATCCAACATATGTACACAAAAATAGACAACTATTTAAAATACTGTCAAACAAATATACGAACCGATAAAGTTCAAATCCATTTCTAAAGATGTGAAATCAACAGACGGTTATGAAATCTGGGGGCACAAATGTGTACACGAATGTAAGTATGAGTGGCACAGGAAAAGGGGTATTTCAGTAAGGCTGGTTTATATTTAAGGGATAATTACATTGTTGGCTGTAGTTGTCTAAGTAAGAAAATAAATACTCGAGGACCTCTTTTTAACATACAACAAACTGTTATTTCCATACAAGCATCGTTTAATAAACAATTGCGAAATATGCGAGAGGCTTATTACATGACCCTTTGCTACAATATAGGCATACTCTGAAAGATTGTTTCGATGCCAACAAGTCTAGAATGAACCCTAATTATGTTGTCATCCTTCTGCTCTTGAGTTTTTATGATCCTTTATATATATATTTTTTTTAATATTTGTTAAGTCCAAATCTTACGTTCGTTATGAAATCCTTGTTGTGGCAGAACATGTTTGATTAGATTAAGTAAATGCTTCTATTTGAAATTGCTTTCACATGCCGTTGTCTTTATTTTGTTGATGTCATGCATTAAGGTTACCATACTCGTACCTGAGTACATCAGATATCAAAAGCAAAATTGTCAGCAATTGGAAATGAAGAACTTTGTGTCACATCTACGTCGAAGGATGACTACAGACGTTGTTATTAGATGTATACTGAGTACTCAAATGCATGCATACACAAGTGCTTCGACTAATCTCGTTTGTCTGGGAAATTTCGAAGAATTTCCCAAAAAAAAATCATGACATCGAGCCAGATTAAATGTTTTTAAAAATAAATTCGATGCATGTGAATAAAAAATATTTTAGTCCTAGGATTTCAAATGAATCATTCGTTACAAAAGCTTATTTAGGTTGTACAAAAAGCTGTATAAAATCTGCGTATATTTTTTTACTTTTATTACTCATAAATTTGGATGAATTTCAAGGGTGTGTAGTTCAATGAACGGCTACATTTCTCCTTACTTGGACGATGAAGGACACACTACACATGGTACTAGAACAAATACAGAAGTTTCAGCCTACTGAAACATACTCTACCCTTCGCCATTAATTGGTTGGGTGTTCACTTTCAAGCGGCTGTTCCAAATTTTACGATAATTTAAGAAAACAAGGCATCGTCCATAGCCAACAGCAGAGTGGCATGTGATAAAACATTGCCTTATACAAAATTATAACAAGATTAGGTTATCGTCTGCACCAGTCAACTGTGTCTAGAATTTTTAGGAGTGACGAATCCGTCCACTATTAATTGAAAAATTGTGTTTGACAAAATATTTCCTGGAACTCAATTTTATTAACGAGTGCTATCCCATCGACCAAGCAAACGGCTGCTAAACTTTTGAATAGGAAGTACCATAATGGCATTGACGAAATTACCCAGTATCAGAAGCCAACTAGCGTTTGACGCTGTATAGCCTAATACCATGACATTTGATTGTGTTTTTTTCGGGAGCAATTGTGTTGAATAGGCGGTCACGAAATAGAGGTGGCAAAATCGCACGTTTTATGATTCCCATGAACAAAACTTCCATAACATCGGTAGAGTTTTACAAGAGTTAACGCTCCGGCCAGCCGACCGGCAGCCCAGCATTTGTATCGCAGTTTCCAAAATTCACATACATCACTATTTGACTAAAGACAGCTTGTAGCAACCATAAATCCGGTTGTTGCAAATATAACTCGGTTGCTTCGATGTTGCGAATTGAGGTTGCCACATCTCAATTTATAATTTGTAATGAAAATTTGGTTCGAACAACCTGATAACGCAATTGCTTCGGTTGTGACAACTGCATTTCCAATTGTTTACCCTGCATTAGTATCCGTTTCTATGGAACCTGTTGGTGAAAGTAATACAGGTCACTCCCGAAAAAGCGGGTGCAAAAATTGTTGCTTGTCTGGACGATGTGGCAATAGCTAAAAGGGAGAAGTATTCCAGTACCATAAAGGGGCATTCTTCAAGGTTACTAACGGACTATGGGTAAATGGGCGGGTGAAAATTAGTTAGACTTAAATCCGGCCAAGACGGAGCTGCTCATTTTTACCCGAAGGTAAACAATTCCTACCGCGGATCCTATTAGTGTGAATAGTTCTGGGATTAAGCTTAAAGGATGTGCCAAATAACTAGTATTATTTTGGACAGCAAAAATTAGTTGCAGACCCAACGTTGTGGAAAGGACGAAAATTGCAACGAGAGCCCTTCACACCTGCAAAAGGTCTATAGGTTGTAAACGGGGACTTTCTGCGAGGATTGTTCACTTGATGTAAACAGTTGTGGCTAGAGCGATAATGTTCTATAGTTGTATATAGACCGATAATGTTGTATAGTGTGGAGGCAGGTGCTGTGCATCATAGGTCCTCTGCGCACAACTCCCGCTGATGCACTGAATATAATGTGATACCTGTTGCAGGCAGACATTACAAAGTAGACACAATGGGACATGGTCTGCATCTTGGAATAGTGCTGGAAGGTTCTTACAACATTCCTGCATTTGTCGCCTACTCGAAAGCCACACTCTCATACCAAAAAAGAATTCCTGGAACAAAATAGTTGCTGTTGAAGAGGTATATGTAAATTTCTGCATGGATGGTTTGAAAATGAATGATCAGGTAGATAAACTTTCTCGTAGATAAACGGAACATTGTACCGTGTATCAGGCTTAATGTTTGTCTATTACAGAAGTCTGACCGAGAGATAACAGTACAGCAATCTTTGGGGTCAATGTGTCAGGCTGTCATCAAGTCCCTGCAGTCGGTATTATTGCATTCAACATCTGCCGAGGACAACCGCACATCTCTTAACGAAATGGTCCAGCAATATGTTATTCACCTTATGTGAGTGCCATGTCACAGGGACATTTTGGAGAACTGAAGAATGGATGAACTGGCCATGCTGGGACTACCTTACAAATTAAACATTAATGTGAGCGCACGCTGAAAAATACGTTATTTTTTGTTGTTTGCATGCAACTATAACGTGTTTGTAGCTTGTCGCGAATACAGTATACTTGTATCCAAACACATTGTGTTTGCTACTCAATATTATATGTTGGATACATAATGCTTAATAGGTTATAATATATTCTTTTGTGACCCAAATGTGGATTTGTTAGTTGAAAACTGCTAAAAACGAAAGTTAACAGACAACAAAGAAACAAAAACGTAGTAAATCTCCAATTCAAAAAAACAAGGCTTGCAAACATATACATGGTGCCTGCAATATATTGCGTTTTTTCCAGGGTGCATGTTGACATGCCCCTAGCAACGTGTAAGCATATACTACAATAACGTTCCTACATGATAATGCACAGATTGTGTACTCTCTAAACAAACATGACCCATAGTAGATAGCAGGATAAACTTGTAGCTTCTGTCTTTAGCCGGGCCCAAGGTATCAATGTTTGTTACAGTTTTCACGGGACATTGTCCGATTGGTAGACAAGCGGCGAGACTAAAGGGTAGGGTAAATGACTTCTGTAGAACGGTGTCCTGGCTCGGATGAAGCTTGAGGCTACACTTATGGATATAATGGCTGACGACAGTAGGGACGGAAGGCAGGTACGCTTCTGTGGCATCGTCTAGTTATGGTCATTGACTCTAATAATAAACGTTGCTTTCTTTTTTTGAAATGCAGTGAATATGAGCAATCAATTCAATCTGAGCAGACTTCAAGGGACTGTCAACACGTGCATTGTTTGTGCCAGAATGAAGACTCCCCAAGCGGCTTTGGGTACAATTATTATATCACTACTCTGGAGGTTTGTGCAAAATGGTGCGCTGCCAAAAGAACAATTTACCTAAGAGAGCTTGGCTTTGTGGAAGAATTCTCCACCAGGGCACGCTACTATTCCCCTTGAGATGGATAAGTCCGGTATGTATGGATACTTGTTTCACATATCTGAGTATATTTTGCCGATGGTGGAATTTAAGTGAGGTTTGGAGATAATAATAAAGGCTGTATTAGATTATTATCAATCATTTATTTAAAAGAATCCGTTCTACCATTCTGCTTGCCTTTTTCACTATAAGTTTTGGAGAATGCAGAATCATCTGTCGGCAAAGTGACAAAGAAAATTCAATAGATATAAAAAAAAATAGAACAGAGAATAAAGCAAATTGGGAACAAACATTAAACATTTGAAAAAAAGGGGCAGAATAAAAGTTTTTATTGCCGATTTCCTTTCATTCAAAATGTTTGTTTCATTCAAAATGCAACCCTGGTCGCATCATTTTGAGCAAAATCAAAAAAAAGAGAAATCTAACTGATATGTCAAAATTTTGTCTGCAAATTATTCTTCTCAAGTTTACAAAAGCGGTTTCGATGAAACAGCCCTTCAACGTCCTAGTTGCAAATTTGATACAGGATAGCAGTTGAAAGAGAATGAACAATAGGTGGCACTTTTAACGTTTTATGCGATAAATTAGGTCTGATTTGAAGAACACAACAATTTTCTTTCATTTATATTTGTATTACGTCCAAATTCTGGCAGAAAAAAATCTGGCATTAAAAAATTGTATTAAAACTGTCGTTAGCCCAGAGACTTTCGTCGAGAATTCGGTGGAAATGAAACACCCATGGCTTATCTTCAGTATTTGTCTATGGGCTTACACTATCTTCTCGCGCCAAAAAAAAATTTTGACATATCCATCGATTTTTGTAACAGTCTAATTTGGTCGTTAGTTGCAATAACTTACGGGAAATTTAATTTTTCTCGATGACGCCAAAATTAGATTGGTACAGGAACTGATATCTTTAGCGAGAACCTTCAACTCAACATGGCTTTAAGATTGGGTGATAACTGCAAACTCGCCCAAGATGAAATCCTAACAATCGTGAGGAAATGAACCACTCTCTAGCCCGAGAAGGTTGTGCCAGTGCTAGTCAGGTTTAATAGACCTCGGTTATACTACCGATTGTCCACCTTTATGATCTGTCTGATTGACATGTGGGTTAGAAGCAAAATTAAATCCGCCTGGTTGGCGGTGACATACTGCAATATTCGCTGGTATATACAGAGTGATTCAGGAAGTTCCCGACAAATTTCTCCAGCGTATTCCTTGGCTCATTTCCTGAAGACAAGTCCACTAAGACCATGTCCGAAAATGCAAGGGTGCGAAATGGCAGCGGGTTAAAAATTTTCGGATTGGCGGTCGGAGGGTAGTAGGGTAAAGTTGCTAACTTCTGAGCCAGTGGTCGGATTTTTTTTGTTGGGCTTGATGGAAAGGTCTTTAGGAGGCCTTTCAGAATTATTTAAAAAAGAAGTAGAAAAAAGTCAAATCGCCGAGATACAGAGCTTTCGGAAAAAAAATGGAGAAAAAATTCACATAACCCCAATTTGCTCAGCCAGATGGCAGGTAACTTATGTCTGTTGAAAGATAGCCATACCCCTTATCTTTCCAAAATGACCTAAACGAAGCAAATACGTCTTACTGTTCCAAAGTTATGACCATTTTACTGAAATCCAAAAATGTTTGTTTTAGTTTTTGGAAGCGAAATAACAGCACACATTTATTTGTTTTTGTAAATTAACACGTTTAAGATTTTATTTTATTGAAATATTTGGCTGAAGAATGAAACACTTAAGGAAAAAAAATATTTGATATTAAAGGAAATTTTCAATGTGGTTTCCATTTTCTACTAAACACAATTGCCACGTTTAGTTCACTCATCTTTTCACGAACTTTCACCGCAGCTTCCTCAATGCGTGCAAGTAACTGCTTACGATTGTGAATCTGCACAGAATCAAGTGGTGTGAGATCTGGAGATCGTGGCGGCCAGGCGATTGGTTCAGCTCGTCCAATCGAACGTCGAGGGAAAAACACATTTTTGCATTTCAGTAAAATGGTCATAACTGCCATTTCGCACCCTTGCATTTTCGGACATGGTCCTTGTGGACTTTTTTTCATGAAATGAGCCAAGGAATACGCTGGAGGAATTTGTCCGGAACTTCCTGAATCACCCTGTATAGTAGATGCTGACATCGAATAAAACGCCATCAATACTACAGTTAACAAACATCTGAATCTTGTCATTGTGGTAATTTTGGTTCAGAGTAATATGAGAGGCCTAACCAAAACGTGGGGTAATGAGAAGATTGATTATTGTTGTATTTATGAGGATGCAGAGGAAATTGTGTGCACTGACCTCCTGTTCAGTTCTGGTACAAAGAAGGCTAAGGTTTGGAATTTCTGGGTGATGTTGCTGCTAAAGGCATAGTGGAGTTATTCGGATGGGCAAAAGCGCTCAAAGGCTCAATGGTCGATAGGCTAACTATTTCTCTTCAGCCATATTCTGGTATATCGGTATGAGGTATCATAAAGATTTAGATGTTCGAGGATGGGGAGGGATAATGACGTCCGTGGTAGCAAAACGTTTCCAATTGTGGCAGCCACTTTTACCTAACCTAACCCAAACTTTACCCACTTTTCATACTAATATTTGAAGAAAAAGCAAACATTGGTAATGTTTATTTTTCAATTTCTTTAGATTTATTAGTCGACCCTAAATTCTAATGTGATCTAAAAACTGCCAACACTGACTATTTATTGACTATAATTTGAATAAATTCATAATTATTCGAGAGTAAAAATACATACTGCCATATATTCCCAAAATCAAAATGCTACTAATGTTCCGACTCTACAGCTCAGTTCCTTAATAATTCAAGCACTTCAAGGACCTCTCGTAATTTTCCATCACACAATCACAGTCCTTTGATGCATATTAAAAATACTTGTTCTCAAAGCTGACTTGGTTTTTTTACATTTTATCACGATATTTTTAACTCTAATGGCTTCAATCATTTTTTCCCTGGTAGAAAGTTACTTTCACCAATCATGCACACACATACATGCTTGCTTGAATGGTTTATATGCATGGGTATGAAAAAAATTCATCCTACGTACACACTGTAAGAAATTGAAAATTCAAGAGCATAATAAACAAATTGAAGTGCAGTCACTGGCACGAAATCATCAAAAAGGTGTACAATCCAATTTTGCACAACTCTAGGTAATTGATTTAAAGAACACAGCTTAAAGTTGATTTCTTACAGAACGCACAACTAATAAAGTTGGCAACAAATGATAAATAAACTGTATAAATGCCAGTGTTGGGATTTTTAATTTGCATTACTTCATGTAATGCAAATTCAAAAAAAACATCACTATCCGCAATTACAATTCAATACAAAATTTAATTTCCATTTTCCATATTTTGAAATTGTTTGACTGCTGGCAAATTAGTTTTTATAGTATTCAATATATACAGGTTTCTGCCTTCGATTAGTGTTGCCTCTTACTGATTTGAAATCAATTAACATGTACACATAAAATACTTGAAACCATAGAGTAATTCATATATCTAGGGTGAACATTCCTCTCAGCAATTTGGTGACAATAGACCTGGTGTGATATGAACTTTGGATGTTGAAGGCAACTGCTTTAATAATACCAAATACAGGCATTGGATCAAAACAACCAACCAAAACCAAACTAACAACAACAGTATTTCGCTCTGTGTGTTCAAAACAGCACAAATGTATGCTAACAAATAAAATATACCAAAAAAGTCATACATACATGAAATATTCAAGTTCACCACGAAGAGTGTGAAAGGAAATATCAGTTGAGAGAATTTTTAACTCTGTTTGATTTTTTTATTGATGCTTGTAAAATTAGTTCAATTGCCAATGGTATTTACATTTGTTGGAATTGGCATTTGTGGATGTAATTGAAATTAAACTAGAAATTATAATTGTCATATAATTAATTTGGCCCACGTCTGAAAATAGCAAACCAAACTAGTAGTAGTTCTTGTCGAAAATTAGATCTTACGAAAAATATTGTAATCCAAAAGTGACTGCTACTATAGACACACTTAGTCCAGTGAAGACCGTTGTGATATTAAGAGGCGTCATGTTCAGTCCCTATCATTGAAACTGCAAATTGATCTAGTGAACTGAAGGCGCGTTCAATCAATATGATAGCCCAGATGGGGATGTAAACAAGACATAGAACACTAGACTCTGACAAACTAAAATGTTTTATAGTAATTCAACTTAACTCCCAAAATGTACGTTATATCCAAAAAGAAGTACGATTCGAAATATTTTCTAGTAGTAACAAACGCCATTATCCATCTCTTCATCCACGCAGATTCTGCAGTAGCCATTAGCTGAAATCTCAAGACTAGACGCGTGTCTACACGCTGAAAAATAACGGCCCCAGCAACATATTGCAGGAACCATGTACATGTTTGCAATCATTGTTTTCATAAATTGATGATCTGTCGCTTTTTTTCCCTTATTGTGATAGACAGCAGTGTTCTCAGCAGTTTTCAACAAACAAAGCCATATTTGGGTTACAAATACATATGCTATAATCTATTAATCATTGTGTCCCAAACATGTTATATTGAACAGTAAACACAATGAGTTTGGACACAAGTATACTATATTTGCAACAAGCTACAAACACGTTATATTTGCACTCAAACAACAAAAAATTAAAAAATGTTCAGCGTGTAACTATTAGGTAGTCTCCCACAAGTGTAGATGTATCCTGTCTAAGGCTGGATATCAAGTGTTTCGATAGGCTCAGGTCATAAATTGACCATAATTGTCTGCTAATTCTGAAATGTTTCACTTGCGTGGCTAAAAGCGTCGATTTTATGCATGAATCTCGCCTCTTATCTTATCGTCTCAATCATTCCCTGGAATAGTTTTGTTCCCGGCATCCACAGAAGATGGATATCAAACTGTTTTGCCCTCTCGTTTTTGAATTTTTGAAGTAAGGAATATAGATGGCAGAGACTTTATAGCTGCCTGATGTGTCATAGTGGATATTCATACTGCTGGCGGTGATGATGTTTCGCCCCCAGCAAAAGGGTAACTTCTTCGCTTGCCATAACTACTGCCTGAAAATCAATACAATGGTCTGGTAGCCTTTGTGCAAGGTCTAGGCTCACCTCTTTAGAATAAATTAAAAAAAATACGTTATCATCTGGTTTGGAGTAATCAGTGTAGAAACATAAGTACCTTCTATTTGCTCTAGAGTTGCCAGTGTGGGATATGAATCGAGAAGTTTCTCTAAAAGATAGACGTTGGTTTCATGTAATCCACTTCTGGCGTCGATTGTCGCAAATCCGTAAAAAGCGTGTGGTGACCACATATCCCTAGAGATGAAAGGCCTAGGCCGATTGCTGACGTTGACGCCAATTCACCGCCCAGCTAATATAATGGTAACTGGTGAAGTATAACAGCGATACCCTCAGTAGGCCACCCGTTATACACACCATTGCTGCTTACTGGACCTTCGTCAACTGACATAAGTCAGTGGATTTTTACAGCACCAAAAAAAAATAGCAATGAAAAAAATTGTTCTACATTATATGCCATGCAGGAATAAGACAAGCTGCCCATAACCAGCTGTGCGCATTTTAGATTTACACTCACTGATTAGCACCTTAAAGTTTGTACCGGTTCCGCACGATATTTTTCAGAAGCGTTTTCAGTGTTTGAGACAGTGTCGATAGAGCAGATTCTGTACTAATGGTTCTGCGCAGGTATAAGTCAATCATCCGTTTCATTGTTGTCAGAAGAAAAGATGAGAGACTGATTGGTCTCAATACCCTTGGACTAAAATATAAAGGTTTCCACGCTTTTGGAATAAATACCATCATAGATTCTCTCAATTTAACTGGACTATAGAGCTTCATCCAGCTTGTTAAAATGTTTAGGAGACGCGGAGCCAAAATGTGTTGTCAACTTGTAACTCCATTGGTGGTATATCATCGGGGCTAGATGATTGATGGTGATGTTTTCCCAGTGTATTATGGTCGAAGGTAGATCTTGTTTCGAGTTGGAACAGTTATCCTCGACCGTGATGAGTATTGCCACTCGGTGGGGTGAGCGCGTAGGAGTTAGTATATCTGTGAAAAATACAGCGTCAATGTTGCTGAAGGATCCCATTTTCCAATCGTGCGTGTTTCCACTAGTGGTGGCGCAATCCGGTACTACGCAGAGCTGAAGTATCTCGGCAAACGTGGTAGGACAGGTTAGGTGTGTTTTGAGGAGTGATTAGGATCTGAGTCGACAAGCAGTGAGGACCGTGTACAGGACCATTTTTGTTGGATCCTCTATTTGGTGTGGTACTGCGAGAAGTGATTTCGGGCAGCGTCGATTATTCTGCTTTCAGAGGGTAATGTTATTAACTTGTATGCCAGTATGAAATCCAAAAAGTTTTGAAATATCCTCACACGTATGCATACATATGTACGTATCTCCACGAATATGTTGCACAACGATACGACGAAAGCCGGCCTACAATTTGCAGTATTTAACCAATATCCATTTCAAATTGTCAGTGGGCACTTTTGTTGTTTTCTTTACCAATTCCTACATTTCGTAAAACCAATTAAAATATTTTTCCTTCTTTCGGTTTTTGCATTTTTATGAATGAACGAAACTCTCGCAAATATGCACCCACCAAACTTACCCCGCTGTTGGCAACATCGTCATCATCATCCGGATTGAATGGACAAACATTGATGACTCTGTCCGTCCATTGGCCAGCATGGTGGACTTGGGAATGCAAGTAAAATCACATGCACATCAAGATTATTAAAAGTTACAAAATGGCAATGTCAGTTCTTGATTTTATGCATTCAAGCTTTTGCATTACAGACATCGTACGAACAGACGATATCTAGGATCGGAATTTACACTATTTGATTCATCAAATATTTGTATTTGCAGAGAAGGGTTAGGGAAAAGTTTTAATACATACGAATCAATTTTCTACAAAATTTCAACATTTAGCCGATCGTTTTTTTCGTCGGAGAATCAAACGATACATAATTTAAGCCTGATATCCCAGCTTAATTCTAATTAAATATTGTCAGATTCTTCAGTCCATCTGTCTGTTAAAAGCGCGGCATAAACTACAGGACAGAAATATGAGTTGAATGTTGAGCAAAGTAACGAACTTGCGTTCAGATTTAGTATCAACTGTTCTTTATTTGCAACAGTCAAACGTGTGCATACACATATTTGTCTCATATCTGTATTCGACGATGCAGCATGCAACACTAAATGTGTGCGATTGTGCGGATTGGCAATGGTATGCATAATATGCAAGTAATATGCTCAAGCGAAGAATTGTCAGCGGAAATTCAATTTATACACTAGAGTTCATTTGTTTAAAAGAAGCCGAAGGCGATCGGAATAACAAACCAATGGAAAAGACGCACCGCCAGAAAATATGCAACAAGAAATCGATTGTTAGTTAGCGAGGTTCCGTTGAAAATACACACTTACACAAATTGTCATGAATATGCCACACTCGACAACACAGCGAACATGACATCGAATTTAAATAAATAACCGAACCAACCATCGAGAATGCCAGGACCTACCCTGCATTATTATTATTATGCAACCAAACTTGGTTGCTGTCATCTGCTTCACAATCGGAATCTACATCTGCATCTGATTGTATTACGTTTCTTGCTTTTTAAGGATTTTTATTGGATGGGTGTTTAATTTTTTGTATTTTTCAGGATCAGTAGCAGCTATCATCAGGGAGGTGACATATAGAGTTTAACATGTCATTTTCCTGCAATCCTTCTTGGCATTTTATTTTCTTTAATCTGATGGTATAAGGAAATACTTCAACCGGGTTTCGGTTATGAAAATGAAATCTGCAACATGGATTCAAAATTTTTTTAAACTGACATGATTTTTATCGTCATATACAAAATATCTTAATCTTGTCTTGCAAAGACAAGAGGGAATTATTAACACTGTGCTAGACGACGTGATACCTGAGCGGACTCAACGGTTATGGCACTGAATTATTAGTTTTTTATCCTTAGTAGATATCAATTAAATGATCCCGCTGTTGGGACTAAATTTATGTTATTACTTAAATTTTAAGATAAGATTTAAGGTTAAAGATTTGGGATTTCAAAAAAGCAGTAATGTTTTAGTCAATTTTTCAGGAATTTCAGGAGAAAAATCTAGACTCCTTCGCGCCATCTCAAAACGTTGTTGAAATAATGAAAAATTTAATTTAAACTATAAAATAATAAATCATAATTTGTTTTCCCCTAGTCTTATGAGGTCATTCAATTTGAAAGGTCAACTATTACCAGTTATTACCAATTATTAACGACGACGATGTATAATTTTACGCACTTGCAATCAGACTGATTGAAGATTGGCTCCAATCGGTATTTTTATCAATTGTTATCTTCTCGCTAGTCTTTTCCGTAACCTCTTCGTAGCACCGCCATCTGTTCACGATTCTAACGCCACACATTGGGGGGAGTTCATATGTGATAGCGGGGGCATACTTTTAGGCGTAGAAAATAAAAGGAATCAAATGGTTTCTCAATCAGGCTGCAATATATAACACAAACTACTTGTTGACATTCTAATGTTACATTGACATACTGAAGTGTTGGTTCAACCCAAAAAACATTTTTATCGTAATAATACATACAACCAATATTCCGAAAACAAATTGTTGGTTCGCCAGAAGAAATAAAGTGAACAAGTCAAAGAGGTAAGGGACAACATTATTGCCAAAAGTCATTTATTATAAGAAGTAATTCAAATAAATTTTTCACAACTGTCACTATACTTTTTGATGTGGTTTGATCTCCTAATCAATTAAATCAACAGAAAACCTTGAATGATACGAATTTTTTAATATTGCTTTTTCAATCTTTGAGATTTTTCATTTATTGGCTCTGTATTTTACATCTTTAGAAACTTGAAAAATAACCTAATCTATGCAATAGGCCCTGCCCTGTTAAGTACGAGGAAAGATCGATAAATCCGAGACTTTAAAAAAAAAATATTTATCATTATTATTTGGCATCCTCTTTCCGCATAGTGCCCTTTTAGCTCGATATATTTAGTCCGTCGTTTTTTCAATATTGTTATAATTTTCAAATTGTATGTTCTCTCAAGATCCTCTCAATAGGCTTTTGTTTCAGTGTTGACGATTTGATTCGCACCAATTCTCTTATTGGCGAGTCTTTTCGGCGAGCCACTTGGCACTAGAAAGTAGTCACTGAGGACTAAATCCGGAGAATATGCCGAAAGATGTAGCAATTCGTAGCCCAATACATAGATGTCTGCCTAGCGTTTACTCACCTGCATGCCTCTGTGTTTTCATGGTAAAATATTACTTTTGTCTTTGTCCGAATCTATCCAACAGCTGTGAATAATAATCCCGCGTGCGATCGTTTTACCCATTTCCAGGTAAATATTCTATGTCGAAGTGAATAACACCCCATGTATCCCAAAAAACTATCACCATGACCTTGTTGGCGACAGACCCATCTTTACCGTTTTGGATCCCGTTCACCCGCAGAAGTCAACTGCTTTGGCTGTTCCTTGGTATTTAGTATACAATGATGGATCCATGTTTCGTCCACTTCTACGAAACGGCGGAAAAAATCCGTTGCATTACGATTCAATATCGCCAAACACTTCTTTGAAGCGGTTACACAGATGCGCATTTGGTTGAATGTGAGCAATCGCGGCACCCATAACGCGGCTAGTTTTTTTTGTGTCCAAATATTTATGTAAAATGTAATGTACTCGCTCTGTTGAGATGCCTATAGCCTCAACCATATCACGGCCCGTCATTCTCCGATCGTCCAATATCATTCCATGGATTTTGTCTTCTGGGCGTGCTAAACGTTCGGCGTTACTTGAGTTGGTGTGATCACAATGGAATGCAATTGATGGTGTGGAGCCCTTATAGTATTTTAAAAGACTTTCCTTGGTTCCTGTGATGGGGTTGTACGCAACTGCTTGGGAATCACTTTTATCGATGAAATTCACTAGGTTGTCGGTCTTCAATGACTGAAAAAGGCAATCTAACTGGCACAGCCTGTTTAAAATTTTACAGTAGTCCGCTAACTACGAGGAAAGTTGAAACAGTCACGGAGTTTTTAAATTATCCTCGTATATGTGACCCACGACTCATTCTGGGTATTGTCTCTTGCTGACGCTTTTCCCCGTGATCTTCATAAAAATTAATTTCGTTGCATTAACAACTGATTCGTTGAAGAACACAATTGTTTGGTCAAGTATAAGGTCAACAAACCCCCAAAACAAATGATTAATACCGATACACTACACTCAAAGAATAATGCGGATGAGGCAGCAGTAAACGAGTTTAGAGGTTGTCAGAAACACACTAGAAGTCACCACACCCGAATCAGAGGTTGTCTCGACCGACTGAGAAGTGGCCACAGCCGAATTAGAAGCTGCCACAGCCGAATTAGGGGTCGTCACATCCGAACTAGAGGTTCTCACAACCGAATTACTGTTTATCGCTGACGAATTAAAGGCTGTTACAGTCGAAGTATAGGCTGTCACAACCGAATTCGTGGTTGTCACAATTGAATGTAGATAATGGCATAACAGATTTATTTTCTTTTATTCTAGTAAATAGTTAGAATGCGGGGACATAAGTAGTATAATAACTCTGATAAAAAAAGTTCTGGCGTAAAAACCGATATTAAATATATTTTAACCTTCGTTTCGAAACAACTAAAAAAAATCTACATATCACCGTAATGGCGGCAGTGGCGCAGTGGCGTTACCTTTCTTTATATAATATATGTTTTCAGGATTTTAAACGTCAGGTGCCAAACATATAGAAGTATGTATGTATATTAGAATGGGTCAAGTTCTTTGCCGGCCACGAGTATAGCAGAAACGTAATATGCGGCAAATTCTAAGAAAATGTTCCCCAACAACCATGGTTCTCAAATCAACATCGAGCCCGTGATATTTCACTTGAAAGTGTGTACATTAGCATAAAAATTCGACCCAAAAACCATACTTTTGAAACTTGACACTCTTCCATTTCGATGAAATATATACAGATATGCATACATATTCTACTCGTTGCGGCCGTTCCAATGACGTTTATTTTAGGTCTAAACTCTTCACGGTTCATGTTTTATAGCTGTGCAAAGTTGGTCATCTGCAGCAGTTTTGTGAAGAGATACCTGTGTTAATATTAGAATAACTTTTGAACGAGACATCAGATCTGCCATTTCTATTTTTATTCCTAAAGATAAAGTTAAAACCTATCTGCCGATACCTTGACCGTTTGAATCTGGTATCGCATTCAAAAGTTATTCTATCATTAACACAGGTATCTATCTCTTCACAAAAATGCTGCAGATGACCAACTTTACATAGGTATAAAACATGAACCGTGGGGAGTTTCATTGGAACGGCAGTAACGAGTAGAATATATGTGTTGAAATTTCATCGAAATCGAAGAGTATCAAGTTTCAAAAGTATGGCTTCTGGGTCGATTTTTTTACGCTAACATACAAATTTTTAAATGAAAAATCGCGAGCTCGAGTTTGATTTTAGAACCATGGTGTCTTGCCGTAGATTACGTTTCTGGTATACTTTTTGTCAAGTTTTTTCGTCATATACAAATTAATCCACACTAATGTATATTATGGTAACCGAAGTGAAAATGAATTTGGCTGTATGAATATAAAATAGACTTCATGAGAAATCCGATTTCAGCAACAAACTTGACGCCAAATCCGATAATTGCAACCGAATTGATGCCAAATACAATAATTGCAACCGAAATTCGGTTGTTACGACTCTATTGCTACCACATTCAGTTGCTATAACTGAATTTGGTGCCAATTTCGGTTGCTGTATCCGAATTAATTCGATATTCGCTGCTACAACCGAACTAATACAAAATGTAGTTGACAGCCCGAATATAATTGAAGATTAAACCGTAACCACCTCAATTTGGTTGCGGGACCGCAAGACCCTCTATTCAAAAAAATTACCTATCTGAGTGTGTCCAAAAGTAAGATATAAACCAAATAAATTCAATTTAAATATCACACACTAACAGTTCTCAATTTTTACGACCTATTTCGTTGAAACTGAAATTAAATATAATGGGTGATTTTTTTTGCTATTTGCCTTTTCAGATTTAAGTTTTTGCTAGTTCACGCGTGATTCTTGACACGTGTCAAAGTCAAATATTAGCAGTTTACCTTGCATTTCATCATGAATACTCGTAAACTTACAAGCGATCAACGATTGCAAATCATTGAGTTCAATTATTAAAATTCGAGATGCGTGAAAAATGTGTGTTAGCCAGTTACGTCTAATTTATGATCTTCAGCGACGAGGCTCCTTTTTGGCTCAATGGGGACATCAACAAACAGATGTGCCGAATTTGGTCCATTTAGCAGCCAGTGGCTGTTCAAGAGCTGCCAATGGACATGTAAAATGTGCTGTGGTTTATGGGCCTGCGGCAACGTTGGAACGTACTTCTTCAAAGACAATGATAGCGGCTACGTTACGGTCAGTGGAGCCAGAGACCGTTCGATGATCACTGACTTTTTTTACCCAAAATGGAAGACTTTGACTTGGCTGATATGTGGTACCACATGCCACACGACATGCGATTCCTTACCAACCTAGAGACAAGTTTGGTGAGCAATGAATTTCACGTCGTGGTGCTGTCAATTGGCTGATTTTTTCGGGCGATTTATCTCCACTAGACAATTTTTTTGTGGGAGCATGAGAAGTCCCTCGTCTAATGCAACAATCCAATCACGAGAACTGCCTTAGAAAACAACATTACCCGTGTCATTGTTGATATGCCGAGCAAAATTATGGAAAAAGTATGCCAAAATTGGACTTTAAGATTTAACCACGTGACGCGTATAAATAGTATCACTTGGACAAATTTTTTGCGTTTGCGTCAATTTTAAAAAACCAAATAACAAAATATTACACATTTGCAATATTTGCAGCAAGAACGAAATTTTATTTGTAGCAGCAATGAGACGAAATGCATCAAAGAACACACGTATACAAGTTTCCTTACAACGCCAACCAAATTGTACAAAACTTTTGCAGCAACGTAAAACCATTAACAAATATATTACATTCATGCAACGTAGCGTTTTTCCCGAAGTTGGTCTCACGACCGATCAACGTCACTATTTCTTCGGCATTAGAAAATATGAAAATAAAAAAAAATAAGTTTGAACACTTCGTGAAATGTACATTGAAAGAAAAACGCTTCGTCGCATGGATGAAACATTTTCGTTAATGTTTTTACGTTGTTATAGTAAAAACTGTGGTATATCCGACAATTTGGTATTCGGTGCAACGAAAAATTTCATACTTGACTTCTTTGACAATTTTTCAATTCGTTGGTGCAGCCATTTAGTTGTTGTTCCTGCAACAATTTTATTTAATTTGAATTTTGTCGAAAAATGGGTTGAAAATTAAAAAGAAGTAAACGCATGAGTCTTAAACTACTGATATTTGGTTTATCTCTTACTTTTTATAGTTTATATTTATTATTTATTTATTTTGGAGGATTGTCAACATTTTTAGTTGACGAAACAATTTCGTTATTGTAACGAAACTAATTTTTATGATAATATAGAAAGAGAAGTCGTTGAAAAAATGAGCGAGCGTAAAAAAGAGGCAGTAGGAGAAAATGGTGGCGTGAGTGGTGGGTCACGTACACAACTTAGATCAGTTCTATTGCAACATTCGAAAGTGGTAGACATATTTCTCCGCCGGAATAATTTAAATTAATTTGTTAAAACAGTCTAATTAGTTATACTTAGTAATAATATTTTATTGTGAAAAATAAATTGTGTGAATTTATGTGTTTGCTGTGATCGTTTGTGTAACTTGAGATTCTATAACTCAAGTAGATAAATAAACAGAATGCAAGGAGCAACACGACAGCAAAGAAAATGACGCATCGATAGCAGAAAAACTACCCTGAAATACATAACTGAACTTTTGTGTGTGTGTATGCGCGTCGCAATAAACTGTTCGTGTTTTTGTGTTTTAATCATAATTTGGTCGCGCCTGTTTCGTTGTGTCGGTGTTTGGATTCAGAAAAAAAAAGACAGACATATGTACATACATTTGTGCGGGCAGTCGAAGTCAATGAAAACGAAAAAGTCAAACAAAGAAAGTGTTTCAAGTACGACTAACATAAAAAATAACAATTCAACGTAGGTACAATCAAATGAATCCAATCGAAATTTTAACCAATTTGGTTAAAATAAATAAAAGAGCAATTGAAGAAAATACTTACAGATCGATCACTGGCTTAATGACGGGGAAATTTGGCGCTACAATTGAATAGCAACAACAACAATTGTTTGATTTAACAAAACAATGGTGTGGTTCTATGTTAAAGGAGTAGAGCATAGGGGAGTAGAGCTAGATATGACATAGATATGTACATATCTTAAATATAAATCTTAACAATAAATTCCCCGTATATGATTTTAATTGCAGGACCTGAATATGACGGCCACAATAACAGTCAACCCCTCGACTACTACAATCTTCTCCAGACGAGTGTTTCAACATGGAATGAATATAATCTATTTAGCAAATAGATTTTCGAAAACAAAAATTCAGAAAATTGTTATCAAACCACCTGCAATGTAATACAAATATAATATTTATGTACAATTGTCAATAAATAATTTCAAAATCACTTCAAAACATTCATTGCAGCAATGAAACAATATCATTGTAGTAATGAAATATATTCGTTACAACAATGACTCAAATTCGTTGCACTAATGAAACAACTTCATAGCATCAATGAACAAATTCATTGCAGCAATGAAGCAAATTCCTTGCAAGAACGATACCCATTCATTGCAACAATGAAACAAATTCCTTGCGGCAACGAAACAAATGCGTTGCAATAATGAAGCAAAATCATTGCAGCAACAACCACACCTTCGCCACAGTAACGAACAATTTGCAGTTGATGAACACATTTTCATAGCGGGAATGAAACGTTACGTTAGCTCACTTTCGATGACAAAAGTTGTTGGCGTAATGAACATTTTCATCCGTGTGACTATGCTTTTCCGTTCAGTGTACTGTTTTGTTTTTTGCTAAAATGTGAAGGATTATTTACTTTTAAAGGTTGTCAAATTCAAACAATATGCAACAGCTTCGTCAAAATACTTCTTTGGCCTATTTGCAGCTGGTATATAATGGCAGCAGTATTGTTGCATCCCTGAAAATTAAAAAAGTCAATACATATTCGATCCACCCTTCTACTGCTGGTTCACAGCAAAATTAGGCAATCTCAACACAAACAGTTGTACGCCATCAAAATTTTGGAAGTTTCCTATTTACTCAGCGAAACATTTCCAACATCTCCACCATAAGGTGCAGAAAATACCCATAATACACAGCAGCTTTTAAAGTAAAATTTTCTACTTCATAGCAAACACTTTGGCAAATTGTTTTGATAACATTTAATATATGCAGTTACTAGTTTAATACCCAAATCATCTGACTACTGCACTCCGGCAGCAAGCAGACGTATCGTCAGAAAGTAGAGGCAAATGCGTGGGGAATTTTCAAGTGCATATTCCAAAATTTGCATAAAATGAGGGAAAAATTTGTACAGAAATAAAAACTTTTCAAACACACTGCGAGAAACTATGGCAATAATGAATGCAATTCATTTGAAATTTATGCATTTTTGTGTGTATTAGTGTGACTCCCTCTATGTGTATGCGTGTGTGTGTATAAGCATTTGGCACTAACCCCATTACCCTCATCACCCCCTCTCCCACACAAATGAAAACATTGTTCAAAACGAGCAAAGTGGCTGCATAATTGTCAGTTAAGTTAAATTGTTAGCAATATTTTTGGTTGAAAACTAATTTCTCAATACTTTGCCTCCAAGTTGTTCTGTGTCTGTCCTCGCCAGCATAGAGTGCAATGAGGCAAGATAAAGTAATGACAGCTCAGTGTATGCAGATGAGAAAAATTGCAGCATGTTCCTCGTTAAGTACCACTTGAAGATGATGTGGTAGAGGAGGTGACGGCAACGATGTGGATGTTTTCGTTGGGCGCAAGAATTGAATGATGAAAATCTAGATAACTTTTTTACGAACAAAAGTTAAAGAAGAAAAAATAAATTATTGATTTTGTTGATGTGGGAGGTATTTCCAGCAGTTGTCAAGGTTTTTGGGAGAATGGAAAAATACTGTTTAAAACTTTAACTTAAAATATTCAACGTAAAATAAACAAAATTATTTTTAAGTAAATGTGTACTTAATCATGCCGTGGAAATGTTTATATATAAATTATTTTTGGAATTCTTTGTAAATAAGATGAGAATTGTTTTATCTGATTTTGATGTATATCAAGGTTCATATCGGGAGCAAAAGCTGTGAAAATAGGCAAGTCCATTCCATGCATTGCATTCCCTCCGGGGGAACTTGGAAATGCGCTACGTTATCAAATGTCTTTAATTTTGTTAATAAAAAATTGTTTTCTATTCCAAGACCCACTGTTATTACTTTCGAATGCAAAAAAAAAAACCTTCGTGTCTCCTCATATAAATACGGAGTTGTGGTATTTCACTTTGTTTGAAAAGTAAATTTTTATTTAAAAAACGACAAATCCATAATACATACTGAAATGTTAGACTGTAATTTCCATATAATTCGATATACCACGTATTTTTTGCACAAGTTGCAAGTACGAGGTTGCCATTCATATTTTGGGGTCTGGCAATACTAGTGTTGCCAGATGCAACCTGGAAATTCCAATGGAAAGTTTGAAATTTTACATAAAACATTTTCGCCTACGAGCACTATTTTTTCTATTTACAGTGTGCTCAAAAATTCATCTCGGTTAAAAAATAGAATTATCCCGTGAACATTTTCGTGCGATACTTTTTTACGATTTTCAGCGTGGATTATCAAGACAAGAGTGTCTCAATCAACTTTTGTCGAATTTTAGTGATGAAACACCATCAAAGCCCCACTGTAAATCGCTGGTACCAACAGCTCAGTCTCGGAAGCCGTTCGCTCCAAGATGAATTTCGTGAAGGTCGTCCAACTACGGTCGTTTTCCCGGGAATCATCGATGCTGTGTGTGAACTGATGAAGCAAGACCGACAAGTGACATACCGTGTGATTGAGGCATCCTTGCCCATTAGTCTGACAAGCATCAATAAGATATTGCAAGTTCATTTGGCCGTGAAAAATATTTGTTCTCGTTGGATCAGAAATGTTAGAAAAATTGAACCGCAGTAGCTCAAGTTCAGTGTAAAACATCGTCAAAGGTGACAAATCATGGACCTATGCATACGAGCCCGAAACAAAAAAGTAATCGATCGTATAGGTCTCTCAAGACGAGCTAAATCCAACAAAAATTGTTCGTGGAAGAAGCGTTTGATCGCGTTTGTTTCGGTATAACCGGTCATGTGGTCACCGCGACTTTAGTGGAACGTAGGACGGTCAATTCATAGTGGTATACCACCATATGTTTGCCAACAGTTTTCGAAGAAATACGGAAAAACAACAAGAGAAGACGAATCATTTTGCATTAGGACAATACGAGCTCTCACACACCAGCTGCAACAATGGGCTATTTGAGCACTCAACATGTCGAATTGATGGATCATCCTTGATTTGGCACCCAGTGGCTTATTTTTATTCCCTCACATCAAGAAAAAACTGCTGGGTCATTGTTTTTCGACGCCCGAAGCAGCTGTTGATGCTTTCAAAAACCATGTTTTGGAGGTGTCCCAATCGGAGAGGAAAAATTGGTTTGAGCGCATGCAAAAGTGTGTTGATCTTCACGGCGAATATTTTGAAAAACAATAATACCAATTTTCAAGATAAATTCTGTTTTTTTTATTGCTGGACCCGGTAAATTATTAGCAACCCTCTAAACAGACTGGGCTTTATTATTATAAAAAATATTTGGAAAAAATTTAAAAAGAAAATTCTTTTAAATACAAAAGACACGCGACATTCTAATCCTGCGATGCGATAGCTCTCGGAAAACACTACCGATTTTATTCATGGGGTAATATATAGGAATATACATCCGATGTTTTCAGTTATCTTGCAATCACTGAGGTAGTACTGAGGTACTGAGGGGTTCGAGTTGCTGTTAGAAGTTCGATATAAAATGAAGAGAAATAGAGGTATTTTCCGTCAGATGCAACTAGCAGGTGATTTGTTTGCTTATTTGTCTAAAGTGTTTGCCAGTTCGCGCGTGATTCTTGACATGTGTCAGAGTAAAAAACCTCCAGTTTTCCTTGCCTTCCCCTTGTGAATAAACTTACAAACGAACATCGCTTCCAAATCAATGAGTTTTATTGTGAAAGTTCGACCTCTGTGAAAAATATCTTTCGCAAGTTACCTCCACTTTGTGGTCGTTATAATCGATCGACCGTTCAGGCCACCGTTTCTTTTTATTGGAAATTGATCCACCAGACTGTATTCCTAGAGTGCGTAGCGAGGAGAATAGTGCTGCTGTATGCGCCAGTATTATTAAAAATCACTGTACTTATACATCCAAGTAACGTATTGACAGTGGGCGAATAGTGAGTAGGTATTTCTTTGTTCACTGAATTTAAATCTATTGACCGCATTTCTTGTAATAAAGTATTTTCTTTTAGAATATTACTGTTAAAGTCACCGGAAATAAGAATATCGTTTATAACGAATAAGAATATCGTTTATAAAGAAATTGTAGCCGACATTGTAATTAATGGACTAAAATCGACATAACGATTTAGTGTGCATACATTACCCAGTAATGGTTTTCCTATTCCGTTTGAAATTTCAAGAAAAATATATTCCATCTTATCATCAGAACCAGATCGAGTGATCACATTGCATTTAATACATATTCTCACACAAATGGCGACACCACCTGCATGACCTGCTCTGTCGGCACCATAAAGTTTATAGTTTTTCATGTTGTAAACATTGTCATAAATATCCGAACTGAACCAGGTTTCGGACACACAGATAATGTCGACATTGGAATTTTCAAAAATGTAACGAAATTAGCCGGAGGGTCATTTGAGTTCTGCTAATATACACACCAAAGGTAATATCTTACCTGTCATCTTCATATTGATACAACACACACGGCACGTCATAATCGGGGATGTGAACAATGAATGCTGGGATTTCAAAAACAGTCAAGTGGCAGGCCAAGTTAATTTGTTTCGCTAATATCTAGTGCAGTTATGGCAACTTCTAATTCGATTGTGAGGACATCTATGTCGGTTGCGAAGACCTCTAAGTCAATTGCTACGACCGCTTAGTCGGTTGCGGCGACCTCTAATGCGTTTGTGGCAACCTCTAATGCGTCTGTAACGATCTCAAATTCAGTTGTGATGACCTCCAGTGTGGTAAAATATTATTATAAACTGGGGTTTAGAATGTCTGTATTGTAAATTAATAAATGTAAAAAACAATCAAGTGCGGTTGTGACAACCTGTAGTGTGGTTGTGACAACCTCTAGTATGGTTTTGACAACCTCTAGTGTGGTTCTTACCACCTCTAATGTAGTTGTGACAACATTTATTGTGGTTGTGACAACCTCTAGTGTGGTTGTGACAACCTCTATTGTGGTTGTGGCAACCTCTATTGTGGTTGTGACAACCTCTATTGTGGTTTTGATAACCTCTATTGTGGTTGTGACAACGTCTAGTGTGGTTGTGACAACGTCAAGTGTGGTTGTGACAACCTATAGTGACAACCTCTAGTTCCAAACTCTACATTCGGTTATGACAACATATAAATTTTGTTACGGCTAATTCAGTTGGCTCAACCGAATTTGTCTGTGGTTATATGTCTGAACCCTGTGAAAATAGGAAACAATGATTCATATCGCGCCGCAATCGGCTAGAGTGGTTTAAGCGAGTTCGAAGTATGTGCAGAAGATATTACACAAGATGTTGATATCGAACCTACGCGTGGCTGACACACATAATTGTTTAGAAGGTCATAAGTACGAAAACAATCCCAACACGAAATATCCATTTTAAGATGTAAGAATTGTCTTAAATAAATGGCTTCTATGTATACATATGTTAGTTTAAAAAGTGTTACGTTTAATACATTACAAAATTACAAAAACTTGTCAAAATAGGGTTTGGAACCGGTGTAAAATTTTAGATTCCAATCAAAAGGCGCACAGCTCAGTGATTGTGAGAACCTCTCCCCAATCGCTTCATGAGGTGTAATGGGAATCTATGTATTGGAACAAAGTTCCTTATCGCACGTTGCGGAATGGGGGCTAAATGAAAAAATTTTTAACAACTTTTTTTTAATTACTTTACTACAACCCATTATTATCAACTATATTGGGTACGTTTGGTTTGGTTTAAAGGGAAGTTTTCTAGGTGGCGCCTGTGTATTACGTATTGTAGTTTTGAATCCAATAAAAATAAATTTAGAAAACCATGAGCATGGAATTACATTTGGCAGCACCCTTACTTTACAATCTAATACTCATACTTTTTGTTTCGTTTGTGTCTAGACTAACATATCGAGGGATATTTTTTTGTTTAATGGGAAATTTTCTAGGTGGAGCCTATTCATTACATATTGTAGTTTTGAAACGAATAAAACGTACATTTAGAAAAGCCAAAGTGAAAGAAGTTTAAAGAAATAACATTTTCTTAAGAAAGTGCGTTATCTTAAAAAAGTAATTTTGCCAAAAAAAAAAATTTCTATCGATATTTTTAAACAATCTACCTTTACTTACATATAACCTTATCTTAATGAAAAAAGCAATCAAAAAAAGTACACCTTCTTACAAAAAGTACCTTTTCTTAAAAAGTTTATTTTTTTTAAATAAGTACGTTTTCTTAAAAAAGTACATTATCTTACAACATATAACTTTAACAAAATAACTTTTCTTGAGATAAGTATCTACTCTTAAAATTATACATGTTCTTTCGAGACAAAAAGCTTTTGTTC
This sequence comes from Phaonia tiefii, assembly GCA_963931995.1. Lineage (NCBI taxonomy): Eukaryota > Metazoa > Arthropoda > Insecta > Diptera > Muscidae > Phaonia > Phaonia tiefii. The sequence continues at coordinate 86,538,785 of OZ008370.1, read as the reverse complement.
AAAAAAAATATACCTTCTCTTAAAAAAATACATTTCCTTACAAAAATTCCATTTCTTAAAGGTACCTTTTCATAAAAATACAATAATACCTGTTATTTTCCTTTCTTGAGATAAGTAGCCTTTCTGAAAATAAAGTACTTTCTTAAAAAAAAAAAACTTTTTCCTAAAAATAGTGCCACTTCCTTTAAAACTACATGTTCTTAAACAATTTCTTATAAAACTTCATTATTTTACAAAAAGTATCGTTTCTTAAAGACCATTAAAATTGCAGTATTTTGAAACAAGCGCCTTAGACGTGTTGGAACTAACTAGTACATAATATATAGCGAAAGGAACTTCGTTCCAACCGAGTGTCCCCTGACACCTCATGTACTTTTTATTTATCTTACACTAAGATTAATTTAAGAATATTTTGTGATCAAAAATGTATTGTAGTGAAAAATTTATTACAACTACATTTGTTTTCCCCAGTTATATATGAGTAAATGTAAAGTAACTCTACAATACGTAATTACATAAGATATAACTGATACTGTATTTACATATACATTATATACAATTAAGTTCAAGCCAATATTAACTTATGTGTAGAATATGGTGTATACTTAAAATGAGTTTTATAAATAAGAACATGTAGCATACTTGCAGGCAACTTCATTTAATCAAAATTATAGTTAAAACAACTTTTCCAGTTTTAAGATTTCATTTAAATGTTATTTCATCAACAAGCATTAAATGTTAATCATTAAATCACTCAACCAATATTTGGAGAATTTGTATTCGATTAAAGTTCTTCGTACTAGATACCGTGGAAGTGAATGCACTTCAATTTGTTTATTATGCTCTTGAATTTTTAATTTCTTGCCGTGTATGTATATAGTGGGTTTTCACATCTGAAGTATAAAAGCATTTGCGTCTGGGTGGGAGAAGCACTGTGCCTTGTCAAAGTTACTTTTATAAGCAAGAAGAAAAAATCGGTGCGATTCCAGTTAACAAATTCGTTGCGGGAAGTAAAAATGATGAAAACAAAATTGAGAACAAGTGGTTTTAATTTGAGCACATGTGCGCGTCCGTGCAAGTGTGTGTGTGTGCGTAAGCATGAAGGTAAAGTACAAGATGTCCTTTAAAGCAATATATCAGAATGAATGAATATGTATGCATTTTAGGATGGCACGCTGTGACCGAAATGTAGATTCTGGGAGGAATGATTTGAAACAACCGTTTAAAATGATAATGAAACTGAACAAATGAAAGAAAAAGCATAGAACCTCCATATAAATTGACGACCCTCGCAAACGTTATAAGGCCAATGATTTACGGATATGAACTACGAATGTTAGAACATTGTACCAACTCCGAGCCACACAATAACTGTGGCAGATTGCCTTGAGAGTTATAAGGTTGGCACGACTGGTATCCAGGATATGGCTGTGAGATCTCATACAGCTGCAATATAAATGGAAAACAACTGGTTCCGTATTTGTCGATGCCAAAGGACTACGACATCAAGTCTCTAAGTTCAACTCCATGAGTGAACGAGCAACCACCATCAGCATAAAAGGGAAATACTTTAATAGTTCGTTAATTTGTGTACATGCCCGGACGGAAGATAAAGACGATGACACCAATGGCATGTTGTATGAGCGCATAGAGGAAACTTTTGACCGCTGACCTGGCCATGACATTAAGATAAGTCTGAGCAGGAAAAATGTCTTTGGACAAACCATTGGTAAATTCCGTGTGCACGCCAGCATTTCGGATAGATGGATTTCACCGCGGGAAATACCACGGTTCCCACTAGTACGATATTCCAACATAAACACATCCACAAGGCTACTTAGGTATCTCCTGATCGACAAACGTAAACAGAGGTTGATCACATGGTAATCGATATCGAATCGGAACACTACTGGGTTGTAGCAAAGCTTTCCACAGGCTGAAGAACAGCGAAAGTCTAACGAAATCAGACACAAACAAAGGTGGTCAGAAATTACTAACGCATAATCTAAAGTCGCCGTCTTGTCTTGTACATGAGATCCTGGGTTGGATCTCTGCTCGTTAATCACGGAGACACTATCGAGTATTTAGCCCTAAAAAAAGTTTCTGAACATACCACTCGGAACCGATGTAAAACTGAAGGTTCCAATCAGTGAGTATAAAACTAGAAAGCCCACAAATCGCTGGTTGTGAGAACCTCTCCCCAATTCCTCCACGGAATGTAATGGGAAACCTTTATAACGCAACTCCAGCCAATGATTCTGAAGGCCATTGGAAATAGATTTCTTACCCTACGAAAACTACTTTGTTATGAACAACCGCTTAAAGGCAAACGGTAGTGCGACGAAGAGTGTCGCACGGAATGTGATCAAGAGAATGCTGCACGCATGACAGTGCTTCAGCCAGTTACAACGCGAGGTGGGACAGAGCGCTATAAGGAGAAAAGGATGGATGGACCCCATTTGTTTAATTTAAACATACAGAAGGAAGAATGTTCTACCGCATAGTGAAAAGCCGCACCAACAGCTACAGATTAGGGACACCTTTTACAGAGATAATGTTTGGGATATGTAGATTTAATTATTCTGATTTTCTTATCCATGCCGGATCCAATGCTGATGTAGTAGTTGGGGAACTAGATGAAAATGATGTTGATTACAGCCTCCTAAGTACAACCAGGTCAGATCAGCAATTTCCCAGCTTTAAAATGACAAACTATCAGGTGATGGCGGACTACCGGTAGAACAGTTCAAGGCTGGCGGTGATGAGCTGGCAAGGTGCATGCATCAGCTCATATGCACAATTTAATTAAACGAATGCATGCCTGGCGATTGGAGTCTTAGTGGAGTGTGATCTGTATCTCAAAAGGGTATGCCGAGAGTATGTGCAGTCTCCTTCTCAATTCTCGAAAACATAGCAGTACTTCTTAGAGGGTGCGCCATATCTAACGAAACCCACGTTCTCATGCCCAAGAGCCGCGCACACTACCATTGCACCACCGACGGCCCCAGAGGGAAGCAAATCGACACCCACCATGTGTTAGCTGACTTTAAAGCTGCCTCCGATAGCCCGATACCGAATAAATTTACGAGGCTTTGGCTAAGCTTGGCAACCCTTTAAGTTGATACGCCTTTGCAGAATGGCACTAACCAACGCTGAATCGTCAGTGCAAGTTCGGAATGACCTTACCCAGTCATTTTGTTGCTTGCATATGTGGATGATATTGATATCAATGGACACGCCATACGAGAAGTGGCTGTATTAATCTCTAGTATGGTAAAGGAATTGCCGACAGTGGGCACGAAACAAAGCTAGTATTTTAACGAACAGGGGCTCCACTCGATTGGAACAGGATGTAAACGTTGAATATCGCTATAACTTCGTTGAATCCCTGGTGTGCCTTCTTTTTATCCTGGTCTGCCGTAAAAAAACGATCTTAAATTAGAATGAAGAACAACGTTCGTAATGGTTTTCTTGAATGTCTTTCTACTAATTGCAGTTTGTGACGGTTATTTTGAATTTTTTGCCAACAAATCTAATTAATTAATATTTCAATAAAAAAAAAACACTGAAGCTGTGGGAAAATAACCAACAAAATATCGGAGGAAAATAACGAAGTAACGGTTTACTTGCATTTGATGAAAACTGACCAAAAAAGCTGAAGTATCGAGAATGTAGGAGTTATTTCCGTCTTACCAACAATTTCAGAGACAAATCCCTCTCGAGAAATAAAGATCCACCTGGATCAGACTCCTGATTTACGACGTAGAATACTGGGTGTCATCGTAAGTAAACGAAACAGCTTACGAAGAAAAACGTTTCGGAAAACTTATGGGTCAATAATAGACAACGACCTGTACCGACGTCGTATGCATCATGAGCTGCATGAATTTTATACCAATATTGGGATAGCTAATGACCAATTCTAATCTTTTTATTGGCTCTCGTTTCTTTTGAAAGTTACAGGCGAGTTGGAACTAAATCACCGCATTACAACTATTATTTTTTTATATTATTATTTATAAATTGTAAGATAATATACTCCCGCGAAGCCGTAAAGGTTTGTCTCCAGGTTTGTAGTTTGCTCGAGCAAAGACCCTGTCGACACACAGTAACATGTGTAGACAACCTAACACGATTTATTTATAAAAATTAAATTTAATTAAAATTTATTTAAAAAAACCCTAAATCATCATTAAGTCCAATAAATCTTTTCAACATATTTTTGGCTTTGAAACGATAAAAAACGATATTCACAAAAAGTTCAGTCACTCTAATTTGTAACTTCAAGCTACACATATTTCAAGAGTTTACTGCAGTAACTCATGTTAACTTATATCGGATAAGGTTGGATGTAAACGAGGTGATAAGGACTGCGTTTTTAAGTTTCAAGGATAACAGCGGCTTTCAGCGACATGTTGCATCGTAGCCCACAATTTTTGCACTGCACCTCAACTAATTGCTGGCTTCGTTTATTTCATGGCAACTAATTAAAATTTCGTTTCAAATACATAATTTATAAGGGTTTCGCATTGGGAATCTGACCCATAAATATCTGAGATGTTGCTGATGAGGAAGTTTTGCCATTTTTGTAAATGCCATTCCATTCAATGCTTTCAGCTGCCATATAAGATTATAGTGAACTTTTATAACCACTTGTATTTGTGTCTTAACCAAAAGAGAAATAAAGCAGTTTTCCTTCCTGTTGACATAACGTTATGTTATTGTCCTCCTCTTCACTAAATGGTGGTAACTGCTATTTGTTTTTTTATGGTACAAGATTACTTCAATAAAATATTGCATTATGCTTCATCAATTTCGTATTACCCCTTTTTTTGGTAATCCCATTTTAACATTTATGGCATTTGGATGGTATTTCTATTAGATTTTTTGATACGCTACGACACACGTGATACTGGATATGATGAGTTTGGACAGATGAATATAATAAGGAATTTATATTTTGGTTTCGCGATTACTGTAAGCCATAGTTTTGCATAAAGTTTGTATAATATCCGGAAATTATTGTTCGAAGAATTGGTTTTTTTTTTGTAAATCAGTCGAGCCATATTCACTCAATCAAATGCAATTACCACCTTTCAATGGCTATTCAAAAATTTAAGTTAAAACTAAACATATGGTTACGATAAAAATTCTCCACATTTGTTTATTAACTAGCGGATACATCTGCTGCATGTTGAAATAACATTGGAAGGTCAATAAACAGTTTGTGGTGTAATGCCGCCTAAAAGTATGCAGTGACAGAAAATTGAATAGCTACCATATACCAACTCACCACGAATGTTTAATGATATACCGAAAAACAGTCTGGACAAATCGAGAAAGAGGCAGCACCGCCAAAAGGAGCAAACAACTTCGAAATGGTATTGTAGCAACATATTAGTGATATAAATGCACACCCATGTCGATTGAGTCTGATTTTAAATGCGTAAAAGTATACGTAGTGTAAAAACACCGAAACCGGTTAACCGAATTTCGCCGGTTAACCGTACGTCGATTGACATTTTGGAAGAACCTGTTTCACCGGTTACTTCAAGTCGATTAACCGGTTTTGGTCGGTTTCTACACAACTGAGTTAACATCGCAGAATTACAAACTTAAAATCTTTTTCATAGCCCCATCAGAAGGACCAAAAAACTTTGCCATCGATTTAAGGACCAAAAAACTTTGCCATCGATTTATTTAGCCGATAATTTGCTGAAATAAGCTGGCCAAGGCAACAGAAGTCATATCTGCCAACTCCGGTTTAGAAGGTCCAGAACTAATGACAACACAGGTACGATAGTAACAGATTATTTGTTAAAGATTAGAGAATTACGACATGAGTCGCTTTATGTTTGAAGAAATTGGGGAAATATAAGAAACTTTCTGCCAAAGTTCTGAGTCCTCAACTCAAACTGTAAGAAAACATCTAAATAAACTCGAAAGAACTGGACTGCCATCAAGCAGTTTATGTATCCACTTTTCGTCAACCCGGGTACTTATTGGACAAAAGGACTCGTGTACGTGCCTGTCAAGTGCGTTCAGTGGAAAATATTGTCACTGTAGCCGAAAGCTTATAAAGTCCAATTAGTCCAAGAACTGAAGCCTCGTGACCATACGATGCGCTTTCGCTTCGCTGAATGCTCTGAAGATCGCTTGGCTTACTAAAAGCATTTTTATCGAAAAGTCACGTTTCTCGATGAAGTGCATATTCACCTCGGGGGCTACGTTAACAAATAAAATTGTTGCATTTGGGGATGCATCCACAACGAGTGACTATTTGGTATGGTTTATGACATGACGGCATCATTGGCCCATTTTTCTTCGAAAATGAGCGATACCTTGCATGCTCAGGAATTGTTTATTCTAAAAAGTTGAAGAGGATAACGTGGACGACTTATGGTTTCAACAGGACTGCGCAACGTGTCATACAGCTAATGTTACACTCGAACTGGTGTGCACTGTGTTCGAAAACAGCATAATCAGCCGAAACTCGGCAGTCCATTGGCAGTGTCGCAACTTGGATTTATACCCGTTGTAATATTATCTCTGGAGCGCCATGAATGATAAGCGTTACCCAAACAATCCCGAGTCCATTGAACCAAAAAATACGAAATAGAGGTCGAAACAATCGAAAATGTACTGACAATTGGGTTGGTCGACTGGTTTCCCACTACATCCCATGAAGGTATAGTCTTACATACTCGGATTTGCTGCTGCAGTTTTACCCCGGTTCCGAATGGTATTTTGACTAGCGTTTTCATGGCTGTGTACTCAAAATTCGATATCAAAATGCAAAAAGGCTGTATTAAAATTAAACGATGTTCACACATCGCATAGTTTTCCATGCGATTTTAACCGAAGCCACTTAAAATTGTTTAAAGCTCCAGCAAAAGGTAGAAGAATTAGCTTAGCGAGGACAAAGAAAACACACCAAATGAAAGAAAGTCTGCCATTTTATCGGGCAACTTTCTTCCCCGTGACTCACTGTGATGGCTGAAAATGCAACATTTTTGTACTTTCTGAGTGCAACATTCACAGAAAAGGACATAAAGCCTTGAAGTAGGGTTGCACTTTTTTCACAAACGAACACAAAAGGCACTTTGAGGGCAAAGGGCAGCAAAAATTTATAAATTTTCCTCATAAACGAAATCGCCATTAATTGCGAGTGTCAAGTTTGTGTAAATAAAGACAACAATCGTAGTATATAAACAATCTTGTTTAATAAATGGATAACAAGGCAGTTCTAAAAAAGATAATTAGAAAATTCGTAACAATATTCATTGAATTTCAGTTTATTACTTTGGACACACAATTGATGGCTGAATACAATTTATGTAGTTTTTCGGCTTATGTGTTTTAAATTTTAATTGATGCAGTTTGAAGTTAAACTAATATCTTTTGAATTTCAACTATGACCTTTACACTTGTCTTTTTCTTTATATTTCTTTTGAACTTCTTAAATTCCAATTGTTTCGAAAATCATATGCAACACAGGCTTTCAAGTTATCAAAGTAGTGTGCATCTCTTTCGTCTTAATCCGTTCGCACACAATGTTCAGATCCCTTCTTTATTAGAATTATATTGTCATATATCTTGGACATTTGGTTGACCTCACAGTACTGTCCCTTCGTATTGTGTAACAAACTCCACAATAATATTTAAGCTTTGTAGTTATTGTTAGCCTTTTTCTTTATTTTGGCCTGATTGAGATTCTCATTTGTAATTCATTTTGTATTTTCTTGTAAAGTACCTTGTAGTTAACCTTTATTGGTCAACAAAAAGGATGAGAAAGAAAAGAGAAGAAATGAAATCCATTCTTTCTTTTGCCATCCACTAAAAGGACACTTATTGTTATTGTTATATGGTATTATGGCTCTTATCGTAAATATTGTTTTGATTTTTGGTTTATCCAATATTTCAAATAAATAAATGCGTATTACAGTTTACTGAAGTGGTCGCAGGACAATATGATCGTAGTCATCATAAAAATTGTATCATCTTTAACCCCAAACAAACGTATGTTTTCTGTTTTTGCCGTTAAGGAGAGTCAGGTCGAATTTGTTCTTCTTCCTTTTTCATAATATAATAAAGATTTATTATGTAAATTTGAGTTCTTTTCATCAAAAAATGGGATATCCTTTTAAATAGAATCCATAAATCCGTAGCAAAACATAAATAAAAATTCGACAATATACAATGTAAATCCATAGATAATACGTACAAATTTGTTAAGAATGAAGTCAATTTAAACATTTTAAATTAGTTGTAATTTAAGTTTTAAAATGTAATGTAATTTTTGGTTATAACAACGGATCAATTAGGGAACTCATTCACAAATTGAACCATAATTAAGATTTCAAAATGTTTCAATATCTGCATATCTTTTTCCACAAGTTGTCACATAGTTTTTTTATCCATTAGGTCCTTCAATATAGCTTTGGTAGTGATTTTGTTGTTCGTTCTTTTGGTACTTCGGAAAATACATTTCTGACCGTGTCAGTTTTATCTATTTGCATGAGAATTTATATTATGGCCGGCTACTGTCATAAAGTTTTAAATCAGAAACCATATGGTGTATATATGACTTTAACTTTTGGTGCAGCATATTGGGATATTAAGCTATACATTATTGCTGCATATTTTTAGGTGTTTATTTTTCTCCCAAAGAAAACGAGTGGTTATAAGAACTTGAAACAGCACATTAATTTGAGGGTGTTATAGTTAAAGTAAATGGTCGCCAAAAATATCGCAGGCTTTAATTTACAAATTATAATTGTGGCTTTTCGACTTCTTGACAATAACAGAAAAACAATCAAAAAAATTTAAGAATTTTTACGGACATGCACCTAGAATGCAATAACCCAATACAGAGTCGTTGCCAGTATGTAACTGGCAGATATCTTCGAGACTTATAAATCTGTGATACTGCTGTCAAGGAAATCCTATGGGCATTAGGGGGAAGAACTACGTAATCATTCATTCGATTGCAAATTTGTAGTAGGAAATAGGCTTTGACATCTAGTCTCTAGATTACACCCGGTGAGTGACCGTATGGGCACTATTCGCAACCGAGGGAAATACTTCAATATATAGTTAATTTATGTATTTTCTCCAGCCGAAGAGCATGTGGAACAAACCTATGACCGCTGCCCTGACCATGACTTTCTAACGCTCTCTGCATGCCAGCTCTACCATAGTAGTCAGTGATATGAGATTCCAACATAAAAAATCTTCAACGCTATTTTCCTATCTCGTGATCAGAAAACAATGAACCAGACTAATAATTGAGGTAATTGAGGGCAGGTTGTCTTGCAATGTAATAGAAGTACTTGCGATTCGAGGTGCTAACATCGGTTCGGATCATTGGCTGGATGCGGCAAAGTTCTACAAAAGAATAAGTCGACCAAATGCTGGACCTCTTCAAGATGCAATTACTGGTGGTAGCCACGGACAACCCAAAACTCAGTCAATTACCAGCGCAGAATACATCCCATCCCTATGATTCTGAAGCGTAGTTGGAACACATTTCTATTAAAAAAGAACTTAGTTATGGCTATGAAATCCAGCCTTAAGACAAACCATGGTATAATGAAGACTGAACAGAAAGCTGTACGCATTGCAATATTTTAAACAATATTTCTTGCTGAAAAATAACAAAGTCGCCAGTGCTGATGGGATGAATTGTTCGAGGCTGGCGGCGATAAACTGGCGAAGGACTAGACAACTGTTCATATATATATTCTGGTTAGACGAGTGTATGCCCGATGATGGGTATAATCAGTACAGGTACGGTATAAGCTTTTTATGTATTGCATTCAAAGTCTTGTCGAGCAGAATCGGCGGAGAACTAAAGTCAAATTTTCAGACCTTCTCGAACCTCATCAGTGTGACTTTCAACCTGAAAAATCCCCAATCCCTTAGATATTCTTTGCGAATACTCGCGATTACAAGGATTGCTTCGATATCTCGGTAGTGTTCAAACTTTACGAAGCTATATCTGAGCTTGTTATCCCTACGAAACTGATACGCCTCTTCAGAAAAACTGTTGCGGACTCCAAATCCTCAGTGAGTGTTGGTAAAGGTCCTAGCGATCCAATTTATGCCAGATTAGGTTTCAGATAGTTCGACACCCTATCGTGCTATCTCTTCAACATCTTAGTGAAACGGATTACTGCAGTTAGCACATAAAAAAACATCAACAGCAAAAGCCACATGATGCCAGTGTTTGCTTCTAATATAGATATCACTGAGGAGAATGCGCGAAAAGATTCTGCGGTTCTTCCTATAATCAAGAAGGAATCAGCAGACCCTCCACTTCATTGGAGGAAAGGGTGAACGTAGATAACTTGTATAACTTCGCGGTATTGAACGATTGTATTTACATGGGATGTGGCGTGAACCATAATAATAGCGTCGGCCATGAATAAACCAGCACTTTAAAGACAAAGTGATATCTGGGAAAATAAAGGTGCAGACTGTCATACAACCTGTTTTGCTTTATGTCGCAGAATCCTGGGTCATATCACCAGCAAAGGAATCATCAGTCTGTATAAAGCATAAGGGTGAGTATGGATCTCGTATAAATTACAATCTGTAGCAACTGTATCGTGGCATCTACGTGGTTAGGAAAACCACTGCTAGTACAGAAATTTCATTCAGGTCAACCGACTTAAACATACCCTCCCCATAAGTCATATATTGTGTCCAAATTCGATTAAAAAGATTTACATTTATTCCCAGCCGATCAACTTTCAGTTTCCGAAATGAGCGTGGCAAATTCGCCCATATTCAATAGACAGACCGAAAATTATTCTCTAATTGGAGATATAACTAGGACCTGTTTTGGTTTTGGTGATTTATCGTGACTATCAGCCACGAAACTGGGATGGGAAATTTCCTATTTTTAATTACGCAGTAGCTTTCATGTACAAACCATCGTGGAATAGGCTTCTTCATCCATCGCATACAAGGTTCTCTCAACCGTAATGTATGAAAGACTGAAGCCGTTTGCAGCATACATGGGGCGAATTAATTATATGACAATTATAATTTGTAGGTTAATTTGAATTATCGCTACAAATGCAAATTAAAAAACAGTAATCCTATTGGCAATTGTGCTTATTTTCAAAGCATTTCCTTCATATTTGGCACTATTGCTTTTCAAATATTTTATACAGTACAGGTTTATGAATTTGAAAGTACCACGAGACAGTACCTATCGAAGCCACAAACCTCTAAGTATAACATACTTTAAAGACAGAATTGCCAGCTGTCAAACAAATTCAAAATATTTAAAAACATTCCCATAGTTCATTTCAATTGGCATTCGATTCCACAACCTGAATTTACATGAGCAAATGCAAATTCAAATTTTTTTAATTGTCATTGTGGACAATGATAATTCTTTTGGATTTGCATTAGATAAAGTAATGCAAAATAAAATCCAGTGCTAATTAAAACAAATCCATGATTGGTTTGTAGTCTTTAGACCTGGAAAGTCAACTAGTGAACGGATATTCATTTAGCGTCAAATCCCGGATAAACCCCACGAAAGCAAATCGACACCAACCAACTCTTTGTAGGTTATAGGGCTGCCTTCGATAACCCGATACGAAGAAAACTGTACCAAGCTATGTCGAAGCTTGGTACTAAACTGACACGTCGTTATAGAGTGGCACCGATCGATACAAAACCCTCAGTAAACATTGGTAAACATCTCACAGAACCATTTAGTACAAGGCGAGGCCTCAGGCAGGGCGATATATTATCATGGGATCTCTTCAATCTATTTATTGACATCATCGTGGCAAAAGTTGCAGTCAATTCGAATAAAACCATCGGCAGCACTGGTCACATGCTACAGATTTAGACGACATTAGGGGAAATTTGCGAGAAGTTACTGCAGTTTTTTCGAAAATTGTGAAGGAAGTTTGTTCAGCAGTAACCCAGGACAAGACAATATTAATGGGCTCGACCGGCAGAGCATCCACCCGATTGTATGACAGGGTGAACGTTGACAAGAGCAACGCATTAGTTTACCTCGGATCTGCCGTAAAGAGAAGCAATATCGTCAGCCTAGAAATCAAACGGAGAATTGTGCTTGCAAACAGGTGTTTTTTCGGGCTAAGGAAGCACGTCAGAGATAAGATCCCATCTAGATAAACGAAGATCCAACTCTATCAGACTGTCATACAACCTGTGTTGGTTTATGGCTCAGAATCCAGGGTCATATCCTATTCTGATGAAACCTTACTTGGGAGTTTTGAGACAAACATGCTCCGAAAAATATATGGTCCTATAAGAGAGAACGGTGAGTATCGATGATGGACGAACCACGAGCTGTATAATCTGTATCCTGACATCGGTTAGGCCGTAAGTAAAATGGATCGGAATGAACCAGTGCGAAAGGTATTCCAAGACGAACTCCGAAGTACATCGAAAAATGTGTCGACAAAAACTTCCCTGGAAAAACCAGGTGGAATAGTGCGAGAGCTTGGTGTAATCAACTGAAGGAGAAAAACTGAAGATCAAGAGGGTTGGAGAAACATGTTATCATCTTTCTGTAAGCCCCTTCACCCCTCTGGGTTTCTTTGTGGCCCCAAAAATGTGTAAGTAACCTTTTGCTAACATATATTATACCACAATTGCACCAGGATCGGTAAAGATTTGCAGCAGTTATCGTGTTGACCAGCTTTCTAGACGGACAAACGGGCATGCCTCAATAGTCTTAAAAAAGTACAAAAGTCCACAGTTAAAATTGGGTATAATATGACCCCTTCTATGCGTTAGCTTTTTTGCGTATCAAATAGTATAGACCCTAGAGTGCCAAAACCGAAGCCAAAAAAACCGGTGAAACCGTGTAACCAGTTTTCTATCTAATAACTGTGTGCCGGTTTTATAAAAACCCAAAATTTCGCACAAACCGATGACCGGATATTTGATGTTGGTTAACCGGGTTTTACTCAATTTATGGTAAATATTCTTAAACAGTTTATTAATAAATTACATGTTTTTCGAATTTTAATGAAACTTTGATTTCTAACCATGATTTGTATTATCAAATATGATTTTAAGCTTCAATAAGTTCTAAATGACATTTGGAACCAATTTTAATTTGAACATGATTTTCACTCCAATTTGAATTTGTATAAAACTTTTAAATTTTATAATAAACATGAATTCTGATTTGGAATATGATATACATTTTAATTTAAAATTAAAACTTTACTGGCAAATTTAAATAGAGCTGCGAAATTATGAGTTTTAAACACGAATAAGTAAATGAAATGCTCGCTAAACAATCGGTTCAACCGATTTTTGCCAAAATTGAAAACCGAGAACCGGATTCCCGATAATTTTATATTTTGAACAAACCGAAAACCGATATTTAAAAAATTCCGGTTTTGTGGACACTCTAATAGACCAACATCCCTATGGGTGAGGATATAATATCGTCATTGCCTTAGCTTGGCCATGCCACTAGAATGCATAAGGAAAGGTATTCGAAGAAGAACTCGAAGGAAGCTGAAAATAGGATGTCCTGAACTCCACTGGAAGGATTAGGTGGACGATTACCTGTAAAAGCTTGGTGTTAAAAAGTGGAATTGAAATGTCAAACATGGAGCGGGTTAAAGAAACATGTAATCTTTGTTTTGTAAAGCTTCTAACCACCGTACGTTGTTTGAGGTCTATTACGTACGTAAGGCAAAACAACCACTGAAGGTCGGCACAAATGTGGCTGAAAAATTCGCATTGTTTTGTTGTCTGCATACACATATAAATATAGCATACTTGTGTGTAAACACATTGTGTTTGCATACACATACAAATAGAGCATACTTGAGTGTAAACATATTGTGTTTGCTATCCAATACAACTTGTTTGCGACATAATGATTAATATGTTATAATCGTACATGTTTTCTTTTAATTTGCATTGGGTTTTAATTTGCATTACTTTATCTAATACCAAATGCAAAAGAATTACCATTGTTCGCAATGCCAATCAAAAAATTTTTAATTTGCATTAGCTCCGGCAATGCAAATGTTGGTTGTAGACTCGGATACCAATTGTAATGAAATATGGGAATGCTTTTAATTGATTTGAATTTTATTTGACTACTGGCAATTCTGTTGCTTAAGTATTTTATATGTAGAGGTTTGTGGCTTTGATAGGCATTGCCTCATAGTACTTTAAAATTCATAAATTTGTACTGTATAAAATTTTTAAAAACCAAAAGTGCCAAGGTGAAGGAACTGTTTGGAAAATACGTACAATAGCCAATGGAATCGAAATTTTTTTGAATTTGCATTTCGAAAGGTAATTCAAATTAAACTACAAATAATAATTATCATCTAATTTATGTGCCCCATGAATGGTTATAATGCTTGTGTTTGTGATCCAAATGTGGATTTGTTTGTTGACAAGTGCTGCAAACAAGAACGTGACAGACGATAAGGAAAACAAAACAGCAGATCTTTAAGTCATGAAAACAATGCTTGCTAACATATACGTGGTTCCTGCGATATTTTGCCAGGGCTGATCGTTTTCAATGTGGACCACCCGTTCGGTAATGGGAAAGGCGAAGGCTGGCGAATTGTCATTTTCCGCACAAAACTCGAGATTGGATAAACGGAAATGTACGAAAGAAAGAACAAGTGCCGGAAATATTACACCAATCATAAAAACCCAGGTCAGCGGCCATGGAACTGTACTAAAAGATGAAAATCTTGTCACAAGATTTTTTTTTAATTCGCGTTTGTTTAAGCAATATTTATTAAACTTATGACTATAAATTAATAAACAGTTCATATTGTTATGGGTTTTCCAATAGGTACCTGACAACTTTGAATTTAATTTGTGAACGCACTATATCACCGATCATCGAACTGTTACTTTCCTTTTTTTCAATAAACTCAACATTTTCATCATTATAAAGTACTCGAACGAACAACGTATGCAAATTATAAAAATGTACTACCGAAATTCGTAGTCGGTGACCGCAACTTTAAGAGCGTTAACTCCAATTTTCGGTCGTTATTCTCGCCCTAGTAGACAAGCAATAACAAGTTTAGTGCAAAAATTGAGTCTACATATTCATTGTGTGACGCTGCCGTGCCAGTGAGACAACGGGTTGGTCGAATTGACGAAAATATCGCTGCCGCTCAGGCGTTCGTAGCAAACGATCCAAATAAGTCGATTCTGCGGCTTTCTCAAGAACTGGGCACCTTATTGCGAATTTTGCTCAAAGATCTTGGTTTACACCCATACAAGATCAAGCTGACACTAGAATTGAAGCTGATGGACCATTTGATGCGACGTACGTTCTCCAATTGGGCTCTGGAGAAGATGCGTCAAGATGATGAATTTCATCGCAAAATCATCTTCAGTGACGAAGCCCATTCTGGCTAAATTAAAGCTAAATAAGCGTTATTGGTTTGGTGAAAATCTACATATGCTTCCTCAATCACCACGTGATCCATAAAAAATAACGAAATGGTGCGAAATGGACCAGTCAATCGGCCGCCTCGTTCGTGCGATTTGACGCCTGTAGGCTTTTTTCTTTCGGGCTACGTCAAATCATTGGTCTATGCCAACAAGCCGACGACGTTGGAAGAACTCAGAGCCAATACTGAGCGCGAAATAGCGGCCGTTACGGCCGAAATGTGTGACCGGGTCATCGAAAATTGGGTCCAACGAATCGACAGCTGTCGACGTGTCAGCGGTGGCCATATGAACGAAATCAACTTCCATTCATAAATGTTTTTGATTTTATTTCAAGTCGATTATAAAATTTTGGAAAGATCTCAAATGGTTTGCGTTTTATTTAACAAAAAAGTTATCAATGCCTTATTGGAAAACTCTTTACAGTCATCTGCACTGGCCCCTAATCGGACACTCAAGTCAAATTATTATATATTTGTATTGTTTTATTTTTCAAACTACCAAACCATTATTTATTATACAAATTTAATTACTGCAAGAGAAAAATTGGGAAAAACATTGGTTTTATGATGCAAGGATGTGATCAAAGGTAAAAGGAAAGAATTTATTATTCGGTGAGCCACCAATACGTTATTTGGCTCTTATATTTCAGAATATTTATTTGAATTTGAATTTTTATGACCGATTTTTGTTAGTTTGTGGTTAATGTATGAGCAATTCATACTACAAGCTTACAAGTCATGAACATTTTTCTAATTCAAAAATGGTTGGCTTTTGTTAGAAGAATAGACAATTCAGTTAACCACACTCACTGGCATGAATAGTTTCGAACTTCGTGACAATTTCATCATCAGATGCCTAACTACTGTGCCTGAATTGATACCATCGGTTGATCATCAATCATATATATACAAACTCAATTCTGCAATTCACATGTGCCGATTAGTGTCGATCGAAGATACCTAAGTATCAACATACACTGAAAGGCCTATAATTCCAACAACAAGAACAGACAGGTTTTTTGCACCATGTTCTGCTTTTTTCAGAATATTTTTGTCTTTTAAATTGCTGCAGTCCATAATATTAGTAGATTATATGCCACCAACATCCACCATTGCGAGAAATTAATCCAATCATATACCAGACAAACTCGCCTCAGTTAAGATAATTCTCCACCATTCGAGATGATTCTACAAAGAGAAGCAACAACAACGACTAGAAGGTTCTTGAATTCGCTAGAGATAACTACATTTGAGTATGGTGAATTGGTATAAATAGCGGAGGTCTTTGGAATGGAGGGTTCAATTTGTGATTAAACCCCGTAAAGTAAGCAACGCGATTTGATAATAAAATATAAGACTTATTAAAGTGGTGAAAATAAATTAAACTGTTGTTCTATATAAGTAAAATAAAAGGAAGTTATACCGTTGTAATTATCGTAATTGAAAACGAACCTTGTTTTATTATTGGGAAGAAAACAACGCAAAAAGGACGACTAAGGAAATTCGTAACAATATTTATGGCCAGCCACGGAACATTTAATATTCCACGGAATGATAGAGCCGATGAAATGGCAAGATCAGAGACTACCTTACTTGTGCCGCTGGATGTGGAACATACAAGTAGGCTCATGATTAAAACCGAATAACTCAGGTATGCGAATGATATATGGCCTGGAGGCAGAAATTACAGGCTCATCAGACATGGTCATGTTATGACGTGTATAGTTCTTCGAAAAACTCGACTTCCACTTGTAGGCAGGATATATCTACGCTAGCAATTACGAATCCATGAGCATGCTTGATAGTCAGACACGCGTCTAGACTTGAAATGAGAGTATCGCATAGCTGATTCTCTCGTGCACCCCATTTTGTGTGAGTAGGAAACAAAATTTACGGTCTTTCGTCTTTTTGGATCTACGGTATGTTCAGGGAGTTAAACTGAATGAAATTGGTCGGTCAGTGACTAATATACCTCCCATCTTGGAATACCAGTATGGGATATCATACAGTTGGAATGTTCGTTAACTACTCAAGATTAAGCACATCATCAATACTGACAGCCTCTTCTAACCAAACGAAATCTTTTATGAATATTTCAAAAAAAAATATATATCGCTCATCAAAATTTATCAAAGGTAAAGAAGCTGATCAGAAATTAGCAACCAACTAATAACAACCAACCAGATCCATTTCAGTAGAACAAAATCAAATATCTCCATGAAATTATAACCTACATATCTTTAATTTTATCATACTCCTTTTCTCTTTGACACATTTTACCAAAATAATTAATTAAACAATTAAATGTCTTAGATATGAAGATTTGCTACATTTGAGGACTAATGAATACATATTTATATATGTTAATAAAGATATTTAAGCAAAGTTCTCATACGCATACTCATAACAAATTGTACTACCATAGTTGTGAATATATTTAACTACACTCACTTATACGATACGGTTTAATGCAATTCAATACATATTCATCTGTTCTCACACACTCAGGCATTTCCATAGCTCAGAGAAATTAACAAATGTTAGCAAAATCACACACTTCATGCCTTACGGAATATTAAATATCCAAAAAAAAGGATATGTAGGTTACCACATAAAATCAAATTTTACGGCCTTATAAATATGTCAATGTTTCTGACTTGCTCTTAGTTGTTGGCAATAGTTTTCCATTAGAATTATAGCCAGGGAGGGACAAATGGACTGTATACAACCCATGCATATGGGGCATAAGGATTCAAATCTCCTCTTACATACAGTTTCACATATGTATGTAAATTTATAAACATCGTCCAATTGACCACTAATTTGTACATAAGCTTCAAAGTGGCACACACATACGCAAGGCGCATTTCTGCCATACGCATTAGGGCCACGTCATAATTCACAATTTTTGCAGTGTTGGTGTATCAAAATTTGCCTTCTATACGTGTAGTGCTCTTCCACACATTCATTCGTTTGTGTGTGAACGAAACAAAAAATTAGTATTTCTGATTTCCTACGATGCCACCAACATAAATATTAACAGAACAATAATGCATCCAAAGGATTTTGACCTTCAAAACATAGACCAATCCAGGTCCTGATTACATTACTCCTTCCCACGCAATTTTTCCACATTTCGCCAGAACATACCATTGTCGGCAGCTAAATATTGTGAAATGGGGTGGGTGATAATATTTTGTCCAAAGTATAAGGTGCCGATGGCTTTAGTTTTGGAATTTATGTTTGTTATACACTCAACGCAACAAAGTAGGTATTACTACACATCCTCTTGCCGTTTCTGGTGAAAATGGTTAAAGTTTGTGTTCTTTCTCTCCTGGTAGCTTTTGAAAAACAGTTATCAGCTTTTAGGATTTTCATCGACATACAAGTTAGCATTCATGTTTACTCAGTAAAGAGCAATGACACCGGAAATCCTCACGATAAATGTTACAAGTTTGTTATCCGGGCGAAACAATGGTGTTTGGATCTCACGCTCTACTCAGATGTTTAGCATCACATTACAGGTGAAGACAATTTGTAAAGCATTAATTTCGCAGTGTACATGACTACACTCAAGAAAAAATAAAGCGATATTTGAAATATTGCATTTCCCAATTATACCCCACTGATAGGAAAAACTTCGTCACACGAGTGAATTTGTTCCTTGTATCAACAAATATTTGCATGGAAAATGTGATATCGTAACGAAATGCTCATTGTCGCAACGAAAATGATATCATTAACTGAATAAGTTTCGTCACTCTGACGAATACGTTTCATGGTTGTGGGAAGGTTGTGAATAAGGCAATTTAAATAAAGTGTTCGCAATACTCCAACTTTTAAGCAGCTTCATTTTATATACGCTGAAAAATCTGCATCTTTTTGTGGTTTAGCGCCAACTATAACGTGTTTTTATAATTTGCCTCTAATACAGTATACTTGTGTCCAAACACGTTGTGTTTGTTTCAATATTACAATTTTGGAGACACACTTATTAATATGTTATAATATATATGTTTGTGATTCAAATATAGGTTTGATTGTGATACAAATACTGCTGTCTTTGGTGCACTGTTTACTTATTTTTTTTTGTGGCCTTGCTCTGTTTCAGCCTAAGTAGACGTTATTGCAAGTGTACACTTTAATTTTTTGATGATTGGATTCAAATAAGCTGTGTTTGAAGCTTGTCGCAAATATAGTATACTTGAGCCCAAACACATTGTGTTTGGTACTCAATATAACATATTTGGGATACAATTATTGATAGGTTAAAAATAAAATAAATCGTTTCCCGTTACATCCCATGAACGGATTAGAATGAGCTTCTCACAAACCAGTGAGCTGTGCGCGTTCTAGATTTTATACTCACTGATTGGGACCTACAGTTTTACACCAGTTCCGAACGGTATCTTTGAGAAGCTTTTTCATGGCTATACACTCGATAGTGTCGCCGTCACCCAGCGAGGTGACCGCCGTCGAAAGAAATTTAAGGTAGTTAGAGCAGGGATCGAATCCACGTTCTCATGCAGAGGAGCCGCGCACTCTACCATTGCACCACCGATGGCATTGATAGGTTACAATTTATGTATTTGTGACCCAAATATAGCTTTGTTTGTTGAAAACTGGTGTAAACCAAAACATGGCAGACAATAATCAAAGAGCAGCAGATCTTCAACACACGAACACAGTGCTTGCAATTATGTATATGGTACCTGCAATATCCTCCTAGGACCGGTATTTTTCAGCGTGCATGACTGTACTGTTGCACTATTCTTTTAGCCATCGATTCATAAATATTCCTAAATCTGAGTGTAAATGAATTGAGTGTTTTTTATGCTGACTTGCGTTTTAGTTTGAAGCATACGATCGTCAATCGTTCGTTTGGAAGGAAACTCACAAAGCCTTCGACATAAATATATCCTTGCAAGTAAACAAGGTAATGTTTGCCTTTAAAAATAAATAAAAATAAGTGCGTTCAGGACTTGGAAATTATTCAAATTTTGAGAGTTTTCCAAACATATAGTTACATGGTTCCTGCAGCATGTGTTGGAGAGAATATGCTACAGAGGCCGTTCCTTTCAGTGTGTTTATGTGGTGCAAGAAAGATAGTGAGACAAAAAGAAAGAAACACCAGGCGTTTTTTATTAAAGACAGACACTAATTTTCAATATTTATAAAGTGAGGTTTTATTGCTTCAAACGTGTTTTTCTATTCTTTTGAAAACATGAACAATTCTTTTGAAACTGCTGGCAATTCTGTTGTTAAAGTATTTTATATGTAGAGGTTTGTGGCTTCGATAGGTACTGCCTCGTAGTACTTTCAAATTTATAAATCTGTACTGTATAAAATATTTGAAAGCCAAAACTGCCACATATGAATGAAAAGCTTTGAAAATAAGTGCAATTCTCAATGGTATTGGAATTTTTTTGAATTTGTATTTGGACAGGTAGTTCAAATTAATTGTCATATAGTTAATTTGCCCCATGTATGGCTATTGGCAACAACAGAACTCTGAGCGATCAACAGATTCATGTATGATATATTTCCTTTAAGCAACAACAACATCTTCGGATGTACGAAATCGTTCATTGCAGGAATATGTTAACACAGTAACGAATATTATTTCATCCCTGCGACGAAGCGTTTTTCATTTGGTGTAGACAATGAAAATGCAAATTTTGGGGGCAACGGAAAGCATACTTGGGTTAGGGGTCTTACATTATGAGACTAACTTATGTCTACAACCGGCGCTATCTCATATTTCCTCCTGTTGGTAACACAAAGTTCTCAAAGAGATTCTTCAATCTGGTATTTCCAGCAAAGTTTCGGTCGTCCAATTCTTCGACGTCTTTCGAGTACATCTTCTAATACCTGTCGCGATGGTTCGTTTTGATTGTCTATTATAGGATCATTTAGTTTCTTAGGGCATTTTTCTCTTCCCAGCACCGTTTTGTCAGCGTTCGATATAACTTAAAATTCTACTCCATAAAGCCGAAAGTCTCTGTTTCTGGAGAGAGGGTCTTATTTCACAAGTGCTCACTTAATCCGAAATATCACAAGATCGCAAGCATAATTCTACATTTCATATCCAAGCTGAGGTTATTACTTTTAGTCCTGGCTTATCAATATTCACCTTTTCCTCCAGTCGGGTGGATGCATTGCTTGTTGAACCCAATAGTTTTGTCTTGTCTTCATTTACCGATGAACCCACTTTTGCTGATTGTCCTTTGATTCTCATGAATATTGCAGTAACGTCTCATAGGTTACGGCCAAAAATATTTACATCATCATCATACGCGAGCAGCATGTGGCTTTTACTGCGGATGGTTTTATTGATGTTAACTGCAGGTTTCTTCTATATGATCTGAATTAAAATTTAGATGAGATCGCACGATTGGGTGTCGGCCTACCAGAGGTTTCGCTTTGTATCAAATGGTTTGATAAGATCTTTCACAATCTTCACTGATGATTTAGTGTTGCTCAGTGTCATTCTACAAACGCGTATCAGCTTTGCAGGAATCCAAGCTCAGACATAGCTGCGTAATGCTTTACCCATATCGGGTAATCGAAGGCAGACTTATAATTAACAAATAGATGGTAGGTGCCGATACATATATATTTCGTGAATTTTCACAAGGATTTGTCGTAATGTAGATATCGGGTCGCTCGTGAATTTTTCAGGCCTAACGCCGCACTGATAAGGTCCGATCACGTCTGCAACAAACAGCATAAGTTATATATGAAATTGTACGAGAAGTTCGTACATCAAGCTTCCAAGGTTTCAAGCATTTCTCCAAGTGAAAAATGAGTGGGTTTCGTTGGAGTAAAAAATACTTCAGGAAAGCACATTCACCGGCAAGACTAGTTTCGAACTCCGTGACAAGTTCATCAGATACCCACTCTCTGTGCCTGAATTGGTAACATTGGAAAGATCATCAATAGTATATAGGCCAACCTTATATATATGCAATTATGCAACCTTATATATATGCATATATGCAATTTACATATGCGAATTGATATTGGTCGAAAATCCGTCAGTACCAACTTAACCCGAAAACCAATTATTCCAACAATAAGATATGCGATGGACTAAAGTTACAATGGAAAAAGTTGGCGCATATACCTGGATAATATCGGTTTTATATACGTATGTATCCTCGGGCATGCATTCGTCGAAACAAATTTTATATATCAGCTGGTGCATGACGTTGCCAGCTCATCTCGGCCAGACTTGAACAGCCAACCGTAGCCCCTCAGTACCTGCGAGTTTGTTGTTGTTAAGCCGGTAATTTGCAGTGCTGCCCTCGTCTTTAATAGGACGGGCACCACCGACACCGTCGTTATCTATTTGCTCAGAGAAGTAAATAGAAGAAATTATCTCTCATGATCCACGGCCGTTGGTATGACTTTTTACTTTCTGGTACAATTTTCGAGGTTCATTCTTCTGTCTGTATGTTTTAAATTACTCTCTTTCGTGCTTTCCTCTTTGTTTCTTCGCTTACATACGCGGGTTTCTACTCTTATACCGCTCCGTCCTGGCCGGCGTTGCAACTGATTTAAGCATTGCCACACGCGCAGCGTTCATTTCTTTAGTTAGCATGCGACACTCCTAAGCATTGCCACACGCGCAGCGTTCATTTCTTTAGTTAGCATGAGACACTCCTAATCGTACCATCGATTGTCTGCATTTCATAATCAAGCATGGTATCTGCAGCAGTTTTCGAAGAGTGGAAATTTTATGTTTTTCTATTTTTGGAAAATTCATTTCCACTGCGGTTTAGGATCATCGAGTGTGGGTGGGTTCTACATTAGGACTTGAGTGAGCTTATCTGCACAGGCCGTGGCTATCTTCGGTAGTTGCAGTTTTACGATGTCCAGTTTTCGTTGCGTTCGGATTCGTACGACTTCCGTCTTTCGAAACCTTTTGCGCCCCTTTGATTCACGCAGCTATTGATCCGAATCGACATTAGTAGCTCGAATGTAGTATATTCGAAAAATATCAGCTCCAGCAACATATTGCAAGAAACATGTACATGTTTGCAAGCATTGTTTTCATGAATTGAAGATCTGCTGCGTTTTGCTTCTTTATTGTCTGTCTTGTATTTGTTTTTAGTTGTTTTCAACAAAAAATCCACATTTGGGTTTCAAAAACATATGTTATAGCCTATAAATCATTGTGTCTCAAACATATTATGTTGAATAGCAAACACAATGTGTTTGAGTACAAGTATAGTATATTCCAAACTCGTTATATTTGCATCCAAAGAACAAAATAACACAGATTTTTCAGCGTGTGTATGTCTATTACACTGATTGAGTGCCAGGTTATTAATTGCGTGGCGATTAATGTGGTATTCTGCTTGTTGATTAGGAGATACACAAGCAGCCTTATGGATGTCTTTATGTTGGAATCTCGTATTATTGACAACCATGTTTTTTTGCTTTGGGGAAATATAGCAGTCTCATTCCGTTATCGGAACTGTTGGCGTGTATAGATTCAAAGACGTTTTTCCTGGGAACTTTGACATTAAACTATTACAGAATAATCTTAATATTTGCCATTTACAAATACCCAACCAAATTCATGATTTTTCTCATGGCACCTACACGCTGAAAGAAACAAAAGGCCCCAGCAACATGTAGCGGAAATATACATATACATTTGAAAGCATTGTTTTCATAAATTGAATATCTTTTTAGTTCTTTAGTGTATGTCACGTTTTTGTTTTCTGCAGTTTTCAACAAATAAAACCACATTTGGGTCACAAAAACATATACTGCAACATATACTATTGAATAGCAAACACAACGAGTTTGGACACAAGTATTCTATATTTGCAAACAACAAAATTAGACCGATTTTTCAGCGTGTATGGTAGACGTCAAAGTTTTTATTTTTTGTCCAGTCATGTCCCGTCTACCGCATTTCCATGATAGTAATTAAGCTAGCCCTATAATCATTCAGAACATCCGCCAGTTGGATAGTGACTCCGGATCTATATCATGTTTTAAAATCGAAGTGCATGTCCGTAATTTGTGGTCCTTATAACGTTTGCTGAAATTGCCTACTAATGGGGGCAATATAGCTATATTTTCGTTGCCATTGGAAACGGTGGCCTAACTCAGCGAGGTTTGTCCATATTAACTACTGACAGGATAATGTATCACAGCAGCCCATTCTGGGTCAAACTAATGGGTTAATGGGTAAATCACATATCATATTATATTTATTAAATTTATTAAAATAAATCATCTAATAAACAGATATCATCTAATCAAAGCACCTTAAAACTATTAGGCTTGTATGTCTGTATTTAATTCCATTTTTCAACAGGCATTTTATCTTCGAGTGATTGTCATGAATTTGTGTATTCCATTACAGAATGTCCACTCGAATACTTTATGGAGGTTGATGTTGCGATGTCTATATATTTTCTGTGAAAACATCGTACATTAAAACACATTAGCTTGACCGCTTTTAAGTGTATTAGGTTTTAGTGCGGACCTCTCTATGTCGTTCCATCTCTGGCTTCTCTTCCTTCCTCTGTAGACACACAACCACAAACGTGAACCACGCATACACTCAAACCCATATACAGTACACAAGGATTTGGCTAAAGTAATCGATGTTGGACATTGTATTAGTGTAAGTTTCAAGTTTACGAATATTTGAAAATGTACGTGTATTGGTGTGATCGTTGTTTGTGTACGAGTATACCCGGTGTTTAGGAGAATTGTTTGTTGTTTAACTTTTCCTAGCTTATAACTCTCCAAAGGCAATGTGTGTATAGTGTGTCCTGACACATAATGTGTTCGATACGTGTGTTCCCAATTTCGAACTGGTCCGGCTACTGATGCCCGACAGGCAATGGTAGTGGTAGTGATAGTTTGTGATGGTGGTGGTGACTACAAGGACTTTGGTAATTTTGTTGAAGATTTCTAAGGCCTAAAGGAAATAAATGATTTGTTTTATGAGGGATATTGAACATTTCAACAAATCCTTTTATTGATGATTGTACAAAATATTATGCTGGGATTTGAGAGTGTTTGGCTTTATTACCATGTTGTGCTGGCTTGTGGCATAAATCTATAAATTTTCTTATAGACTTAGTTAATATTTGGCTCAAGAACTTGCACGTTTCCCAGCAGAAAGTTGTGTTGGGTAGTTTGCAAGAGGTTAAAAGTTAAATCACTTGTTGGATTGGAGGGAATATTTTCATAAACTAAGGATGATGGGTGCTTTAAGTTGCATGTAGAAGTAA
Organism: Phaonia tiefii; assembly: GCA_963931995.1. Taxonomy (NCBI): domain Eukaryota; kingdom Metazoa; phylum Arthropoda; class Insecta; order Diptera; family Muscidae; genus Phaonia; species Phaonia tiefii. The sequence continues at coordinate 86,513,071 of OZ008370.1, read as the reverse complement.
CAGAAACAGCACGGACACTATTGATCAAGTTGATGTTACACAGATTTGTAGAAAAACAATATTATTTGGAGCATATGATATTGTTGAAAGACAATATATACTGAATTCATGACAATTTGGTACAATAAAAAAATGCATCAGAGGAAGTTACTGGACTTAAAACGAATTGTTGCTATATAAAAAGGATGAATTTTACAAATATTATCGAAAATTTTAAATTTGCAATCTGTGTTTGTTTTATCAAGAATTTTAAATTTTTTAACAGGTTTAGCCAAACAATTGTCGAAACATTATTATTTTCGAAGTTAAATATTTGTAATTTTTGTTAAAAATATTTGGGTAATACAACTTTTAACAGAGTCGCATTTTACTAAAATTTTTGAAAAATTCGGCATAATGTTAAATACTTTAATTAAAATAACTGGACGTTTCTTGGACTTTTAGCAATTTACGGCTTTTCCAAATTCTGCGTATTGTTACGATTAAAACTTTGCTAATGCTTCATGCCTAAATTAATATAGATGCCAAAGTAATGACTATGTGAATGTTTTACTTATTCGGCTTCATTAGCTTTAGAATGTTAATAACAGGGCGATTAACTTTAAGTTTGATTAGAATGATAAATTTATTAATTACGCCTAAAAGTATGCCATTGAAATAACCCCCGTAAGAGGCTATAGCGATAATGAGGCTACTACAGAGTGCTACATGTACAGTACTACGAAATGATTCTGGACACAACTAATAGATGGTGAATGTTCGCGACGCTCGAAAAGCATTACGCGTTTCCGGAAGGGAGTTTGGAGACAATGTCGGCTGATATAAAAAGGCAGCATTGATTGCTACGAGATGCATTCATTAACAGTTTAACAGCGAACCACAGTAGATTGTACAGTAACAGTTTGGAAGATATTAAGTAAAGGTTGTCAGAGGCTTGCGACTCGTTTTTTGTATGATAAACCGTCTGTCAAATCTCTCCTAACTTTTTATGAATAAGGTCGGTAGTTTAAGACTTATGGTAAGGTGTATGAGGAACACAAAGATAACAAAATATGTAATTTAATCGGAATTATTAACGTGTAATAAAATTGCGCAAAAAAGGTTGATTAGAAAACTCGTAACTATGTGATGGAAGCGATCAACAGGCGAACACTTTACAACTTTGTTCTTCTTGATTTAAATGGGTTTTATACATGTTGCACCTATTCAAGCCAATTTTGCCAACTCTGAAAAATTCGCATATTTCTTCAAACGGCAAATGGGAAGGAATTCATTACATAGTCACTTATATGACAATTAACTCAATAAAACCTTTTTAAATTGTAAACATATCAGTGTTTTTTTTTGTAAAAATATTTCTTTTGCCTTTTCTTTTTCCAAGTTTCGTAGTAAGGCGCTTCTCAACTGATATTGTTAAATTTTTTTTTCAAATATTCGTCCAAATGTTTTCGTTGTTTCTTTAAAAGTAAATTGTGTTTACATGTGGAGTGTCCCTTATAAAGGGTTTTCCAATTTGAGTGATATGATTTCTAAGTCACGTTTTGGCCATTTGCAATGTGTCAGGATCTGTACTTTTTTGTTTCATTGTATTCAGAAATGTTTACAATTTCATGATTGAAATTGAAATTTACAAATTTTTCAATTTTTTTGTCTTTATTTTTTTGTAAATTTGATTATTTAGACGTCCATAAAAATTTTACAATATTTTAGTTCTTATCCTATATGTTATTACATTTTTTAATAATCGTTCTCTAATTGCAACTTTGGTATTGTTACGAATAAGTAAAAGCTTTTGCTTGCTGTTAATGACTCTACTAACAGTATGTAAGTAACAGGCGGTTAGTGCTGCGCCAGAAAGTATGCATTGTAGCAACGTACTAGCTCGATAAACCAGTAGCATGAATTCACCTCAGTAAAGATAGTTCTCCGCCATTCGCGATTGTTCTACAAAGATAAACAACAACAAACAATGTCTAGAAGGTTCTTGAATTCGCTATATCTACCTTCATTTGAGTATGGTGAGTTGGTATAAATAGCGGAGGTCTTTGGAATGGTTAGTTCAGGTTGTGATTAAACCTCGTAAAGTAAGCAACGCGAATTGATAGTAAAACATAAGACTTATTAAAGTGGTGTAAATAAAGTAAACTGTTGTACTATATAAGTAAAATGAAAGGAAGTGAAACCGTTGTAATTATCGTAATTTAAAACGAACCTTGTTTTATTATTGGGAATAAAACAACGCAAAAAGGACGAATAAGAAAATTCGTAATAATATGTCAGCATGCTGCATGTAAGAGGACGATGAAACGACGAAACATCTTCTCTTGGATTGGCCTGCTCTGGCACGACTGAGAAGTAGGATATTCGGAACACATTTAGTTACATCGTAGCCCTACAGGATATTCCTGTAGGTCTTATAGACAAATTCATTGAAAGGGCTAATTGGCTAGACCATTAGTCAATAGTTGCTATGGAGGAAACTGCAGGTATCACAATGGGCTTCTTTAGCCTAAGTGTGCTAGACAGAGTGCTGTCTTGCAGCCTTTACAACCAACCAACCAACCAACCCATTTTTCTAAACAATTCAAATTAAATAAAATTGTTGCAGGAACGAAAAGTAGGTTCTTGCAGCAACGAAATGAAAAATTGTCAAAGGAATCATGTATGAAATTTTTCGTTGCAGCGACTACCAAATTGTCTGATATACGAAACTTTTCATTGTAGCAATGTAAAAACAATAACGGAAATTTTTCATCCATACGACGAAGTATTATTCCTTCAGTGTACATTTACATAATGTTCAAGTGACGAAAAGACAAAGAACACCTCGAAGTAATGAAAATATTGCTGCCGTTCAGGCAAGTGTTGCTGAAGACCGCAATTTATCGATTCCAAGACGTTGTCAACAATTGGGACTGTCTCAAACCACAACCTGGCGGATTTTGAGAAAGGATTGGACTACCGTAAACGTCATGAATTTGTTGATTTTGGCTTGGAACAAATTGAAAACCATAACGATTTTTTAAGAAAATCATCCTCTCCGATGAGACTCACTTTTATCTGAGTGGTGTGGTAAATAAACAAAACTGTCGATTCTGGTGCGAAGAATATCCACAAATTATTCATGAACAACCATTATAATCACCTAAATAAACAGTTTGGTGTATATTTTGGTTTGGTTAGATCATCGGTCCGTACTTCTTTCGAAATGAAGCTGGTACCACAGTTACTGTGAATGGAGAGCGGTATAGATCGATGATAACCAACTTTTTGTGACCGAAATTGGAAGAAGTTGATCTTGACTTCATCTGGTTCCAACAATAAGGGGCTACGTGCCACACAGCACGTGCAACTACCGAAATATTGCGAGAGAGATTTGATTATTTCAAGAAATTGTGACATTGAATGGCCTCCAAGAAGTTGTGATTTAACACCATTAGACTATTTTTTATGGAGTTATTTGTCTTTAGCAATAAAGCAGACTCTCTTTAAGCTTTGCATTTAGTGGAAAAAATGCTCGAAAATTGGGTTCGTCGAATTCGTTCATGCAAAAGAAGATGTGGAGTCGATTTGAAAGACGTTTTATTCAGAACTTAATTTTATCGATTGTACTTCGCATTAAATGAAAAACAATTGAATTCCCTTAATAATTAGTGTTTTTTTCCAAGAAACCATACCACTCAAATTGGAAAACCCTTTACTATGTGACATGCCAAAAGTGGGGAGCTGTTGCGTAGTAGGAGCATCACTTGGTTTTCACCTACGCCACTACCAATATACATATATGAGCATCTTAACACCGATAACTGGAAATTAGAGTGTGCCTCAAGACGGACGGAATTTATATTTGCCTTCAAAATAAGTCTGTAGCGTATAACTATTCATCGGATGTTTGCAGGGATGTGAAGTTGGAGTTAAGGAGCCGGTGTTCAGGAAATGACCTGGAGTGGGAGTTGGGTTTTTTTCAGACTGCATCCAATTCCGTGTTAATAAAGTTACTAACAATTTAAAACATACCAAAATGAAAGCAAATGATGGAATACAATACTACCTCTAATAGGTTAACTGTTTTCCATTTTTGTGTCATCATGGCCATTGACAATGGTCAGCGTGGAATGCATGACTCCGCTCAATATTAATTTGTATGCCAGTGTATTATCTTTAGGCTGGAAACTATTTGTATATGTTGACTTTACTTCTCGGTTCGGTTAAATTAATTTGATATAATTTGATTGATTGAGGTTGATATAGTGATACTACTTTAATACAGTCATTAGTTTATAATTTTGAGTCACTCCACTTTTGAAAATAACCTTTTCACTGTGCATATCTCGGAAAAGCTGTACAGAAATTTTACTAATAGCTATTTTTTTTAATACGTAAAAGTAAGAGAATTATATTTCTCCTTGTGTGCACAATCTATTGTCGTCCTGTTTCGAACCAGAAATACGAACTTCTTATTCTTCAGTAACCTAAATTGCAAAATCCCTCTGTACCGCTATCAGTTAGCTTATGGCCATTATTGACCGTCATCGACCCTGTTCCTTAGACTAAACTTAGAGCCTGGTTTATGAAACAACTATTTATTAATTAAATGGAATAAATAATTCACTACCTTCTTCACAATTGGTACCATTAACCAAAAAAAATATATATATACATTTGGTTTAATTAATTCTGGAGAAGCACTTGAAATTGGACTTGGAGTAAAAAATTATCATATTTTCGGAGTTGGAGTTTTTGACAGTTTAGCAACACTTCTTTCTGGTCGCTGAATTTAACAATATCTTTATAGGAATACGATCTTGGTACTGCGAGGAATGACAAACATAGCAGGCTCACACATTTCTGTACTCGCCATCAACTGCTTATCGGCAGAACGAAATTTCCCCAGAGAAACATATAAACGTACAGAAGTAATTGGGAATCACCTGATGGCTAAATCTTCAATCAACTTGACCACATACTTGTCCCCAGATGTTTTTGGGTTCTCTGCTGTATGTCAAAACTAGAAGAGTTGCTGATATTCGTAGCGACCACTAACTCTTAGTGGGCACCTAACATCTCGGTCCAGTATCTGTCAACGGTATTAGAGGCAAAATCGTAAAATTCAATTGGGAAATTATGATTCAATAATAATGTACGATGAACAGTCAAAATACGTGGTCAGACAAGCTGAAGGAAAATGCCATGTAGGTTCTTGGTGAGAAACTATGTGAGAATAAACGACTGATTAGTGGAGAATCCTGGACCGAAATTCGGAATATTGAACGACTGCAGAATACATGTGTACGAGCCAAGGCATCAGCGATTAAGAGACAGTTAAAATTACCTGAAAGACAATTCTTATCGATATGGCAGAAGAAATCGTAAAACCGGCAAATACAGATAACCTCCATATTAAGCACCTTTTCTTAAAGATCCACTTAAATTATCGTACTTTTCAACGGGCGCTTTATACGTGCTGGAACTAACTAGTACATAATATATAGCGAAAGAAACTTCCTTCCAACCGGGTGTCCCATGACACCTGATCTGATTTTATATTTCTGTATTTTTGTTGAAATAAATAAAGGACATATACATATATACTATTTACAAAGGATTTTTGTAGAATATAGTGGGTAAAGTTTAACTCAACTCAACCTCAGATCACAACTGCGTCAACTAAATCACAAAACCAGGTCAATTTTGTTATAATGTTGCTATGAACTAAAAGCTAGATACGTACAAAATTCTAAATGCCAGTATGCTCCAAATATTTGCCATTTTGGACAATTTTTTTTAATACACACTACTATTATCAGAAAACGTTCCATTTTGCCAATAGTAGTAATCACAGCAATTCATATTGTTTGTATATCTAATTCCCTTTAACCGTCCATGTGCAGTTAAGTGCTTCTGTCATACGAAAGCCTAATTAATGTTTTGACAAATTTTCGTATTCTGCCCAAAATCTCCCGGAAAAAACAGGTGACACTGTACCACTACATACTACTCAACATAATTAACAAATAGTACTCATGCTAAATTTGTGTGTACATCGCAATCCTTGTTACTGAAATTAATAGTATTATCATAGTAAAAATACAAACAAAATATTTTTGGGATTTGTCCATTTATTTACAATAAAATGCACAGTGGTTAGAATGAACATTTGAAGATGGTAAATTTTAACTGATTTTAAAGGCGTAATATGCAAACTAATTAGGACAAAGTTGTCCGAAACTTGTGTTGTGATACAAATTTTCTAGCAATATTCCCCACACTTATAACAAGAGGGTAAAATTTGTAACACCTTGTAATTTTCGTTCTCGGTGTGATCGAGAGAGACCATCCGTTTCTTTTTTCCACTCTATACCAAAAACCCCACTTCATCGTGGAGGTGAAACTCGACTTTAATTGTGTTTACCCTGCTGCAATGAAAAGTTTCGTACAAACAACAACTACGTCGTTGCTCTAACGCAAAAAGTTCACAAGAGTTTATTAAACCTTCGTCGTCGAGTTACTGCCACAATGCAATTTTCGTTGCAGGTACGAATAGTTTTACTGTGTATTTTGAAGAAAGAACAAATTTTGAATAATACAAAATAGTTTGTGGTCGGTGGTGATGCCAAGGGTAGTGTGCGAGGCTCCGTTTCATTACAACGTGGCCTCTAACCAAAATACATTTCGTTCGACGACGATCACTTCGCTCAGTGGCGGGGACACTATCGAGTAATTAACCATGAAAAAGTTTTGTCAAAACATCGTTCAGAACCGGTGTAAATTTGTTGGTCCCATTCTGTGAGGGTAACTGTAAAACGCACAGCTGATTGATTATGAGAAGCTCTGCCGAGTCCGTTCATGGAATATTATGGAAAAATATTTATTTACTTAAAGACCTATATTGATCTTACTTATAAGGGGTTTATTAGTCGAATATTGTATGGATATAAAGAAAATGCGTCGTGAAGTTACGCAACAAAACTGAAACTTCATGTGTGTAGTTGTAATTATAGAAGCATTTCCCCTTTTGTGGCCGATGACTCTTAGCCTTCTGGCGTATGTATAGGTGTGTGTAGTGGTGTTTATACATGTATTACAATTTTTTCCCGTCTTCGCTGATGGTGTTTTATTTTTTCTGTTGTACTTTCATCGGTGATATCGAATGAAACCGTTGACGTTCGTCTTGTACAGTGAGTTATTGCAAACATATGTAGACAGGAACTATCTAGGACTATATTAAGGTACACATGGCTGCACCTTTTAATTTTTGTGTATGACAAGATCCCTATATGCTCTTATGTGCCTAATGCAAAAAAAAGTCGCCATTGATCTAGTCAATCATCAACCAAAGCTTAATCAAATATTGGACATGTCTTTACTATGGATCATAAATTTATGGTTACAACTAATTGGTCAATGCTATTGATCTCAGGATACGATAGGATACGATAGTTTGATATTAAATATCGGTTTCAATCATTCGTTTCCCTCCAAACAAATAACCAAATTGCCCAACTGACTGGACAATTTAGTTAGTGAATTCGTACATTGATGAAAGATTGATCAGCAAAAAAAGATGTACAGAGACAGCCCTGCATGAACTAGTACGATCACTAGGGAAATCGTTTGTTTATATTAGTAGACTGGATGCGTTTCAAAATATAATGCACACTATCCCTGACGAATTGGGTACCTCGGCCTTTTCCATGTCTCTTTATATGGGCACACCTCAAGGAGGTGTCTTGTCTCAACTTCTATAGACCCTTACACTGAATGGAATACTGAACACTCGGGAAAATGTGGGCAGCAAAATTGTTCCTTACGCAGACGATGTTGCAATATCAGCCAGGGACAAGCAGGCTCCGGGATAAGTAACGGATTTTGGGCAAATGGGCAAGTGCAATGGTCGTAGACACCAGTAAGATGGCGTTAGCTTGTAAATAGGGGGATTTTGATGTCTGAGTTTCTACACAGATGGGGTGAAAGTTAATGATCAGGTGGAGTATATGATCTACGGCAGTTCCCTGAGGTAGTATCCTTCTCGAAGAGTACCTGATCATTTTAGCGTGTATTATGCAGACATTTTTGGCGATAACGCAAGTCGCCGGCTGTCTGAGGGTAAATAGTTACATGTTCAACAAGAATTGGAATGTGTTGATATGCCTCTAGCGAATTTGAACCATACCCCGCAAGAGTATTGATCGAGTGGCATCGAATGTGTATGCGCTAGAAAACTCTGGCCGATATCGGATAGGAGGAGATTCATGATCCTTCTGTCTCTAGCCAGATCCAAAGTATAAATTCTAGATTTTTGAAGGGACATCCACTGAGCATCTTCTCTACACGTATTCAACACTAGTCGGCAGGAGGATGTTTAATATGGGTTTCTGGCAAACTAAACGGTAATAAGTCGAAGTCAATCGACAGCCACCAACACCTGGCTTACGAAGGTGTCATGCGGATATATATCTGTCGTAACTGCCGACGCTTAAGAGGAATTTGAAGGGGCGAGAAAATCATTAAACCATCCGACTTTTAAAATCATTGCCAGAAATTGAACTCTTTATCAAATTGTCTTACTACCTACATTACATTACATCTTTTGGGCTGCGCTCAAACGAGAGCAATGAAAATAGGTTATCCATAATTATGCAGACAGCTCTGTTAAATATCTTGGTCAACATCAGCTTCACCTTTTGTTTCTTTATTGTCTGTCACATTTTGGTTTTCAGCAGTTTTCAACAAACAAAGCCACGTTTATGTCACATATATTATAACCTCTACATCATTGTGCATCAAACATGTGATATTCAATAGGAAACACAATGTGTTTGGACACAAGTATACTATAATTGCGAAAAGCTGCAAACTCGTTATATTTGCACCCAAACAACAAAAATCGACTGTAGAAGTGGCTGCCACAATTAAGACTGTTGTGATACCACTGGACGTTATATTCCACTCCCACCATTGAACCTGGAAATTGATCCGGCATGGTTAAGAAAAGACGTACATTGGTACCTAGCGAACCAATTATATCTTTGCAAAAAGGCTTTAAGATCATTAGCTTAACTTTCTGCATGTCTGCTAGATCCAACATGATGTAAGACCCTAGATATATTCTCCTACTCATAGTAAGGCCGGATTGTACCATATTATATGTTTGATGCACTCGTCCTCACACAGCTTCTGCAGTAACCATCACCTAAGATTCCAAGTCTAGGCGCGTGTCTGCCTACCAAACAGTGTAGAGGGATTTAAAGCCTACTCGCATAGAGATAAAATGCGATATAATGCGTTAGGGTGGATTTATTATACTTCATACGACACTCGAACGAAAAATCTAGTTGAAACGACTGTGCAAGGATTTTATACACATGGGTAAACAACACAACAAAGGACAATTAACCGACATAAAACCAGCAGCGTTAGTAGTTGCTAATACAATGCAATGAATTTAGTAGTTAAACTCTGTTTATGGCCTCCAACCAACTAAATTTTATGTTTATATACAGCTAATAATAGATTAGATACTAACACATACGCGTTTACCCACTAAAAGCATCAACATCAATACTAAAACTAACATACAAACGCATACCTACATATGTAGTCCATATATCCTGCGATATCATTTTCTCCTATTTGTTAGCAGAACATTAACTTTTTGGACAATAATGACGGTATTGATAATGATTTTATGGTTAACTACAATATTAACTACCTTCATAAATGGACTACGGATGACCTAAAGGTTTTGACATTATATGTGGATATGTGTATTTTAGTGCCTGTGGGTCTGATTAATAGTGTGTGTGTGAAAAGGATATTATGTGTGTGTGTGTGAATGAGTTTCTGTATGTGTTTATCCAAAAGTCCTTACAATTTTGCCTCCCAAAATTTACAGAACTGTAACTTTACATTCATAATAATTTCTATGACATTACCTTTGCACCAACATCCATAAAACCTGATTAAGATTGGTCCGTTTCTCTGGCTACATATATCTATCTATCTGCCCAAATATTTAAGTGTCATGCCATGACCAAAATATTGCCAAGTTAATTGTAATATATGTTAATTGGTTACACGAACTGAGGCTTAGGCTTGATTAGAGTGCCTGAGCATATAATTAACATGTCATTCTCTATTGTCAAACGCAGTAAACGTACATGCGTCGTCTAGATAACATACAATGGTTAAATCTAAATGGAAATATTTGGACAAGTATGAGGTGTGATTGAAGTGCATACTATCTTTTAACAGCTCTAGGTGAAATTTATGATCAAAGTGTATTACACACACACAAGGTAAATAGTATTTGTAAAGGTGTGGAATGTTTGAGCGATATAGAGGGAAAAAATGAGGAATTGTTATATTGTGCCTTTGTTTATAATAAATATACCCAGGAACTGAAATTCGGTTGTCGCAACCGGATACTCCAAATTCGGTTGCTGGAACCGAAAAGAGGTAAAAATACGGCTGAGTATGTTGCAACCCAATGATATGTGTAGCGACTTAATTCTATTGCGGCAACTACAGTTCGGTTGCAATAAATAAAGTTACAACATCCGAATTTCCGGTTGCTATAACCACTTCCAACACTTAGTTCTGACAACACTAGCACACAACTGTTTGTTTGAAAAGAGGTTTTAGCCACTACAATTTCGGTTAATGCATCGAAGTGCGTTTATCCCAACTCAATTGAAGTTGCCAAACTAAATTCTGTCATCGCAACTTAAATACGGTTGAATCAACATTATTTATAAATGATGTGGTTGCGATAGTCGATTTACTTTCCAACAACAGAATTTGGCATTCATTCAGTTGCAACAGCAACGGCAACCAACATTTCTAACTATTCGGTTCCAATAAGCGAAATTATTAAATATTCGATTGCTATAACCGCACATATTTTCAAATCGGTTGCCACAGCTATTTGAAATTTCCAGGTTTTGTGAAACGAATTTTTATTCTATCTGAAGATTACAATTTTGGGAAATTATCAAACTAAAAGGTCCTAAAATCTGAAAAACCCTGATCCATGCAGTAAGAGGAAAGTCCGGGTATAAAATAAGTAAATGGTTTCCCGTTACATCCCACGTGGAGATTAGGGAGAGCTTCTCACAACCATCGAGCTGTGCACCGTTCTAGATTTACACTCACTGATTGGGACCTACAGATTTACACCGGTTCCGAACGGTATTTTGATAAGCCTTTTCATGGCTAAATACTCGATAGTGTCGCCGTCACTAAGCGAGGTGACCGCAATCGAAAGAAATTTAAGGTGGTCAAAGTAGGGATCGAACCCACGTCGTCATGCACAAGAGCCGCGCACACTACCACTGCACCACCGACGGCCACAAGTCCGGGTATAGAAGTGAAAGGATATAGGTTCAAATATAATGTGATCTAAACTAGTGCTATATTTTTGTGTATATCGAGGTTCACGTGAGCCTCACACTTAATCGAAAATCCCAACTCGTACCAAAATAAATGGGAATCTTCACAGAATTCTAGTGGTGTTTTTATTGTGACCTCCTACCTCCTCTGAATAAGGTCTTCGCTCTGGGGACCTTCCTGGACATCGACGGAGCCTTCAATAACATTCAACCTTCGGCGATTCTTAGGTCGTTACAGAATCTAGGAGTCGACAGCTTAGTGACACCCCTAATTGGGAAGCCTCTGGTGGATAGATCCGTCAAAGCTGAATGGGGTGGTGTTACAATTGCTAGGAACGATAACAGGGGGACACCGCAGGGGGAGTTCTGTTTCCACTATTATGGTTTATTATGGTTAACTTCTGTCAATGAACTGCTTCTTGAATTGGACAGAGCCGAGTGCCAGGTCTTTGCCGGTATCATATGTACCGGTAGAAACCTCAATTTACTTAGCATTCGTACAACCAGCCTACTTAGTCTAATTTCGAACTGGACCGCTAACAACGGAATATCACTTAACCCACTTAAAACCAAGCGTATCTTGTTCTCTCGGAAATATAAAATACCCGCATTTGAACTGCCATCAATTAATGGGGTGCAATTAAAGTTGATGGAAAAGGTCAAGTATCTGGGAATAGAATAGTGAAAAAGGTGTCTGTTGCTCTTTATGCTGTAAAGGGGCGATAGGAAAGCGTTGGGGATTGTCTCCTAAGATCACCATGTGGATTTATACGGCAATAGTCAGACCAATACCGTAGTTTGGTGGAGGTTCCTCCAAAATAAATATATTCTGAATTCCTTGATGAGAATTCAAAGATCAGCTCTGATTAGTGTTAGTGGGGCAATGGGCACGACGTCAGGCACTGCACTTAGTGCCATCCTGAACATCTGTACTTCTGATATCATGGCCGAATCGGCAGCCGCTACATCCCTGGTGAGAACCAGAAATTGTGGCGTTTTGATATCGGGGCATTCCGGACACGCTGAATTACTACACCGGATCAACTCTATTCCCGTAAAAACGGACTACTGTATCCCCTACCTTCTACCAGCGACAAATCTAAAGACTTCTATTCCGAACAGGAATACCTTGGAAAAGTCACTGGAAGGGGACACCAGTAATATCAGTTTTTTCACGGATGGATCAAATTTGGACGAGCAAGTAGGCTATGGGGTCCATTCACCGGACCTAAGTGTAAATATCTCCTTCGAGCTGCCCGATCACTGTAGTGTATTTTAGGCGGAACTTACCGCCATACTGTAGGTTGCTGAACTACTGAAAAGTAGTGTCACAACCCTCCGGAGAACATGTATCTACACAGACAGCCAGGGTGCCATAAAATCCCTGGAAGCCATGTTTGCTACGTCCCTGACGGTGAAAGGATGCCACTCATCACTTAGGGCACTGGTTCCCAACAGGTGGTCCGCGGACCCCTGGGAGTCCGCAAGCCATTCCAGAGGGGTCCGCAAGATAACATTAGGTTAGACATTACAAAAAACCAACCCGTAAAAACACTATTGTCGTGCAAAGAGATTGGCAGTGAGCATGAGCTGCTTCTTATTCATACCGAAGTAAGATGTCTCTCTCGAGGAAGGTTTTTTTGGAACTTAGAGATGAGCTTCGTGTCTTCCTTCTCGACTCCAAGTACGCAGACTTTCTCACTGACTTTTCTTGGCTTTGCTCAACTGCCTACTTAGCTGATGTGTGGGAACACTTAAATGTGTTAAACTTAGGTTTGCAAGGGAACAATGTAGACATGTTCAAAGTTGAAGATAAGATTAGTGCTATGGTCAAAAAGGGTCAGATATGGGTGGCACGGATTTAAAAGGAGTCTTTTACTAAAACAAACAATTCCTGGAGTCTCCAGAAGAGATTTTGGCTGAACAGATAAAGAGTAACTTAGCCGAGCATCTACACAGTTTAGCCACCACTGTTAGGGAGTTTTTCTCCGAACCTGGCGAGAGTTGGATTCGAAAAGAAGAACAAGATCAAATTGTGGATCTGTCTAGTTGTGGTACAATGAAGAACATTTTTAATGGTGAGAAAATTGCAGACTTCTGGGCTACAGCACGCAAGGATTACAATGAGAAATATCCTTCCATTTGCACCTACCTATCAGTGTGAACAAGCATTTTCCTCTCCATGTGCTTCATGAAAAACAAGAACAGGAATCGGCTTGGCATGCGGTCGGATTTCAGAGTGAAAGTGTCAAGCTTGGAAGCAAACATTTCAGAAATATTGGACTCAAAGATCAGATTCAAGTCATCTCATTAAGAACTGAAAATGAAAACGAACTGTGTACTGATGGACGTACATACTTATATATAAAATCCAGATAGAAAAAACTTGTGCAATGATCGAGAATTGAATAATTACAATAAAGACAAAATCGAACAACAAATTTATTGCTGGAGTAGTTATCTAGAACATTTCTAGCTTTAGGTTTAGGAATCAGTGGGGGTCCTTGTCATTATAGCAAATGTATGAGGGGGTCCTTGGACAAATATTGTTGGGAATCCCTGACTTAGGGTGATGGCAGAGTAGTCTGACATCAAGCTCATCTGGGTACCGGGACACAGCGACATTCCAGGCAATTGCGTAGCGGATGAGTTAGCTAGACAGGGCACTACGGCACAGGTTCTTCCGGCAAAAGAAGGTGTTAGTATGCCAATCTCTACCTGCCGTTTGCAGATCAGGCAGTGGGCCGATAATATATTCAAGGACAAGCGAAGACTTACTTCAACTTGCAAACAAGCCAGGGTCCTCTGGCTACAGGTGGACAGGAAGAGGTCTAGGCAACTACCACAACAGTTATCCACAATGATAGGAACACTTACGGGACATTGTCTTGTAGGAAAATACGCCCTAAGATTGGGACATAGAAACTCCACTCTCTGTAGATGCTGCATGGAAGAGGACGAGGAAACTACGAACCACCTTCTCTTGGATTGCCCTGCTCTGGCAGGACTGAGAAGTAGGATATTCGGAACACATTTAGTTAGCACCGTAGCCCTACAGGATATTCCTGTAGGCCTTATAGACAAATTCATTGAAAGGGAAAATTGGCTAGACGACTAGTAAATAGTTGCTATAGAGGAAACGGCAGGTATCAAAATGGGCTTCTTTAGCCTGAGTGTGCTAGACAGCGTACTGTCTTCCAGCCTTTTCAACCATCAACCAACCATCCTACCTCCTCTGGGTATGTTCAACAATTCTGAATAGGATGGCAATTTGTATTTGTTGGTGTCGTATTAACCCGAGTTTGTAAAATACAGCCTAGTTTTCTATATTCACTTCTTGCATCACCATCTCGAATGCTTCAGCTAGCAGCTAGCCTCAGAGTCGGATGAACATGGCGAGCGCTTCCATCAAGTGGGCATGCCCATGGAAACGCTATATAAAGGCAAAAGGCAGGATTCGCTGTTGGCTGAAATTTATTGGTGGTCGCCAAAGACGTGCGATCCCGACAATGAAGATGACGAAGAAGAATATACAATAGGAATTTCCTCCAAGGGTAGGTCACAAAATTGAGATTAAGTGACTGAAAAAAAACAATTGATTTTTTTCTCCAGACGAAGACAGATCATCATTGGATACAGACTCCGAACAAGAGGGCGAACCACCACGCAAGAAATTAAAGGGAGCAAACAAACGAAAATAAATTTATGCGTTCAGCGATTTGTGTGACCTATGTCGCATTTTATTCATAGGTTATTTTACTTTTCGCGAAAGTAATAAGAGTTGAAATTTTTAACCGTTTTGGATTTTTCATGATTTTTAAAAATAAAATATTTAAATTTTTTACGCAAAAAATATTTTTTTTCTCCATAATTTTATTCATAACTATGACTATGTAGAGAACCGGTATATCATTATATTAAAGGAATTGTAACACTTAAGGAATTGTAACACAAAATCGGATTAGTCGTTCTTGAGTTATGCCAAACAAAAGAGCCCCAAACGTGACAAATTCCCCTATATGATACTTACTAAATTCAAATCGATATATCTCGATTCCAAGACGAGAGCCAGCGAAACACCGGGACACGTATAACTTGTTTTTGACCGATATCACCGATAACCGACCCCTAACATTTGTTGCACAGTGTTATCCAGCAAACAGTTTTCCAAAAATAAATAAATGTTATAAACATTTTAGCCAAGATTGCATGTGCCATTTTACCAATAACTACATAGTTTTAAGAATTTTATATAACAAATTTTACTTAGATAAGGATTAAATAAAATGTAAAGGGTTTTTCAACAGAGACGCTACAAAAGTAAATCGATAGGGACAGCAAACGCCACCATATTTTTTCCCGCTCTTTTGACATTTCTCTTCAGTAAGGTTTGCCATTTCATCATGGAAAGATATACGAGCCAACAACGAGTCGAAATTATTAAAATTTACTACCGAGCGCTGTGGCTTCAACTTTAAGAGCGCTACGTCCAATTTATGGACTTCAGCGATGAGGCTCATTTCAGGCTTCGTCAATAAGCTAAATATGCGTTATTGGTCAGACAGCAATCCACACGTAATCACGTGATGATCAAGACCGGCACATTACTGTGAATGCGAATCGCTACCGTTCAATGATAACCGCATATTTTTGGCCCCAATTGGATAATATGGACTTGGAGGAAATGTCGTTCCAACAGGACGGCGCCACAAGCCACACAGCGAATGCCACAATCAATTTATTGGAAACCAAGTTTGGGGAACGTGATATCTCACGAAATGGCCCAGTCGATTGGCCGCATCGATCTTGCGATTTGACGCCGTTAGATTATTTCCTGTGGGGCTACGTCAAGTCTATGGTCTATCCCAACAAGCCAGCGACGATTGACGAACTTCGTACGAATATCGAACGTGAAATTGCAGGAGTATCGGCCGATTTATACTTGAAAACCGTCGAAAATTGGGTTCAGCGTCTGGACATCTGCAAGCGTGCCCGTGGTGGCCATACAAAAGAGATCGAGTTCAATACATAATGGCATCGAACGTACTTTCACAGGCATAACGAATTTCATTGGTATCTAAAACCGGTTTTGTTTTATTTAAAAAAACTTTTGTAGCGCTCTTATTGAAAAACCCGTTATTACACAATTTACTCCAAATAAATTGATTGTATCTGTATTTAAATTACATACAACTTTATTTTTGAACAATATTTGAGTTGTGTCATAATTCAGTTGGGCCAATTTCATTTAACAAATAATTCAGTTGGGGCAACCATAACTCGTCGGTTGGCACAACCTCATACCATTTTTAATTAGGTTGTTCAAACCGAAATCAGGGTTGTGCCAACTTCAAACTTCGGTTGTGGCAATCTTTAATTTGGTTATCGTAACCTCTAATCGCGGTGGTGCAGTGGTTAGTGTGCGAGGCTCTTGTACAGGAGAATGTGGGTTCGACTACCGAGAAATTAGCCATGAAAAACCTTCTCAAAATACCTTATGGAACTGCCGTAAAACTGTAAGTCGTGAACAGTGAGTGTAGAACTAAAAACCGCACAGCTCACTGGTTGTGAGAAGCTCTCCTCCAATCCCTTCATGGGATGTAAGGGGAACACACTTGTTTTTTTAATCGCGGTTACGGCTAATTCGTGTATTTAAAAACTCTTTATGTTCACCTTATATTTACAGAAATGTGTTAGAATTAATCTAAACACCGTGTCCGAAGGTGGTGCAATGGTTCGTGTGCGCTTGAGGGCGAGAGAACATTTGTACATGCGAACGTGGTTTCGGTACCTGCTCATACCACCAAACATTTCATTCGGTGACGGTCACCTCGCTTAGTGATCTCAAAATACCGTTTGGAAGCTGTGTAAAACCCAATCAGTGAGTGTGAAAACCAGAAAGCGCACAGCTCGCAGATTGTGAGAACCTCTCCACAATCCCTTCATTGGATGTAATGGGAGAATGGGTAGTGTGGTCTATACATACAACAAACTTATTAAATGTTTCATTTGTCTGAAATTTTTTGTTGGAAAAAAAATCCAATTAAGGCACTAAAACATGTACCGTATAATTGTATATTTCGGTGAACTGACAGTCTTTTGTTAACATCCTTTGGCTCCCTCTTAACAACCAGTCAGTTGTTATGGTTTTGATGGTTTTTGTCCAAATTTTCATGCATGTCTTCTCTCTCAGCTTAACAAATATGTTGTTATCTATTATCGAAATATTTTTGCAACACTTGACAAAGCAATTAAAAACCGCACCATTGCAAACATTACCAACCCTCTGTACTGCTCCGCCCGCATCATAAAGGTCGAAAACACAAAAACAAAAGATTAAAAATACACTGAACAACTTTTGTTCTGGTGGCTAAACCAGACTCTAAAGCCTTAAAATAAATATCAACAATAATAAAATCAAGAATAGGAAAAAAGCAACAGCAAATGACAATGGCAACACTGTGGATATAAACAACAAAAGCAGCAAAAACTGAATAACAACAACATTCTTCGGGTAACCAAATAACATGACACATCAAATAGGACAAGCGTATGGGACAGAATGAAGCTCGGGGAGTATAAAGTTGTATCTGAATTTGGATCCGTATAATGAAACAAACACGTACACTTCTACCAAGTATAAAACACAACTACCTCAAGGGAGAGAGAAAGATACAGTGATACCCAGAAGTAAGTTCAAATATAGTTTTACAGCTTGGCGTATTTCAGAAATCTAAATCATTTTGAATGGAACCTCAGCACATATTAGTTGTAATTCAAAAAAAAAAAACATTTCAGAAATCAAACTAAAATTTTATTTGAGATTTAAAATACATAAATTTAAATTTTGAATGCTTCAATTGAAATTAAAATCTTCTTAATTAAAATTCAAAGGACTTCCATTGAAAATCATATTACATTAATATAGAATTTTGTTTAATGATTTCTTTGAATTTCAGTTAATGGGATTTTTATAACAATATATTGATATTATCTGATATTCAGTTGATGTCGCCTTATTATGTTTTCTATAATTTTCAAATAATTTAAATACATGAGTTCAGTACCGAAATTTTGTCAAAATCTAAACGTTAGTTAAACTTTTTTAAACTTCACAAAATGTCGTACAATCTCTCCGGAATTTGTTAAATTAGCTACTGATTTTTAGAGTTCATACGTTTCAGAATTCCGGTGCAGAACTTTAAGTTCGGTTGTTGAGGAGGGAAGTTTTTTCAGTTTATCCTACTAGACACCTCTCAGGATGGTGGATAGAGGACTGCCCCTCCGATTTGTCGTAATCCGCAACCGTAAAATATACAAACCGAATAACAAAAAATACGCATTTACAGCGCCTCAACGTGCAACCCGAATAACATACTAATACCGGTGCGTCCCAGGTTTTCCAATCACAAGCATCACTAAACCTCATTAAACTATTAGGAGATTTATTATATCCTGCGAATGCGAATAACGACAGATACAAATAGACAAAACTCAGGAACAGCATACACACGAAGAGCTGCATCCCTGGTTAGTGTCTGAACCATGGGCGGCTGTAATATACATTCTGGAATTAGAATTAGGAATGCAGTGCCCCTGTTAACTGGTTTTGCCAATACAACCCCAATATCTGTTAACGACCCCTGCAAACGGTATGTGGACCGGTATTTATGAATATGAACCTGGAAATCAAGACCGCTATACATATCTGACGTCAGTCTAGAACTGCCCTCGATAGTTTGACATTACTGCTATTCGGGAAATTCGATGGAAAGGACATGGCTGTAAAAGGAGGAAGAACTATGAGATCTACTACAGGCGCAGCGGTAGTGGTGAAAGGGTGGCAATTTTAAAGCCGAAACAATGGCCATAGGTATGGGCACACTTCAGTAAAACTAAGGACAGGAACCCAGTTACAGATATGAAGAGCATTATAGGGATGTGGAGGAGACACAATTGTTTTGCATTACCTGTATCAGCAGAAGACGAAATTGAAGATGGTGATGTCATTGTCCCATCTCAATTAAAACGAGGTCAGAGCACCAAATTGCCTGCCTTACTTACAACAATGAAGCAGGTGCTGATGGCCTGTATGCATATAAAGCTCATATGTTAAATATAGTTAGACGAATACATGTCCGGTGATTAGATTCTCAGTCTGTTATATATTTAAAAGCGTATATGTGTATCCTACCGTTGAATATGCATTTTTCCATTACAACCATTTTTCCCATTTTTTAACAATTTCTTCTGAAATGAATTTCAGGAAAGATGTTGCAGACCAGATCGGGCCTTAAAAAATTATAGCTTTCCATTATATCATATTAAGTGGTAGGGAAGAGCTTTCGCAATCATTGGCCAGTGCGTTTTCCAGTTTAAGACACATAGATTGGGGCCTACAGTTTTCCACGGGTTTCGAACGATAGTTTGAGAAGAGTTTTCATGGCTAACTACTCAACAGTTTCGACGTCACCAAAAAAACTTCGAGGAGATCACAGCGGCGGGGAAGAGCCGCGCACACTAGCCCTTGCACCACCGATGGCCACCGGATCATCGGACCTTACCAGTGTGGATTTAGATCTTGAGTATCCACAACTACAAGACGTCAAATCCCGAAGAAAACTCGGTGGCTCTACTAAGCTGATACGCCACTGAAGAATGACACCGGTCGATACTAAATTATAAGTGAAGGTTGATAAAGATCTGACAGTTTCGACGTCACCAAAAAAAATTCGAGGAGATCACAGCGGCGGGGAAGGGCCGCGCACACTAACCTTTGCACTGGAAATGAACTATTTGATACTACACGCTGAAAAATTTTTATTTTTTGTTGTTTGGATGCGAATAAAATGTGTTTGTAGCTTGTGGCAAATATAGCATACTTGTGTCCAAACACATTATGTTTGCTATTCAACATAACATGTTTGAGGCACAATGCTGTCGAGGTTATAATATCTGTGACCCAAATGTGGCTTTGTTTGTTGAAAACTGTTGAATAACAAAACGTGACAGACAATAAAGAAACAAAAAGTCGCAAATCTTCTATTTACGAAACCAATGCTTGCATACATGTATATGGTTCCTGCATGATGTTGTTGGGGCCGTTATTTTTCAGCGTGTAGTTAACATAATATAGTTAACATAAATAAAACCATTAGCAGGGAAAGCCATATGCTAATTGTGTATCCTGATTACATGTACTATATCATTGGGTTCTGCGGGTAGGTTCTGGCAAAGGTGCTTTGACAATGAATCAGGACAAGATTAAGTTAATGGTTTTAACGAGCAGAGGTTCCACGTGTTTGAGAAAAATAGCGAACGTTAATAAATGTTATAACTTAGTGGTAGTGTACGAATTTGTTTACATCGGATCTGTCGTAAACAAAAACAATAACGTCAGTCTTGAGATCAAGCGGAGATTTGTGCTTGTTAATATGTGTTGTTGTACTTCGGAGATAAAGCGTTTTTTCGAAAAATAGGACGAGAGACACTTCGTCAAAAAGATCATTTGGACGAATCCTAACGAAAGCTTGATGTTAACAAAGAATCGAACCGGTTAGAAATTAGCTATTGATAAAGTTAAAACAAATTAATTTTATCATGCATCGGATATTTATTTATATTTATTTGTAACGATTATTACTTTCAAATGTGGGCTGTAAATGCAGGTAATATGGTCCATTCAGAATTTTTGATGACGCCTTCGAGCATTTCGTGTGGTATTTGAAGAATGACGCGAGTAATGTTGTTTGCCTTACCAGTGAAGGCTTTCGGCTTAACTTAGCTCAAAAGGATAAACGCTAGAGGCGTAATATTACGTGATATAAGCGGGCAATTCACTTGCCCGAAACTTGAAATTAAGTTTTAGGTTTAAAGCGGGTTTGTGGCAAGTAGTGCCGTCTTGATGGGTCGAAATGTTATCGAGACCACGGGCTTCAATCTCATGCAGCAAATTGTGCGTTATTATGGGGCGGTAATGGGACCGATGATACCACAAACATATAAATTACTCCCAATCGTTGTTTAGTCAGAACCTAACTGCAAATCGTGAATCTCTTCGGGTTGCCCTTCAGCCCAAATACGAGAAATTTGCTTACAGACGCAACTGTTAGGCCAGAAGTGGTCTGATCGCTGAATAAACTTTTGTTGGAAAACATTTGATCTTTTGCAAGCTTTTCCGGCTTAAATTCTTGCACGACTTGAATTTTCTATCATATTAAAATTAATAAAATACGCCTAGTTATTGGATATGGTCTATATGGTCCAGCATTATCCACTAACGAAAAATGGGTTTCAGTGTTTTCGAAACGCACAAAACACATTCCTCGTATTACGCCGGTTTTCATAATATAGCCGAATAATGTGTAGCCACTCTGCCGGAGTCAGTATTTACATGACCTAATGTCAAAGAATGAATGAAAATACCACGACAATTTTCACAGTTTGAGCTGCCATAAATTCCCTATGGAAAAAATACCTCTAAATGAATCGATCGAAGACCACCGACTGTTGCAGTAGAATAATAACGTAGATTTAAATGTAATGAATTAACCATGCTTAAGGAAGCAACAGCTACTAAGTCGACTAGTTTTAGTTGAAGTGATTGATGTTTCTTGCGTTTACCGGACGATATTACCTACACTGAAAAAATAACGCTTCGTCTCATGGATGAGACGTTTTCGTTAATGTTTTTACATTGCTATAATGAAAAGTCTCGTATATCCAACAATTTGCTAGTCGCTGCAACGAAAAATTTCATACATGATTTCTTTGACAATTTTTCATTTCGTTGTAGCAAAAACTTACTTTTCGTTCCTGCAACAATTTGATTTAATTTGAATTTTCTATAAAAATGGGTTAATTTAAAAAATAGGTTAAAAATTAAAAAAAGGAAGCCAATGAGATTTAAACTGTTGATATTTGCTTTATCTCTTATTTTTTATAGTATATTTTTATTATTTGTTTATTTTGGAGTTTTGCTAACATTTATAGTTGACGAAACAGTATCGTTATTGCAACGAAAATAATTTTTAAGAATATAAATAGAGAAAAGCAGCCGAAAAAATTAGTATCTATATCTATAAATCAAATAGATAAACAAACAGAATGCTAGGAGCAACACGGCAGCAAAGAAAGGGACGCATCAATAGCAGAAAACTACCCCGAAATATGTAACTGAACAGTTGTCTGTGTGTACGCGGCTGATGGTATAAATCGTAAAAAAATGTTTGTGGTTTTGTGTTTCGTTGGATTGGTATTTGGATTTGAAGACAATGAAAATGAAGCAGTCAAAGAAAAAAATGTTTCAAGTAAGAAAATAAATAATAAAAATAAAAATAATAATAACAATTTAACGTACAATGAAATAAATCCATTCAAAATTTTAAAAAATTTGGTTAAAATAAATAAACGATCAGCTGAATAAAATGCTTACAGAGCGATCTCTGGCTGGATGATGGGGAGATGTGGCTCTACAATTGAATGACAGAATCCTCAACACAACAATAATTGCATAATTTAAGAAATCAATGATGTGGTTCCATATTAAATCAAGCATTGAACATATGCCAATTGCTGTGATGAAACCCATGGGGGAGGATAGCTTATGGTCATGGTACGTAGAGACATAGATATGTACATATCTTATATAGAAATATTTATAATAAATTCATCATATTTGTTTTTAGTTGCACGACCTGAATACGATGGCCACAATAACACTCAACCCCACGACTACCATATTCTTACTCCAGATATGTTTAAGACCAAATTAAGACCATTTTCGAAACAAAAATTCCAAAACAATTTTATAAAAGCACCTGCAATGTAATACTAATAGTGTGATTATGTACAATTACCAATAAATAATTTCAAAGAGACTTTAAAATATTCATTGCAGCAATGACACAAAATCAGAGCAGCAATGAAACAAATTCATAGCAGCAATGAAACCAATTTATTGCAGCAACGAAATAAATTCATTGCTAGAACGATACTTATTCATTGCAACAATGAAACAAATTCATTGCAGTAAGGAAACAAATTCATTGCAGCAACGAAACAAATTCGTTGCAATAATAAATCAAACTCATTGCAGCAACAACCATACTTTCATTACATTGACGAACAATTTGCAGTTGATGAACACATTTTCATAGCGGGAATGAAAGTGTACGTTACTTCACTTTCGATGACAAAAGTTGTTGGGCTGGTGAACATTTTTATTCGTGTGACGATGCTTTTCCGTTCAGTGTAGGCCTCATGAAGTCTATATCCGGCTCTGTACAATACCTTCATAAAACACAGCCGATATTAGTGAAATTCGCTACTGTGTAAAATCTTATCAAACTCCACCTTATAACCGAAAATAGGCCATTTGGGTGCGCCGATCATGGTTGTGCCTATATAAATGTTGGGCGAGCTCGATAAAATGCTTAAAAAAACAACAGATTCGTAAATTTGGTATTAAACAATATTTTGCCCAATTCCCTGTTGCATATGGTAGAATTTACTACGAGAATTTATACGACTAGTTGGTCGGGTGAAACCCATAAAGGTGGGTTAGATTATTTCAGCATTTCAAACTTGTTCTTAACCCTGCTGTTAGATTAGGACCATTTGGTCCAAATTTTTTCTGTTTTCCCTTGTAACTTTGGAACGGTGATATATACTGACTAAATTTTTCTGCTAATGGGGTCTTTTAATAAAACAATGTTATGTGCGAAAATTAAATTTTCTAACTTTATTCAGGACTGAGAAAAATACAAAATGACGAATCTTAGATTAGAGGACCATTTGGTCAATAGTACATTTTTTCATTACCAAGCGAATGTAAATTCATGTCAAATATTTAGAAGATGTTTTTGATATGTCAAATACTTGCTTTAGAAATTATTGAACCAAAATAGTTACAAAGGATAAGATAAAATTATTATTTTGGATGAAAATTCCAGTATGGACCAAATGGTCCCTCAATCTAAGATTCGTAAGTTTTTTCATTACCAAGCGAATGTAAATTCATGTCAAATATTTAGAAGATGTTTTTGATATGTTAGCGGATGTTTTTGATATGTCAAATACTTGCTTTAGAAATTTTTGAACCAAAATAGTTACAAAGAATAAGATAAAATTATTATTTTGGATGAAAATTGCAGTATGGACCAAATGGTCCCTCAATCTAAGATTCGTAAGTTTTTTCTAATCTAACAGCAGGGTTAAAATTACTATATATCCTATATTTATTGCTTATAATTTTATTCATTTTCCTTTAAACTATTTCCTTTACTTCCTTTACTATTTTGTATTTACTATTTAACTATTTTGATTCTAAGCACCTATTTTTCAAACTCTCTGTAACAACATTTAATTTGTATATTTAAAATGTAATTTTTTTTTTGACAATTTTTATATAATGTACTGCAACGTCATTTTAGTATGAAAAACCCCCATTAAAATAAACATCTAAACTTGAACAAATACTCTTGAAAATGTAGTAGGGCATGACAAAAAACTGAACGTTATTTAGCTGCTCTCTTTTGCTTTTAGTAGAGTTTGTATGTGAGACAAAATAAACATTAAAGACTAATGTGAAGAGAAAATGAGTTTGGAGTTAAAATCAAATGAAAATGAACCAAAACAAAATATATAAACATTTAGCCAAATTACACAAGTGGCAACATTACCACAAAAACTACTACATGACGTCATTAACTTAATTTTAAATGCAAAAGGAAAAAATATACATATTTAAAAATTGGTCAGACTAAACCGACATGTAAATAATAAGAGTTGAATGTTTGCAGTCACATTACAATTCCTTGTTCAGTGACGCCCTGAAAACTGACACTGCTTACTCTGTCGCCTTCAAACCTGCGGTAATGCAAGGGTCGATATACACGCTTCAACTTAGAAGCTTATTTCAAAACAAATTACGTGTTTTAGAAATAGTTTAGCAATCAGTTAGCGCTTAGTATTTGATGATAACAGTTTGCAACCGTTCTGCAGAAAAATGTGTGTCTCTTTCCAGGGACTGAATGTAAACTTGGGAAAACGGGAATATACTTATTTAGGAGGCAAACCAAGGTAGAGGTTTATGAGGAAACAAGTTTCCTTGGAACGAACAACTGAGGCAAATACTTGGGAGTCATACTGGACAGGGAAATAGCTTCGAAATAATACAAACATAGGAGGGTGGAAAAGGCTCCCAGATGTTGCTCTATTTGCATAAGAGCTTTAGATGAAAAATGGAGCCTTAATCCTACGAACATGTTCCCGGAACATTGGACCGGTACACCACAATTTCGCAGTTTTCCCAAATTTATTTCCATAAACAGCCGGCAGAAGTCCCGAAATCTTCGAGATCATGGACAACCTGAATGCCGTTTAACGTAGCACAGTGGCTGGATTTTGACTTACGTGCCTGTAGTTTAACAGACGGCAGTATAAATAGCCAAACTCAAGTATTTGACCAACGAGGTATTCAAACCCGTGTGGTATGCAGACGGTGTGGCGGTTATTCTCAGGGGCAAACATACGAATACTCTTTACAGTAGGGACTCAAAGGTACTTGTAATAGGCATAGAACACAAATATATTTATTTACGAACAAGACGAAGATAACTGCTGAGGAGAACGTAGTCGGCCCTGGAAAGGCTATACAGTAGTCTAAAAGAGCTAAATAGTTGTGTGTAATACTGGATCGGGAACTATCTCGGAAATCGTACAGAAAGAGAAGAGTGTAAACGACTTACAAATTTTGGTATACTTTTTGAGGAGCTGTATGTCCAAAATACACTCAGAGAACTAATTGTTTGAAAAGAGGTCGTAGTAACCGTAAATTCGGCTGTTACCACCGAATTGAGGTTGCCACAACCGGATTGAGGTTGTTACGACCGAATTTAGTCTCCACAACCGAAATTCGGTTGAAGCAACCTCGTTTCATAATTGATTCGGTTATGACAACTGAATCTTCAAATTATATTCGCTCAGTCAACTAAATTTTTTAAAATTTCGGTTGAAACAACCGAATTTCAAATTAATTAATCTAGCCTTAATACGATTGCAACGACCGAATTTGGCGTCAATTCGGTTACTGTAACCGGATTTCTCATGAATTCTGTAGGTACAACCGAATTAATTTTCAATTCGGTTACCACAACATAATTCTATGCATTTAATATCTGACGTTTAAAATATTATAATCAAATATTATTGTAAAAAGGTAAGTAAAATATATTGTGTATTAAAACGTCTTATTTTGCAGATGTTATTTAAGCAGATATCAACAGCAGATATCGGTAGTCTGGATACAAAACGCCTTTGGACCTAGAGCAACCGATACAACACGTCAGAAATAGTGCGGTGTCCCACGATGGCCGGGACTTCAATAACGGTTGGAAGAGGCATGTAAAGTAAATGTATTAATCTACTTAGATAGATTACCCCATATATATGACTTTATTTTCTCGCGTTTTAATTCATTTATAAAAATACAAGAAAATAAATCATCACTTAATAATAAAAAAAACTTTAATAATTCATTTATGACAGTATCTAAAGCCGGTTGTAACAACCTCTAATGAGGTTGTGCCAACCTCTAATTCCGTTGTAACAACCTCTAATTCGGCTGTTACAACCTCTAATGAGGTTGAGTCAACCTCTAATGAGGTTGTGCCAACCTCTAATTCGGCTGTGACAACCTCTACTGAGGTTGTGTCAACCTCCAATTAGGTTGCGGCAATCTCTGATGAGGTTGTGTCAACCTCTGATGAGGTTGTGCCAACCTCTAATTCGGTTGTGACAACCTCTTAATTCGGTTACGGCTAATTCGGCTGTCTCAACCGAATTTTTCTGTGAGTGTGAACCTTCGTCCCCAACATGCCACACTGGCTATACATGATCCTAATGAAACCGATTTTGACTTACACATCTGCCATCGGGCCCTCGGCAATGAAAAAAGTGTTATACGTTGAAAAACTAGAATTGAAAAAGGTTCGACGTACATGAAGTCTGGCTATAAAAGGTGCGCTAAGAACCACATCAACCAGGAGAATGCAGACAATACCTTCATTAAACCCCACTGAGATACAAATTATGTACCAGGCGACATTGCGAAGTACGAGGCTAACGAGGCGTATTTTGATTACAAGCAATAATATAATGGGGTTGGAGAAGATCACTAGCACATACTGGAATAGTTGATGGGATTCTCACCAATAGACCAGAGAAGTGACCGCATTCCAGAGCAAATGCTTGCGGTAAACTGCTCTAAAACTGCTCCCAAGGATGGAATCATGGGCGGATGGCTTCCTAGTCGATGGGGTGTAAAGAAACCATTGGTATACTGACGAGTCTAGGACCGATAAAAAAACAGCAATAGGTTTCTTCGTGGAGAATCTAAATATTGACCGGTACATCGCCATTTTGAACACAATACTATGATTCAGGTAGATGTTAAGGCAAACACGGAATGTATAAGATAGCTGACCAATGAAGGCGGACATATAAGTACATAGTCAAACGGCATCAATGCGAATATCTTCGCAACGAGGTAGTACCATGTGAGACCATGGTACTCAACTGCAAGGAAGAAATATACAAATTCTCCACCACTGGCAGTCTTGGGATTATATGGACTAGAGGGATCCGGGGCATCTTAGGAAATGATAGAACATACGAACTGACTCGAATATAATAATTGCGAAACCTTTCCAGACGATAAGCACCGAACTTCAACAATGGGCAAGAATAACCCTACTAATATTATGGAACGCGAAACATAGAGAAGAATAGCAGAGCTCATGTGGGGCCACGTGGATGCGACCAAGACCACCGGATTGGTAAATCTAGGCAGACACGAACTGAGCCGACTCATACGTGTTATAACTGAAGACTTCGCTCTGCGAGCATAGTTGCAGAAATCGTAATGGACCTAGGGCGTGAGGGAAAGACATGGATATGATGATCAACCCAGCGGCGGAATTTGTGAGGCCTTGCACGAGTAAGGCATGCGGAATCCTTCTTTGGTAATGGTTACTTTAATAAAGCCTGCTAAATGCACAATTCTATAAGGCTTCCACAGGCCTTTTAAATGAATGCCAGAAGACGCAGTTGTTCTTGAAAACCTATCTTTCTACATGTTCGCAATTCGTCGTTGCAAAATCATAACATCCGATAGCCCAGTAGATAAAGCGTCCAACTGTAAGTTCTAAGGTCGTGAGTTCGATTGCTGTGCCTGCAGAATTAAAAATATATAATTTATAAGAATTCCAATTGGTTAAAGTATAAATCTGAAATATGCAACTAATTTGCATATATATTTTTTTCTTTTTACTTAAGTCCTTCTAAAACTTCTCTTTTTGCAGGGCTACATAAGGCCTTCTAGTAGAGAGGGATGAAAGGCCTTGCCTCCCAATCTCACGCAATGTTAAAAAGAAAGAAGGAGGTAATGTGTAGGGTAGGCCTGCCGTATTCTATAGAATGCCTACTGGATCGTGATTTCAGGCCTTCCAGTTCCTGATTATCGCCGCTGGATACTATATCAGTCATTTCATGGCTTTCCAAGGATTACTGTCCAATTTCACATTCTTCACATAAATGGAAATTAAATGCCCGAAGTTTATCATTTAAATGTCAGTTAACATGAAAATATTCTGCAAGCTTTCAAATCCAGCCTCTCGGCTTAAGAATATAAAACCTCTCAGGCGATGGTTAGATTAGGCTAATTAGAAGTTGCTGTCACTATTGATAAACTTAGTCCAATGATGACCGCTGTGATGCCAGGGGACGTCAAATGTCATCCTCATCGTTGAACCTGTAAATCTACCTGGTATTGTTATTGGGCACTTATAAGTTCATTGTGCTATGGACAAAGGTTCTAAGATAATTCAGCATAACTTCATGAATGTCTATTAGATCCAATTTTAGGTAGGCTCCTAGATATTGTCACCAACTCATCCGAAAGAACGGACAGCAGCGTAGCATATGCTTATTCACCCTCACAGCTGTGGCTATAATCATGGGCTGATATTCTAAGGTTAGACGCGTCTCTGCCTAATAAACAGTGCTCAGTGATTACAGACAGAAGCGTAGTTTTATCTGTCTAGGATTGGATAAAAAGTTTATCGTACGATTGGGGTCGTAACTTGGTCAAATATTACTTGACGGCACAATTTAACACTAGCACATCTGACAGCTCAGGGTTTAACCCTTTGCTGACCATACATTTTCGACCGAAATGATTTAATTTTTTTTGACTATTTCATGATCTATGACCAAATAATAGCGACCATTATTCTATTTCAATTAAAAAGACGAACAGACTTATCAAACGTTTATTGGTCCATGTAAGCACGTTGATATTCGACCTTATATTTCGTAAAAGTTACGGTTTCGACTCAATATCTACCTGAGGTTCCCCCACGTGCGCGCCGTTCTTCGACCCGTTGCATCCCTTTGAACTAAGCCCACATTTTGATCTTCTTGGATAGCTCATAAGCGTCAAATCGGACTAGTTAGGGAATTAACGCCTTTCAAACACTTGTTGCCCCTATCCTCTTCTATAAATCACACATGCTCTATTTCCTATTTGCAACACTATAGGTGTCAAAACACTAGGGGGGAATATTATTACTTGCCTGTGGTCATCATAAGGATTAAACGCAAGTTTGCTCCACATCCTCCACATCCAGTGAAACAGATAATGTAGTCCCTATTCTAACCACTTCATCGGCACTTTGGTTCCTTGGAGTATTCCTATATCCCGGCACCCATATAAGGCGGCTACCAAACTGCTTGGCCATCTTATTTAGAGATGCCCAACAATTGTGCCCGTTCTTGAAGTTAGGAAGGCGTATTGCAGAGATTTTATAGCATATAAATTATGGACTGCCAGAATAGATGTTGATACCCCAGGTGATGATACCGCTTCATCCCAGCCAGAGGGCAACTTCTCCCATTTCCATGGTTCAGCCTGTAGGGCACTACAATGTTGTTGAATCAATTGAGCAAGGTCTTAACATCTCGGGCTTTACAATACCTAGTTTGGTGGAACTAGGTGAAACTAATTCGAGAACACTGGGAAAATTTGCATGTCAGACGAATTTCCCATCCCTAATTTAAGATTTCACCCAGGAACGCGTTGAAAGCACAATAGGCCTATAATTGGCTTAAGTGAATACCAAGAAAGTGAGCGGTACAAGAAGCTGAGACGGGAGGAAAACAAACTATGGCAGTGAGAGCAGAGAGAGCGAAAGAACCGAAATGTGCAGGATGAATGGTGAATCCCGAAAGTTTTTCCAGAGAGTAAAAATATCGAATAACGGGCCTAATAATGGGCTGCCCTTCTGCAAGGACGAGAATGGGAATCTGGTCACTGAGAAGCAGTGAGTGCTCAAAATTCTTCCACTGAAGATCAGGAGGTAATGATGGTGGAAGATATTGTAGATTGTAACCCCCCCCACCAAAACCAAGACGAGATTAGAACGGCGATCTCCCGCCTGAAGAATATGGCCTACCCGTTGAACATTTTAAGGCAGGTGGCGAAGGACTGATAGCCCACGTGCATCAACTGATATGCCGTATATGGCTGGGGGAATCTATGCCCGACGATTATGTCCTGTCTTCAAAAAGGGTGATCCGTCTGTCTGTTCCAACTAACGCGGTAGCAGTGTTTTATCCATCGCGTATAAGGTGTTGTCGAGCGTATTATATGAAAGACTAAAGCCAATTATTGAAAACCTGATTGGATCATATCAGTAAATCCACAATTGACCAAATATTCACGCTACGCCAAATCCTGGAAAAGACCCACGAAAAGAAACTCGATACATACCACCTTTTTGTCGATTACAGAGCTGCTTTCGATAGCCCCATATGGGGAAAACTGTACGAAGCTATGTCTGAACTTGGTGTTCCGGCAAAACTGTTTCACCTCTGTAGAATGACGCTGACAAACACCAAATCAGCAGTGAAAGTGGGGAAAGACCTCACTGAACCATTCTGTACCAAGCGAGAACTTAGACAAGGCGACACACTTTCGTGCAATCTCTTCAACATCTTAATGGATATAATAATGAGAAATGCTGCAGTAAATACGAACGAGACCATTAACACGAAAAGCCATATGTTGCTGGCGTATGCTGACGACATAGACATCATTGGGCGTAAGTTGCGAGAGGTTACTGAAGTATTTTCAAGAATAGAAAAGGAATCAGCGATGATGGCAATGATGGCAAGACAAAATTGATGGTGTCAATGACTAGAGAAACCTCTAGATGCCATTTTGGGCTCAGCAAACAGTTTAGGAACAAAGCCCTCTCTCGACGGACAGAAGTCCAGCTATATCAGACTCTCATTTTATATGTCTTGACATATGGGTCCGAAAACTGGGTCATATCGCAAGCGGATGAAAAACACCTGGGAGTTTTTGAGAGAAAAATTATCTGTAAAATATACGGTCCTGTTAGGGAAAACGGCGAGTACCGACGTCGCTGGAACGCAGAGCTATATACTCTATATTCTGACGTGGACATAACTAGATGAATCAAATTGGGCCATTTACGTTGGCTAGGCCATGTTATCTGAATGGATGAAGATGAGCCAGCGCGAAAGGTTTCTGATAACGTACCCGATGGAAGCAGGAAAAGAGGATGACCAAGACTCCGCTGGAAAGACCAGGCAGAAGAATCCCTCCGTATCCTTGGTGTTACCAACTGGCGAGAAAAGGCGAAGAATAGAGCCAGGTGGAAGAATATGTTGAAATTTGATTAATTTGTTTGTTTAATTAATATGTGTAAGACGTCTGATGAGGTTGCAAAGTAGTCAATAAAAATAAGTAAAGAATACCAAGAAATAGGTTCTAAATCGAGGCGCAAATTCCCTGAACCCTCTTTCTCAGCCTAGCCTAACCTGAGTTAATTTAAGGCCCAAGGAGATGCCAATGCAGTTACTCCATTTCGGTGTACCAAATATCAGGTTAAACTAAACCCATCTATTTCCAAACACCACTACAATGGTAGAGTACACGACAGACCACAAAAACATATAGAAATGAAAGTAGTTATGTGACGATATCATTCTGCATTTTCGTGTTTCAACAACTTCAAACTTACTGTGTTTGCCAACAAGTGCAGTCAGTGAATCGTATACATCTCTTAGAACAATCCAGATGAAAACAAATTCGTACACTTGTCGGCAAATTAGTAAACACTTCCAAAAGAACTCCTTCTGCAAAAAAAGGACTTAACTGAAAACAAAAAGTAAAACTAAACAAAACAAAAATGTGGCAACAAAAAAAATACATACGAGTAATAAAAGTAAAACAAATTCCTTCAATGTCTCACATCGTCGCTATAACAAAATCCAAAAGGACCTCTCTATATCCGTGTAACGGGCAAGATACAAAAAACCACGTTAAGAAAAAAAGGGACAAAATGAAACGGAAGTTCATGAAACTTTCATTAAGGATATCGTACACATCCGTTTGCTAGAAAAATCATTCGCAAACTTGTTCTGTTACATATGTGTGTAAGGGAAAATGGTGATATGACTTTTTTAGGGATTTTGAACCGGTCTTTAAATGTTATATGTTAACCTAACATTTGTTGTACTGCTAATGAAGATATCAAATACATTTTTTTTCTTGATGTGCATAAAGTTGAAAGGATTTTCAGTTTAATTTCATTCCCTTTTATAAAAAAGTACAAAAACGACGCCTTTTATCAGCAGGGGTTATCTTTTCACCACCGGCATACATATGTATGAACCGTAGCGAGGATATGAGACTCGGGCCACATCACGCAAACCGGCACACATGAATGGTCTGGTGTGGTCTGGTCTGTTTTGTTGGTTAGTTTTGTTGCTTTGCATCCGCTTAAATGAGTTGTTATTATGTTATTGGGAATGATGCCAAACTTATTGGTCCAGAAAATTTCCTAGAAACTCAACTCAACAGGGATTGCACGGTCTTCGAAATAAATAGAATTGGGGCAACGTAGATATACGAGTCACTTTTCCTCTTCCTCTTCGTGCTACTTTATGTTAGAGTTCGCAACTAGAATTCTTTTGTATTTGCCAAAATTCCTTTTGACATCTTCAATTGTGAAATGTGTGAGATAGAGAGATCAAATACCAAAGTATTCGATATTTAAATACTATCGGTCTTTATAAAATGAAGTCTTTCCTACATTGCCAAAGTTTATAAGAATTTTATGCGAATATAACGAAAAGAAAACATAAGTAAATTGGTTGACATTTAATCTTTAAATATCATGAAAATGTTCAGAGCTGCTGTTCTACTTTAAAAAGATAATAAGTTCTCGTTCAAGTTATTAACTCGAAAACAAATGGAAGCAAAATTGCTGTATTTGGGAACATTTGAATTGGCCACCTGGTATATAAATATTAGTAACATGCATCAAATCAGGAAAAGGTAAAAGAGCTTTAATTTCGTATTAAACAGAGGCTCTTATGAATATAAAACAAAGCTATTTTCAATTCACAAAACGGGTGCTGAAACAACAGTCATTGCCTGCTGATAAAGGGAAGCAAATTTATTTGCTAAATCAACAAACATATGTTTATCTTTTGATATATTCATTTCATTTCAAATGATTCTCATTTTATACGGTATTTTAAAAATTAACATTTATTATAAAACAAACATAATGTTTGAATTGCTGGTTTCAAAAAAACAGCGGAGAATTTTTTGCTTGTTCCTCGGGAACACTGCACGAATGCTTTACTCTACTTGAGCTCGACACCTATGTTTATACAAAGAATTTGTTCCTCGGGAACATTGCACCGTTGTCTCATCCGTTGTTTTTAAAAAGGACTTGTTTTGTTGGGCCTACGCCTACCCACATTTACATCAGAAGCAGTCGAACTACAATAACCCGACCCGTTTACCATCGCATATTTCCACATACTTCATATGCCGACACCACTGTAGTAATCGTCCGATCCCTACCTGAGCAGCGACGATTCCTGATTCCCTGGCACCACACCCGTCAGCCGAATCCGTCCACTACCTATTGTGTAGTATAACATCGTTCAAATAGCCTCCGCGACTAACCCAAGCCCAATTTGCTTTGCCTCTGACGCATAAATTTGGCTTAATTTTAAAGGTGAGAAAGGTTATGTTGACTGTGAGGGCACCGGTTATTTGCATCTTATTGGCATTGGCCTGCGTCGTAAGGAACCCCTTAAAGAAAAAGTCTAACGTGGTAAATCGCACGAGCTGGGTGGCTAGTTCACACCTCATCCAGATGAGATTAACATACCTTCAATCAAATGCAGAATGTTCATTGTGGCATCAGCATTGCGGCACATAGCGCCGTCCTGTAAGAAGCACATGCCGTCTATTTCCATATTATCCAATTGTGCCCAATATGAATTGGTTGCATCGATTATGGTAGCGCTCGCCATTGGCGGTGATAGCAATACTTTGATCGTTAACGCAGAAGTACGGATTTATGGTGCCGCAGGCCACAATCCAAATCAAAGAGTGACTTTATGTAGAGGAAATGCCACTTGGTGGACATTGTGTGGGTTGGTATAGTCCAATATCTCGCAATGTTATTCATTGGTATTCCCATAGACTGATTTTAGATGGTGTGGAGCAAGCTTTATCCTGATTGTCCTTGACCAGAAACAAAACTGGAAGCGGAATTCCGAGGATCGGATGATGAAGAAGGGGCTGAATATTCATTCACGCATATCGAAATTCTACTGCTCGAAGGCCAGAAAATGGTTGCATACAGCTATGATTAGCCCAATTATTACATATAGTCTGGTGTGTTGGAATGCACCCGGGAGTTGTCTGCTGAAACTCGTTGTCAAACTAAATGGACTATGATGGTGTGCATCAGTTGGGCCAGGAGCAGTACTTCGCGGACTTCGTTGCATATCATTATCGATCTTAGTACTATTGATGCAAACGTGAAATGAAGAGCTGCTAGACGTGCACTTTGTTTGGGAGAATTGGATTTCGTGAAGAATATCCCTAAGGGACAGACCAGTATTCACCGTGGTATGATGGAGAATAATCAAGACGAATACTAGTAGCCGTTGTGGCCGTCGGTGGTGCAATGGTAGTGTGCGCGGCTATACTGCATGAGAACGCGGGTACGATCCCTGTTCTGATCACCTTAAATTTGTTTCGACGGCGGTCACCTCGCTTAGTGACGGCGACACTATTGAGTATTTAGTCATGAAAACACTTCTCAACGCTGTCTGGCAGGTCAGAGTACAGGGAGGACTAAGTCGCTTCTACGACTGGGCAAGGCTGATTTGCAGCCTCTCATTGGGGTTATCACGGGTCACAGTGATGCTGGAGGCTTCACTCGGAACTGGATTGTGAACGGGGCTGACTACTGCCATGCTTGTGTGGAGCAATGGTTAGTGTGCGCGTCTCTTGTACTTGAGATCCTGTTTTCGATCCCTGCTCTTACCACCTTAAAATTTCTTTCGACGGAGTTCACCTCGCTTAGTGACGGCGACACTATTGAGTATTTAGTCATGAAAACACTTCTCAAAGTACCATTCGTAACCGGTGTAAAACTGTATGTCCCAATCAGTGAGTGTAAAACAAGAACGCGCTTACTTGTTTGTGAGAAGCTCTCCCTAACCCCTTCTTGGGATATTATGGGAAAGCATTTATTTACTTTTTACTAGTTTATGCGTCGGTGGTGCATGGTTAGTGTGTGATCGATCCCACCTGACCACCTTACATTTCTTTCCACGACGGTCACCTCACTTAGTGATGGCGACGCTATCAAGAACATAGCCATAAAAAAGCTTATCAAAGTATCATTCGTAACCGGTGTAAAACTGTAGGTCCCAATCAGTGAGGGTAAAACAAGAAATCGCGTAGCTCACTAGGGTTGAGAAGCTCTCCCCAATCCCTTCATTTGATGTAGTGGAAAACCATTTTTGTGGTACTTGTGTGGGGTAACTGACTACATACTTATTGCCAATGATGGACTTTAGAATATGTCGGGAGATAAGGATGCGATAGGATAGGAGTGACTGGGTGGGTGGTATACTTTCCTCGCTCTGTGGTAAAATGATCTTCACGGACGGCTTGAAAATGGAATCAGGTAAAAGAGATGGATCTTCAGTGATCTTTAGTCCTTCAAAACAGTATATCATTGAGACCGAATGATAACTGCAGTGTACCACATGCTAAAATACCGCCGCTACCAAACGGGGCTAGAGGAGAAACAGCAGTTTCCACCGAACTGGGGTTACCACATACTAATTGAGGTTGTCACGACCAAATTTAGACCTTACACCTGAAATTTGGTTGAAGCAACCTCATTTCATATTTAATTCGGTTGTAACAACTGAATCTTGAATTGTATTCTTTATATCAACAATATTTTCTAAAATTTCGGCTGGAACAACTGAATTTTAAAATAATTCGGATGCAGCAACCGTACTTGGTACCAAATTCGGTTGGAGTAACTGAATGTTGGATTCGGACGTAAATCAAGAGATACAAAGAATTATGGCCGGGACTTCAAAAACGGTCGGTAGTGACATGTAAACAAATGTATTACCCTAAAGATTACCCCATTCAAATGACGTTATTTTCTTGTTTTCCAATTTTTTTTATAAGAATACAGGAAAATAAATCACCACTTAATAATAAAAAGAAAACTTTCAAAAATCATTTGCGACACTACCTAAATTCGGTTTAGAGGTTGTGTCGACCACCTCTACTGATATTATGATAACCTCTTATGAGGTTGTGTTAACCACAAATGATGTTGTAACAGCCTCACTGATGTTGTGTCAACCTCTAATGAGGATGCGTCAACCACTAATGATATTGTTACAACCTCTAATGAGGTTGCGTCAACCTCTAAGGAGGTTGTGGGAACCTATCATTAGAGGTTGACACAACCTCTAAATTCGGTTATGGCTAATTCGGCTGTCTCAACCGAATTTGTCTAAGTATTAGAGTTTGTATGCTTCTGTTAGTCCACCCATGGGTGGCTAAAACGAACTGTAGAACACTGAGGGGCATGCGACCGGCAGTGGACTCGAGCACGACTCAGTCTCTACTGGAACTACATATCTAATGCTAACTTGTGACTTCTCATTGGAGTGAGTACTGGCCACTACGATTTTGGAGGCTTCACTCGTAAGTAGGTTACTGATGGAATTGACTACTGTCGGTTCTGTGGGGACAAGGAAGAAGTTGAAATTAAAGAACACCTCCGTCAGTGTCCTGTCCTACAGCGTAGGCGGAAGCGCTGCTTAGAGTGATACTGTGCAGATTGTCATTTTGCTATGCGCGCAGTGGATACAGTGAACTTTTTCGGGATAGGGGGTCATGGTCGGATGTACTGTCCACTAACCGTTGGCCGTTTTTACTACTGGTAATCAGGTCTCATGTCAGTGGATTAGGTAGGAACACTGTATTATGTATATTCGTATATTGTTCTTCCATATGTGTACTTATATATGTATGTTACATTGGCGTTGTATACTTTGCTACGTTCGCTATGCTTTGGTTCTATTTAATATGTCTTTTATCAATATATAAATCTCTCTAAACATCGATCTATTGGGCCTTAGTCGCCCCTTTTATTCTGTTCTGTTTTTCAGTCTCTCCAGACAATCACAATGGGTAGACTGAGTGCAGCGATAATAATGTAGTGACCTACCCCAATACACGTGCATACAAAAATGGGAGACCACCCACTTTCAAAATAATATTGTTTCATAATTTTCACGTGTAGCACGACGCTGTAATTTGTCTTGGTGATTTGCGTTTAGCGTCCGGGAACTGTAAAAATCTACCCATCTCGATTGGAAGACCCTTTAGAAGCCGAAAATTTAAAGTCGTCGGTCGTTACCTGCAACCGGTTCCCCTGCAACCTAAGCTTGGTGTACATCACCGACTATCGTCGTTTACGTCAGATTGTCGATGACAAGGAGAAGCCTACGTAACCATATAATAAGCCCTTATAACGGATTTTGCAATAAGAGCACTACAAAATTTTTTTTTTAATAAAACAAAACCGGTTTTAGTTACCAATGAAATTCTTTATTCCAGTGAATGTACGTTCGATGCCATTATGTATGGAACTCGATTTCTTTTGCATGGCCATAAAGGGCACGCTTGCAGAAGTCCAGACGCTGAACCCAATTTTCGACGGTTTTCAAGCATAAATTTCACGTTCGATATTCGTACGAAGTTCATCAATCGTCGCTGGTTTGTTGGCATAGACCATAGACTAGAAGTAGCCCCACAGGAAATAATCTAACGGCGTCAAATCGCACGACCGAGGCAGCCAATCGACTGGGCCATTTCGTCAGATAACACGTTCACTAAACTTGTTTTGCAATAAATTGATTGTGGCATTCGCTGTGTGGCTTGTGGCGCCGTCCTGTTGGAACCACATGTCCTCCAAGTCCATATTATCCAATTGGGGCCAAAAATATTCGGTTATCATTGAACGGTAGCGATTCGCATTCACAGTAATGTGCCGGTCTTGATCACCACGGAAGAAGTAAGGCCCAATGACGCCGCCGGCCCATAAACCGCACCAAACTGTATTTTTTTTCGGGATGCAATGATGACTTATGGATTACGTGTGGATTGCTGTCTGACCAATAACGCATATTTTGCTTATTGACGAAGCCATTCAGCCAGAAATGAGCCTCATCACTGATTGTTGAGGCCTCTTAAAGTTGGCCGCTTAAAGGTGAGGCCACTGACTCCAAATTTCGGTAGTAAATTTTTATAATTTCGGCTCATTGTAGGCTCGTATATCTTTCCATGATGAAATGGCAAACCTTACTGAAGAGAAATGTCAAAAGAGCGGGTAAAAAATATGGCGTCGTTTGCTGTCCCTATCGATTTACTTTTATAGCGTCTCTGTTGAAAACCCCGTTATACCACCACCGCACCTGTAACCCGAACTTGTTCTTCGCTACGGTCTAATTCCTACCCGACCCAAACCTGATCAAGATAATCCACCCGTTCAAAGGAGCCTAAATTGCTTTCGCCACAAATAATTTCTGACTTTCGTGAACTGAACAAATTAAAAAAAGTCCTAGTCAGACGAAAATACAGTCTTTCATTTCGGAAGGAATTATGGGTCATTCCGACGACCCTGAATACGACCGAGGCTATTTCAACCAAAGACAAAACCATGTTATAACGGCCTCTTAAAAATTTGGTGAAAATGTGTCTAAATTGATTCTGAAATGTTTTTAATGATATTTCTCTTTCTGCAGAGACAAAAGTTTGTCCACTCAATAAAAGTAAAGGATACACACAACCGCAAATAGGAAAAAAGAACGTGCAGAAACACAGAGAAAAAATAAATAATAACGTCAAAAAAAATCCTTTACAACCAACTTCAAAGTGCAAACGGACCATAAAACCATATGGTAACAATGGACATGAACTGTAGAAGTGTTCCTAAAACAAAGACCCAGTCACACACAGAAACACTCGTAACCCTCCATAAAACAATAGAATATGTGCAAGGCCAAAATAGAAGAGCACACCTAAAGAGCAGTCCAAAGCGAGAAACACCACTCACTTCGTGTGGAAAAAGATTTCCGCTCTAGAAAGTGCAGTTTCTTTCGGGCCATTTTCAACACATACACAAATGTATGTGAATTCTCTGCTATACCTTCAGTTGGACTTGTCGCCTAGAGGGAGTAAAGTTTTCTGCAATGCCATTTGTTGTACGTATTCCGGTTGCCAGGACAAGTATGGCATTTATTTACTATTCGGCTAATTCGCGCTGTCAAAGTGGTTTTAAAACAATAACAATAAAAGTTGGGATTTTGAGGTTTTAGTTTTGCTTTGTTTTTTTTTTCTTGGGGTTTCGTCCGCCCTTTGACTTAGCGAAACCTGTTACTGTTCATTCTCAGGTTTGTTCCATTTTACCATGATTTTTCTCAGAAAACTTGGTAACGCAAAAAAGTGGAGAAGTGTTGGTTAGTTAACTACTTGTAAGAACTGGCAAAGACGAGGCAGAAGAAGTAAAAGGAAAAAGTACCCGTGAAACAAGATGGTAAGGAAAAAGTTTGATTTTCTTATCAGTATGTGTTGAAGACTGGAGATAGATAGAAAACTTTGCAAACCGTTCCCGCTATTGCCTTTTGTTGGAAAAGTGTCTGTGTGTTAAAGGCAAACTTTAGTTCAACAAACCCACACCCATAGCCATATGCAGCTCGAAACGAATAACCGACCCACCTAGGTTCATGTCTTACCCTACGTATATATAGTTAGCCAACATTGTAATGCTCGTATGTTCTGGGAAAGACTACAACACCAACTATCTGGCAGACACTCATAGATAACAACTTTTGTATAGAGTTAACGTAGATTTTGTTAAACATTTGGTATCAATACACATGTGTAGCATAATGTAATAAATATCAGACACACAATAGAACACAAACAATAAAACGAAGAGGCTAACAAAGTTTAATGGCTCCTTTTTTCCTTAGAATTTTCAAGTTTTTTGTTCTTTTGTTTTCTTGCCACCCTGTGGGGTAGGGTGTTATAAATTGACAATGAAATAAACCCAATTATCAGAGGTTGTTCTGTAACAACTTGGTTGAAACAGCATGTGTTCGCTGCAGTGTTATAAAGAAAATTGAGTTAAACTAATTAGCCTTTAACATCAAAAGGGCCACCAAGTAGTATTTGAAGAATTTTCGAAGCTTAGATCTTGATTCTCGTAGACCAAAGCACGGGAGTTATGGTGTATTCTATTATACAACTTATGTGTATCTAGCACATTAAATCATTTAATCTATAAATAAGACATTTTTTATTTATCAAACACCTTTCAATACATAATTGAACAATTCCGACAACCATCACCGGACGAATAATGCAAGCCTTTTCCATGTCAAGAGAATCCCAGGGAATCAAATGCGAACTGTTAGTTTTGCGAATGTTTCATCCAAACTCACGGATAAAAGGTGCATATTGGGTCAGGCCACGAGAAGTGTGACACAGTGGGTCAGGGATTTTGACCTTTGGTCCATATATCGAAAGGTTATGTCAATAATTAAAACTTTCTACGAAATAAAAATAAAATTCCTGAAGTTATTGTTGTTGCAGTTTCAAAATTAAAAATTTCAGAAACTTAGTATTTTCACGAATTATTCAAAATTTTATATCTCGAAAACGTTTTGTTTTTTAATGCAAATTAAGGAAAAACATAAAAAA
Organism: Phaonia tiefii; assembly: GCA_963931995.1. Classification (NCBI taxonomy): domain Eukaryota; kingdom Metazoa; phylum Arthropoda; class Insecta; order Diptera; family Muscidae; genus Phaonia; species Phaonia tiefii. Next base: position 86,471,470 of record OZ008370.1, on the reverse strand, counting down.
ATCAGAAACTAGTCTACACTAAAAAAAAAAACACATGAGGTGCCATGGGACACCCGGTTGGAACGAAGTTTCTTTCACTATATAAATATTATGTACTAGTAAGTTCCAACACGCCTGAGGCGCCCGTTGAAAAATACGATAATTTAAATGGATCTTTAAGAAAAGGTACTTTTTGTAAAATAAAAAACTTTTTTTAAGAATTTTTTTTTCTGCAATGTATTTAAAAAAAAAAATTATATTTTTAGTTTTTTTTTGTAAGAACATGTATTACATTTTCCGGAATATGTATTATATAGGTCCTTTTTTAAAGAGAGGTACTTCTTTTTTTTTAAAAGATAATGTTTGTTTTAAGAGAAGGTACTATTTTTAAGGAGAAGTACTTTCTGTAAGGAAAAGTCATAAGAGTATGACTTTTTTTTTACAAAGAAGTACTTTTATAAGAACAGGAACTTTTTAAAGAAGTGGTACTCTTTCTAGGAAAAGTTTATTTTTTAACAAAATTTCCTTATTTTCAGAAAGCCTACTTATCTCAAGAAAAAAATCATATGAGGTGTCATGGGACATCCGGTTGGAACGAAGTTTCTTTCGCTATATATTAAGTACGAGTTAGTTCAAGCACGTATAAAGCGCCCGTTGAAAAGTACGATATTTTAAGTGGATCCTTAAGAAAAGATACTTTTTGTAGAAAAAAAAATTTGTTTAAGAATATTTTTTTCTGCAATGTATTTTTTTAAAAAAAAATATATTTTTGGGTCCTCTTTGTAAGAATATGTATTATATTTTCCGGAATATGTATTGTATAGGTTCTTTTAGAAAGAGAGGATGTTTAAAAGATAATTTTTTTACAAGAAAAGGTACTATTTTTAAGAAGAAGTACTTTCTGTAAGAAAAAGCCTAAGAATATGAATATTTTTTACAAAGAATTACTTTTGTAAGAACAGGTACTTTTTAAAGAAGTGGTACTCTTTTTAGGAAAAGGTTATTTTTTAACAAAATTTACTTATTTTCACAAATCCTACTTATCTCAAGAAATAAAGGATATATTTTATTTTATTTACTTTTAAGAAAAGGAATTTTTGTAAGAAAAGGTATTTTTTATAAAAAAATATTTTTTTGAAGGAAAAGCTTTTTTTAGGAAATGGTAAAATTTTAAGAGTAGGTAGGTATTTAGAAGATATTATCCTATTAAATGAGACAAAATTAAACCAAAGACACAATTATAAAGCTATAAGCAAATATCCAATTGATGCAACAATTGATGCTCAATACGAGCAGACTTGCAAAAACTATTTGATTTTATGAATGTTCACAATTCAAGTAACTACTATGTACTAGCGGGAGACTTGAACTGCAAGCACACAGAATGGTGTAATACTTTTAATAACGCAAAAGGCAATAACCTAAAAAAATCAACGTCGAATACCTTTCACTTCCAACGTATTCAGCGAAGCCCGCTTTCCTTAGCCGTAATTATGTCATAATGCCTTCCATTGAATACAGCACAGTTCACATGGGCATAACTATCACAAAGCCAACATGAAAGAATACAACCCTCACATACGTCCCTGACTGTTCAAATCTAGTAATAATTACCAAATCCTAAAAGTATGCAGAATAATACTGGGTTGTATACTGGGTTATAGCATAATACGGTTAAAAAAAAGTTGTTTAAAATTTTTTCATTTAGCCCCATCCCGCAACGTGCGATAAGGAACTTCGTGCCAATTATCGGAAATGTAGTTTAACCGTTGTGTCGATCGTAGAGCCCACGGGTACATTTGCAACTTTAATTTTCCTGTATCTTCCAAACGGTTAGTCCGATTGACCTGAAATTTCATGATATCCTCAACCATACACTTTTGCATCATGTGGAAAAGTTTCATCAAGATTGGAGCAGCAGTTTGGAAAATATAACCCAGTTACTAGAAAATGACCTAGCGTCAACAGCTGATGTACCCAGGTACTTCTATGAAAATTCATACAAATATATAGAAATAAATGGCAAAGTTCACTTTATATTGCTAAGCGGCTGGTCCAATCTTGATGAAACTTCGTATCATAGCTTGGAAATATGTAATTGATATTGGTGTGAAATTTCAGGTCAATTGGACCAACCGTTTGGAAAATATAACCCAGTTACTAGAAAATGACCTAGCGTCAACAGCTGATGTACCCAGGTACTTCTATGAAAATTCATACAAATATATAGAAATAAATGGAAATATTTAGTTTATTTTATGCCTGCAAAACTGGTTGTGCAAGGGTAGGTAGGCAAGATATTCCCAAATACCCTTTTGTTCCTGTTAGTAGACGTGTTTTCCTACACATTCCAAAAAAAAAATGTTTACATTGAACAAATATTTTATGAGTTATAATTATTCTGCGCAGGTACTAAAAATAGCACTATGAGCAAGAGGGGTTGATTTTCAGTTCAAATATAACGGAATTTTGCGAATGAAAATTCAATGTTAATTATTTTTCTTGGTAAAAAGGGATCAAATTACAAGGATTAAAAAAGAATTTGGAAATTGTTAAATTTTTATGGATTTTGGCAATTCCCATTTTTGGTAAAAATGGATTATTTAGGTACCAAATTTTTTTTTTCCCAAATTATGATAAAAGTTTTGTTAACTAGACAATATTTCCAAGAAATAAAAAAAAAAAAAACCAGAAAATTACAAGAATCCAGGTAGTAGTTAATATTTGTATATCAAAAGCAACTATCTGCCATACAAAACGTATGAAGTACCCGGGTACATCTACTGTCGATGTGGATAAAACCCAACAGCTGTTGACACAACGGTTAATGAAAACAATATCATTTTAAATAAATAGCCGGAGCAAGAAAAATAATCAGTCATTCATAAGAATTTAGGAAATTTACTTATCTTTCAGAAATAGAAAAAAATTGGTATTTTCAAGTAGTTACTGAGATACACCATTGTTTGTGGGACTAGATTTACGGCTAAAAACCGAAAATGCAATGTTTACAACTATTTCAGTGCATTTGCACTTAAATGCTCAGTGCGTCAAAGCTTAATGGATGGATGATCTGCTTGTCGAAACCATTAATTTAGTTTTGCCCTCGTTTACCGCCAAGCCCACTTTTGCTGATTCCTTCAAAAATCTCGCAAATTCTACAACAACTGCTCGCAAATTTTTTGAGTTTACGAATTTTCAATCTTGTTAGTTTATAATGGCGAGTTGTTCCTGTGCGAAACCCTGGCTGCATCTGGCGGCTTTCAGTTCCCGAGCCGAATGTCAACGTTTAATTTATCGTCTCCGGGTTGCAAATTTTGAATCACAAGTTAAAATTTGCGACTTGGATCATGGTCACGGATGTGGTCGTCTGTGGTGCAATGGTTAGTGTGCGCGGCTCTTAAAACATGAGAACGTAGGCTCGATCCCTGCTCAGACCTATCGAATACTTAGCCATGACAAAGCTTCTCAAAATACCGTTCGGAACTGGTGTAAAACTGTAGGTCCCAATCAGTGAGTGTAAAAACTAGAAATCGCACATCTGACTGATTGTGAGAAGCTCTCCCCAAGCCTTTCATGGAATATTATGGGACACCATTTTTTGACATATTGCAGGGAACATGTGTATGTTTGCAAGCATTGGTTTCATTAATTGAAGATCCGTTGCAGCAGTTTTCAACAAGCAAAGCCACATTTGGGTCCCAAAAACATATGTTATAACCTTTTAATCATTGTGTCGTCAACACGTAATAGTGAGAGGCAAACACAATGTGTTTGGTCACAAGTATACTATATTTACGACAAGCTACAAACACTTTATATTTCTACGTAAACAACAACAAAAGTCAGGGGCCAAGTTACGTATGACGATAAAAAAGTTGCAAACGCTATCGGAATGTCGGTAATGCTGATTATAGAACCATATAAAAAACATGTGTATCTTAAACGTCACTACCGACAGAACTATAATAAATAATAAATATCGGTTTTTACAAAATTAAGCCCCTGTTTTTCAGCGTGCACATATTGAAACTTTTTGTGGGTTTCTAGAATAAAATTAACCTGCCATATTGTAAAAAAGTATCGATTGATTTAGTACAGTCAATAATTTGTATAAGAATTCTATCCATAAATAATCCCATCATTCTAACAATTCTTCCACTGAAGATCACGACCACCGTCGGTGATGCAATGGTAGTGTGCGCGGCTCTTGTGCATGAGGACGTGGGTTCGATCCCTACTCTGACCACCTTAGATTTCTTTCGACGGCGGTCACCTCGCTTAGTGACGGCGACACCGGAACCGGTGTAAAACTGTAGGACCCACTCAGTGAGTGTAAAACTAGAACGCGGACAGCTCACTGGTTGTGAGAAGCTCTCCCTAATCCCTTCGTGGGATGTAACGGGAAACCATTTATTTTTTTTAAGAAGGTCGAATAACGGGCCTAATAATGGGCTGCCCTCCTGCAAGGACAGCAATGGGAATCTGGGGACTGGTAAGCAGTGTGTGCTTAAAATGTGGAGATACCACTTTTCAGATTCTTCTACTGAAGATCGGGAGGCTTAAGAAAAATTAAGCCACTGGTTTGGATGGGCTGCCAGCTGAACTTTTTAAGGGAGGTGGCGAAGGACCGGTAGCCCACATGCATCCACTTATATGCGGTATATGGTTGGGGGAATCTATGCCTGACGATTGGAGTCTCAGTGTGTCTGTTCCAAATGTCGCGGTATCAGTCTTTTATACATCGCGTATAAGGTCTTGCGAGCGTATTACGTGCAAAACTAAAGCCAATTGCTAAAACCCTGATTAGACATTATTAGTGTGGTTTTAAACCAGGCAAGTCCAAGATCCACGAAAATCAAATCAACACAAAGCTGTTTTTGATAGCCCCGTACGGGGGAAACTGTACGAACCTATGTCTGAACTTGGGATTCCGGGAAAACTGATCCGCCTCTCTAGAATGACGCTGACCAACACCAACACCTCACTGAACCATTCTGTACCAAGCGAGAACTGAGACTAAGTGACACACTTTCGCTTAATCTCTTCAACATCTTAATGGAGATAATAATGAGAATAACTGCAGTACATATGAACAAGACCATCAATACGAAAAGCCATATGTTGCCGGCGTATGCTGATGACATAGACATCATTGGGCGAAATTTGCGGGACGTCTCTGCGGGATTTTCAAGAATCGACGAGGAATCAGCGAAGGTGAGTCTTGCTGTTAATGAGGGCAAAACAAAATTGATGGTGCCAACGACTAGAGAAACCACTGGACTTGGTCCGCACTTGAACGTTGACAACCGATTTAATTTTGAAGTGGTAGATGAATTTATCTGCCTTGGATCCGCCGTGAGCGAATACAACAACATCAGCCTAGAATTATGCTACAGATAGATAATATTCTTTGCTCAGCAAGTAGTTTAAGAACAAAGCTATTTCTTTCGACAGCCCAGCTATACCGAAAGTCCAGCTATACCAGACCCTCATTTTACTTGTCCGGGTATATGGCTCCGAAACTTGGGTCATATCGCAAGCGGATGAAAAACACCTGAGGGCATTCGAGAGAAAAATTCTTGGAAAAATATATGGCCCTGTTAAAGAAAATGGAGAGTATCGACGTCGTTGGAACTAATAGCTATGTATATCATTTGTATTCTAACGTAGACATAGCTAGGCGAATTAAATTAGGCCAGTTGCGTTGTTTATGCCATGTTATCAGAATGCACGATGGAAGCAGGAAAAGAAGACGACCAAGACTAAGCTGGAAAGACGAGGCAGTAGAATCCATCCGTATCCTTGGTGTTACCAAATGGCGAGAAAAAGAAGGATAGACATAGTTGGAGGAATATGTTGAAATTTGTTTAATTTGATTTGATTAATCAAAGGAAAATTCAACTAATTCTCTAAGTTTTCTGTTTAGCTTGATCTTTTATTATGCATATAAAGGGTCCGCCAAATACCTTTTTTTTTTTAGAAAATGCAATAAAAAAAACTACTGAATATTTTCTCAAATTTCTTTTTTTATTTGAAAGTACAAACCTTCCGGTTAATAATGGGAAATAATTTCATTCAAATGGCTGCCTTGGCTGGCTATACATGACGGCGCTACGTGCCACACAGCCGAAGCTACGCTCGATGTTTTGCGCCCTGTTTTTGAAGATCGCATTATGAGTCGCAGAGCCACCTCGGAGTTGCGATTTGACACCGTTGGACTATTATTTGTGGGGTGCCCTCAAAGATAAGTGTTACGCCGACAAGCCAGAGACAATTGACGCTTTAAAGGACAATATTCGTGAAGCCATTGGTGAAATACTGCTGCACACAATCGATAATGTGCTTAAAAATTGGACCGATCGTGTAGGCTACTACATGGCCAGCCGAGGCAGCCATTTGACTGAAATTATTTTCCATTATTAACCGGTAGTATTGTACTTTCAAATAAAAAAAGAAATTTGAGAAAATATGCAGTAGTTTTTTTTTTATAGCATTTTCAAAAAAAATAAAAAATTTGTCGGACCCGTTACTTATATTTTGTAAGATGCCCTACATGTAATCATATTTTAAAGAGTCATTGAAGTAAATTCTTCCATTAGCAAACTATACATTTGTTGCAAACTCCTTTGGTTTGTTTTCCGTCTTCCATTTACTTTTCCGTTTATATTAAATTAACCAAAAACAATTATGGCAACTTCAAGGATCTCGGCATTTTCGAGTTTAAGGGGACAACTCAAAAACGATGCCAATTAATATAGAAAACAGAAAAAGAAACAAAACTTCTATTAACAGTTATAAGTTCACAGAAGAACTGCAATTATTAACGATTTCTTTCCTCGAACTTTATTTTCCGGCATCTTTCGTTCAACCTGTTAGACAAGTAACTTTTCTCCTCTCGCTCTCTCTCTCTCTCTATCTTTGCCTTTCCTTTCTTGTGTACCTTTTGGTTCTTAATGTTAGTTAAGGAAACATTTGTGTCCAAAATTAGTTTTCGAATTTTTGTTTAAGCATCTTTTCTGTTATGTTTGTCCCTTCCCAAACAAAAAAAAAAAACAACCGGAGGAAAAATATTTGTAGAGAAAACAATACTAAAAACAATATTTTCCCAGCGAAGTTTTTTTATGTACCACTCACTTGCATTAAAGCGGGCTAGGTATATTTTCTTAACCATTTGAGCCTGAAGCGGAAACAAGTTTGTTTTAATTTAACCTCTGGCTAAGTCAAGACGATGTTAATTAGCAATTCTGTTCCTGAGTGTTGGCCATCAAAGTAGAATAAAGCACTTAAACTAAAGTAATTGAGTAAACAGTGTACGTTGGAGTGTTTAGCGAAATGAAATAAACGCACGGAAGAGGGAGGGAGGGAAAAGGAACACTGCTTGTGATGGGCATTCATATGGCATACATATGTTTATTTAAAAAAATTGGAAAGACTTGCTGCTTTTCCTTATTCAGCGGACCATGTTAGTGCATTGCAATCAAAACGGAATAACTGTCTGACAAGATACGTCTATCCGACATGTTTGCTCGTTTGCCAATACTGAAGCGCATCGCAGACTTGTCATTCACGAGCACGAACCTCAGTTATTGTCTATGTTTATTGTCGGTTTAGTGCCCTTCGTGATAGCAAATAAGAATATAATCGAAGTTGTTCGCCTCATGACAGCGACAAAATTTGTTGGTAAAATTTTTCCATATTCTTCAACCAGATACAAAGTTATCGACCAAACTCACGACTGACAAGTCCGTGGATCGCTTTGTTTGTAATAAAACCACCAGGTTCTAGTAGTAATCGATTTCCTCAAAACTAAGAAAAAATAGGTTCTACATTAAAAAGAAAATACACCCAATTTTTCAATCTCCATCCTGTTCCTCGAAGCTGTAGGCCACATAATCTATCATATTGAATAGTGATATTATTATTACGTCCGCTTAACATGACAATTTTCCCCATTAATACCTACAGATGCGTTAATTATACAACCATGTTGTGTACATAAATTTAGATTTAATCTTTAAACATTATAAAGTCCATTTAATTTCTTGTTATTACAGAAATTCCCCAACAACATGTGTTGCTTTTAATTTAAGTAGCTTCACGCCCCAATCAACAGCATTTTCGATGATTAAAGTTTTCACCTTAACTCATAAAACTAATGTGTTAACTTAAATTCCCCCTCCCCCTCCAACAAGTTCACAACCAATTGTTATCAAAAACTTTTTGCTTTCAAGGAAATCCGCTTAGAAGTCCTTATGCTCAAACGATGCGGAAAGGAAAATATACTGACACAATACCTCTTAATGATTTCAGATTCAAGACACTCAAGTTGAAATAGTTTGTTGGTTGATCTCCATTTTGTACAAAAACGCCTTTTGAAATCATCTACTTAAGAAAACTGGCAAAAGGCGTAACAATTTAGCTTACTGCCAACGCAATGAAACGCTTCGCCACACACATGCCAACTCGCCCAACCCCATACCAGCAAACACACACACACACCCAATCTACAAAAGTTATTAATGTGTATCTGTGCGCCTGGGTTTGTGCTTGTGTGAAACTAAATCATATCCTTCGCAACTGTCGCTAAATGTGTTTGTTGTTTAATGTTGTCGTTTAGTTTTCGTTGAAAAGCTTAATTTCATCATGATTAATTTATTTGTTTTTCTAACCGCCCCTGACACTTCTCCCACTTCTTCACGCATTCCTATAATTATTTGTATCGAAATTCGAGACAGATATATAATATAATATACACGTGTATGTATAAATCGATTTAAATTGTAGGATTTATTTGTATTTAATGAAAGAAAATCATTTTTCAAATTAATTGCTTGCCTAATATTTGTAGTTTACACTGATAACGACAGCAAAAACGTATTGTTTATGCTGCCACCCCTATACTAGAGTTGCCAACGTCGTTATTAAATTCTTGGGATAATTCTGATATTTATGAAGACCTGGCCATCGGATACTGGGTTCGATCCCTGCTCTGACCACCTTAAATTTCTTTCGGCGGCGGTCACCACGCATAGTGACGGCGACAGTATCGAGAATTTAGCCATGAAAAAGATTTTAAGAATACCGTTCAGAACCGGTATAAAACTGTAGGCCCCAATCAGTAAGTATAAAACTTTAAAGCGCAGAGCGTACTGGTTGTGAGAAGCTCTCCCCATTTGCAGCAATGATTTTGTTTCACTTAAATGTAAGACAAAAACATTGAAGCAATGAAACAAACTCATTGCAGCAATTAAATAAGTTCATTGCAGCAATTAAACAAATTCGTTTTCAACAAGAAAAAAAAGTTATTTCAGCAATGAAACAAATTCATTGTAGAAATGACACAATTTCATTATAGCAACGAAACAAATTCGTAGCAACAATGAAACAAATTTATTGCAGCAATAAAACAAATTCGTTGCACCAACGAAGCATATTCAATGCAGCAATGAAACATATTTATGGCAGGTAGGAAAAAAATTTGTTGCTGCTATGAAACATATTCACTTCTGCAAAAACAACACCTTTGATGATCATATTTTCGTAGCGTGAATGACTCTGTACGTTACCTCACATTCGATGATGTTTTCATACCTGTGACGAAGCTTCTCCATTCAGTGTAGTTTGAGAAAGAGCGTTCGCAGCATTTGTGTCTTGATTTGCGTTCCAGATAGAAGGCACACATTGTCTATAGGTAATTCGTATTGCACATTTTATTAAAAGTTCACAATTCCATTTACCACCAGTGAAATAGTTAAATATCAATGAATATGTAATTGCAGGCAATTACAAAAAGTGAAACAACATAATTGCAGCAACAAAACAAAATCATTGAAGCAATAAAACAAAACCATTACAACAATTACACAAAATCATTGCAGCAAAGACACAAAATCATTGTAGCAATGAAACAAAGTCATTGAAGCAATAAAACAAAATCATTTCAGCAGTTAAACAAATTCGTTGCACCAACGAAACATATTCAATGCAATGAAACACATTTACGTCTGGAACAACCACAGGTTTGATGAACATATTTTCATAGCGGGTATGAAACTGTACGTTAACTCAATTCGATGGCATTTTTATTCCTGTGGCGAAGCTTCTCCATTCAGTGTAGTTTAAGAAAGAGCATTTGAAGCAGTTGTATCTCGATTTGCATTCCAGTAAGAAGTCTCAAATTGTCTATAGGAAATTCGTACTGCGTACAATGTTCCTCAGTACTCTCCAATCCAATCACACTACGAATTGTGTCGCCCGGGAGTCGTTGAAGTCTTAAAGCTGCAAAAGCGGTACGATAGGAAAGATAGATTATACGATAGGTCATCGTTTCGATGCACTCCTCGGACTCCCTATGTTCATTTGCATCAGACAGTTCAAGTTTATTCACACGTGCCAGCAGAGTCTGGTACTCAATTAGGGTTCCCATGAGTTGACATAGTTCGATTTTGTCACGCTTTATCAGCTTTTATTCTTGTATCCATCCGTGTCACCCCACAATAACTGATTTGCATAAGGACGTGTAATATTTATATACTCGTATCACAGAGAAAGCAGAATCATTTACTACTGATAGACTAGTACTACGAAGACCTGAATGTTGTTAAAGAAGAGTGTCGGGGCTAATATTGCAAGGTAAGGAAGATCTAGTCTCATAATTGGGGCAGTGACCCAGGAAGAGAGAGACTTCAAAATCGGTCGGAATTGGCATGTAAACTTAATTTGTTGCCCTAAAGACAAAGTGCATACAAAGTGCATTAATTCCTCGATTTGTAATTATTTATAAGAATATGAGAAAATCATCATCAACAAAACATTAATAAGTTCTCGCTAAATCCGTTTTCAATTAGTGGAAACAAACAATTGGGTTCGATTAGGTTGTGGTAACGTCTACATACGGTTGTGACAACCAGAGAGTGGAGACGACCGTATATTATCGCCCGCGGCCGGCTGAACCAATTGTTAGACGGCGACGGCGCGCCATCTGTCGGTGGCTTGCTTGGGGAGAGTACGGTATTCGATGTCCATCAACTCGATAATGTTTTTCGATAGCATACCCCAAAAGAAGAATTAAAAAAGTAACAACACAAAATCAAGATCAAGAAAGCCGTCCACGCTGAAGGCTGTAATAATCAAGAACCTGCCGAAGTTAGTGTTGCTAATTTCGGCTGAACTCTGGCCACGTATGAAGCTTTTGTCCTTCATATTTGCGGTGCGAAACGGGTTATGTGTAAAAAACATGCATTTTAAAATTTTCACCCCCAGATATTCTGATTACAAATTAACTTATGCACATCTTTCATCTTAGTTTGTCGGCATATTTTGAAAAGCTACAAGCTGAAGCGTCTGGTTTATTTTGTTGTTGTTTGGAGGCAAATACAGCGTGTTTGTAGCATGTCGCACTTGTGTCCAAACACATTGTGTTTGCTATTCAATATTACATGTTGAAGCCACAGTGATTAATATGTTTGTTGTAATATATGTTTTTTTGAATATGGCTTTGTTGGTTGAAACACACAAACGTAACAGATAACAAAGAACGAAAAAGGCAGCAGTTAAGCCATTTATGAGAACAATGTTCCAAAGATAGTCATAGTTCCTGGAATATGTTGCTGGGGTCGTTTTTTTCAGCGTGTATAGAATACTATATCTGATCAAGCGAAATGATATTTATTTAAAATAAGAATGTTATCGATAAATTTAATTTAAATGTTCAGTTTCTTTGAAGGAATTTTACAAAAATTAGTTATCAGATTGAGAGGACTCTGATACGAGTATCGCACTCTTGCCGCTGCAGTATTTTTAAGTCGAGGATGGGTGCAGCGGCGCGATGTTTTAAATCGGAACACGTTAGCGGGATATTTTTTGGCGTAGAATACGTCTTACCTTACGGTATAGGGAGTCATGTCAGATTGTTATTGTTGTAATCTTTATTACATTGATTATGAGGAAACGGCGAGATAACTTTTTTTAAAAAATTTTTTGTAGGTAAATGAAGATGTTATCTTTCGTTTGATATACATTTCATATTGGTTGAAATCTTCCTAATATTTAAATTTCTCAAATGAAAATTGTTTGAACACATACACTCAAACATATGTGTGGTGTTTGGTTGAGTGTTTGAGTTTGTAGCGTGAACACAAACTATGCTGCTGTTTCAGTGTGGACACAAACCTTCGGCTGTTGTTTTGATTGATGAAATATTGAAATTTCGTATATTTACTTATGTATTTAAGTGAAACAAAATGTTAAATGTGAATTTGAATTTCACATGGATATATAATTATAAAAAATATAAATCAAATTGATTTGCGTCTGTTATTTATCACTTATCCTTACTCTTTTAATTTAAAAACATATTTATCCTATTTTTCCTACCCTAAGCTTATGTATATTATCAAAAGTAACTATCAAATAAATAAATTCATTTGCTTATGTTATTTATCATTTATTGTTATATATGTTTTCTGTCTTATCGGATGGCATATTCTACGTGAAACTTAATGGCCGTGTCTCTGACACAGCCTGCAGGGACAGTCCGTGGCCGAAGGCCTCGGACAACTGTCTGCTGTTTTTTTTTTCTAGTAAACGTTACAGTGGCCACAGTTTAATTGCAATGTGAAATAAGTTGAAATAAGATTTGGGCGAAAAATTTAACAATAACAATTATTGCTGTGTCAACTGAAAAAGCATCGATATAAGAATTTCAGACGATCTAAGACAATGACATAAGAAGCAACAGCGACTTATTCCTACCCGTATGTATCGGCGGTGGCGCAAAAGTTACAAAAATAAAAGGTGCGACGCCACTCTCTGGTGACAACGGAACCCGAATCTAGAATCTAGAATATAAAAAGTGGAAACCCTGCGCCAAAACTTAGCCTTGATATTATAAAAACGGTTTAGTTATCTATATGACATTTTTTAAGAACTAAGTTCAAAAGTTCAACTTTGAAACTGGAGAAAAACTCCAGGAATTATCTGTCCATTAAAATAAAAGTATGACATAGAGTTCAAGACATTGAAAAGAAATCATATATTTTCCATTTTGAAAGTTCGAAATATTCGAATATCTATAGTACGAAAAGTAATTAATTTATGGTGTCTTTGATATCAGAAAATACGGAAAGGAGTCAACTTTGGAAATTTTTCTAAAATATTTATAATCTATATATGTGCAAATTATCACGGACTCCTTAGCCTTAAGTTACATAAATAAATAAATAAATAAATGGTTTCCCATTACATTCCATGAAGGAATTGGGGAGAGCTTCTCACAACCAGTGGGCTGTGCGCTTTCTAATTTTAAACTCACTGATTGGGACCTACAGTTTTACACCGATTCCGAACGGTGTTTTGAGAAGCTTTTTCATGGCTATATACTCGATAGTGTCGCCGTTACTATGCGAGGTGACCGCCGCCGAAAGAAATTTTAAGGTGGTCAGAGCAGGGTTCAAACCCAGCATCTCAAGCACAAGAGCCGCGAACACTAACCATTGTACCACCGACGGCCAAGTTACATACGGAAAACAATTCTGAGCTACTACTTTACGGCGCCAACTTCAAAAAATAAAGAAAACCAACGCAAGTGTCCAAAAAAGCTCTTTCAAAAAATATGAAATTATATTGATTCAGTTTAGAGAAATAAACTGGTGTAGCGTAGCGCCTACCAATAACTTTTTAAGCAATCTTACTTACTTACTTATACGCTCCCGAACAACCCCAGGGGGTCAGGGACCTAACATATTTCGCCAACCAGTTCAATCGTTTGCTTTATTTCTCCAGTTGGCAATACCAAGTGTTCGAAGGGATTCGTCAACCTGATCCCTCCAGCTCTTGAAGCTTGGTCTTCCTATTTTTCGTCTTCCTGCGAGTTCGGTTTCGAAAACCCTTCGTGCTGGTTCGTCTTCAGCCATTCTACTGACATATCCTAGCCAGCGCAATCGCGTTACTTTGATTCGCTTATCTATGCCAATGTCGTGATATAGATCATACAGCTCATTGTTCATGCGTCGCCGAAACTCGCCGTTGTGCACAATAGGGCCAACAATTTTTCGGAGTATTTTTCTCTTGAAGACTCTTACATATGTTTCGTCTGCCTGCGATAATACCCAGGATTCTACGCCATAAAGTAATATAGGATATATGAGATTCTGGTATAGTTAAACTTTTTTTACTCGAGAGAGGGCTTTATCTCTAAAGTGCTTGCTTAGCCCAAACTAACATCTAGTCGCAAGCACAATTCTGCACTTGCTCTTAAGACTGACGCTGTTGTTTTCGTTTACGGTAGATCCCAGGTATAGAAATTCATCAACCACCTCAAAATTATAACGGGTTTCAACGTCCACGCTTTAGTCTAATTGCGTGGAGTCATAGTTTTTAAAACCAATAATTTTGTATTCTCCTCATTTAGTGTCAGATCCACTTTTGCTGACTCCTTCTCAATTCTCGAATACACCGCAGTAACTTCTCTCATTGTGCGCCCAATGATATTTCTATCAGCAGCATACACGAGCAGCATGTGAGTTTTGCTGCTAATGGTTTTATTCATGTTGACTGCAGCTTTTCCACAATGATCTCCATTAAGATGTTAAAGATATCGTACGATAGGGTATCGCCTTGCCTGTGGCCTCGCTAAATTTCGAAAGTTTTGGTAATATCCTTACCAACTTTCACTGCGGATTTGGTGTTCGTCAAGGTCATCCTGCAAAAGCGTACGAGTTTTGCAGCAATACCAAGCTCAGACATTGCTCCGTAGAGTTGCTCCCGTAGCGGGCTATCGAAGGTCGCATTATAATCGCCAAATAGATGATAGGAGTCGATTTGTTTTTCGACGGTCTTCTCCAAAGTTTGGCGTAGCGTGAATATCTGGATAGTTGTCGATTTTCGAGGCCTAAAGCCGGTCCAATTAGGTCAGCGATAATTGGTTTTAGTCTTTCGCACATTATACATTATAGAACCTTATATGCTATGGATAAAATGCTTATTCCACGGTAGTTGGCACAGAGACTCGGGTCACCTTTTTTTAAATATGGGACATAGTACACTGAGACTCCAATCGCCGGTCATGCATTCATCTAACCAAATTTTGCTAATGAGCTGATGCATGCACCTTATCAGCTCATCGCCGCCAGCCTTAAACAGCTCCGCCGGTAATCCATCGGCTCCCGTGGCTTTGTTGTTCTTAAGCCGGGCAATAGTTGTCACGAACTCGTCTTGATTACGAGAGGGCAATCGAGGTCGTCGTCCAAATTGTGATCGATCATCTCATCGTCATTGGATTTCTCAGGTACCAGTAGCGCGGAGAAATGATCTCTTCATACTCCCAACATGCTTTGCACATCTGAGATGAGATTTTCGTCCATGCCTTTGCAGAAGGGGGGCACAGAACCATGTCCATTAGTCCCGTTTTCTACTTTTTGGTATAATTTTCGGTCTTCGCTCTTCCTTCCATATGTCTCAATTTTCTCACTCTCGCGCTTTTTCCACTACCGTTTCTGACGCCTAAAGAGTCGGTTTACCTCATTTTCCCCCTATACCAATCAGTCGCAGCTCGCGTAGCAATTGCCTGAAACATTGCTATACTTTTCATGATTTGCACTGCGACACTCTTGATTATACCATGGTTTGTTGCGAAGCGGTTTTTCAAAACCAAGTACGTTTGTCGCGGCAGTTTTTATAAAGACGAAAATGGGTTTCCACTACCCATCACGATCGTCATCGGGAGGGGGTGGGTTCTGTGCCAAAAGTTGCAAGACCTTTCTTGAGTAGGCTGTGTCTACCTCTGGTAATTCTGGTAAACAATCATGCGAAAAAAAAAAATTTTCTGTTACCAGTTTCTAGAATTATTTTTTTTAGGAAATATAGCCCATTGATTCTACGCTTCCAAATGGATAGGACTTATATAGAATCAATATGGTAACTTTCCAACACTTTTTACTATTTATAGTTCCCAAAACCAAAACCCCTAAGTAGTGGATACTATTTGAACATGACATTAACATGTTAAAAGGAATACCATTCAAATCAGCCATTATTCGTTGAATGGTGGTTAATCGACGTCATAGTAATTCAGTTTAAATCAAGAACATTACTCATATTTGTAGTTTCTATAATTTTCAATAACAAATAAATTGTAAAAAACTGTAATCTAAAAAAAATTAGAGTGAAATTTTTTGGAAAGAAACATGAAAAGTGTTACGAATCGACATAAGCTGCGGCACACTAAGAACTCTGACTGATTTACTAGAAAGCATCCGCAATGTGAAGCTTTTAATTACCAACATATGTAAGCAAGTGTGTAGACATATGTATATATTCTGCTCCTTACAGTTAACCTTTAAAATTAACAGTTGGCAACTCTGTTGCTAATATGAAATGTCACTAAATAACTAATGGGTTCATTGTGGTTATATTTGCGACAAATCTTTTATAATGATTCATATCTCCACAAATGTTGCACAGGTGATGTCACACAAAAAAAGGGTACTATCTAATTTGATATCTTAATGTATTCTAAACTGCTTGAGGTTTTTATGACAATCGCTCACAGAAATTAAAACCCGTTAGGCTGGGAGAAAGGATGTGAGAAAATACATATATATATTGTACCTCCTGTTGCACGATATTTATAATTATGTTATGGAATTATTAATTATCAATATTTTATATTATAATTCGATCAATATATAATTATTGCGGTTATTATTTATATCAATTTGTATATGGAAAAGCATCAAATGTGACGCACCGGCTGTAATAGGCCATAAACAAACTAATTAGTAATTCCAAAAATAAATTGACGAGAGCTCAACAGTTGTAAATGTTTAATTATATGATAAATAGAAACAGAAATTTATTGAATTTGTATTGAGACAGTGAATTAATTTCAATAAAATGCATAGCTAATAAATAGTGGTAGTTGTGGAATGCGAGGACAAATGTTCCTATTACATTATATACTACATCCAAGTGGTTTGTAAGGACAGATAGAGTAAATTAAACACAGCTTGGTGTTGAAACCCGACATTTTTGAACTTAATGAGCGTAAGATTTGTAAAATATCACATCATGAATGACAGATAATCTGTCAAAAAATTATAGACGCTAAGCACAGATAAAAACAGTGTATTAGTTTGATATTCTTACGATTGGTCGTTATATTATTATTTTTGTTATCTATAATAAAGCCAGGATCCTTGTAAATTGCAATACTGGTAATAACGGGTTTTTCAATAAGAGCGCTACAAATGTTTTTTTAAATAAAACAAAACCGGTTATAGATACCAATGAAATTCTTTATTCTTGTGAAAGTACGTTCGATGCCATTATGTATGGAACTCGATTTCTTTTGCATGGACACCACGGGCACGCTTGCAGAAGTCCAGACGCTGAACCCAATTTTCGACGGTTTTCAAGCATAAATCGGCCAATACTGCTGCAATTTCACGTTCGATATTCGTACGAAGTTCATCAATCGTCGCTGGCTTGTTGGCATAGACCATAGACTTGACGTAGCCCCACAGGAAATAATCTAACGGCGTCAAATCGCACGACCGAGGCGGCCAATCCACTGGGCCATTTCGTGAGATAACACGTTCACCAAACTTGGTTTCCAATAAATTGATTGTGGCATTCGCTGTGTGGCTTGTGGCGCCGTCCTGTTGGAACCACATGTCCTCCAAGTCCATATTATCCAATTGGGGCCAAAAATATTCGGTTGTCATTGAACGGTAGCGATTCGCATTCACAGTAATGTGCCGGTCTTGATCATCACGGAAGAAGTACGGCCCAATGACGCCGCCGGCCCATAAACCGCACCAAACCGTAATTTTTCCGGGATGCAATGATGACTCATGGATTACGTGTGGATTGCTGTCTGACCAATAACGCATATTTTGCTTATTTACGAAGCCATTCATCCAGAAATGAGCCTCATCGCTGAAGATGATTTTCCGATGAAAATACAAATCATTTTCAGGTTGATGAAGCAGCCCAATTCACGAACATACGACGCTTATGGTGGTCAAGCGTGTTCAGTTCTTGCGTCAATTTGATCTTGTAAGGATGTAGGCCAAGATCTTTTCGCAAAATTCGCCACAACGACGTCACAGAGATGCCCAACGCTTGAGAACGACGTGTGAGAGACACATTTGGGCATTCTTGAACTGAAGCCTCAGCGGCAGCAATATTCTCGACACTACGGGCACTTCTTTCTCTCGCTGGCATGGGAACATTTTGTATTGTGCCTGTGGATTCAAATTCAAATTCCACTAGACGCTCAATTGTTGATTATGACGACCATAGATTGGACGTAGCGCTCTTAAAGTTGAGGCCACGGACTCCAAATTTCGGTAGTAAATTTCAATAATTTTGACTCGTTGTTGGCTCGTATATCTTTCCATGATGAAAGGGCAAACCCTACTGAAGAGAAACGTCAAAAGAGCGGGAAAAAATATGGCGTCGTTTGCTGTCCCTATCGATTTACTTTTGTAGCGTCTCTGTTGAAAAACTCTTTAGTAGGCTTGCGATCCACCCTGTATACATTGACATTAATAAAGGACGTCTCAGTAATATTAAACTTTTTAAATTTAATGTGATTTTTGTTTGGCCAAGAGGCAACTTTGAAATTTGGCAGCTGTCACATATGTTTATTCCGATTATTAAAAATGGAGCGCTTTACGAAACGACAACGCGTTACAACTGTGAAAACTTATTTTAAAAATTTGCAAAGTTATGCTGAGACCGCTCGCAAACTTCGAAGAATTTTCAGTCGAGAAAGTGCACCTAATGTGTCAACCATTCGAAGAGTGGTCAAAAATATTAAAGAAGCTGGGTCTGTTATGGACAGTAAGACTCATGTGCGTCAATGTGCCAGTCGGGCTATTGAAAACATTGCTGCTGTTATTGAGAGTGTCGCCAAAAACCCGGAAACATCAACTCGTCCTCGTTCTCAACAATTTAAAATTTCACGAGGCGCTGCACAGAGAATTTTGACAAAAGACCTCAGGATTCATTCGTACAAAATTCGACTTATTCAGGAGCTCAAAAACAGCAGACCATAGAAAGCGCCGGCAATTCGTTCAGTGGGTAATGGACCAAAGTGAAGGAAATGCCAACTTTTCAAAAACAATTATCTTCTCCAATGAACCGCAATGCCATCTGCATGGCTACGCGAATACACAAAATTCTCGAATTTTTGGCTCAGAAAATTCTCATGCAATCCACAAGAAAGAATTGCACACATAACGAGCAACTGCCTGGTGCGGATTTTAGACAGGTGGCTAGATTGGGCCTTACTTTTTTGAGGCCGAAATTACAGTGACTCAGAACGGTATTCGTTACAAGAACATGATAGCGGAGTTCTTGTGGCATCAACTGGACGGTATCGATCTGGACGACATGTGGTTTCAGCCAACCGGCATCACCTGCCACACCGCGTATGAAACAATCGATTTATTGCAGCATCGGATTCCAAAACAAATTATCTCAAATTCAAATTCCGATGTCAACTAGCCACCGAGATCATGCGATTTAACGCCGTACGATTTCTTTCCTTAGGGTTTTCTTAAATCTCGGGTTTATGCGAATAGACCAGAAACAATTCCTGAGCTCAAATCTGAGATCCAACGCATCATCGGCGAGATACAGCCACATCTCTGATAAAGACATGGAAAATTTTATGAAAATTTTGATAATGGCCTGTCATCAGAGCCGTGGGGTCATTTGACAACAATTTTAGTCCATACTTGATCGGAACATGTATTCTTTACAATACAATAAAACAATCACTAGTATCTCAAAAAATACGTGTTTCTAACTGAGGCAGCCTTTAGTACATTTCACTAACTTGGCAGAGTTTTCGAAAGATTTTTATTTCGGAGAAGAAAACAATACTCACATACATTTTAAAAGTAAAAAAATACTTTTTTTTTACTAAATTGGCGCTATCTCCGAAAGGTGCAATTTCAAGCGGGAACACTTCACCCCGAGAAAATGGAAAACACTCTCACCTTCAGCTACGTTCCACACCTTTCTAATTATGTTCCACACTCGTTGAAGGCGTTTGATGCAAAAAAAAGTTATGTTGGTTGAAACTAAATGTATTTACTACAACCATCTTATGTTTGGTTCCAAAACTGTAAGTGATATAGTTCAAGAAAGTCGAAAACAGACACCATATTTTTTAATCGAATAACAATAAAGCGCTACATAATTTTCGGTTCTGATACAATGCCAAGCGAGATGTCTCCATATTTACAGAGTCACTACGCTAATCGTCAAAAGTGCATGGATGATCTAAGGCTGACCTAATGATGTGCAAAAACTGGGGTTTTTTACCTTGCTCAATAGCAAAGCAAATTGAACAACCAGGCCGTAGAGCAAATTGAACAGCCAGGCGGTTAATGTACAAAGAATGGTCTGGATAATATTTGAGCAAGCGGTTGAATATAACTCGCCTGTGTACAGGAGATGGGTATATGAGTAAATTTTGAATTGCGTGACTCACAAGCTTCATTCGCAATCACGTGATTCACCGTCATCAAACTGCCATGGTATTTTTGCCCTGTATGACATCTTGTCATGGAAAGATTTAGGCCGGCACATATAAAGCTTAAAGAAAGAACTTACACTATTTTCGAGCAAAAAGTTCAACGGCGAAAAATCAAATTTTTTACTTAATGGCTACGTCTGTCCGCAAGACTTTCATATCAAGAGCTGTCATTATATACAACCAAAACCACGGTTTGGTGTGATTTATGTGCCGGTGGGGTCATCGGTCCATATGTCATCAAAATTGAGGCCGCCTTGAACGTATCTAATGAATGGCGCATCATGATATCGGACCCTTTGCTGACTGAGTTTGTAGCCAGGACAGCATTACTTTCGTTACAGCCCGTGAAACTATGGCATTATTGCGAGAAAAATTCTGTGAACTGCTAATCGGTGGTGCAATGGTAGTGTGCGCGGCTCTTGTGTATGAGAACGCGGGTTCGATCCCTGCTCTGACCACCTTAAATTTCTTTCGATGGTGGTCACCTCGCTTAGTGACGGTGACACTATCGAGTATTTAGCCATGAAAAAGCTTCTCAAAATACCGTTCGGAACCGGTGTAAAACTGTAGACCCCTATCAGTGAGTGTAAAACTAGAACGCGCATAGCTCGCTGGTTGTGAGAAGCTCTCCCTAATCCCTATATGGGATGTAATGGGATACCATTTAATGACCAAAGTCTACGCGGATACACCGAAAATTATTATCTTTTTATATTTATTTATATATTTTTCTCTATATCTCTAATAATAGAGATATAGTTTTCAAAACAGAAGTTTTGCAAAAGCCATACTTATGGTTCGTGACAAACCGAATACGCGCTGAAAAGTTTGCTTTTCTTTGTTGTTTGTATGCGAATATAACGTGTTTTTAGCTTGTCGTAAATATAGTATACTTGTGTCCAAATACATTGTGTTTGCTATTCGTTATAACATTTTTCGGACCCAATGATCAATAAGTAATAATATATGTATTTGTGACCCAAATGTGGCTTTGGTTGTTGAAAACTGCGGAAAATAAAAACGTGACAGACAACAAAGAATCAAAAAGCAGCAGATCTTCAATTCACGAAAAACATGCTTACAAAAATGTACATGGTTCCTGCAATATGCTGCTGGGGCCATCATTTAACAACGTGTATCTATTTCAGATCCAACCCTACATGTTCATCAGTGGTTGTTTGTAATGATTCCATTGAAAAATAAGTAAATGCAAATGAAAACCCATTTCACTTCCAACTATGCAAGCTTTCGAAAACTATCGCAGGCACACATACGAAAATATTTGCAAACATTTCAGAGAACCATCGGTCTCGTTAGACATGAGGCAAGAAAATTCTTACACGCAATAACAATTGAATTTTTCAATAGCATAATTCCAAACATCAGCTGATGAAGATCTGCGGCTAGAACTGAAACAGCTATACGGTTTTCCAGGAATTAGAAGGACTCATTTTGCAAAACTTCTTTATGAAAATTATATCTATATTGATAGAGATATAAAATAGCCTTGAGCTTTAATGATGAAATAAAAAAGTACCAATAAATATGCCAAATGAATAAAATCATTCCATTTATTTATCTCTTTTTGATTTTTATTTTTGGAAAGAAATTCCTTATCGCACTTTGCGGGATGGGGTCTAAATGAAAAAAATCAATGAGTGTTCGAACTCACGGATGATGTGTTAACACCGTTTTGCTACACGGTACCTGTTCGATTTCTATTAACACATTAGTAAATATTACATTGGGAAATAAAAAATAATATTTTTTTTGTATACACCGGGCAATGCTGGACATCAAATGACTCGCTTTGTTTGGCCACAGCAACAATAACGAAACAACCAAACACACAACATCACGCATACTTTGTACGAAGTAGCTGACATATTAGTGTGTCACCATAACGTCGACTGCGCAAGCCTGCAAATGAAATTTTGCTTGGCTATGCTTTATATCTTTCGTTTGTCTCCCCCCTGCCACACCACTCTTTCATTGCTCTCTTGCTCGCTCATTTTTGTTTAACACGTCATTATACTCTTTCGCAGTCGCAGAAAATTTGGTTTTAGCAGCAGCATAAAATCTGACTTTGATAGATTTAGTCCCTATACGCCGCTATAGATGTTAACACATCAACAAATTAAACAACTTTTTTTTAACACGATTATGCTGCTTTTCTTACAACAAATTGCCTTTTCTTAAAAACCTACATTTTCTTTAAAGATTAAAATTTGTATGAAACAAAATAACTTTTCTTGAGGTAAGTACCTGCCCTTAAAAATATACTTATTCTTGAAAAAAGGACCAATTCTAAAAAAATCCTATTTCTTAAGAAAAACCCTTTTCTTAAAAAAAAAATACATTTTTTTAAAAATGTCTCCTTTCTGACAAAAAATGCTTTTCTTAAAAGTACCTTTTCTTAAAAATAAAATAATACCTTTTCTTTGTGATTTGTGAAAATCTTAACTAATTCTTATTCAAACCATCGACGAATTTAGTATAGACACATTTATTCTCTCAATAAATTAAACGTATGGTTGCAAGTGAACATTGGATAGCGAAAGGCATGAATTCAATACGATATTGAATTTTATGTTTCGGGATTTTGCAACCCTAGTGTTGCAATCCTTGTCAACTAACAGCTCTCTCGTAAAGTTGGACATTTTGAGGTTATACGTACTCAGAACGTTTTGACATACGAGCGCTATTTGTGTTGTTACAGTAACTTAAAAGATTCATCTCGGCCCAAAAATGGAATTAAATCGTGAACATTTTTGTGCGATTATTTATTACAACTTTCGACGTGGATTAACTCAGCAACAGTGCCTGGATGAACTTAGTTAAATTTTTGGCGATGAAGCTCCATCAAGGACCAGTGTTTATCGATGGTATGGTGAATTCACTCGTGATCGTAGTTCTCTCCAAGACGAATTTCATGAAGGTCGTCCAAAATCAGCTGTTGTTCCGAAAACCATTGATGCTGTGCGCGAACTCATTTTGCAAGATCGTCATGTGACCTATCGTGAGATTGAGACTACCTTAGGCATAAGTGGGACCAGCATAAATTCAATATTGCATAAACATTTGAGTGTCAAAAAAATTTGTTCGCGTTGGATCCCACACAATTTGTCAATCGCTCAAAAAAAGGCTCGTGTCGATTGGTCGAAAGAAATACTCCCAAAAATACGATCGCGGTGCTTCGAAACGCGTCTATGACATCGTGACAGGTGATGAATCCTGGATTTACGCGTATGAGCCCGAAAGTAAACCTCAGTCAACTGTATGGGTGTTTCAAGATCAGCCAAATCCAACAAAAGTTGTTCGCGCCCGAAGCACTTCCAAGCAAATGGTCGCCGGTTTTTTTCGGAAAAACCGGACATGTCGCAATCGTACCACTAGAACTACGCAGAACACAACCATTTGTTTGCCAGTTGTCTTCCAAGAAATCAGGAAAACCAACCGCCGAATACGGATCACTCTTCACCACGACAATGCGACCTCTCACACATCGGCTAAAACAACTGAATTTTTGAGCACCCAAAACATCGAATTGATGGGTGATCCGCCGTATACTCCTGACTCGGCACCGAATGACTTCTTTTTATTCCCGTACGAAAAAAAACCAACTGAGAGGTTAACGTTTGTCGCCACGTGAAGAAGCGGTTGCTGCATTCAGAATGCATGTTGTGGAGATACCTCAATCAGAGTGGCAAAAGTGTGCCGACAATTTGTTCAAACGCATGCAAAAGTGTATAAATCTTCATGGGGAATATTTTGAAAAACAATAAAGTGATTTTCGATGATTAATATTTGTTTTTGTTCTCTAATTCCGAAACATAAAATTCAACCCGTAATACCAGATAGAGGCAATAGTGCACTACGTCCAACAAAGGAACAATATATAATTGAGACATTTACATTTTTTTTATTCAAATTTCAAACGGTTTTCTTGGTGGGGTTTCTAGTGTATATAAATTTATGAAGGAACAAAAGTGATTTTATATTATGATATGTCCCAAACGATACTCCATAAAGAACTTTTTTGAAACTTGATACGGAGTCAAATCTGTTCAATCCGTACATATATACCTTATAACATTATTAAATACAACATTTAATTTCCTCATACTTTTTGAGTCTGCATAAGAAAAAAGTTCCGAGCCATAAATTTGTCCAGGTAATAAATAAGTTTTTGCCAGCAGTATTCTTATATGGAATGGGGTGAAGGATTGGGTAGACCATAAGGCTCTGAGCTTTGAATACGTTTGTCCGCTTGCTATGTTAATGTGGTTCGACCATGTAAGTGTTCTATTGAAAGTTACTCCAAAATTTTTAGCCTGAGACACAATTTCAATTTTTTCGCCATTAATCATAATATTACAATTAGCGTCAATTGATGATGTTCTATTACGAATAACAAGACATTTTGTCTTCAAGGGATTAAGGCATAGACCGTTTGCAGTTGCCCAGTTATAAACTCTAGCCAGGTCACTGTTCAATCTTACAATGCATTCATCTACAGAATGTAATGGTGAGCTTAAGTTTAGCTGTACATCATCAGCATTCATGTGTACTAAGTGTTGGGGCAGGTCATTTATGTACATGGAAAATAACAGGGGTCCCAGAATGGATCCCTGAGGCACTCCTCTTGTAACACAGTAGAACAGTAGATGTAGAATTTATGGTATTGACCAGATTGAGAGCGTCCGGTGAGATACGATGGGATTAGATTGACTGATGTGGAGGAAAACCCAAATTGACTTTTGAGTTTCATGCATAAAGTAGAATGTTCGACGGTGTCAAAGGCTTTGGAGTGATCCAACAGAACCAAAAATGAAACATTACGATTTTCCAAATCGCACCTTCTATTTTCTGATACCTCAACTAATGCACTGATGCAACTGTGGTTAGGACGGAACCCTGACTGTTTTCCATATAATAATGCGTGTGATGAAACATATGTGTGTATTTGCCTATGGAGTATCTTCTCAAAAATTTTAGAGAGGAAGCAAAGAATGGCGATTGCTCGGTTTTCATTGCCCGATTTAAGCAAAGGGAGCACTTTGGCGTGCTTCCACGGTGTCGGAAATCGGCTAGTAGTAATTATATGATTAAAGAAATGTGTTATGTGCGGAAGAATGAACGGAAACAGTAATCTTAAAAACCTGGGATCCATGGTGTCAGGTCCTGTGGCGTTTGAATTAACAAGTGATAAACAAGTAAAAACTTCTGCCTGATTGACGCAGGCAATTTCAAACTGAGAATCATTGTTGTCGGTTCCATTTTGAAAGTTACACAAATTGTTTGATGTTGAAATTAAGGGAATATTAGTGAATTTATTATTAAGTGTGTTCGCATCGGCCTGACAATTTTTGTTTTGTTTGTTTTTACCTATCCCAATTTCACGTATTGTTCTCCACTTTTGTCCTGCGTCTATAGCGGAACTGAATTTTTTTGAATAGTAAACTGATTTCGCGAGTTTAATCTTCCTGTTTACGTCTCTCCTAGCAGCACGAAATTCATCACGAAGTCCAATGGTTTTGAATCGCTTCCACCGATAATATGTTATATCCCTTCTAATAATCTCGTATTTTATTATGTTAGAAAACCAAGGTTTGGAATTCGATTTGAAATGTTTTGTCCTACTACGGTTCGGAATACTTTACTAACAGTTGATTGTTCGCTAAGTGAAGAACAGCTATTTTGGAGGCAAGATTATCAAGGATGGTGGCTCCGTAAGATGTAAATATGATCAGATAAATAGAGATCTTAATCGGACTTATTATTTGCAATGTCGTTTCACTTTGAAATCGACAAAGGTGCTTATGAAAAAGATCGATTATCAATTACCCTCTGACGCAAACAGTACGTGTTCCGGTGCTTAATAAATTTCTAATAAAGACCTCTGGCAACGCACAAGAAATACACCTATTGAATTGGACACGCGTAAAGTATTCTTGGGCCTCCCACAAGAATTTAAAACAACTCCGCTATCACGGATTCGAACTAAATTAATTGCAACTAGGAGTAATCGTTGGAGAGATTGGTGTCCTATGTTTGGTGTCCTATGTTTTTCTTGAGCTGTTTATTTAAATTTTGAATTGATATATTTTGACTGAATAACCAAAAGATACACATACAATTAAGACGAGTCTCAAAACCAAGCTGAGACTGACATAATACAATTTATATTAATGTAACATGAAAGTGTAACACGGTGGGTGTAAAACTAGGTCGCGCACAGCTCACTGGTTGTGAGACGCTCTCCCCAATCCCATCGTGGGATGTAATGGGAAGCCATTTTGTTTTTAACATGAAAAAGCCTATCATTCGCATTGTAGGCATATTAATCTATTTATAAGGCATTTTCACATAAATTTTCTACCATCAAATATCAAATCTTATTTCTGATTCCGCTGTACTTTTAACAACCTTTTCGTTATCCGATTTTCATTATGTTTAGCTCTGTAAATCTATTTTAAATTCTAATTTAATTTTCGAAAATATATTATGCATGATGACTTACCACTTAAAAACTTTTTGTTTTGCAACGCAGCAGAAATTGTTTCTGGAAACTGGCGAACTTTCCTGCAAGACAAAAGAATAGAAAGAGAATGTGAACATGATGAAAATATTTTTACCTTAATAAATGCTGGCAATGAACAACTTTAATGTATCGTATTGTCAAGTGGCCTCAAGATAGATAAGATAAATGTAACAAATTAAAAGTCATTCAACACTTTTTCAACAAGAGACGAAAGACGAAATAGAAAAGTAACAAAATACAAAAGTTACGAAACAAAACACTTAAGAGCAAAAACTAAAGTAAAAATAAAACAACAAGATTGGGGCAGTAATTTATTAACCAGAGGTGAGATGTACTACGATGAATCTTAAATAATCTATAAAATTGAGAGGGAACAAGTATCACATACTCACTTTGATTAAATCCATTTAAAGCACATGTTTCGTTTAGTACAACTTTAGGCTATATATTATATTCAAAGTCCTGTCATAAGGACTTATAGGTGTTAATAAATAATATTAAATCTTGCCGCATAAGTAATTTTCACATATTTATCAAGGACTCGCTCCCCGAGGGCTTAGACGATAACGGCCAAGGAAAAAAATCAGAAACTGTCAATCTTTCATATAAAACTAAAGGAGCTGAATAAGAAGACAACCCTCACAAATTTAATGATCAAAGACATTAAGGATTTCGATAACACAAGGCACTCAACAAAGTACCCTCGTCGAATTTGTTACAAATATGTGAATGACAATTGTCAAATCGCAGCAGTACGAGTGTGTAGTAATACGATATATAGATGTAAAGGACATTTACATATGTTTTGCTTATTCACATGTAATGTACCCATATCTCGGTGTGCCTGTCTGACTGCCAATGTATTAATCTATGTTTATGGATCGTAAGAAATTAAGTTATTGTGCTAAATGTCCAAAAACTCGATGTTAACATGACATTAAATTTAACCACAAAAGGCCAACTGACAAGGAATAAAAAAGGATATACACAGAGCACAAAATGTCAATATCATTTCATGATTCCCTTTATCTGGGTTAACGTTTAATGGTGGCAATAGAAAAATGTGTATTAAGCTGATTATCATATTTAATACAAAGGACAAAATAGTTTTTGTTAGTATCAGAAACCCCCATAAATAATATAAATGTATGATTATCTATAATGGCACAGTGGGAGAGAAAATTGCAGGGTGTAGGAAATATCGCTCGAAGAAAAATCCAGAAAACAGTTAATGAAAATCAACCAAAAAATATAGAAATATAATTCACCCAATAAAAGTGCAAAATTTCTTCTTCCTTGGGCTGTTTTTTTTTTGTATTCGATTTTGGGTATTCTTAAACTTGAGATATGCCCCAAAATCCAAATAAGGAAAATAATCCAAATTTTTTGCGCCACGTAGGATTGACGAGTTTTAAAATGACGAATTATAATATTTTTTCTTCGATTTTTCATATGAAAATGCACCCAGTTCTAATATTTAATTTAGGTAATTTTTAATTTAGCTTTGTGCTACATTTATTAGTACTATTGGGCGACGTTTCAATGATCATATGGAAAATTGAATTTACTTACACTTTCCAACGATTCAAGGTGTTATTAGCTACACGTGCAATTACCTGGAAACAGGACAGGTACGGACAAGATTAAGTACAGCATAAAAAATCGTACGAAACCAAACACAGAAATAGTTGGGTATTGCATTCACGCTGCAATATAATTATCTCAGCAACATATTGCAGGAACCACGTACATGTTTGCAAGTATTATTTTCGCGAATTCAGGATCTGCTGCATTTTGTTTATTTGTTGTCTGTCACGTTTTTATTTTCAGCAGTTTTGATTCACACAAAATCATATATTATCACCCATTAATCTTTGTGTCCCAAATATGTTATATTGAATAGCAAACACAATGTGTTTGCACACAAGTATACCATACTTGCGACAAGCTACAAGCACGTTATATTTGCATCCAAACAACAACAAAAAAAAATTCCAGCGTGCAGCTGCATTTACCAGAGTTAGCCACAGCTTATGCGGATAATCATATACATCTCCCAACGCAGAAGAAGCTCCTCCCGATAATCCAGAAGGACATTGAAGGGAAATCTCATATTGCGTGGATATTGCAGTAATTACCGTAACCATATAACAACGGCAGTTAACCAAAATAGTATTCTACGTATAGCAATGCTGCAGTCAGTCGCAACTCAGGCTTCGAACCGCCTTTTTATACGGAACCACGGCAGTGGATAAAACCCAAGAGTGAAAATATCCAAATGTACAGTAGACAAGCCAAAAAGCCAAACCCGAAAGTTTTAGCAGGGGGTTAAAATGACTCTCCATCTAAAAGGACGAGAACTAAAATCCTTTAACAGATAATAACAGTTCACTGAGGATGCGGACAGCGCATTTTTCACCCAGACAGGTGCACTCTGACTTCACTTAACACATAGAAATAAACCGAACTAAGGATGGCGGTAGTAATAACAATGACGAAGTCAAAACAACAATTACCGGAGAAGGTCACCGTATTTAGAGGCACTGACACTATCCAGTGACACCAAGATATGCGTTCGGAACCGGTGTAAAAATCTAGGCCCCAATCACTGCGTGTAATACTAGAAAGCACACAGTTAACCTGATCTCTCATGGGATTTAATGGGAAAATATTTATTTATTTCTATCAAGTGTCCGAAACGATCTGTCACTCTCGATCAGATAATTAGAATCTTTTTAAATTTTTTGTCAACACCTAAAATGTTAGTTTCACCGTCAAGGCCATTTCTTGATATTACAAAAACAACAACAGCAACATTTATATTTAATGCAACAGGTCCATTTCCAAAAATATAAAACTAAAATTAACAAAAAAATTTCGGTTTTATGAAAAATTATATCTCACAAGTGGTGGCCATTCCAAACATTTATGTTTGATTTGTTGTTGATTTCGTCGCGTGTATTGTTTTTGATGTGTAAACATCTATACGCTGGGGGTAAAAATCTTTTTCACAATACAATCACAAATTTAGAGTAAGATGTGCGATGTAATCGTTAACCAATCGTAAAGCGTTATCAAATCGGTGTGAGCTATGTATGAGTGTATTAGTGTACTCATACGCTGCATACAATATACTCAACACCATCTAGTGTGCAATAGTAGCGACTAATTTTCACTAATTGTCGTACATTATGTTATCGTAGGCAAATGAAAACAAATAAATAAAATGAATACAAAAACATTTAATTTTAATAACTTTTAAAAAGATTTTTTGCACTTTTAATAAAAAATTTACTAAAACTAAGCAAAATAAGGAAAACTAAAAACTAAACTTGTCAAATATACGGAAAACTAAAAACTAAAAGTTTTCTTCATCTTTGAGATTGTCATTCATAATTAAGAGCTGCATATAAGCACCATCTAGTGTGCAATATTAGCTACTAATTTTCGAAAACCATTGCTGTAAAATAACATTACATTTCAGTAAACAGCTGATAAAGAACTTGTCAACCGCAACAAATACAAAATAATAAAATATTTTACAAAACACCAAAAAAATTATAACTCAGAACATAAAACAACACAAAGTGTATCAAAGCTGAATGGAGGTAATGATAATTCTAATAAAATTTCTATTAGATTCCAATATAAATTAAGATTATAACATATCTTCATTACGTACTGTTGCCTTACACTGAAGCTGGTGCACGACAATTGGGTAACAATCTCCATCTAGTGCCAATTATTATGGGTGGAGATTCTAATACAAATTGTGCAAACCCACAGTCGCAAGCTTTATCAACATTTTTATTTGACGTTTTCCACTTGCATAAGAGCAATTCTCCACAAACCCCCACAACTAACAATTCCACTACTATAGATGCAGTTTTCCATAGATTTTTAAATACAATCGAGTCAAAAATTTAAATATGTATCTTATTTTAGTTACCATAAGCCAATATTAACTATTTGTACTTAAGGCATTTACCATAGATGGGCACTTTGCACTACTACTAAAATTTCAGTAAAAATAATTCTTTAACTAGTAAATTTTTACTGATTACTAAAATTTTTTTCAGCAATTTTTATAAAGTGCCTACATGATTACGATGAGGTGCATTGAATTTTTAGTAATCAGTAATGCCCGATTACTGATTATTATGAATACGGCCCTATGATTTGACTGGTACTGGAAATTAAATTTCATTATCAGTAAAAATTTACTGAATTTTTTCAGTAATCAGTAAATTTACTGCTTACTGTCATTTTTAATGCAGTACATATATACTGCAGTGTGCCCATTTACTAACCAAATAAGTTAAATAAAACAAACAAAAACCTGCAAATTCCTATGTATTTACAATATTGAAAGTTTTGATACTTTTAATTGATTAATTAAAAAAATATACTAAAAGCATAAGTACTTCCAACTTAAAAAGAAATTTTCATTACTAGATGTTTACACATCTCCCCTGTGATCGGACTCACATTAATTTTTTTAATTTCAGGATTGTTCTAGGCTTATTAATGTAAACTTTCCTTTAAAATAACCCCAAAGGCAATAGTCTGGAGCGGTTAAATCCGGTGAACGCGGAGGCCAATTCAAATCGCTCGTATACGAAATAATTCCTTCACCGAAGATATCGCGTAAAATAGCCATTGTTTCCCACGCAGTGTGCTCTGTGACTCCATCCTGTTGGAATCATACTTGCGAATGGTTTTTCACAGCTGGCCTTCAGAATTTTTCAAACATACTCCGATATCGAACACCAGAGATGGAAATTTTCAAAAAAAAAAAAAATATGGGGCAATTATCCATTCCGACGAAACACCGCACTAAATTGTAACAGTTACAGGCTGTAATTGTCCCTGTTGATCTACACTTGAATTTTTCATAGCCCATATCCTGCAGTTTTGCCTATTAACGCACCCAATTAATTGGAAATGGGATTCGACGCTCATAATTAAATTATAAATAAAATCATGATTTCCTTCCGCTTTTTGAAACACGATTTGGGAACGTTGTTCAATTGTATACTGCTGTATTTCAAATTACCCAAGTCTTTTCTATAAAATACTGAAGAGATATGACAAAAATTACATGAGGTGTCAGGCGACACTCGGTTGGAACGAAGTTCCTTTCGCTATATATTATGTACTAGTTAGTTCCAACACGCTTAAGGCGCCAGTTGAAAAATACGATTATTTAACTGGATCTTTAAGAAAACATACTTTTTGTAAAATGATAAACTTTTTTCAAGAACAATTTTTATTATAGAATGTATTTTTTTAGTATATTTTGAGGTTCGTGTTGCAAGAATATGTATTGTAACGGGTGCGCCAAATAACTTTTTTTGTTTGAAAATGCTATAAAAAAAAACTACTGAATATTTTCTCAAAGTTATTTTTTATTTGAAAGTACAATCCTTCCGGTTAATAATGGAAAATAATTTCAGTCAAATGGCTGCCTCGGCTGGCCATGTAGTAGCCTACACGATCGGTCCAATTTTTAAGCACATTATCGATTGTGTGCAGCTGTATTTCACCAATGGCTTCACGAATATTGTCCTTTAAAGCGTCAATTGTCTCTGGCTTGTCGGCGTAACACTTATCTTTGAGGGCACCCCACAAATAATAGTCCAACGGTGTGTCAAATCGCAGCTCCGCGGTGGCCAAACGACATCAGCTCTGCGGCTGATAATGCGATCTTCAAAAACAGGGCGGAAAACATCGAGTGTCGCACACATTCTGCAACATTACCATGATTTTCAAAGTAATGTCGCAATATTTCCCAGCGTTGTTCAAGTGTATAAACAACCATATTTGTTCAGCTGAAGGATAAACTAATTATCTGTCAAATCAGACATGAGCTAGGTGTTACCATTCACTAAATATGCACTAGTTGAAAAAAAACCTTAGATGGCGGACCCGTTAGTATACTTGTGTCCAAACACGTTATGTTTCCAATTCAGTACCACATGTTTCAGACACAACGATTAATATGTTATTATACACATGTTTGTGATCCAAATACAGGTTTGTTTGTGATACAAATACAGCTGTGTTTGTTGCACTGTTTACTTTATTTTTTGGCGCTATAGTCTAGCCCAAAGATAGATTGTTCGCAGCTTAAGTTAATGTTATTGCAAGAGTACAACTGTATATTTGCATTATTCTTTTCAGTCACTAACCCACAACTATACCTGATTGTATGTGTAAATGAATTGAGTGTTTCTCATGTTGACTGATCTGTTGCGTTTTAGTTTCATGCATTCAGTGGTGTATCGTTCATCTGACACGTTTCGGAGGAAGCACACGAATTCTTCGACGTAAGTATATGGATGTTTGGGATGAAACACGCATATGGCTCCACGTAAACGAATGCATCTCTTCAAGTAAACATGCTAATGTTTGCATTTAAATATAAGTGTGTTTAGGACTTGCAAATATATGATTTTTTGAAGTGTGTTCCAAATATATACATGGTTCCTGCAGAATATGTAGGGGAGAATATATTACAGAGGACGGCTTTTGTCAGCGTGAAATCAGTGAGTGCAAAACTAAAAATCGCTTGATTTGCTGGTTGTGAAAAGCTCTCCCCAATACTTTCATGGGATGTAATGGAAAACAATTTTTTTATGGATTTACCTGCCTAGATCTGCAGTCTTAACTAAACAGGAGGGCCATATCGAGCAGGATGTGGCTCTGCACAACACACTATGGTCTTTTTTTTTAATCGAGGAACTTTTCTTGCCCTGTGCACTATCAACATTGCAATCGCCACCATACCCAGTGAATAACATCCATTAAAATTGCTATAATTTTGCATCAAACTTCACATTAAAATTTATGGACGAATTTGAAGAACACTTGATGTAAAATTTTGCATTTATCCAATAAAATGTGCAGTAGGTTGGAAATTGATGAACTTTTTCATCAGGAAAATTTCAGTATTTTCATGTACATATATCCTTGAATGTTCTGTAGTCAAGCCTGCCACCAACTAAAATAGCTATCTGTCATTGTTTTCAATTTTCTTATAACTGATAATAGTGTTGCATGCAATAACAGACTTAATATCCGTTTATACGATATACGTATTTTGTATGGTAATGTGACCGTCGGTGGTGCTATGGTTAGAGTGCGCGCCTCTTGTACATGGAATCCTGGGTACGATCCCTGCTCTGACCACCTTCAATATCTTTCGGCAACAGTCACCTCGCATAGTGACGGCAACACTATCGAGTATTTAGCCATGAAAAAGTTTATCAAATTACCATTCTGAACCCGTGTAATACTGTAGGTCCCAATCAGTGTGTATAAAACCAGAAAGCGCACAGCTCACTGGTTGTGAGACAGCTCTCCCTAATTCCCGAAAAGGTAATTTTTTAAAGAGAGGTACTACTTTTATTGAAAGCTAATGTTTTTTTTTTAAGAAAAGGTGCTGCTTTTAAGAAGTACTTTCTGGAAGCAAAAGTCATAAGACTATGAATTTTTTTATAAAGAAGTAGTTTCTTAACAACAGGTACTACTCTTTTTATGAGAAAGGCTATTTTCAGAAGGCTACTACTTACTTAACTCAAGAAAAGAAAAGAAAACGTATTACTTTATTTTTAAGAAAAGGTACTGTAGGAAACGGAATTTTTGTAAGAAAAGGTATTTTTTTACGAGAAGGTATTTTTTTTTGAAGAAAAGGGTTTTTATAAGAAATAGGAAAGAAATAGGAAAGAAATAGGAAAAAATTTACTTCTTTAAGTAAAGGCACTTATTTAAGAAAATTATCTTTTTTAAACTTCTTTCACTTTGGCTTTTCTGAATTTGCTTTTTATTGGGTTCAAAACTACAATATATACTAAATATTAGTTATAGGCTCCACCTAGAAAACTTCCCATTAAACAAGAAATGTTACAGCTAGTTAGTCTAGTTAGTTAGTCTAGACACAAACCATATTGTTGATAGTAGCGGTATTAGCATAATAGTGTTAAAATAAATGTTGTTTAATTTTTTTTCATTCAGCTCCCATCCCGTAACGTGCGATGAGGAACTTCGTTCCAATAGAGAAATTCGTTCGAATTGAAAAAAAAATTTGATAAGTTTTGTTGCATATTCCCAATAATAATTTAGATGTGAGGTGGAACATTATTAATGATACCAAGAATTGAACAATACATCGGTTTTATTGCAAGATCTGACCGGCGGCAAAACCACCACGAAAACCACCACCAAAACAACCACGAAGAATCCTTGTAGAGCTAAGGCAAACGGATTTTATGTAATTTATCTAACAAAAATGTATTTTAACTGAAAACATCGATCAACAAATTTTTCTTTTCGAAAAATTTTGACTCTTGTGGAAATGCCAAATTTTGAGTCGGAGTCCTCCAAAATATTTCTTAAAAACAAAGTGGTTTCCCTTTACATCCCATGAGGGGATTAGGGAGAGTTTCTCACAAACCAGTGAGTTATGCGCGTTTCAGTTTTACACTCACTGATTGGGACCTACACTTTTACACCGGTTCCGAACGGTATTTTGAGATGATTTTTCATGGCTAAATACCCGATAGTGTCGCTGTCAGTAAGCGAGGTGGCCGCCGTCGAAAGAAATATAAGGAGGACAGAGCGGGAAGCAAACCCACGTTCTCATGGACAAGAGCCGCCCACACTACCTTTGCACCACCGTCGACCAATCTCCAAAATTAACGTGTTTTAAATTTTTACGACTGCAAATCCGACTCCAACTCCAGGTAAATATCCCAGACTCCGACTCCAAGACTTCGACTCCAACTCCGATTCCACAGCCCTCCGTGAATGACCAGTAAAAGTGAAGTATATAACTACACGGTATAGTTTTGAATATCCCCCACAGTGTATTTCCAGTTTTGTTCGCAGCTCAAGATGTTACTTAAAGTTTGGAAATATGTCCTGAAACAGACAAAAAAAAAATACAGTTCAAAAACGCTACCGTCTTCGATTTCTTTAATATCGCCAAAAGCATTTAGCAATAGTTCAAACAAACATATGAACATTCGATATTATAATGGCTGTCATATTTAATGGGATTCCAAAACTGAGTGCAAATACAAAAAAAAGGACTTTCCTTTCTTTCCCTACTTCTGCTTTTCTTTTCCTTTTGGAAAAAGTGGAAACAAAAAGCAAAGTAGACGATGCGGAAAACAAACTTATAGAATAAAAGAAACGCGTTAGATAAGCACAATTACCCAATTTAAGTGAGAATATTAGTTATCCGCCCCTCTCAAACCACAACAACAAGGATGCGGTGATCCTTGAAGCTCCCTTGCGTGTAGATTAAGTTTATCATATTTCCATACGCTTCCGACGCGTAATGCCAGTGAGTGTTGTGAGGTTGTCGAAGGGTAAAGACCAGCAATAACAAAATCATATATTCAAATACGACACAGAAAAAAATATGACATCTAACACAAATGCAATCAACAAATTCTGACAGTTTATGTTGTGTTGGCAAAAACTCAAGAAATGCCAAAATAGAAGAAAAATAACCCACAAAAAAACAACATAATCTGAAACCGAAACTAAATGTGTTTACCAAAGTGACATGTCAAATTAAGAATTTTGAAAGGGAAAACAAAGTCTGTCAGAAAGAATACGAGCAAAAAACATTTGCTTATGTTAGCAAAAATTGCTACAAAATGTTGGAGCAACCACGACAATGAGAAGTGTAATTCCCCCACAATCGTCCTAGCAAGGGAGACATGTTGCCATCGGTATAAATAAGGAATTATCCTGATATTAAGTGCGGTGTTTTTACTATGGTGCACACAGATTTCCCCTTTGAAAATGTTAGCATAATTGCAAGGACATTCAAGAATGGAATAGTTGGCAATTATAGCTTTGGGATTGATTGGAAAAAGAGTAGCAGAGGTCTTTCAGAAATTCTCTCCGAACCGTAACAGAGACCATAACTCGAATCGAATTACAAACCATTTATGATAATTAAAGATAAGCCTATGTGCAAGTTGCTATATGATACTCAAACGAAGAAGTACACTGTTTCCAATAAAAATATAAAGCTTTTGTTTTAAAATTAAGATAGCAAAAATTGGATTATTTTAATAGTTGGAAATGTAAACGTAGTTTTTACTTACATTAATTTGTGAAAAAATTCCAATGGAAATCAAATGACTCATTTACTGCTGAGAGAAACCTAAATCACGCGATGGAAGCCAATATGAAAAAAGACGGATTTCGGCTCACGGAAGAGATCAAAACCGACCGATCACCAGCGGGTGCTTTTGGCACAGCGGAGTGTTGTTCTGAGTCGATAGTCGCCGGCGATTTTATCGGCGTAGATAGACTTGAACCGTGGCCGTCGGTGGTGCAATGGTCGTGTGCGCGGCTCTTGTGCATGAGGACGTGGGTTCGATCCCTACTCTGACCACCTTAAATTTCTTTCGACGGCGGTCACCTCGCATAGTGACGGCGACACTATCGAGTATTTAGCCATGAAAAAGCTCCTCAAAATACCGTTCGGAACCGGTGTAAAACTGAAGGTCCTAATCAGTGAGAATAAAACTAGAAAGCGCACAGTTCACTGGTTGTGAGAAGCTCTCCCCGATTCCTTCATGGAATGTAATGGGAAACTATTTATTTATTTATTTAGATCGACTTGAAAACCGAGCACGCCCAAGCTACAAAGCCGCCGATTATATCTTCTACATTAGAGCACAATTTGTCGGGTACTTCCTGAAAAAGTATCGTTAGTTATTTGGACAGACTTACTATAGTCCGAAACATCAAAATTACTATGCGCTCCTTATAGCATAAAAATCGTTGAATTTGGTTTTTAAAATGCGGAAATTGTTTCCTTCGATTCAAATTCAAATATCGAAGCTGATGAGGATTACAATGACATGCATTATTATCCACACCTGTTGAAGAAGCAGAATACACCGGGCGAAAACAGCACTATTGTAACCGCAAGTGGATCAGATGCAGAATGTTGAAAATATTTCAGAACACTGTATGTCACAAACACGCCAGTGTTAAATAATGATAAGTTTTGCAAAATCTGCTTGAAAGAGATGACAGCAAAAACATTCTTATAAGCTAATGCAGCTTTACCTGGCAGACGTTGTCAGTCAAATACTTCAGTTTGTTAGGAAGCTACAAGTCTTTAAATGCAGAGAGGCAATTATACAGGGTGATTCAGGAAGTTCCGGAAAAATTTCTCCAGCGTATTCCTTGGCTCATTTCATGAAAAAAGTCCACTAGGACCATGTCCGAAAATGCAAGGGTGCGAAATGGCAGCGGGTTCAAAATTTTCAGATTGGGATCGGAGGGTAGTTGGGTAAAGTTGCTAACTTCTGAGCCAGTGGTCGGATTTTTGTTTGTTTTTGGGCTTGTTGGAAAGGTTCTTAAGAGGCCTTCCAGAATCAATAAAAAAACAGTAGAAAAAAGTCAAATCGCCGAGATACAGAGCTTTCGGAAAAAATAATGGTGAAAAAAATGCACATAACCTCAATTTGCTCAGCCAGATGGCAGGTAACTTGGGAGTCGCACAGTGGGTGCTTAAAATTGACTACCTCGGTCTTCAAAAAAATTTGAACCATTATAAAACTTTAAGTTTTGTTTTATTGAAAATACTGGTTTATATATTTATATATTTGAAAGCCTACAAAAAATGCTAGCAGGTGTAGATTGTTCTTATGATTCTCAAGATTTTTGGGAAAATATTTTTTTTTAAATTTTCCATGGTTTTTTTTCATTTATTTGAGAATATCTTGCTTTATTAAGTTAGAAAAATGCATTACATTAAGAACAGCATCTTTTTTGTCAAATAAGATAAAATCCGTCGGAAGCCATTCGGTTTTGAGTAAGTGGCATGCATTTAAAGTGCTTTCATGCTTTTTGGGAACCCAATAAGCACATCGGATCCGAATCGGCTCCGGATCGGATCCGACTTCTCTGAATTGATTTGAAATGTGCCCGATCTCGAGTTGACGTCGGATCCGATCTCGAAATAAGGTCGGGGCCGATCTTGAAATCGAGAACGGACCCGATCTCGAAACGACAACGGATCCGATGTGTAAATCATATCGGATTCAGTCTCGAAATAATTTCGGCTTAAAATTTGTACCGGAAAATGAAAACGCAAACAAAATCAATGTGAAGAATTTATTCGGTACAGCGTTACCTGCAACCATGTCGAATATATAAACATGTAATATATAAACATGTAAATTAATTTATTTTGGAGTGTATTTGCTTCTCTTAGTTAGTCGATCTTTGGCTTACTGGAAATATTTTTTACTGCGGCACTCCATCATTATTCTTACAATAAATGTTTATTATTTAAAAGAAATGTTCTTGGTTATTTGAATGGAATCAGCAAAAGCGGATCTGTACCGAATTCGAACGTATCCGCGAAAGCGAAATGCGATGTGTCGGACTCTAACCTGATCCGAATCGGATCAGAGAAAGCGAAAACCGATGTTCCGGACTCAAACCGGATTCGAATCGGATCAGAGAAAACGAATTCCGATGTTCCGGACTCAAACCGGATATGAATCGGATCAGCGTAGGCGAAATCCGACGTGTCGGACTCAAAACGGATCCGAATCGGATCCGAGTCCGACTTTGTGCTTATTGGGAAATAATGTTTCACCAAATTTTTAGCAATACTAGTGAAATTTGTGTTCAAACTTATAAGTGTTAACTTTCTGTATGTAGGTGACTATGAGTCACCATGGCCCCGGGGCCATGATAACATAGCTAAATGTACATTATTAATTTTATGGATACCGAAAGTTCCTATCTTCCACTCAGGTTTCCCAGAGCCCTCTAAATTTGATCGATTTAAAAAATCATATTTGGCGACAAATATCTCCACGTGCCAGGTTGCCTCGCCATTTCTTAAACCTAATTCTGATGATTGCATGTGCTCTAACAAAGCAAGTTGAACAGTTAAACGTCCGAGAAACAAATGTGGATAATTTCGAAACTTTTCTGAAAAATCCCATTTTTGGGGATTTTACATTTGTTTTTGGGATTATGTGGCGATGAATTTTTAAAAATGCTCATGGTTGTGAATCTACATTACTTTAGTAAGCAATCTGGAAAATTTTGGGAACAATGCTAAATATATTTCAAATCTTTTCGTTTCAAA
This sequence comes from Phaonia tiefii, assembly GCA_963931995.1. Taxonomy (NCBI): domain Eukaryota; kingdom Metazoa; phylum Arthropoda; class Insecta; order Diptera; family Muscidae; genus Phaonia; species Phaonia tiefii. The sequence continues at coordinate 86,431,249 of OZ008370.1, read as the reverse complement.
TTGAGGACATTGCAATTGAAATTTGTATTTTGATTTTAAACTTACAAATTTCTTAATTAAAATTAGAAACTCTATTTCAATTTAGGTCAATTGTAACTGAAACTGAGAATAAACAAAAACAACATGAGATCTCAGGGGACACCCGGTTGGAACGAAGTTCCTTTCGCTATGCATTATGTACTGGTTAGTTCCAACACGCCTAAGGTGCCAGTTGAAAAATACGATAAATTAAATGGATCTTTAAGGAAATATACTTTTTGTAAAATAATAAACTTGTTTTAGGAATGAATTTAAAAACAATGTATATTTTTAGGTCCTTTTTGTAAGAATATGTATTATGTTTTCCCGAAAAGGTTATTTTTTAAAGAGAGGTACTTCTTTTATTAAAAGCTAATGTTTTTTTAAGAAAAGACACTATTTTTAGGAAGATATACTGTCTGAAAGAAACAGCCAAAAGAGTACGAATACTTTTCACAAAGAAGTACTTTTTTAAGAACAGGTACTTTTTAAAGAAGTGGTACTCTTTGTAGGAAAAGTTTATTTTTTAAGAAAATGTATTTATGTTCAGAAAGGCTAATTATCTCAAGAAAAGAAAAGAAAAGGTATTATTTTATTTTTAAGAAAAGGTTCTTTTAACAATCGGAATTTTTGTAAGAAAAGGTTTTTTTAAGACAAGCTATTTTTTTACGAAAATTTTTTTTTTAAGATTTGGAATTTTTTTTTGAACTAGTCCTTTTTTCAAGAGAGGTACATTTTTAAGTGTAGGTACTCATCTCAAGAAAAGGTATTTTGTTCCACCAAAATGGTACTCTTTAAAGAAAAGGTAGTTTTTTAAGAAAGCCAATTTGTTGTAAGAAAATATACTTTTTTAAGAAAAGGTACTAATTAAAAAAAAAAATGTTTAATGACAAGTACTTTCTGCAAGAAAATTTACTTCTTTCAGTTTTGCTTTTCTAAATTTACTTTGTATTGGTTTCAAAACTACAGTGTATACTAAATATTGGTGACAGGCTCCACCTAGAAAACATCCCATTAGAAATTTCCTAACATATCATAGTCTAGACACAAACCAAAACAAAAGTACCCAATATAGTTGATAATACAGGGTTCTAGCCTAATAGTGTTAAAAAAAAAATTTTTAATTTTTAATTTTTTTTTTTCATTTAGAATTTCGTTCCAAAATTTTTATACTCCATTTGAAATTAATTAAAATCCTAGTGATAATTAGATATTTAATTTTAAATATAGATTTGGGAAGGAATTTGTATTTAAGACATTTGCAACTGAAAGCGGAAATATTAATTTTAAACAGGGAATTCATGAATACTTCAATGCGATTGAATTTAGAAAATTTTCAAATCAAATTTGTGCCAAATTTCACAAAATCATTTCAAATTGAGAAAATCTGAAATTAAGTGACGGTCTGCAGTTTTGAATTGGTTTTCTGAAATCCTAGCTTTCTTTTCTGTGTGAATTTTAGCAAACAAATAGGTAATTTGCATTGATATCAGAAATTTCCAAATACTTCATACAAAACAAGCGATAATCTAATCAAGCTGTGTAACCAAAACACACCTAATATGTATTTTAAATTGTACAGATTCTAAATGATGTGATATGAAACTAATCACACATCTGTTTGGAAAAAAATAACCAAAATCGGGAATTTTAATTTCAAATAGCGAAACATCTCAAATATAATTTATAATTGAATTTCTAAGATAAAAAAATTTACAAAAAATAAATTAAAATGAAATTTTAAATTAGGAAAATTGTAAATGACATGCAATACGCCTATCTTCCCAGAAGTATGAATGACATTAGGGCTGTTTTCCAAACAACAACTATCCACACTTAATACTACGAAATGTGGCAACATTTCCTGTACTGGGTGAAAAAAATGCGATACGGCAACACGTTTGTAGCCAGTGCCAACAAACACATGGTAGCACGACATGTAATTGTAGTTGGTGGCAGCATCAACAGACATTTTATTTTTGCTCATTCGTTACAGTTGTCAAACTCTACACAAATATAAACCAATATTACGAGAATACAAAAAGTAAAGAAACAAATACATATGAAAGTGAAAGGAAAAAATTAAATCAACTGTGTAAACGATTATACCTGATAGATAATTCTACCATGATCTATATGTATGACATTTACGCACATTGTTGTGGAAAATTTAATTCCAACTTTGTTTTCAATCGGTAATAAAAAGCAATCCTTCAAATTTAGAGATACAACAATATACGTAGACTTCCATTATATAAAATGATGTGAAAGAACTTACCATATGTAAGCAATTTCTAAGTCTCTCCTTCTGGATAACATTTTCATTCAAAAGAAATGATAACAAAAGTCATATAAGATAACTTGTTGTTGCAATTTCTTGAAATTGAACATGTGGCAACATTGTCATTACTCAAGTTGGAATTTAAGTGGGAAATTGAAATGACGCTTAATACCGCTTAGCTGCCCGGTACAAATTAAGCTATTATTAACTTTAGCGGGGTAAAAATAAACACTACGGCCTTATTCATAAAAAGATGCGAGAATTTTGAGAGGCAATTCATAATATTCTATGAATAAGGTGGTTGTTGTTTCCATTAATTTATGATGAATTTCGAATGACAGCTGGGAAAATTTCCTAAAGGCATTTTGCACAAGTTCCATTTGCCAAAAACCCAAGCTAAATTCAAAATTTCCATTAAAATGTTGGAAATTTCCAATAATTCTAAGATTTTTCATACAAATTTAGAAAATTTTATATGAGAGTGAAATCTTTAATTTGAAAATAGATTGAAAGAAATCTCCCAAATCTAAATGAAGTTTAAATTAACGAATTTAGTTTGTTCATTGTCTTTCAATTTAAAAACAAAAACTCAACATGAATTTTCATTTTCCAAATAGCTCTCCACTTTTGTTCTTAACAAGAAGAAGCACTGTTTTCCGATTCGTGATCCAATCATCTGCTAAGCGGATTCCTTGGCGAATATCTTTCAATTTATAAGTTTTGCTTAAACTAAAGCAAATACTTGCAAACATGTCGTACTCTTCCCTGGAATTTTCCTTTTTTTAATAACGCTTCTTTATATCCGTGAGTTCCAGTTGTAAGAATAGCTAAGACGCAATTTGAGTTTGGATTTATACGGAGGACAAAATACAAAAAAACCTCAGAAAACTCCTCTGACAGATGATCAACATTAGTTGAAAGTCTTTAGAGGTTTGCTGTGTAATCTGTGTTAACCCAAAACTTTTCTGAAAGAGAGTTTCTTCGTTTTGGTTTTTCGCTACCCCATCTTCTAACCCAGAAAGTCGCTACAGAAATGTTTACGATTTCTGTTTCGGTGAACAATTTTTAAAGAGTTTTGCAACAATTTCGCTGTTGTTGCTGCCTTTAGCGAACAGCAACGGAAACAAAAACTGTTCCAATTGTTAATGCGTCCAAAAAGTTCCAACACAGCTTCAATCTGCCGAGAAAAGGAGTTGGAGGAAATGGTATAGCAACCCCTTTCCCATGTTTTACTAAACGTTTAACAACGCTCATAATTATTTTAAGTCTTTACCAAACGAAAGGATAACTGGGCGAAAAGTAAACTGTTTTTCGTTCAAGCAATGGAGCTGCGCGTACTTTGTTGTACAGAGAACTGGGAATTGACTAAAACTTCTGTGGTCCAACGAGTAATGTAATAAAATTGAAACGATACTCGGAGGAAATAAATGAATGGATTTAAAGTTTCGTTTTCTGGGAATTTTATTTTGCCAAGAAGAAGTTTGCAGTTTTCAATTTGAGGACATAGTTGATGTCAGAGCTAATTTGCTGCGGGGCCATGCGATCAAGTCTTAAGCGAATATGGGAAATGTATGTTAAAATCTTGGTAAGACCATAAGCCAAACTGATAGTCACGTAGTATGGAAAATAATTAACTGTAAGAACTTGCAGTTGGGATTTTCACAAGACAATTAGTATTAAATACTTAGGAGACCAGGTTTTTGTTTTTAAATTTATGTACTACATGTACTATATCTTTATGGCGCACGTTGCAAAAGATCACATATGACTTGTCTCATTCATCTCAAGTGACCAAGGAGAAAATGTGGTATTCCGAAACTCAACTTGAAAAGAAATGAAACTGCATACATGACGACGCTGCGCTAAGTGGTACACAATTAGAGCAGCCTATATTCGGGGTAGGAGGCAGAGGTTAGTCGCGAAAAAAATTCTATATTTGAACTACATATTCAAAATATATATTATACAATACACCAGAAATATATTTGCTATTTGTGTTATACAATTAAAACCTGTAACTCATTTGTGGCACTTCATAGTTATCACCACATTAAATAAATAAATAGTTTCCCATTACATCCCATAAAGGAATTAGGGAGAGCTGTCTCACAACCAGTGAGCTGTGCGCTTTCTGGTTTTATACACACTGATTGGGACCTACAGTATTACACTGGTTCAGAATGGTAATTTGATAAACTTTTTCATGGCTAAATACTCGATAGTGTTGCCGTCACTATGCGAGGTGACTGTTGCCGAAAGAAATTGAAGGTGGTCAGAGCAGGGATAGTACCCAGGATTTCATGTACAAGAGGCGCGCACTCTAACCATTGCACCACCGACGGTCACATTACCATACAAAATACGTATATCGTATAAACGGATATTAAGTCTGTTATTGCATGCAACACTATTATCAGTTATAAGAAAATTGAAAACAATGACAGATAGCTATTTTAGTTGGTGGCAGGCTTGACTACAGAACATTCAAGGATATATGTACATGAAAATACTGAAATTTTCCTGATGAAAAAGTTCATCAATTTCCAACCTACTGCACATTTTATTGGATAAATGCAAAACTTTACATCAAGTGTTCTTCAAATTCGTCCATAAATTTTAATGTGAAGTTTGATGCAAAATTATAGCAATTTTAATGGATGTTATTCACTGGGTATGGTGGCGATTGCAATGTTGATAGTGCACAGGGGCAAGAACAGTTCCTCGATTAAAAAAAAAGGCCATAGTGTGTTGTGCAGAGCCACATCCTGCTCGATATGGCCATCCTGTTTAGTTAAGACTGCAGATCTAGGCAGGTAAATCCATAAAAAAATTGTTTTCCATTACATCCCATGAAAGTATTGGGGAGAGCTTCTCACAACCAGCAAATCAAGCGATTTTTAGCAGGAACCATGTATATATTTGGAACACACTTCAAAAAATCATATATTTGCAAGTCCTAAACACACTTATATTTAAATGCAAACATTAGCATGTTTACTTGAAGAGATGCATTCGTTTACGTGGAGCCATATGCGTGTTTCATCCCAAACATCCATATACTTACGTCGAAGTATTCGTGTGCTCCCTCCGAAACGTGTCAGATGAACGATAGACCACTGAATCCATGAAACTAATACGCAACAGATCAATCAGCATAAGAAAAACTCAATTCATTTACACACACCATCAGGAATATTTATGAGTTACTCACTGAAAAAATAATGCAGAAATACAGTTGAACACTTGCAATCTCTCTTTGTGTCCCTTTAATTATATTGCCCTCACTAGAGTATAGCGCCAAAAAAATTAAGTAAACAGTGTACCAAACACAACTTTATTTGTACAACAAACAAAGCTGTATTTGGATCACAAACACATATTTTATATCATATTCATCATTGTGTCTGAAACATGTGATATTGAATAGGAAACATAATGTATTTGGACACAAGTATACTATAATTGCGACAAGCTGCAAACACTCACTACATTTGCATCCAAACAAGAAAAAAAGCCAAATTTTTTCAAAGTGTAGGACGTACAGGTTTACATCGGTTCCGGATGGTATTCTGAGAAGTTTTTTTTCTTGGTTAAGTACTCGATAGTGTCGGCACCATTAGGCGAGGTGGCCGTCGTCGATAGAAATGTTAGGTGTACAATGTAAGCTAAGGTTCTCATATACAAGAGCCGCGCACCATCGACGCCAACATAAAAATACCCCTAATACGGGGTGTATACATACGTGCCTAGAGATTTTTTATATTCCATTTAAATAAATAAAGGACATATATTTATTCATTGAGTTGATGTAAAGTGTGCATTAGAAAAATGTACTTGTTTGTGTTAATATTTATGAAATTATTCGATTAATGTTACAAAAATTGTGCGTAATTTGCATGAGAACTTGCCACATCAATTTGATGGATTTTTTACATTCAATTGAACAATGCACTTCACCGAATTAAACTGGAACATTAACTGTGTTTAAACTTTTGTTCAGTCCAACATATTACAAATGTTCAGGATGTCTCTACTGACTTCTACCTTTTTACTTGCAATGTGGAGAGCATGAGGATTTGTTAGCTGTTTTTGACTCGGTCAGTTCCACTTGTTTCCATTATACATAAAAATCCAAAAATTTCGTTTCAACACGAAACAAAAATCAATGAGAACTCACGGGCCTTGTGTTAACACCTTTTTGTTTCACGGCACCTGTTCGATTTCTATGAACCCATTAGTAGTAAATGTTACATTGGAAAGTGAAAAAAGAATAGAGTTTGTGCTGAAGGCTCTTTTGCGATTGCACTTTCTTTTCTCTTACATCTGCTTTAACATTAGATGTAATAGCGTTGAAATAAATAAAGTAATATTTAGGTAACTGAAATAATTATTTGTGTTTTGTCATAAACGGAGGGACGACAAAAAGTATTGAATAGTATAGAGAACTTACTGCACTCTTTTTCCGCTATCATGTAGAGAGTCTGAGGCAACGAGCATAAACGCGTCTTATTCTCTTTATAGAATATTTAACCATTTCGACAATATTATTACATAAAACAATACAAAGAGCATAAATGTTTCAAAAAGCATCAATGTTTCACATCAAAATTATGAATGGACCAGGTTATGACAAAAAGAGAGTAATTCGTTTTGAATCATTCGCCAGATAACGCCAGTGCTTTTGAGTCATACAATTCTTTCCATGAGTTCTCTATACTATTCAATACTCTTTGGCGACGACGACCTGCTTGTTTGTTCGCTGCCGCTACATCAATACCATCATACTTAGTTTCATTCAGAGATTATTGTTGTACAACAATCACGTATGTGATGCTAACGCTGTCTGTTGTTTGTTGTTAGTTCACTTTGATAGATTGCCCTACCCGTGCCTATAGATATTAATACATCAAAAATACGGGCTTCTGAGAATGGATTATGGTAAAGCAGACCAAAACTAAAATATATCGGCGTTTTGAACAATGAACACGGAATTTTATTTTTGGGGTGGGGGTAAAATGTCGCCCCTTTGTAATTTTTGTGCAGCATATCGGTACATGAAACTATGTGTTATTTACATCTGAGGTGTTGGGTATGTTCAGGAACTTTGTAGAAAATTATAAGGCAAATATTTGTGTGGAACGTATTAACCCTCCAACTCCGCCACAATACGGTAATTTGTGGCCACATTACGGTAAAAGTTGTAACTTCAGGATTTGGCTACAAAAAAACCGTCCTATAGGTCAGGTAAAATACACACAGAAGATTCCAGAAAAAATAATTAACCCCATAACAGCCCGCAATGCACTTTATGAAGAAACTAAAATCTTTATGGAAAATTTTAACATAATTTGGTTAAATTTTCAAAATTTTCAGGATGGTAAAATGTAGCATATGACAGGAAGGTATTTTTTGTTTTTATTTTTTGAATCCAGATACTGTAGCTTCAACCCTTTTTTGTATGCAATTTTTTTTCCAGCTAAAGGAGTAAGTCTAGCGCAAAAAATTGGCCTCAGTTATCCTCTTGTGCTCTGCTGAACCACCGAGACTTTACTATAAATTTGACGAGGGGTTTAATTAGAGCGTCTGCGATATCATTAAGGTTTTCCAAGAGCCTGCCCCCCAGGAAGGCTATACGATACTCTTGCAGTCTTCTACAGGAACAAAGCAGGTACTGCACTGACTACTCCTCTTCTTCATCTAAACAACGTCTGTAGAAGTCTTCATATGTGACCCATGTGACCTATCACGCAGTATCCAGTTATAACTCCTGTGAGAGTGCTGAGTGTGTTTTCCCAAGGGAGAGCAGCCCTTTGGTAGTTATTTTGGGTGATTTTTCATTTTTGTTTAGTCGATTTTAATTTTTGTTTCATTTTTCGTTGTGTCACACTACCAGTCAAAACTATTAGCTTCTGATTGGCAATATGTCTTGTTATTGTACATTACAAAAAATATTCGTTCAAAAAATCTTATGAAACATGTAAATTACTAAAAATTATATTGTTGAGAATTAAATATTGAGAATGTCTCTGATGTCCTACTTGTAACAATTAAGTCACTCAATGGGATAATTAGTCACCTGTCAGAAACAAATGAGAATTTTACTTAAAGTGATTAAATATTTTGGAAGCTTTAAACGATAGATATAACAGATGTATAGTCCGCTGGGACAACATCAACACGTTAAATAAATAAATAAATGGTTTCCTGTTACATCCCATGGAGGGATTCGGGAGAGCGACTCACAAACCAGTGGGCTGTAAGCGTTCTAGTTTTACACTCACTGATTGAGACCTACAGTTTTGCACCGGTTCCGAACGGTATTTTTAGAAGCTGTTTCATGGCTATATACACGATAGTGTCGCCGTCACTAAGCGAGCTGACCGCCGTCGAAAGAAATTTAATGTGGTCAGAGCGGGGATCGAACCCACGTTCTCATGCACAAAAGCCGCGCACACTACCATTGCACCACCGACGGCCAACAGTTTAGAGAGATGTAAAAACTATAATTATCTAAGCAATCAAGTCATGGAGAGCTAGATTAGGTGAGGTTGGAGTGGCAGTCTGCATGTCAGACACACTTAGACTTTCTGATCCATTGTGATAACTCAGGGACAAAGGGAAAGAGATAAAATTCTCCTAGTCACTCCCATTGACCCGGATTGACTGTTTCATAAACCAAAAGAAATTAACGAAGGCTAACATCAGCCAGATTTGCTAACACTCCAAAAAAATGTGAGCCTATTGTAGCCTGTTGCCTTCAATTCACGAAAACAATGCTTGAAAACATGTACATGGTTCCTGCAATATGTTGCTGGGGCCGATATTTTTCAGCGTGCAGCGAAACTTATCTCGTAATTTTGTGGGATAAGTTTCGCTAGAATTTTGAATGTAGAATCCAAGCAAGACACACATCCAAGATCGTTTATAGAATCCATTATTTTGTTTGTTTATAGAATCCTATGTTTTTAATAGCGGCAAGATATGCGTTGGAGATAATTTCGCTTTTATATTGTACCTATAATTTTAAAGCCCAGCACCAAATCAAGGATAATGCAGTCTACAAGCGTTTGGCGGTAGTAACTTCAAAGTGAGTAAACAATATTAATATTAAGCGTGTTTTGGTTACACCGCTTGCTTATATAATCGCTTGTTTTGTGTGAAGCACTTAGCGACGACTTAGCGAGAACTTAGCGACGCGAGTAATTTTCGCTCAGTTTAAAAAATTTTTTTTTACATCTACTATTATTTCCAACCCTTTTTCATATTTTTGAGTAAAATCACTTATCGCTAAATAGTCGTTTTCTTTACCACTTAGCTAGCGATAATCATTTGATTCAAAAATATGAAAAATGGTTAAAAACGGTAAAAGATGTAAAAATTTTTTGTTTTAAACTTAGCGAAAATGAATCTCGTCGCTAAGTTCTCGCTAAGTGCTTCATACAAAACAAGAGAATATATAAGCAAGTTTTGCAACCAAAACACGCTTATTGTTTACATAAGTAAAATGGTATTAGAAATCTCCAACAACGATTACATGTATTTCAAATATCCTGACCTATTCGCCAATACGATTTAGAGATAGAAAATATTCCATATTATTTTTTATCATCCGTTGCATAAGAAATTTTAAATTTTCATTACCAGTTACATACATATTTGAATACTAATACTAATATTTTTTTTTGTCTAAACTTCCGCGAAATTGAAGATGTAGATACATAAAATAATTTTTGGGCCAAAAATAAATCGTGGGGTTTTGACCACGTACAGGGAACGTATAACATCACACGCTGAAAAATATGGCCTCTGTAACACATTCTCCCAAACATATTCTGCAGGAACCATGTATATGGTTGCAACACACTTCAAACATTCATATGTTTGCAAATCCTAAACTCACTAGTGTTTAAATTCAAACAGTACCACGTTTACTGGCAAGTATGTATGCTTTTAGGTGGACGCATACATATGCATTCTTCACCCCAAACATCCATATACTTACGTGGAAGCATTCGCGCGTTTCCCGTGGAAGCATTCGAGCGTTTTTCCATATACTTACGTGGAAACATGTGCGTATTTCCTCCCAAACATAATAATATTTAGAAACGAATTATTCTTTGATTTCAATATATATGTACTATTTATTATAATTAATTTGATCAATATTATAATTAATTATTACAAAACATAATAGATTGCATTGAATGCATTATTGGATTTTTTCATGAAATGAGAATCTGCTGGTCTTTTGCTTCTCCTTTCTTTGTTGTCTGTCAGGGTTTTGTTTTCAGAAGGTTTCAACTATGCCTTGGTTATCACTACGCGTTGGTACTCTAACAATATGCTTTTATACAAAATCTAGTTCATGCAAGCCAAGCGTGGATTAGTTACTTGTGTTTTTGTTTATTATATTTCACAAATGGTCCGCCGTTCCGATTTTCCCAGTATAGGCTCGGAAAGCAAGGGGCTTCTCGTTATTGCCCTTTCCAGTTTCTTTCGACACACATACACATACACAAAAACCAAAGCAATGTCACACACCATTTAACCGTCCGATAGTTTGTTTAGTCTTTTTTCACTGATCAAGCTCATTTGATATCCTCTGCCCGATGAACCATTGATGAATGAATACATGAAATTAAAACGCAATACATCAGCCAAAATAAGAAACACTGACTTTATCTGCAATTTACACGCAAATTCAGGCATATTTATGAGTCACTGACTGAGAGAATAGTGCAAAAATACAGACCACACACACAAGATAGACTCTCTCATTGTCCCACTTTTATTCTCTTGATCTCGAGAGAGCATAAACGGTGCAACAAACATATTTGTATCATAAACACAGATATATTTGGGTGTTAAACAAATATATTATAACACATTAATCATTGTGCCTCAAACATGTAATATTGAATAGAAAACACAATGTGTTTGGACACAAGTATATTATATTTGCGACAAGCTCCAAACACACGTTATATTTGCATCCAAACAACAAAAAACGAGAGATTTGTCAGCATGCAGACGCTCCTATTTTTCTCTTGATATTTGCTTTTCTTAAGTATCCAAACCTGTAGTCAGTAATATTTTCCATTTATAAGCTACCTCAAATATTTGATTGCGATTGAATCCTTATAGGCAAGATCGGCCCCAGCAACATAATGCAGGAAACATGTACATATTTGCATACATTGTTTTCAAGAATTTAAGATCTGCTGCCTTTTTGTTTCTTTGTTGTCTGTTTGGCTTTTTGTTTTAGTAATTTTCAACAAACAAAAACATATATTGTAGCCTGCTAAGTGTTTCAAATATGTTATATTGAATTGCAAACGCAATGTGTTTAGGCACAAGTATAGTATATTTGCGACATGCTCGAAACACGTCATATTTGTATCCAAACGTTAAAGAAAGACATAGCACGGCCTTAAACAAATATGACATAATTGCCATTTACGCATTAAATAAAATCGGTCTGTTTTTGAAGTTAAGTCCTATGTATGATTTGACCTCCATTCGCTCGCACCCTAAACGCAATACTCCAATTTTTCATTCCATGTTCCATGAATATGTCTAATATTGAAAATATTCATACAAGTTTTAAATTATCGAAACTAGTTTTTCACCCCTACTGAAAATTTGTAAATTTTGAGTTATGACTCTTTTGAAGTTAGGGTGCCTTGTCTTTAAAAATATTTATTTTTTACAAGCGAATTTTAGAGTGTGTGTACTCTATTGCGCGCTTTTTTGCCGGCAAAACTTGTGAAAGTTTGTAATGGGGACTTATGCTTAAACTATGTATGGTAGAGTATTTTAATATTGTTATTCTTTTCTAAATATCTAATCTCACAAAAGATTTCTCATTTATTTTAAACTTTAAAGCCTGTATAATTTGTTTCAATCTGTATTTTTCTCGAGATTTTAAACGTGAATATCCTGCTAAGCAATCACAAAGAACATATTTTGTTGGCACAACTTTTTTCTTCATCACCTTTTGCATAATTTTTGGGTTAAAATAAACGGTATCGTGCTTAAGTTCTTAACACACGGATACAAACATAGGATGTACACACACATACAAACTCGCATACATGCTGCATTTCACACAAACACACACGTATAAACAGGACTATAAAAACCAGAACATTTCATGACTTTGTAAGAGTTTACAAACAAAAAAGCCAACAAATTATTTACAAAGTTATTTGTTTAACAGGTAAACGTGATTTAAATTTCATATAGAATTTTTACTTAAGTTGTGTTTTCATTTTCTTCATCATCATATTTTTCTTCTTTCATGCAGCTCAGAAGGCTCTCACATTTCTGAGTATAAACAAATTTCCAACTTCGTTCATGTTTTATGCGGCACATTGAGAAGGAGCAAGTGGTTGTTGAAAACAAAAACTTTTTCTACTACTTTTGAAAGAAAAAGCCTACAACTTAAATCTCAGGCAAACCTAAGGATTCTATACTACCATTACGGAGAATGAATGTGGAGGAGTTTTTTTTCCATTAATGCCAGGCAACCCACATGTGGGTCGTCAATTTTATACAGTTTAAATCGAATGTGATATAATTTATTGTTTCTGCATGAACAGGTTATGAGATAATTACGACCCCACAGTATGGAAACCACTAATACCTTAGATTTTTATATAATCTCGCTAATACGATCCGCGGCAAAGCAAGACTGTTTAAGTGTGACTAAAAACTGGTTGCTTGGGATTTTAAACGGATTCTATATTCTTCCGCTCAGGAAACAAAGTTGTGCCAACATAAGCGTGATAAAATTTTAAATATTAGCAACATTTTGATAATAAATGAGCTTCTGATTTAATAACGATTGGAACAATACAATTTATTTTTATTTTTCATTTCATTTTGGTACAAAATTCAATAATACAATCTATTGGAATTCGCTTTTTCAAGCGTATGCATAGTTGAATGCGTTTTGGGTTCAATATCTGAAAATATAAAATCAAAAAGATAGTGGTAACTAGAGTGTTCAAACTCAAAACCGATACCCCGCCCTTTGTTAATAAGGGGTTTTCAACAGAGACGCTACAAAAGTAAATCGATAGGGACAGCAAACGACGCCATATTTTTTTTCGCTCTTTTGACACTTCTCTTCAGTAAGGTTTGCCATTTCATCATGGAAAGATATACGAGCCAACAACGGGTCGAAATTATTAAAATTTACTACCGAAATTTGGAGTCAGTGGCCTCAACTTTAAGAGCACTACGTCCAATTTATGGTCGTCATAATCGTCCTACCAGATCAACAATTGAGCGTCTAGTGGAAAAATTTGAATCCACAGGCACAGTACAAAATGATCCCGTACCAGTGAGACAAAGAAGTGCCCGTAGTGTCGAGAATATTGCTGCCGCTTAGGCTCCAGTTCAAGAAAGCCCAAATGAGTCTCCCACACGTCGTTCTCAAGCGTTGGGCATCTCTGTGACGTTGCTGAGGCGAATTTTGCGAAAAGATCTTAGCCTACATCCTTACAAGATCAAATTGACGCAAGAACTGAAGCAGCTTGACCAGCGTCGTATGTTGGTGAATTGGGCTGAGCAACAACTTGAAAATGATTCGGATTTTCATCGGAAAATCATCTTCAGCGATGAGGCTCATTTCTAGCTGAATGGCTTCGTCAATAAGCAAAATATGCGTTATTGGTCGGACAGCAATCCACACGTAATCCACGAGTCTTCATTGCATCCCGAAAAAATTACGGTTTGGTGTGGTTTATGGGCCGGTGGCGTCATTGGGCCGTACTTCTTCCGTGATGATCAAGACCGGCACATTACTGTGAATGCGAATCGCTACCGTTCAATGATAACCGAATATTTTTGGTCCCAATTGGATAATATGGACTTGGAGGACATGTGGTTCCAACAGGACGGCGCCACAAGCCACACAGCGAATGCCACAATCAATTTATTGGAAACCAAGTTTGGTGAACGTGTTATCTCATGAAATGGCCCAGTCGATTGGCCGCCTCGGTCGTGCGATTTGACGCCGTTAGATTATTTCCTGTGGGGCTACGTCCAGTCTATGGTCTATGCCAACAAGCCAGCGACGATTGATGAACTTCGTACGAATATCGAACGTGAAATTGCAGCAGTATCGGCCGATTTATGCTTGAAAACCGTCGAAAATTGGGTTCAGCGTCTGGACTTCTGCAAGCGTTCCCGTGGTGGCCAAGCAAAAGAAATCGAGTTCCATACATAATGGCATCGAACGTACTTTCACAGGAATAAAGAATTTCATTGGTATCTAAAACCGGGTTTGTTTTATTTAGAAAAACTTTTGTAGCGCTCTTATTGAAAAACCCTTACAATATAACAGGTCACAATGATTAATAGGTTGCAATATATGTATTTGTAACCCAAATGTGGGTTTGTTTGTTCAAAACTGCTGAAAACAAAAATGTGACAGACAATAAAGGAACAAAAACCTTCTGAAGTTAAATTCACGAATACAAAGCTTGTAAGCATGTACAAGTTTCCTTCAATATGTTGCTGGGGCCGTTATGTTTTAGCGTGTCCAGTATTGTCAAATACACCGGTTAATGTAGAACACCCAACTCTGCCCAATTCCATTTTCGACAAGTACAAGCAGGGGGTACTTGTCAAACAGCTGATCGAAAAGGTAATTTGAATTTGATGGAGAACAGAGTGGATGGGATAATGAACGTTAAGCCAGTCAAAGCAAACCATGAAGCAAACTAAGTTTATACCGTGTTCGATTGATACTAATGGCAGCTAAATTATGTCCGAGGCTTGTTTTATCGAGGGTAATAACACATTCTCATTCATGTCTGTTTATTTTGTATCCAAATATTGACTTACGTGCAACGGCAACTCTAACTCTATGGAATTTCCAACTACCATGGCGAACGCAAAACAGCTGATGGAAACGCTCTACTATTACTCTATGGTACACGCTAGAATAACGAATACATATTGTACAGTATATCCGTCTTTGACCATGTTGGTACTTTTATCTTTGTGACCGTAGAATTAACACTTGGAGAAATTCGGGATTCTTGAAATTACAGCCACAATGATTGTATCGTTGACTCCACTTATTTTACAGCGGGAGGAAAAGCCAAGCTGCCACATTAACATTCACAGATGTCCGTCGTCGTGATTCAAGTGTTATCTTAACTCAAGTCACACTTTCTGTTAGCATTCGAATGTTAGCTCTGCTAAAATGTTATAGCATAAATGTATAATGTTTTTTAATGTTAATGTTTTTTGTTGGTTTCCCAGTTAAGCCGTGATTCTTCTTGCATGCGTATTTGAAACCCGGTTTTTAGAGAAAGTTATACGTACGTAACACCTCGGAAATCTAGGTTTCGGGAAAGGTCAGGTACTGGAACAATCTAGTGGTAACCCAGAGGCAAGTTTGTTTGTTTCGTACTGAAAACTTTTCATTTCATTTCTAAAATAAAGTACGATTAAAAATCTTTTATTTTGCAAAATTTCAGCCAAAATGTAAAATAATTGATAAATTAATTAGATTATTAAAATAAACTACCTGTTGGATTACTTGGATAATACCGCTCGTGTCCACTCCGACTTTGTGCAATAAAGCCAATTTATAAATTAATTTGTTTGTAGTCGTACCATTGACATTTGTGTGTGTTTGTTTTAATTTAATCAGACTTTTTTTTCAGCCTTTTAACCAGCATTTCATCACAAATGTAATACAGTGTCGTTCGAAATATTGTTACAGTAAAGATTATTTGATATACATGATCCAAAGCTGGGAAAAGCTTTCAAAACTCAATGATACTTCATACTACAGACATGTTTGGTGGAGAAAATTTGTTAGTATGTAATACATTTAAAGAGATCTAACGCATATTTATCCAACACTGTTTGGGATTGCAGACTCATGTGGATACTTGTACATACATACGTATACAAATTATTTGAGTCAATTAAATTTGTTATGTGTGTATATTTGCCGGTTTCAATTTGTTATTTTGACGCCGATGCCACCAGTGCGTGCGTGCGATCGTTTGGGCACGTGAGCTTTCAACTCTCGTTCGCACCAATCATCATCATCATTAATGGCGTAGCAATGGTCGCATGTGGTGCTGTGGAAAATTTCAAATAAATAGCCTTTGAAATCAATTTTCGAAACCAAATCTCACATATGTGCATGTACTCAATCACCCAATGAAATCATGATAACCGTGTTAGCAGTTTCCGGCAAAAGGTGACCAGTGAGTTTTATTTTCTGTTCTGTAAAAACTTAAGTGAATGTTGCGTAGGAAGTAATGAGGCTTTAATAGTTACGGGGATCCATTGGAAAGGGAAATCCAATTTATTGAAATGTTATTTAAAATTTTTCCCAAATATTTATTATTGCAATTGAAATGTCATTAGGTGGAATTAAAAGAACATATTTGAATTCAATTTCTTTTGAAATTCTAAAGTCGTGAACGAAAGTTTAAATATTCAACAAAATTTCAAAGTTATGGAAATCCATAACCAATAATTAAGATTAAAAAGCCATTAATTAATATCAAAACCCGTGCATTTCAAAGCACGGCATTATCGTATTGGATTGAGCGCAGTAAAATCTTTCCATGTATAGCTTACAAGGGTATTTCTGTAACAAAAAGAAAAAACGACTTAAGTGCTCTTAGAACGGAATTATGTTTAGGATACGCCGATGATCATCTTGATCGAAAGTATCAACTGCAAAATTTTGATTTAAATCGGCCGATATTTAAGGAATTTTTTTTTTTCAATTTCAATTATTTATTCATCCTCATATCAGGTACAGTTATAATATAAAATTGCAGTATTCTTGAGTTATTATCTATTTGATATTACAACAAGTAAGTCTTTACATAATAATTCAAATATTTCTTGAAAACAGAATGCATATATGAGGAATATTCAGGTAAATACAAGGCTGTATTACATCCATTTTCTATTTGACAAATTGCCGTTTTTGTTTACGGTAATTCACTGCATTGGATAACGAGAATATACTATTTTCGAAAAATAATTTGTGTTTATCCTAGTAATAAAGTCATTAAACATCTCGCTGCAGGTTTCTTCATGAAGCACAGATGTACAATATCTCCAGTGTTTTTTGTGAATCATTTTTAAACATTTATTTTGTATGACTGCATTCGTTTTAAGTGACACTAGGCTGCCTTGTACCATATGGGGTTAGCATATGTAAGTATAACGCTTTTGAATACTACATTTTTATTTGATCGGCGATTCAAAGTGGGCCACAAAGCTCTGAATGATTTTGTTGCCTTATCGCAAACTGATTCCACAAAGCTCTGAATGATTTTATTGCCTTATCGCAAACTGATTCAATATGTGTATCAAAGCGGAGTTTTTTGTCAAGATAAACTCCAAGATATTTGTGTATAGTGTTGTTTTCAATTTTAAACGATCTTGTTGGTCGTCTGTTACGAGATTTATGGTAAGGAAAAACTATTGCTTAAGTTTTGGTGTTGTTAATTTGTATTTTCCATTTCCTGAAGAATTTGCTGCACGCGATTAGACTTTTTTCCATTTTTTTTTTAAGCGCACTTGTAAGTTTGCTTGAGGTTATCAAGCATAAGAAGCTAATTCTGTTAATTTAGGAGGTTTGAAATCTGATGTATACAGGGTGATTCAGGAAGTTCCGGACAAATTTCTCCAGAGTATTCCTTGGCTCATTTCATGAAGAAAAGTCCACTAGGATCATGTCCGAAAATGCAAGGGTGCGAAATGGCAGCGGGTTCAAAATTTTCGGATTGGCGGTCGGAGGGTAGTAGGTTAAAGTTGCTAACTCCTGAGCCAGTGGTCGGATTTTTGGGTTTGTTGTTTGTTGGTCTTTAAGAGGCCTTTCAGAATCAATAAAAAAAGTAGAAAAAAGTCAAATCGCCGAGATACAGAGCTTTCGAAAAAAAAAATGCACAGAACCTCAATTTGCTCAGCCAGATGGCAGATAATTTATGTTTTTCCCCTGTTGAAAGATAGCCATACCTCTTACCTTTCCAAAATGACCTAAACGAAGCCCAGAGATCTTACCGTTCCAAAGTTATGGCCATTTTACTGAAATGCAAAAATGTTTGTTTTTGTTTTTGGAAGCGAAATAACAGCAAACATTTATTTGTTTTTTTGTAAATTAACACGTTTTAGATTTTATTTTCCAGTCCATTCATCAGTGCCTAAAAAAGTAAGTAGTATCTATAGGTATTCATTGATAGAATTTTTGTCATTCAACAAGTGTCTACTAACGCGAAAAGTACAAGTGATTTTTGTCCGTTTTTTGAAAAGTGAATAACGACAAAAAAGTTAAAGTTTACGCTAATCTCTGCTGCAGCAACGGTTTCGAGTACGTTGTGTTTTGAATTAGTAAAAATGGCAACTTATTCAAACGAAGAATTAGCAGACATTCATTACATGTATGGATTCTGTCATGGTAATGCAAGAGCTGCTGCGCGTGAATATGCATTACGTTTTCCTAATCGACGACCACCAAACCGAACAACATTCAGTGAGACGCACCGCCGATTTCGGGAAGGTACGTTTTTTACACAAATGGAGCGTCCCGGAAATGAACAACACGACGTTGCAGTTGAAGAATTAATTTTGGATGCGATAGACGATATAGACGAGAAGTGCCACAAAAGTTGGTGTGGCACAATCAAAAGAATGGCGCGTCCTTCACAAAAAAAAATATCCATTCCATTTCACACCAGTTCAAGAACTCTTGGCGGCCGATTTGCCACTACGCGTCAACTTTTGCCGTGAGATGTTGCAACGTGATGTACACGCATTTACGTTTTTACAATCGATTTTGTGGACCGACGAAGCGCAATTCACGAGAGACGGCATAACTAATTTCCATAATTTGTACGAATGGGCCCATGACAATCCCCACAACAAGAAAGAAACAGCATTTCAACACCGATTTGCCATCAACGTTTGGGCTGGCATCATCGACAACACCTTGATTGGGCCAAAAGTACTTCCGCCCAGGTTAAATTCGCAAAATTATTTGGCTTTTTTGAAAGAAGTCATGCCAAAAATCCTAGAGGAAGTACCTCTTGCGGTACGAAATCATGTTTTCTACCAACAAGATGGTGCTCCAGCGCATTACGGGCTTATTGTGTGGGATTGGCTTAACACCAATTTCCCTCGACGTTTGATTGGACGAGCTGGACCAATCGCCTGGCCGCCACGATCTCCAGATCTCACACCACTTGATTTATTTTTGTGGGGCTACATGAAAGATTGCAATTGTGTTTAGTAGAAAATGGGAACCACATTGAAAACTTCCTTTAACATCAAATGTTTTTTTTTCCTTAAGTGTTTGATTCTTGAGCCAAAAATTTCAATAAAATAAAATCTTAAATGTGTTAATTTATAAACACAAATAAATGTGTGCTGTTATTTCGCTTCCAAAAACAAAAACAAACAGTTTTGCATTTCAGTCAAATGGTCATAACTTTGGAACGGTAAGAGCTCTGGGCTTCGTCTAGGTAATTTTGGAAAGGTAAGAGGTATTGCTATCTTTCAGCAAAAAACATAAGTTACCTGTCATCTGGCTGAGCAAATTGAGGTTATGCGCATTTTTTCCCATTTTTCTTTCTGAAAGCTCTGTATCTCCGAGATTTGACTTTTAACTACTTTTTTTATTGATTCTGAAAGGCCTCTTTAAGACCTTTCCAGTAAGCCCAAAACCAAAAACAAATCCGACCACTGGCTCAGAAGTTAGCAACTTTAGCCTACTACCCTCCGACCACCAATCCGAAAATGTTGAACCCGCTGCCATTTCGCACCCTTGCATATTCGGACATGGTCCTAGTGGACTTTTCTTCATGAAATAATCCAAGGAATACGCTGGAGAAATTTGCCCGGAACTTCTTGAATCACCCTGTATATGGCATATAACAGAGGCGATAGAACTGATCCTCAGGCACTCTTTTTGGTGTGGAATACCAAGTATTGAACGAAACTCTAAATGTTCTGTTTTCCAAAAAGTCCGCGATAATTTTGCGTAGATATTTTAGGGTATTCGCCGTGATAAGCTTAAAAATGAGTCCGTGGTGCCAGAAAGTGTCGAATGCTTTTTCGATGTCTAACAGAAGTATGCCAGTCGATTTTTTATTACGTTTGTTACATTGAATTTTGTTTTTGATTCGTGATGTTTGATATACTGTGATGTGTTCCTTTCTGAAGGCAAACTGTTCACTGGGAGTTATATTGTGATTCTCAGTAATTTCGTTTAGTCTGGAATGGATCAGCTTCTCGTAAAGTTTTCCCAAATTGCTCAAAAAACTTATTGGCCTGTAGTTGGTGGGGTTATTTTTTGGCTTTTTCGATTTGTTTATTGCGATCACTTTGGCATTTTTGAAGACTGTTGGAAAGTAGTAGAGGTTGATGCAACTATTAAATAGTATAACCAGTAGCTTAATAGCCTTATCTGGTAGCTTTTTAAGTAGTATGTTCGGAACATTGTCAAAACCAGGAGATTTTGATATTTTTAAAGTTGATAAAATATTACTTAATTCCTCGAAAGTAATCAAAATGGCTCCATCTAAAGTTGGCGGTTCTGCTTTAAAATTTTCAACTGGTGAAATAACACTATTGTCGAAAGAGTGCGCAAAACTCCTGCCAAGTATGTGCGATTTGGCAAAAGTATTATCTTATTTTTGAGCCTTTTCAGAATCACTGATAATTTTATTGCTGTCTTTCACGAGATGTGTTCTTACCTTTACCCCTCAAAGATCGACTTGTAGTCCAGAAGCGTTTATCTCCTGGCTTCATACTTGTTAAGAGTCTAGTCCATTTATTGTTTCTTTCTTTAGAAATTTTTCGGTTAATCACATAACTAAGAAATTTGGAGCGTTGATCATAAAAATTGATTTCTTGTGTGTTCGTTGCACGTTCAGATTTTCTTTTGAACTTTTTCCTTTCACCTGTATATTTTATTACATCTGCATGTAAATTATTTCCTCCTTTCTGAGAGTACTTGGGGATTGATGAGTCTCTAGCATCGAGAACACGGTTGATAAATTTGTTGATTTCCTTATCAATACCCAAGTTTCGATCTATAGGTTTCAACAGTCAGTTATATGGAATTATTAATTCGATTCTGAAAAGTTGCCCAATTCCCATGTTTGTATGAATAGTGTTGAAGATTGAGCGTTTTAAAAGAGCAACATTCTATGGAGCACAGAATGGGACGGTGATCTGAAGGGGTTTCATAGCCCAATGTATTTAGTTTAATATTTAGTGAGGAGTTACTCAATGCCATGTCAATGGTTGAAGAGCTGCGATTTCTTTGGTGGGGAGTCAAAGTATGGTTATTAGGATAGTACACAAAAATGTAGTGGTTTTGTTGTACATTATTTAATGCAATACCAGAGAGGTTGTTCTGTGGACAGTTCCATGATGTATGTTTTGCGTTCAAATCATCCAAAAGAATAAATTCTTTGTTGCTAGATATTAATGCCATAATGGCGTTCGAAAAGTATTCAGTATTTCGCGGAGAGTAAGCAGTTGAGATAATCATGTTTATGTTATTTATGAGTACATCAATTGACAAATTTTTAATAATTGTTGTCTTTGTTAGTGGAAGTAGTTTCTGTTGCAGTGATCTTCGAACTAACAACGCTACATCTCCCCCTCTAGCGTGAGTTCTGTCATTGCGATAAAGATAGATGTTATAAAAAAAATGTTTTTGATTTCCCTTAAAAAATGTTTCGTTTAATGAAGCAATATGAATATTTTGTTTTTCTAATAAATATTCGAATTGGTGAAGATCAGAAAAATTTGTGATTCCATTTGCATTCCAGTGTAAAATGTTGAATTGCTTAAATTTATAGGCATATTTAACCATCGACATTACCACTTGCAGTTGCTGTACTTTGGAAGTGCACTTACCCAACTCATCAAGAGCCGACGTAACAATATCAAAGAGCTCGTCAATACTGAAGAGATCATTGGTGTTACTCTTAAGTTGTTCTGCGTATGACCTTGCATTTGCAAAGGGTTTTTCAATAAGAGCGCTACAAATGCTTTTTAAATAAAACAAAACCGGTTATAGATACCAATGAAATTCTTTATTCCTGTGAAAGTACGTTCGATGCCATTATGAATGTAACTCGATTTCTTTTGCATGGCCACCACGGGCACGCTTGCAGAAGTCCAGACGCTGAACCCAACTTTCGACGGTTTTCAAGCATAAATCGGCCGATACTGCTGCAATTTCACGTTCGATATTTGCACGAAGTTCATCAATCGTCGCTGGCTTGATGGCATAGACCATAGACTTGACGTAGCCCTACAGGAAATAATTTAACGGCGTCAAATCGCACGACCGAGGCGGCCAATCGACTGGGAGCTTTCGTGAGATAACACGTTCACCAAACTTGGTTTCCAATAAATTGATTGTTGCATTCGCTGTGTCGCTTCTGGCGCCGTCCTGTTGGAACCACATGTCCTCCAAGTCCATATTATGCAATTGGGGCCAAAAATATTCGGTTATCATTGAACGGTAGCGATTCGCATTCGCAGTAATGTGCCGGTATTGATCATCACGGAAGAAGTACGGCCCAATGACGCCACCGGCCCATAAACCGCACCAAACCGTAATTTTTTCGGGATGCAATGATGACTCATGGATTACGTGCGGATTGCTGTCTGACCAATAACGCATATTTTGCTTATTGACAAAGCCATTCAGCCAGAAATGAGCCTCATCGCTGAAGATGATTTTCCGATGAAAATCCGAATCATTTTCAAGTTGTTGCTCAGCCCAATTCACGAACGTACGACGCTTATGATGGTCAAGCGGCTTCAGTTCTTGCGTCAATTTGATCTTGTAAGGATGTAGGCCAAGATCTTTTCGCAAAATTCGCCACAACGACGTCACAGAGATGCCCAACGCTTGAGAACGACGTGTGAGAGGCACATTTGGGCTTTCTTGAACTGAAGCCTCAGCGGCAGCAATATTCTCGACACTACGGGCACTTCTTTGTCTCACTGACACGGGAACATTTTGTACTGTGCCTGCGGATTCAAATTTTTCCACTAGACGGTCAATTGTTGATCTGGTAGGACGATTATGACGACCATAAATTGGACGTAGCGCTCTTAAAGTTGAGGCCACTGACTCCAAATTTCCGTAGTAAATTTTAATAATTTCGACTCGTTGTTGGCTCGTATATCTTTCCATGATGAAATGGCAAACCTTACTGAAGAGAAATGTCAGAAGAGCGGGACAAAATATGGCGTCGTTTGCTGTCCCTATGGATTTACTTTTGTAGCGTCTCTGTTGAAAAACCCGTTACCTTGAGTTATAAAATTCCGGTTGATTGTTTTGTTTAACGTTGGGTAATCAGTTAAGTTGTTGACGTAGGTGTCGTGTCTTCTAGGTGCGGTTATCCTCTGTTCATTGTATGATGACGCTCGCGCTCTGGCTTCAAGATATGAAGTGCGCAAACGGCAATTAACATAATTAGCAGAATGATCAGTTCTTTCCCCTCCATTCTGCTTGCAATTAACGCAAGAGAAGCCACCGGCCTTTTGTCGCTTTTGTTGAATGGACAGTCATTTGTGTAATGTTAATTAGCGGAGATCATGCACACACTCTTTCGGTTGCAATGTTCACATCCGTGGCCATACATCAAGCAATTCCAACATTGTGTTGGTTTTTCGAGGCGATTAGTGTAAAGTTTTACACCCACACTCCTCGGAGTGTGAAGCCATACGTGGTCATCATTCGGCGGCTATCTGACATGTTTGACGTGGAAGATGTGAGGGGGTATTTGGAGGGTCTTGAGCTGAAGCTTGAGATCATGGGGCTGACAAAAATGGGTGGCGATCGTTGGCAGATAAAGCTATCGAACGAATCCGATTTGGTCAGTTTCCATGAACTGACGAGTATTTTGCATTGCCGTATCAGATTTGAGCGGTTTAGGAGAGGTGGGCCGACGCAGTGTTACAGGTGTCAGCGGTTTGGACATGTGGCCAGGAATTGCAACATGCCATCAAGATGCGTGAAGTGTGCAGGACCGCACGAGCCGGAGGCGTGTGCTTTGCCCAAGAAGGGTGAAGCCGTGAAGGAGGTGCCAGTGGAGGATGAAATCACCGGGGAGGTGACGATGCAGGCCCCACGCAAGGTGAAATGCGTGAACTGCGATGCTGAGGGTCATACGGCTGGGGCAAGGGATTGCCCGAAGAAGATGGCGATTGCGGCTAAGATGCGTGCAGCGCGCAATGGACCGAGGGTCAGTGGACCAACGAATACTCGGGCAACGATGATGAGAAGACCAGGAGTGTCATATGTGGATGCGGCAGGTGGTGCTCCCAGTGTACGGGCAAATTCGGGCCGTGCTACGGCTCCTATGGCGGCTAATTTTGGAGGTCCTAGGTCTGGGACAGGGACTGATGCGGATGTTGGTGCATTGAATGCGGATTGTCGCAGGATGATGGGAGGCAGCATTTTCGACTGCATGATGAAGGTCCGGGATTTCGCAGGAGGCTATGCGGGAATCCGGGATGAAGCTGGAAGGATGCGGGCCATGGCGGCCTTTATGGAATCTCTGTTTCTTTCATGAACAGACGGCTGAAGTGTATATTCATCAACGTGAACTCCATCGTTTCAAGGCAGCGGAGGCACTATCTGGGGCTGTTTTTGGCGGAGCACAGACCAGACGTGCTTATGATGGCGGAACATGGACTTGGTGACCGGCATAGACTGGATG
This sequence comes from Phaonia tiefii, assembly GCA_963931995.1. Classification (NCBI taxonomy): domain Eukaryota; kingdom Metazoa; phylum Arthropoda; class Insecta; order Diptera; family Muscidae; genus Phaonia; species Phaonia tiefii. The sequence goes on along the minus strand of OZ008370.1, from coordinate 86,406,202 downwards.
TCAGGGGTTATGTGACCCACAGATGTAGTTCGAGCAGTGGTCGCGGTAAGGGGACGGCGATACTGATTCGGGACGGGATTCATTGCATCAGGCTTCGAGTGGATACCGGGATTATGCAGAGCACTGCTGTCAGGATCAGCAGGCCAGGTGGCACCGCCATCTCATTAGTTTGTTTGTATTTGCGTCCTCACGCAGTACTTTCCGACTCTGACCTACTCACACTTAGTGAGCTGGTGAGAGACGGAGATGTGCTGATTGGCGGGGATTTGAATGCTAAACATCCTGACTGGGGTGGATCGGTGGTTAATACGAATGGACGACGCTTGCCGAATTTCCTGTTGGGGTGTCCTGATTTGGATGTCTTTTCTGCGAGGGAGCCGACCAGGGTTTCTGGTACTGCAGCATCGTAGAGCATCGTAGAGCATATATTTATGGCTTCTCCGGGCATACGTGTGTCTCAGGAGCTGAGAGTTCTGGATTACGAGTCGGATCACAGGGCTGTGGAGATTCGAATGGACTGTGGCGAGCTGGTTCGGCGGGAGCGACCAGTAATTTACAACTTTGGGAGGATGAACGTGGACTGGTTCAACTCATTGCTACGGGGGTCTCTCCCCTCTGCTGCTCTTCCGGTGGATCGTAATGTTACCATTGGCGAAATTGATGACTGCGTTGAATCTATGGCTGAGTCTTTTCGACAGGCTGTTGATGGTGCTGTGCCGAAGATGACAACTAGGAATGGTGGACTGCCTGACCTCCCTCCTAGGATAAAGGACCTGATTGGACAAAAGAAGAGGCTTCGGAGGACTCTTTGGAGGACAGGGGATTTCTCCCGCATTCCTACTCTCAGGGCTGAGATAAGGCAGCTGAGTCGGATCATCGATGGTGCGTTTGCTGTATTTGAGGCTGGTTTCTGGACGGATCGGCTCAATGCTATAAGGGTGGACATTTGCTAAGGTGAAGGCGGCTGGCGGACTACGTCGAAGGGATCCTGTCCCGGATATGTTGGACGAGGGCAATGTGCCCATTATTGAGGAGGTGGGCAAGGCTAATCTCCTTGCGGCGGGGTTTTCTGCGGTGCATGGCGTGAATGGTCACTTGAGAACTGGTGACTTTGGTGAACGGATTGCTGCTGAGGCAGCTGATTTGGTGAGCCACATACCACGTGTTGCTTTTGGATCGGGGATCATGGCTGACGTCGCAGTTGGTGCTGGGCGTGTAGATGACCTGATTATCAGGGCTGCGGATGTTGGTGGCGCTCTTAGGAGGCGTCCGCCTAAAAAGTCGTCTGGACTGGACGGCATTCCTGATGTTGCTTTGAAGAGGACTGATTCCTTCGTTTGAACCTTTCTGGCGGTTCTTTTGAACCATTGCATCAACTTGGGCTACTTCCCTAGGGCCTGGAAGAAGGCGGCGGTAGTACCTATTCCCAAGCCTGGGACGGATCGGAAGAGGGTCAGTGGATATAGACCAGTTTCACTACTTTCCCCTTTTGGGAAGCTTCTGGAGCTGTTCATTCTGGACCATGTTCGAGACCATTTGGCTGAGCGCGGCATCTTGCTGGATAACCAGTTTGGTTTTAGAGGGCGGCACTCGACATCACATGCGCTTATGGTGTTTTCTGACCACGTGACTAGGGGTCTGAACAGAAGATACATCACGATAGCTGCTAGCCTGGATTTTGCCAAGGCCTTTGATACGGCTTGGCAAGCGGCGATACTGGTGAAGATGAAGGCGGCTGGATTTGCTGCTGACATACTCAGGATGGTTGCTGGCTTTCTAGCGGATAGGACGTTCCGTGTAAAGGTTGGCGACTCCCTCTCTGAGGAGAAGATGGTGACGGCGGGTGTACCGCAGGGCTCGCTATTGGGACCTGTCTTGTACAACATCCTTCTCAGCGATATGCCCCTTCCCCCGGGGGGGGGGATCTGTTGCTGATTTATGCGGATGACATCCTTATTGCGGATTCTGGCCCTAGGGCCATCAACGTCAATCGGAGGCTAAACACTTACCTTGAGACCCTGAGTGGTTTCTTCTCCAAGTGGGCAATTGGGCTTAATGTGGCCAAGTCGAAGGGGATCATTTTCAAGGGGAAGCGCGGGAACCTGTACCCGAACGCCAGGGGCTACATCCCCAGACTCAAGGTGAGAGATGCGGACATCGGGATTTCGAGGGAAGTCAAGTTCCTTGGAGTGATGTTCCATGAACGGTTCACCTTCGTGAGCCATGTGGACTACGCTTTGCGGAAGGCAAGATTTGCCTTTTCTGCATACTACAGGCTGTTGGCGAGGGCGAATGGACTGAGTACGGAGGTGCGTCTGCTGGTGTACAGGCAGGTTATAAGACCTGTTATGGCATATGCTTTCCCGGCCTGGTTTCCCATCTCGTCGTGTCAGATGGAGAGGCTAAGGCAATGGGAGCGGAGGATACTCAGGACCTGTCTGGGACTGAGGATGACGGTGATGGCGGATGGATCTTTCCGCTCGCCCTCCTGTAGGAGGGTATATGATGGTGCTGGTTTTGGGAGGATTGACAGGTTCATGGTGGACTCTGCTCTATCTTTCCTGGGAAAAGCGGCGGGTGTGGATAATGACCTGGTTAGGGCATGTTTCGACACAACGGATGCGGACAATCTTCTGTCACGCTGGTTCTTTGGACCAACGGACCTTCTGGCCCTCAGTAATGGGGGCTATCTAGGAGCAGACGGGGATTTGCTATTTTACCACAGGAGATTCGGTGCATTGGGTATCGATGATCCTGTGTATAATACTGCTCAGTAGTATTTCTTCGGACCAAGGTGGAGACTGGAGATTCTTCGGAATTTCTGGTCTATTGTTTTATGCGCTCCAGCTTGCTGGATATCTTGTTTTTATTTAGTTTTTAAGTTGTTATTTAATTTTTAAGTTTCTTTTATTTTTAGGTCAAGATGACAACCGAGGCGTTCCCGTTTTTTCACCAATTTTTCGGGAAATTATTATTTTTTCAGCGTATGTAATTTATTATTAAGACTCGATGTATGTATGTAATGTTTTTTAGGAGGATGGAAGTTTCCGAAGGGCACCCTATGGGTGTGAGGGAAATAGAATAGGTAATATTAAGTAGTATGTATTGTATACCAGTAGAATGTTTATAACACTTACCATAAAACCAGTTTAAAAAAAATGTGTTGGTTTTTCATTCTTCTTTGGTTGGTCTTTCTTCCATGTGACTATTACATTGCGTATTGAGTTAATATTGCGCAATGAACTGGGATTGAACGACTTACGTGTAAATTGAACCTTGTAGATTGCATCATCGGCTGAACTGAATCTGGTGTTAACTTCGGTTACTGATGCTGTAGTCAGATTATAGCCTTTTAAATCATCCATTATTTTTTCACATTTAATTTGAAAACTGTGAATAATCTACACTCAAAAAAATATATTGGTAAACACAGCAGAAAAGTTTGCTGAAAAGGGGAAAGCAAACAAATTTACTATTACCGCAATCATTGGTTTGTTGTTTCAGCAAACAGTACGTCAGCTTGCAAAAAGTTTGCAGTTATTGCAGTTCATTTGCTGTAATAACAAACAAATTGTTTGCTGATAAGTAGCATACATTGTTTGCTATTAATAGCAAACTTAATTTTTCGAGTGTATTTTCTTTCGGGTTGAAAGTGTGAAATTCTATTTTATTCTCTTTCAATGTCGTCTTACAAAATTCGTTTTTTTTTTTTGAATTTAATGAGAACACTTTTATACCAATCGATGTCCTTTTATAGGTGCAATCTGCTTCCAGTAAATGTTGAATTTCTCTAAATGAGGAGGAGCTGTCAACAACAATAGGTGGAGGTTTCCGCGGCCTTTCAGTTGAGTTTATGATCGATTCGTAAATAACTTCCATATCACTGTGATCAGCTAGTGCACTAAATCTATTGCTCTGTGATGTTCCTGGATCATCTGGTCGAACATTGAAAGATTAAGATGGAGGAATCTTTAATCTGCCGATGGCACCCGTCATACTTTTGAAGCGGGCTGAGGACTTGACCCCGAGGGCCATATTCACTTTCTTCTGTATTTGTATTTTATATTGTTCAATAAGTATATTTACAGAAGTTATGCCACTGAGACTTTAGACTTTAGGCATTTGTAGTTGCAAGTTCACACGGAATAACGACAACCTTACTTAATATAAGATTTAATATTAGTTGGTGGTACAATGGTAGTCGGTGATACAATGGTAGTGTGCGCGGCTCCTGTACATGAGAACGTGGGTTCGATCCCTGCTGTGACCATCTTACATCTCTTTCGATGGCGGTGACCTGTCTGAGTGACAGCGACACAATCGAGTAGCTTCTCAAAATACCGTTCGGAACCAATGTATAACTGTAGGCCCCAATCAGTGAGTGTACAACTACATAGTGTAAAGTTGACTAGTTGTGAGAAGCTCTCGCCAGTTGCTTCCTGTGATGTAATGCGAAATAATTTGATTTTTGTCAATTAAAACTTCCTTGGAACAAAACCTCAAGTCAACCAACGTAAGTTGTTTTTTCCACAATAATATGTTCTTCTCTATTTCAAACAGAATATAAGCGAATCAAAGTAAACAGAAAATCATTGGAAAAAGAATGGAAATATTTATTGTGTTGGGATGTTTGCTTAGATCTCGAAAATACCACATTTTTGTTTGGGAAAAGAGTTTCTCTTTTAGTTTTAGCTGTATCTCCTAAATCAAACAATCGGAATATTTAATAATTAAATTATATGTCTTAATTTATGGTGGCTTCATATTAAATTAGTTAGTTGTTTGGTGACTTCATTAGTTTTTTGGTGGCTCTTTATAATTTTTTTCGAAAAACTTGAAAAGTGATTCAATAAAAAAAGTATAAAAGCGCACAAAAGTCGTTTTCCCTTTTTATTGCAGATTTATAATAGAATACAATTGTATTTCCTTCTGCCATTTTTAAAACAATCGCCCTTTATTTTCCCGGTTATTAGTTAAATCTATTGCATATCATTTCAAAAATCTCCTCTGCCACGGATTTCTGTAGCTTTTTACCGATAAAAATCGGTAGTTAAATTGTCAACATTCATAATATTTCAATACAAAATTTCCGAATTTTCTCAGTTTAACTACCGATTCGTATCATTAAAATGTTACAGAATTCCGGTGCTGGGCTCCTTTAACTCAAATTGTTTATACTTTAATTTATAAAAATAAACTTGCATCAACAAAGCAGCCACCTGTTCCCCGTCATCCGTCACATATATCGTATATAAATGTTGCAAATGCATTTCGAGTTTAATATAAATGTAAATGGAAAATAATTTGTTATAAATTTCGCTGCATTATGTATGATTTCATGTCTCGAATTCACATGTGAAGTTGATGTTCAAGTGAACTTTTAATGAATCACAATTCAATATTTACCTGCAAAACAAAACAAAAAATCTCAAATAAAAAAATACCTTCAATTAATTGACAACAAAAGTTAAAGATTTTTCTGCTTTCGTCCATTTTCTGGAGAATGAAATGTATTCGTTATCAAAAGGAATAATATAAAATTTCATTTACATATCTTGCATCACAATTGTACAACATTCATTTTCATTCCGTGTCTTGTTGAGATGGTATTGCCGGAAGGGAAACATGTAGAATCAGTCGCAGGAATGCTAACAATATACAGCTTTTGCAGTTTGCTTGCTTTCGTCCTTATTCATCAACAGCATCGTAGTCGTGTAGTCGTCGCCGTCATCTTCGCCATCATCATTATAATTGTGATGAATGTTAACAATGTCGGATTGTTTGGACAGCATATTTTACGATTTTTTGAAATTTTCAAGAGGGAGTGAGTGGTATCAGCTTTCTTGCTCCTTTCTTGCTCCTTTCATACTAAGGAGGAAGCCCCGATGCTGCCAGTTGTTGATGATTTTTGGGTTTCTCTGCACTTTTCCGTAACCACGTTAAGCAAATATTGTGTGAAAAGTCATCTTACACAGCGCTTCCAGTGGAAGCAATGCTGTGAATCGGACAGGATATTATAATTGGTGAATTCTGAACATGAGGAGGAGGTATTCTTTTGATATTTGTCCATTTCTTATATCTGTTGTTTATTTTAATTAATTTATCAATGGCAATTGAGAAACACTACCGAAAGTGGTAACCGGTAGGATGGACATATTGGTTGAATCAGCACCAAGCAGCGCCCAGGCAAGTACTTCTATATGATACTGGTGATTGATGATTTGTCTTATAGACTCATTCGGAGATGCTCTTTCTGTCGTTGGGGGAGAGAGCTCAATCCTGGTGAGGTGGTAACTCAAAATTAAAGTGCTGTCAATTATGGTATTCTTGTCATTGCTGATGGGGAACAGAGAGGCGTTATTGTTTGCCGTAATAAAAATCCGCCAATTACACAACCAGGACAGGAAAAAATTTCAACAAATATTTGCATAATCTAAAAGCATTTGGTTTATATTTTGAGTGCAAAACCCCCGATATTCGGATAGATTATTGATAAATAATGGTAACATAAAAGTTGATCATTGAAAATGTTTGCATGATGGGTATTAAGTTAATACTTGATTATGCTGTCTACGAGTGCTGCTGAGAAAGTGTTGTCGAAAATTTACATATTTTTAAATCAATCTACTTGTGTAACTCACTTATGACCATGGTTTTCCACTAGAAAGTGTGTGCGACTTAAAATATGAAAACGCATGTGAAAACAGTTTTGCCTAAATTTCACTGCAATCTGACTTTATAAGTAGATAGACAATGGATCTTGAAAAAATATATCGTAACTAAATTATTCAGACACACTGAAAACTCTGTTTATTTTTATTGTTTGGATGCAAATATAGAGAGTTTGTAGCTCTAATGCTATCATACGATTGCAAAGAAGTGAATATTAGCTGATCATTTATTATACAATACAGCTCGAAGAGAGTCTTCTCTGTTGTTTTTTGTGACAGTTTTTTTTTATTACTAATGGTATTCTAGAAATGTTTCACTTCATTTCCGCATGCTGAAAAATCTGTAACTTATGTAGTAGAACAATATACTTGTGTCCAAACACATTATGTTTGGAATTCAATATTATATGTTGGAGACACAATGATTAATATGTAATAATATATGTTTTTGTAACCCAAATATGGTTTTGTTTGTTGAAAAGAGCTGAAATTAAAAAAAATCACATGAGGTTTCAGGGGACAGCCGGTTGGAACGAAGTTACTTTCACTATATACATACATATATTATATACTAGTTCGTTCCAATACGTCTAAGGCGCACGTTGAAAAATACTACAATTTAAATGGATCTTTAATTTAATTTAAATGGATTTTTTTTTTGGAAAATGATAGATTCTTTTTAAGAACAATTTTTTTATAGAATGTATTTTTTGAAAAAAAAAAGTATATTTTTAGGTTTTTCTGTAAGAATATGTATTATATTTTCCCGAAAAGGTCCTTTTTTAAAGAGAGGTACTTCTTTTATTAAAAGCTAATGTTATTTTAAGAAAAGGTCCTATTTGTAAGAAGAAGTACTTCCTGTAAAAAACAGCCATAAGAGAATGGATTTCTTTACAAAGAAATACTTTTTTTTAAGAAAAGGTACTTTTTAAAGAACTGGTACTCTTTCTAAGAAAAGGATATTTTTTTTTAAATTTCATTATTTTCAGAAACGCTGTTTATCACAAGAAAAGACAAGATAAGGTATTGTTTTATTTTTGAGAAAAGGTACTTTTGAGAAAAGGAATTTTTGAAAGAAAGAAAATCTATTTTTACAATTTTCCAAATTTATTCAAGCTCAAGACCTTTTTAAATAATATAAAGCTTATTTATATTACTTTCAAAAAAGTCGAGCATAAAAATGTTCCAATGATACCAAGGCTGTCTGTACGGCTATTCCGGATCTTGCCAAAATCTTCATCAGTGAATTCATCAAAAACATATATCTAGAAACACTCATCATATTAATGAGAATTCTTTTATACAAATGTTTGAGGAATACCAAGCACTAACATTGGAACACTTTTATGCACAACTCTTTTTTATCATGTAGAAAAACCATTGGTTTTAAACAGGCATGATTTGTTTTTGTTTTGTCATTACAAAACCGAGGGTTGCCATCAATATTATTATTGTTTCAAGCTCGCGGTGCTCTTCGTCAACTTTCATCATTTCCCTTGCGGGAGTTCTTATTCGGTCTGTTTTCTAAACTTACAATTTTCCAAATTTATTCAAGCTCAAGACCTTTTTAAATAATATAAAGCTTATTTATTAGCTTTATATTACTTTCAAAAAAGTCGAGCATAAAAATGTTCCAATGATACCATGCCTATCATCAGCAGACGTTTTTGGTATGTTTTCGGTGAAAAAAGTTGTGCATAAAAGTGTTCCAATGTTAGTGCTTGGTATTCCTCAAACATGTGTATAAAAGAATTCTCATTAATATGATGAGTGTTTCTAGATATACATTTTTGGTGAATTCACCGGAAACATACCAAAAACGTCTGCTGATGAAGATCTTGGCAAGATCCGAAATAGCCATACATACAGCCTTGGTAAAATTGGAACATTTTTATGCTCGACTTTTTTGAAAGTAATATGAATCTAATAAATAAGCTTTATATTATTTAAAAAGGTCTGGAGCTTGAATAAATTTGGAAAATTGTAAGTTTAGAAAACAGACCGAATAAAAGCTCCCGCAAGGGAAATGATGAAAATATATATTTTTGAAGAAGAATGTGTTTTGTTTTCAGAAAAGTTTTTTTTTAAAAAAGGGGAATTCTTAAGGTAATTTTTCTAGAATAGACACATTTTTAAGAGTAGGTACTTATCTCAAGAAAAGTTATTTTGTTTCACAAAAAAGATGCTCTTTAAAGTAATTAATTAGTCCTTTAAGAAAAGGCAATTATTAAAAAAATTACTTCTTTTAAGAAAAGGTACCTATTGTTAGAAAATATACCACTTCTTTAAGATATGGCATTTTTTTAAGAAAATGTACTTTGTTTAACGATATGAGTAGGTATTTTTTTTTTTTTGAAAAAATTAATTTTTTTTTAAGAAACTGCACTTATTTAAGAAAAGTTTTTTTTTTGAACTTCTTTCAATTTGGATTTTTTTAAATTTACATTTCATTGGGTTCAAAATTACTAAATATTGGTTACAGGCTCCACATAGAAAACTTCCCATTAAACGAGAAATTGTCCCACATATGTGAGACATCTAGTTAGTCTAGACACAAACCAAAGCAAAAGTAAACAATATAGTTAATAGTAGTGTGATTTAGCATAACAGTGTTAAAACAAATGTTGTTTAATTTTTTTTTATTTCATTGCGGGATAGGAGTGATAAGGAACTTCGTTTCAAAACGTGGTCGACAACAAAGGAACACAAAGGCAACAGATCTCAAATTCATGAAAGCAATGCTTGTACGTAAGTATATGGTTATTCCAAACATATATATACATCCTGCATAATGTTACGAGGACCGTATTTTTCAGCGTGTACGTGCACATTTCGGGAAAATAAGATATACAATTCAACGCTAGCTGGAATCGCGATTACGGACACGCTAGTCGTATGCACTACCATAGTGCTACGGCATCGAACAAAAGTTCTAGGGATGATCACGCTTATATTGGTGTACACAGATCAGCAATATTATTTATATTCACCGTAAGACACCTTTCCTAAATCTTCCAGATAAAGCGTAAAACCATCAACTGGTTAAGCACAAACAAAGTCAGTACAAATCGACATAGGACGATTTAGGTTACATGCAATAAATTGTACATTACATACGAACTGACAGTCAGTCGGTGGTGCAATGATTAGTGTGCGCGACTCTTGTAAATGAGAACGTGCATTCTATTCATTAGTTGACCATCTTACATTTTATTCGATAATGGTGACATCATTTAGTAATGGAGACCGTATCGAGTAATTAACCATGAAAAAGCTTCTTCAAATATCGTTCGGAACCGCTGTACAACTGTAGCTAACTGATTCTAAGAAGGTCTCCATTGTCCATTCATTGCATGTATTGGGGAAATATCTGTTCATTTTCATGGAACTGTCAGTGTAAGTATATAAGTTAAATAAGAAATTCTCAAGAGTTTTGAGTCCACGGGTTCTTTGGAAATTTTTTGAAATCGTGATGGCTCCCACAGCTGACTAATGCCTATTGAGACCTGTGCCAGAAACGACGTTAAACCCCTACTCTTATTCATACATACATCCTGACTGTGTCCATACACCAACATACTCGCATTTCCCTTTGACAGCCAACGAACTTGTGTACTATCACCGATTCTTGTTTGAAAGCATATTCTCTATTTCTTCTCCAAGTACTAGCTTGATCAGCTGTCTCATCGATGCCCCTTGTGTGTAGGTGTTCAGGAAATGATATTTCCTCCCATTTCAAAAGGCCTGAGTTAAATTATACATTTATTATCGTTATCCTCCCGGGTCAGCAAATGATACAGTGGGACAATATTTACCGTATACTAATAGTATACGGTGATGCGGAAATCACAGAAAACTGTGCGTTTCGTAGTGGAGAGATTTACGTTGTAGACTTCGAAATTCTTAGTTTGGTTATAGTAACTAGGCTCTTGTGCATGAGAACGTGGGTGCGATCTATGGTGTGACCACCTTAAATTTCCTTCGACGATGGCCACCTCGCTTCTCAAAATACCATTCGAAACTGGTGTAAAGCTGTAGGTCCCAATCAGTGAGTGTAAAACTATAAAGCGCACAGCTCACTAATTCAGAGAAGCCTAATCCCATATGCCTTGATGGGATGTAATGGGAAACGGTTTTTTGACTATTGTAAAACCCCTAATGGTTAACGAGATAGTGTGCCAAAAATGTCAACGAATTCAAATAGTCTCTACTTATTCCTGCTATCAAACAGAAGATGCTAAAAAATACAAATAATACTTTACAATACATAATGTTTGACGCTCCATCTGGGAAGTCATCTCGTTCTTAGAGTTCATCAATTCATGTTGGACATATTTTTACAGGAAATAATATAAATTATTGTTACAATTTTTTAAATTATATCTAATGTACCATCTGGTTCTTGCACAAAATCCAATTGATATGCGGAATATTTACACAGGGAAGTTTAGAAACTATGTAGGCACAAGACATAATGAATTACGGCCTTATTCATAAAATGTTAGGAGAGAAAAGTTAGAAACGAGTTATCGTATAAAACACGTCTCTCAAATCTCTTCTAAGTTTTTATGAATAAGGCCGTTAAAATTTATTTAAGCAAAATAATAATAATATTATATCAATTAATACAAACTTTTGTAAAAAAATTGTAGAGACCGATGAATATTTTGCACCCAAAAAAAATTATTACAAATTCAAAACGCACCTTGATCAAATTGAAAAACCTTAAATTCTTTCAAATAACTGAATCGCCATAAAGCAGCGTTGATCAAATTAAAAAAACCTAAATTATTTCACACAAGCGCATCGTTACACTACTCCCCTTCTTTTTGTGGCTAAATTAGCTTGAACTTGACCATTTCAATCGCTAATGCTGATGGTGTCAATCTCAATGTGGGCTAATTTTTAACAATCTATGGATACGGAATTTTCTTTATCGTTAAAAATAATTTTAAAGAATTTTTCGTTTCGTTCAATCACCTTGAATAGGACAGCATACTTGAACGGTATTGGGTTCTGAGTGGCAACCTTAAGCCCCCAAACAGAATCCGTTTTTAGTAAATCTTTGTTTATGAACGGTTTTTGCTGGCAACGATTTGTCGCGGGTTGTGGGGGTTGTGGTGTAGTGGTCGTCGGTGGTGCAATGGTCAGTGTGCGTGTCCTTCCTCAGACCACCTAACAGTTCCTTCTACGACGGTAACCTCGCTTAGCGATGGGACACTAGCGAGTACTTAGCCATGAAAACAGATTCTTAAAATACCGTTCGGAATCTGTGTCAAACTGTAGGTCCTAATCAGTGAGTATAAAAATTAGAAAGTGCACATCTTTCTTACTGATTGTGAGAAGCTCTCCCCACTCCCTTTATGGGATGTTATGGGACACCATTTTTTGTTGTTGTTTAGTGCTGCGTATTACGTTCTCCAAGCTACTTGCAAACTGATTCAAGTTTTGTATTACAGATTATAGATGGAAAAACACCCCAGGATATTGTAACGGTTCATGTTCCTGATAGGCAACTGAAATGCCAAGTAAAATGGATGATAATACTTTTGTCCATTGCAGTTGATCTTGACAAGTAATGGCGGCTTTTAATGTGCGATTAAGGTGTTCTATCATGCCATTCACTTGAAATTATGTTGACAGTATGTACCCTAAAAGTGCACAAATCAGGAATCTTCGTCCTCTGTCACATATTATCTAGTGGGGACATCACCACCTTGTCAATGCTCTGCGTATAGATTCTGATGTTATAGCTTGCAACGAAATTATTTCATGCCATTTCGAAAAGCCACCAATCGTTGTGACCATATATATATATTAAGGTGGCTTCAAAAAAAAAGTATCGCATATCGAACCTCAAATGAAAGTTTGGTTAATTTTATGAATACTCTGACAATAAATATGGCGACTTTCGGACTGGCCGTTAGTGAGCTGGACGCAATCAAAGTAACGTACACAAGAGAAGGGATTTCTTATATAAAATTTACCATGATAATGATTTTCAATGATTTCAGGACATTAAAAACTGATGAAGAACCTCTCCATGAGTGTTAAAAAAGTTATTAAAAGCTCAATATGAAGGTACGATGAATGACGATTTTAGTACCCATTTTTTTTACAACATTTTATCAGTTATATTCTGGCTTTCATAGTATTCGGACGTTTTCTCTGTGCATACATCGAAAGTATTTTTAAAACCGGTAACTCGCATTTCTCTCTAATTCGCCGCAATTTATTTTTGTTCACTTTTCACTAATTGTTCGTGCGGGTGGACAATATAAAGTCGAAATTGGTCCCGGTGGCCAAGGATCCAGTTTATTACAAGAGCAAATCGGGTACAATAGCAAAACGGAAGCCCATTCCATCATTGTTTAATTCTGTTTCAAATGTTCCAAGTACATCCCGAAGTAATAAATTCAGTGTTCTGGCTGATCATATTGATATGGATACAAACTGCGAGTCCAATATTGCCTCGAAAGAAAGGCAACCAAGACTTCCCCACCTATCTTTGCAGACATTGCTGCCCCATTAAGGGAAATCAAACATCTATTGGGTAATGATTGCATTTACAAACGTATATCAATCGGAACAAAAGTGTTCTCACTGAATAACGACTAGTATGTATTTTGCAAAGAGAATACAAAATCGAGCTTCATACATATAACTCGAAGTCCAATCATTTACTTGCATCCGTTGTATATGAATTACCACTAGGGACCACAAATTCCCGGACTTTTTCATTTCCCGGGAAAACGGCATTGAAAATGAACGAAATTCCCGGAAATTCCCGCCCACACAGAAACACACAAGACATCATAGACGAATTAAAAAGCGGTCATCTAAATCCAATTTCTGTCAGTGAAGTGACTACCCGATTTAGTTCAGTAAACGACGCAGTTTAAGTAATGTAATTATCGCGTGGAAGATTCATAAGCCGAAAAAGAACGACAAGCCAACCCAGTGTGGGAATTGTTTAATGTACGGTCATGGTGGTGAACACTGTAACCGTATGAGAGCATGTATGATCTGAGCCAGTCATCACCACACTGATCAATGCCCATTCAACTAAAATTATAGAAGTCCTGCTACTTTCACTTGTAACAACTGTATCAAACATGGAAATGAGCGAACAGGCCATTCCGCTAATGACGTAAACTGCCCTCTGCGCGCTCAATATCGCGAAGCAAGAGCCCGAGCATCCACTATACAACCATCGAGAACAGTGATCATAGAGAAATAGACAAGAGCCGCTAGCCCTATCTTTGCGTTCTCTTAGTGACGACGAGGTAGTAGGTAATTTCATCGAGTCCGAGTTGCTTTTGTAATTTACTCTTTGGTTGGACATAATACGGACAGAAATAAAAGGGAATGCGTATTTTCGTTCGCTGCAAATAACATAAAACATACTTTAGCAGTGATCGAAACGGGGATCTCATGTACAAGAGGCGCGCACATTATCCATTGCACCACCGATGAATATAGCCCATATAATTACGTTAGCAGCACTGAACGTTGAGTTTATTCTTCTTGGAGACCTTAATGCAAAACATTCGGCATGGAATTGTCGAGTAAACAATTTATCAGCTAAAATTCTGAATAATTTGCAGCAGAGATGCTACTTTTTTGTCTTTAGTCGTGAAAATCCCACACTATATCCCCACCAAAGGCACCGTAAATCTTTCACAGTTGATCTCGTATTAAGAAATACAGAACTTAATTTGAATATAACGACACTAGACTACGACATTCCTTCTGATCACCCACCAATTCATTGTTACCTTGATTGTTTCTCATTTCTCGACACTGATCACTACAACTACAAAAGTGCTAATTGGAGAAAATTTGTAAATACAATAAACCAAAACAAAGCCTTCCCAGTACAGAGCCGGTGAAACCGATTAACCGGTTGTTTTGCTCTTAACCGTGTGCCGGTTTTTTAAAAAACGTAATTTTCGAACAAACCAGAAACCGGCTATTACTTAATTTGTGTTCATATCCTCAAACAAATTAATAATACTTTTTTATTTTATTATTCAAGCTCAAAACCATTTTCTATATCTCTATAAATAGAGATATAGCTGTTTAACAAAGAAGATGTTTTGCAAATGCGTCCTCATGATTCCTGGCAAACCGTATAGCTATTTCAGATCTCGCCACAGATCTTCATCAGAGGTTTTTTTGGAAATTATTATTGCCTGTTGTTTCGTCGTGCTCTACGTTCATCAGGGATGATTTTTTTATATGAGTTTTCGTTTGCATTTAGTTTGATGAATATTTCAAAAGCAGCATTCCGGAAAACCACTGATGAAGATTTGTGGCGAGTTCTGAAATAGCTAAATGGTTTGCCAGGAATCTTGAAGATGCATTTGAAAACATCTTCTTTTTTAAACCACTATATCTCTATTTATAGAGATATAGAAAATGGTCTTGAGCATGAACAATAAAATAAAAAAGTACCAATAAACAATACAGCAGACAGTTGTCCGAGGCCTTCGGCCACGGACTGTCCCTGCAGGCTGTGTCAAAGACACGGCCATTAAATTTAACGTAGAATACGCCATCCGATAAGACAGAAAACATATATAACAATAAATGATAAATAACATAAGCAAATGAATTTATTTATTTGATAGTTACTTTTGATAATATACATAAGCTTATGGTAGGAAAAATAGGATAAATATGTTTTTAAATTAAAAGAGTAAGGATAAATGATAAATAACAGACGCAAATCAATTTGATTTATAGTTTTTATAATTATATATCCATGTGAAATTCAAATTCACATTTAACATTTTGTTTCACTTAAATACATAAGTAAATATACGAAATTTCAATATTTCATCAATCAAAACAACAGCCGAAGGTTTGTGTCCACACTGAAACAGCAGCATAGTTTGTGTTCACGCTACAAACTCAAACACTCAACCAAACACCACACATATGTTTGAGTGTATGTGTTTAAACAATTTTCATTTGAGAAATTTAAATATTAGGAAGATTTCAACCAATATGAAATGTATATCAAACGAAAGATAACATCTTCATTTACCTACAAAAAAAATTTTAAAAAAAGTTATCTCGCCGTTTCCTCATAATCAATGAAATAAAGATTACAACAATAACAATCTGACATGACTCCCTATACCGTAAGGTAAGACGTATTCTACGCCAAAAGGCCGAATAAATATAAAAAAACCATCCTAAATTAATAATAAATAATTTGGTTTTCGAATTTTAATGAAATTTTGGGATTAAGAAACTGATTTCTATTCTCAATTATGATTTTATGTTCCAAAAAGGTATAAATGAAATTTTCAAACAATTTTTTTTTTAATAAAATTTCAAATTAATTTTATGACTTGAATAAGAAATAACTTCAAATTATTTAAGAATTAATTGAACTTTCCAAACATTTTTTATTTCAAATTTAAAAATTAAATTTATTTTCTAATACGGCTTTCATACATGAAATTGGTTTCAAATTTGAATATAATTTTCTAATTTAAATCAGTATAATGTTAATTTCAACAAAACTTTTAAATTTTGCATTAAACACGCATTCCAACTTGGAATATGACGTGATTGTTTTATTTCAAATTTGAGTTTTAAACACTAATATGTATGTGTAACACTAATATGAAATGATCGCTAAACAAAAGTATTGTAAATGCTACATGTGTAATTTAATTTAAGGCAAAAAACCGAAAAAAACCGGATCCACCGGTTTTTGCCAAAATTAAAAACCGAAAACCGATTTCATGAAAACTTGAGTTTTCGAAAAAACCGAAAACCGGTTTCCATCAAATTACGGTTTTTTGATCACGAAATAGAGAAATTCACCAGTCTTATTCTTAACGCAAGGACTTCATTTGTCCCTAAAATCCACCAGACAAGAGACAGTGTTATACTAAATGATATTATATTTTATATCGGAGATTGAAAGGAAATATCAACGACCATCTAATACATAACTAGGTAACTCAGTTTCTGATGAAAATAATAGATAAGAAAATTTCTAACGACTGAAACAGAAAATGGCCTAATTTAGTAACAGGTATGAAACCGGGAAACTAAGTCGGAAGTTAAGAGGAAGAGGAAAAATTTAAATCTTGTATCTTATGCACACTAACACTAAACTTATTTCGGACATGGAAAAAGCCGAAATTGTAGCAGAAGCATTTGCAATATCTAATCTTTATATACATATATAATTCTACTGCACGTGTGTTGTGACTGAACTCCTCCTAAACTTCTGGACCGATTTGAATAAATTTTTTTGAATGCGTTTGGGTGGCGCCCTGGGTGGTTTAGTTTTACGATTCGGTCCAACTGGACAAAGGGGCGTGGTACGTCCCATACAAACCACAAATTAAAAATCCATTATATCTGCTCACTTGAAATATTATGCAGGACAACGTCTGCCGGGTCAGCTAGTAATAAATATAATAATAAATAAATATAAAAATAATAAATATAATAACTCAACGGTACTAAGTTTACTACTAAAATCTGATCTACGAGTGTATCATAAGACCAAGTGCCACCACACTAATAAGATGCAAATCATCCAAAAGAACTGCTTAAAAATTAGAAAAACAATTTGTGACAGATTCATTTGCAAAAAATCAGTTTAAATTGAACCTTTAACATTTCTGGTGGCATTTTAAAAGCAGAACCAGTTTTACATTAAAAATGTTTACGCCTCTGGATTTGAATTTATCTCAGCTTCCAACTAGAAGATGTCTGATTCGGTATTAGTAATGGATGAAAAAACAAAGTCGGCATAACAAGCTTCGTCTTTCAAAGATTTATCATAAGTTGATAAGTGACGAGGAGAAGCTGTGAAGAAATGCAGAAATTCCAACTATAAGTAGACCCTGTATTCGGAAGAAGAACAACTTTGCAAAAATTACCGAGATATAACAATATATAATTAACAATCCCATTATCATGACGAGGAGTGAAACGAACTGTTTTGCCTTTCCCCATGTAAATGTGGTATAAGCCTAAAATCACACTGCAAATGTCCAACTGACATTCAAATGCCATTATAAATAAAAAAAAACTAAATGGTTTCCCATTACATCCCATGAAGGAATTGGGGAGAGCTTCTCTCAAGCAGTGAGCTGTGCGCTTTATAGTTTTATATTCACTGATTGGGACCTACAGTTTTACCCGGTTCCGAACGGTATTTTGAGAGGCTTTTTCATGGCTAAGTACTCGACAGTGTCGCCGTCACTAAGCGAGGTGACCGTCGTCGAAAGAAATTTTAAAGTGGTCGGATCGAACCCAGGATCTCCTGCACAAGAGGTGCTCACACTAACCATTGCACTACCGACGGCCATTATATGTTTGGAAATTCTGTATCCAGGAGAATAGATTCTTTCGGTATAGCGGCAAGTTCTACCAACGAAAGCGGAGCCACCCTATGGGTCCACCAGGTCTCACCGATAATGGCCGACGTGGCCACGGGAGACCTATTGGGGGACCGAAGAGAAATATTCAACAACTTGCCGAATTTTAATCAACACATACAATTTCCGCTGGAGAAAGAAGGCATTGGGATGCTAACGTACATCGATACCATTGATATGAAAATGGATAATGTAATAATAGTAAGGCGAAAAGAATACCGTCAAATATTAGGTAATCATATTACTCCAACCGGCTCGATCGTTTGCTTTTCTCTCTCAGTTGGTAACTCCAAGCTCTCGCAGACAATCATCCATTCACCTATTGTTTCCACCAAAGTCTCGGTATTCCTATTTTTCGATGTCCTTCGAGTACGTCGGCGAATACCTTTCGCTCTGGTTCATTCTAGTCCATTCTATAGACATGGCCTAGCCAGCATAAGCGCGATATTTTTATTTTTGTCCGGATACAGATTAAACAGCTCGTGGTTCAGCCATTTCAATTACAGGACTATATATTTTCCGAAGAATTGTTCTCTCGACGACCGTTAGTGATGTTTTTCGTCAGCTTGCGATGTGACCTAGGATTATGCGCGATAAATCAGCACAAGTTGTATGAGAGTCTGATATAGTTGGATCTTCGTTTCTGCTCGAGAGGGTCTTATCTCTGAATTGCTTGCTTAGTTCGAAATAACACCTGTTTGCAAGCACATTTCTTCATTTGATTTCTAGACGGACGCTATTGCTTCTGTTTATGGTAGATCCGAGTTAAATGAATTCGCCCACTACCTCGAAATTATAACGCTTATCAACATACACCCCTTCATCCAATCAGGTGGCTGTTCTGCTTGGCGAAGTCATTCATTTTGTCTTGTCGTCGTTTACTGCCAATCCCACTTTCGCTGATTCCCGATCAATTCTCGAAGAAACAGCAGTAACTTCTCGCAGATTGCGCCCAACGATATCTAAATCATTAACATATGCGAACAGCCTGTGACTTTTGCTGGCGATAGTAATATTCATGTTGCCTGCAGCACGATGATCTCAATAAAAATGTTGAATACATCGCATGATAGGGTGTCGAACGCCGGTTGCTCGGGTCCCCTGAAATTCGTTCGTTTAGTGGTGATTTTTGAATGTCGTGTTATTTTTCAACCCAAATTTCACGTTGGGCTCGCCCCGAAAGACAATCTTGCGTTCGGTACTGGCTTCGCTTCGTACTAATTGGTTCGGTGAGACCTTTGCCAATCTATATTGAGGATTTCGTGTCTGTCAGGGCCATTCTACAAAGGCGTGTCAGATTAGCAGGAATTCTAAGCTCCGACATAGGTTGGTATAGTTTCCCGCGCATCGGACTATCCCAGACAGCCTTATAATCTACAAAGAGGTGGTAGATGTCTATTTCTTTTTTCGTGGGATATTCTCCAGGGTTCGCGTAATATGAATATTTGGCCGATAGTTTACTTTCAGGCCTTTAATCACAATGATAGGGTTTGATCAGGTCTGCGACAAAGGCTTGTAGGCTTTCGAAAATTACGCTCGAGAGGAGCTTGTATGCATTGGATAAGAGGCTAATTCCACTATAGTTAGTACTTATACTCTGGTCGGTATTTTTAAAATAGGACACAGTATGCTAAGGCTTCCATCGTCGGGCATGCATTCGTCTAGCCAACTTTTCCAAATGAGCTGATTCAAGCAGCTTTGCAACCCATAGCCGCCAGTCTTAAACAGCTCAGCCGGTAGTCTATCAGCACCAGCGGCCTTGTGCTTTTTAAGCCGGAAAATTGTAGTTCTATCTTCGCTTTGGTTAGTAACGGGTAGTCAACGCCATCGACCTGTATGTGCCCAACACGCTCATCTATAGTAGTCCTGGGAAAAGTAAATCAGAGAAATAATCTCACCATATTCGCAGCATACTTGTACATCCGCAACAAGATTCCAGTCCTTTTTTCTAAAAAAGGGGGCCCATGATCCATTGCCTTTAATTTAGCTTTGTACTTTTCGGTAGAATTTACGGACCTCCGACTTCCTAAATTTTCTCACTCTCGCGCTTCTTCCACAACAGTTTTTCTGTTAAATAAATGGATTTCCTCTCTCCTCTTCTCCTTGTACTAACAACTACCTGAAGCATTGCCATACGAGGAGCCTTCTTTCCATCATTTACCATGCGACAATATTCATCGTAGCATGGTTTGTCTTTGAGCGGCTTTTCATAACCAAGTACGGCAGTACCCGCAGAAATTTTCATAGAGTTGGAAAATTCGTCCTACCCCAGTATCTGAATGATCTTCTCAGCATAGACCGTGGCTAACTCTACTAATTGCAACTTTGCGAGTCTAGCTTTCTATATGTCGGATTTCGTACTTATTTTGCTCTGCTTCTACTTGTGCTAACGTTTGCTTTAATTAGTGCTAGTGATCCGAATTGATATTAGCTCCTCGAATCACACGTACGCCGATTACACTTGTAAAGTGCCTTGTTTCAATTACTTGGTGGTCAACCTAGTTCCTTGTCTGTTAATCAGGGGATATCTAAGCAGGCTTATGGATATCTTCATGTTGGAATCTCGCAACTGACAACCATGTTTTTCACCGCGGCAGAATCTAACAGTCTCATTCCGTTATCGGAAGTGATGGCATGTAGACTGAATGGTTGGTTTAAAGACATTTCGCCTGCCGACTTTAGCATTAAAATCACCTAGAATAATCTTAATGTCATGGCCAGGGCAGCGGTTGTATGTTTCGTATTGGCGCTCATATAATATGTTCTTGATGTCATCGTGTTTTTCATTGCCCACACTATAAGATGTTTTACTTTCCTCTTAACACCCTTTATGTAAGCGTGTACTTTAGCTTGGTATTGAGCTGCGTTTGGTAATAAGCGGCGATGAAAATTCAGCGTGCAGACACATTTTCCTAAGTCCATTATATAAAATAAGTTGGATTGTCGTACTGTACCACAGCTTGAATCTTTGACTTCGTGGGTGTGCTTTTGCCCAAGCAGGAGATTCTACATCTCTATACAGAGGAAAACACCATATTTCTTGCCACTTATTTCCAAAGATACGTTATGGATCCCTGGAAGCGTCCTTATCACAATCTCTGGTTAGAGCTAACTAAAATTTAAAATGTTTTAATTCTATACGAACCGACTGCTGAAACTTTTAGCTTAGGATAACTTGGGATACTGATAATGGGTGTAATAGTTTTTAGTACTGTAACTGAAAGGAATTCAAACAAATCCAGGTATTATTGGCTTTGAAACCCCCTTCAGTTAATGCTGTTAAATACACTGAACTTTATTTTAGAATTTTGCGTTTTGCAACGCTTAGAGACTGTTGTCAACCATCAAAATTTGTGGTTTGTGTACATACTCTGCGGTTTTCGTACCACACCCATTCTGGATACACAGTCTTGGAATAATCGAACTCTACTATAGTAGTATCCCTGAGCTTGTTGGCAAGAATAATGCGATAATATAACGAATCCCAAACTCTTTTGACAACTCTTTTATACCATTCCTAAGCGCAGAAAACCATATGTAGCATCAGACAAGCTGGAAAGCCCGACAAAATCGCATACTGTATGGCATCACCATATGAGCATTTTAAATTGACTTTAATGACATTAAGTTCTTATTGATTCGCTGATCCCAACATTGGGACGTATGTTTCACCAGCAGCTCATATTCATGATAAATTATGGCTGGTGATACAACCAACATTATCATCGGGATAAACATCAATCAATCATATCATTTTATTAGGTCTTATGTGCCAATTGTAGTGCGAACTAAATTTAATATTTTATTAACGACTTCAGCATAATACAACAAATTATCTGCACCGAACTGATTTTGAAACAAACCTAATTTTTATTTAACCACAACAATCCGCAATAACATTATGTATGCACAATTATTTCAAATACAAAATCCGCAATTAACATAATTTCAAACTAATTGAAATACTTTGATTTGAATTGCAAACTCAAACTGTGGTGAATTCCTCTAAAATAAATATAAATCAGCACCGATATTCTGTTTCTGAAAGTTAAACATAAATGCGCATACTATTGGTATTCACCAAAAGTTAAGAGGATAAATAGGATAAACACTTTAAACTCAATTCGTGATGTAGTAAATATGATGAGACACAATGGGAGAAATGAAGAATAATTTCTAGTATATTAGTAGATATGTGTTAAGTAAAACTGTTTATTGGAGAGCACTGAAATGAAGATCGGAAAAATTTTCAGTGGCGGAAATAGAGAGGTGGTAACACGTCGCGTAACCGAAAATCCAAAATTGAAACCGAAAATCCGGCGAGACTGGCCAAACAATATTTTCCCTTCTAACCGTATGCAGCATTTTATTAAAAAATCTAATTTTCGAATAAACTGTGAGCCGGTTTATTTACCTCATTTTTTTTTACTAAATACCTTCATTTTTTTACTAAAATTGTGTCAAACATCCTTAAAATTATTAAATAAAAAAAATCATTTTAATATTTTATTGATTTTCTCGAATTAAATAGAAACTGCGCTTATATTTTCAAAGCTAAATACGATTTCATAATATGAATAAGACTAACGCTCAATTTCACCAAACAAAGGTACAAATTATGAATTCCATACAAACTGGCAGGAGAAACTGTTCGTTAGCTCTAACTGTATGATAATCAGACATGGAAAAATCGGCCGTAAATAACACAGTGATACAAAAAAAAGACTAAAGATGAAAAACCTGGCAAATATAGTATTTTCGTTGTAGCTATTGTCGACTGAAACAAGAATCTACTTGTGAAATTTCACAAATCTTGCAAACCAGTTAAAACAACGGTTTTGCGTCCCTTTGCGCACTTATAAGCCTGCAAGTTAGTTGATTATCAACCGATTTTAAATTTCTCACCGGATTTAAAGAGAAGAAACTTAGGCATTTCAAACGATACGTACCTGATTTAACAAAACGCGAGAAGTCTGTGTGTATTTGTCTAGCAAACAGATATGTTTGTCGCCATTTTCCAACTTCGGCGATGATTTCACACATTATTTTATAAAGAAACCATAATACAACCATTCCTAAGGAGTAAAATACAACTTTGTTTTTAAAAATCCGGCATTAATCAACTGAGTTATTGAAGTTTTCATTAAAACAAAAATTTTGCAAAAATGGCTGACAAAGTTTTTCGTGTTCTTTTTATGCACTTTCTGGGAATATCTGGGAATGATGATGTTCCGACAACGAGCAAATCTGCTTTATCAAAGACATATAATAGGAAACGGGCGCTCAAAATGTTTATTGTAAGTGGTGCGTGTAAAATTTAACGAAACCCGGGTTATAATAAAAAAAATAAATGGTTGCCCATTACATCCCATGAAGGGACTGGGGAGAACTTCTCACAATCACTGAGCTGTGCGCTTTCCAGTTTTCACTCACTGAATGGGACCTATAGTTTTACACCGATTCCGAACGGTAATTTGAGAAGCTTTTTCATGGCTAGATACTCGATAGTGTCGCCGTCACTATGCGAGGTGACCGCCGCCGAAAGAAATTTTAAGGTGGTCAGAGCCGGGTTCGAACCCAGGATCTCATCTACAAGAGCCGCGCACACTAACCATTGCACCACCGACGGCCACGATGTATAACCACCCGGGTTATACCAAATTAAAACTGGTTTGACTGGTGCTTGTGATTTTATGCGTGACTTTTGGACATCGGAAAGGGGGTTCGATCCCAGATATGAGGACGGTCGATCCCAGATATGAGGACGGTGTCGAGGACGGTCACCTCGATTAGTGAGGACAACAATATCGAGTAATTAGTAGTGGCATGAATGCACTCTCTTTTAGAATACATTCATTATCTCACTGTACCAATACCAACGGTCCGAATAGTGTAAACAACGAAATGAAACGATACGTGCCTGTGTGCTCTTGGAATGATTGTTGTATGCATCTCTGTTCTGTTAACTACTCTGTTCGTCTCAATTCTGTTACGACAACACAACATTTTACTCAATAAATGTTCGTGAATGTAAAAACCATTCGAATACACAAGAACTATTCGAATGAAAGAACGGTAAATTATGAGTGGTTATGGGTCTCATTTGCTTTCTCGTCAATGAAAAGATCAGCAACGTTGTGTGAAGACCAAAGAAATAAATATTCGTTTTTTATGAGTTTAACTGCAAAAATATATATTAGAAAATGGAAATTGATGAAGTAAATTATATTAAAAATAATTTATTAAACATTAAAAATATGTAGTCCTCAACTCAATCGGCCGCTGTGGGTGAAGAAAATAGTATTGTTTAGTGAATTTCAAGGGGTGAACTCGTTTTGAAGGGGAAAAAAGACCGCAGAAAAGTTTGGGAAGTTTTTTCCTTAATTGTGGATGGAGACGGCAAAAAACTGAAATATGTCAGTTGCAATAACTACAAGCAAATTTTTAAACATTCAACTTCGACATCAAACCTAGTGAGGCATAAGTGCTACATTTCTAAAATTTACTTAATTTTAATCCTATTCTTTATTCCAAAGAAATTATCATACCAAAACAGCATTTAATCATACCAAAACAGCATTTGCTTTAGTTACGCTTTTCTTTAATATGTCTCATGAATACATTTCATTATTCGAATAGTTCTGCTTGTCTCTAAAGACTTCTTACTCAATCTAATTACTACTCCTTCATAAAAGAACTCTCTCTGCTCGGTTTCATTCTGTTTCGTACCCGATGCAACACGCTGAGAAGAATGGTTGTATGTATCGTACTCTACTCGATAGAATGAGAACATTAACATGAATGTATTTGAATTGAATGCATGAAAATGTATACTCATGCAGGTCTCTAGTAATTAGCCAGATAAGGTCTTTTGAAAAAACCCGTATTGTCTGTAGGTCCCAATCAATGAATGAGTGAAGGGACTGGGGAGAGCTTCTCACAATCAGTGAGCTGTGCGGTTTCTAGTTTTACACTCACTGATTGGGACCTACAGTTTTACGCCGATTACGAACAATATTTTGATAAGCCATTTTTTGGGATGAAGAACGAATATGTGTCCACGTAAAAACATGTTTGCCAGTAAACATGCTATGGTTTACATTTAAATACAAGAGAGTTTGGGAATTGCAAATATTGCAAAAATGTTTGAAGTGTGTTCCCAACATATACATACATGGTTCCTGCAGAATACTTTTGGGAGAGGCTGTTTTTTAGCGTATACTAACACACTCGCCGTCTCCTGTATTTAGTCAACTGTATCTATCGTTCTATAAAAGTTATTCCCCTGCAGCTATTTGTTGACTGTCTGTTGTTGTCAATGATGTTCTTGTTTCCTGCTGTAAATTATATTCCTAATCTCATTACAGCAATTTACTGCTGATCCGTTTATAGTTCTTGTGCTACTTTATTTCTGAATTCCGTGTATCTGCCGCCTGTTCCCTTTATACTGGCACCACTGGTAGTTGGCCATTCATGGTTCTCTTATTTGGAATATAAAAAATAAATGGTTTCCCATTACATCCCATGAAGGGACCGGGGAGAACTTCTCTCAATCACTGAGCTGTGCGCTTTCCAGTTTTCACTCATTGATTGGGACCTACAGTTTTACACCGATTCCGAACGGTATTTTGAGAAGCTTTTTCATGGCTATATACTCGATAGTGTCGCCGTCACTATGCGAGGTGACCGCCGCCGAAAGAAATTTTTTTTTTTAAGGTGGTCAGAGCAGGGTTCGAACCCAGGATCTCATGTACAAGAGCCGCGCACACTAACCATTGCACCACCGACGGCCATTTTTATTTTTTAAGTCAAATATTTATTTTTTATTTTTATTTTTTAAGTCAAATATTTAAAATATTGAATCTGCAACCGAATGGTAATTTTAAAGGAATACTAATAAAAAAAACTAACACAGCAACGGTAAAAGACATCCTCAATCATATACTGTACAAGACGAACCTCAGCGATTTCATAAGATGTCAAAAAAGAAACTGAAGGCGAACAACAAAACGTATAATTTCAACCCACGTATGGAGTCTGACATTTGTAGTGTGTCATCATGATGCACAGGGCACAATTGCAATGCGTTTTTGTAGTGAAAGCTAAGATGCTCCCAACTACAATTAGAGTCACATGGAGCAACTTAACTTCTTATCCGACAGATAAATTTGTAATTCAATCTTATACCGTTTGAATGTTGTTTAATTTAATAACTTAATATATTTCTCCATTCCAGGAAAGAAATTATAGAGATAGACAAGATATAATAATGGAAACAATTTGGTTTTTCTTCATCCTGCCAGACTTGTTCCTCCCACTGTGCAACGCCATATAAATACACCGAAATCGCAAATATATAATCATGAAACTTATGTTATATTTCCATATAAATAGATATAAAAAAGCACATATATACAAAATGTCTCGGTGTTTAAAAAATGGTGGCAGAATAGAGAGAGAGAGAGAGAGAGAAAGAGTCCTTGAATTAAATTGCTACAAATCAAGTTGAATGCATGAATAGATGTATGACTAAAGCACGGGGACTTCAATCCAGAAGCAATAGAGTAAACAAACTACCATGGAAAGAATTCATGACGAGTATAAAAAAAAAGACTGGCTCAAATGAACAGCGTTGAATTTTACACTTTATTTATGCAGCGACAATTTAACTAAACTAATGATCCCAAGAAATCAAATCACATCATAAACAAGTTTTACTTGCTCATACCCCAAAGAGCCCTGGTAAACATCCGCTACTAAGGGGACGGAATGAAAAATAGAAGTTAAAATATTTATGAAGGGGTTGCTCAAACAAAGTTGCGCTTTGCGACACATTGTCGCATTTTATGTGGGATAGCAAGTGAAACATGTTGCAGCAGCATATACGTAGAAAGTGATTGTAGAGAAGTAATGAAAACTTGAATACAAACATATGTGAAAAGTTGCAACAGCAAAAGTTTATAAGGTTTTTTAAAGTTTGTAATTGGTAATGAGATCCGCAGTGAAACCAGAGTCAAAGGACCAGACTCAATGCAGTCGGCCGTAGCTGCAAAGGTATGTGGCAAGCATTGACGGACATATTAGTCCTACTTGATCTGACCAACTTTCCCACGTTTGGCGGGATTGTCCCGCTTTTTGGGGAATTGTCCCGCTTTCTGAAATTGAACGTAATAAAATTATAAAATACAAGATAAATTGTTTTACTTAATATAATTAGAATTTTTTGAAGACAATACATGTATTATTTATTTAAAAAAAAATAATTTAGACGGTTAACCATTATGTCCCACATTTTACTCACCACCATTTAGTTGGGTGAGTTATACTACTCTTAACAAATTGCTACTCGCGTTCCAAAAAAAAACAAGATTATTAAAAAGGAGCTATTCATGGTCATTTGAATTTTGTTAAGGACATAACCTGTGCCGGGATGGTATTATTCAAACTGATGTATTAGCCAATCATTGGATTGGATTTCCGTAATTGGTGACTTAGTTTTGTAATTATAAGTTTGGTTTAAAATAAATAGGATTATGTTGTGATAACCTAATTGGAAATGATGTGGCTGCACCAACAGAAGTCACGAGAAGGGTTGCACTATTGACGGTAAATTCGTTTTTTGCAACCAACTTACGAATTGATTCCAAATTCGGATGTTGCAACCGAAATTATAGAAAATGTAATTTATAGAAGTACTTGAGATATCCAATCACGATGAGACAATCGATCACAATTTAGACGACGATGTCGATTGCCCTCCTACTAATCAAGACTAGGTCAGAACAGCGATTGCCCGGCTTAAGTACAACAAAGCCGCTGGAGACGATGAATTACCGGCAGACCTGTTTAAGGCTGGCGGCGATGAGCTGATACGGTGCATGCGTCAGCTCTATAGCAAAATTTGGTTAGACGAATTCATGCCCGGCGATTGGAATCTCAGTGTACTATGTCCCATATTTCAAAAAAAACTGACAAGAGTCTCAGTGCCAACTACCGTGGATTAGGACTATTATCCATAGCATACGTATAAGGTTCTATCAAGTATAATGTGCGAAAGACTAAAAGCAATTATGACTGATCTGATTGGACCATACCAGGGTGGCTTTAGGCCTGGAAAATCGACAACTGACCAGATTTTCACGCTACGCAAAATCCTGGAGAAGACCCACGAAAAACAAATCGACAATTATCATCTATTTGTCGATTATAAGGCGGTCTTCGATAGCCCGCTACGGCAGAAACTCTACGAAGCAATGGCTGAGCTTAGTATTCCTGCAAAACTCATACGGCTTTTGCAGGATGACCTTGACAAACACCAAATCTGCAATGAAAGTTGGTAAGGATCTTACCGAACCTTTTGAAACTAAGCGAGGCCACAGGGCAGGCGACACCCTACCGTGCGATCTCTTTAACATCTTAATGAAGATCATTATGAGGAAAGCTGCAGTCTACATGAATAAAACCATCAGCAGCAAAAGTCATATGCTGCTCGCGTATGCTGATGATATCGATATCATTGGGCGCACAGTTCGAGAATTGAGAAGGAGTCAGCATAAGTGGATCTGACATTAAATGAGGAGAATACAAAATTATTGGTTTCAACCAGCAGGGTCTCCACGCGATTAGAATAAAACGTGAACGTTGCTAACCATACTAATTTCGAGGTAGTGGACGAATTTATATACCTCGGATTGCTGTAAACAAAAACCTTGAAAAAACCAGCCTTGAGATCAAGCGGAGAATTGTGTTTGAGAATATATGTTATTTTGGGCTAAGCAAGCAGTTTAGAGATAAAGCCCTATCTCGAGTAACAAGAGTACAGCTATACCAGAGTCTCATACAACCTGTCTTGATTTATGGCTCAGAATCCTGGGTCTTATCGCAAGGAGAAGAAGCATCTCTTGGAGTGTTCGAGAGAAAAATACTCCGAAAAATGTATGGCCCTGTAGTTTACAACGGTGGGTATCGGTGACGCAGGAACCATGAACTGTATGAGCTATATTTCGACATTAATATAATTAAGCGGATCAAAATAAAACGATTTCGCTGGCTAGGCCTTATCAGTAGAATGGATGTAGAAGAGCCAGCACGAAGGGTTTTCCAAACTGAACTCAAATTAAGACGAAAAAGAGGCAGACCAAGACTCCGCTGGAGGGATCAGGTTGACGAAACCCTGCGAACACTTGGTATTGCCAACTGAAGAGAAAATGCAAAAGATTAATCCGCGGCATTTAATTTTTTTTCTCTAACCGGAGAAAACTTGATCTGTTAGACTTAAATTAAATTAAAACTTTAAAAATAACCCGGATCCAAGACAACTAAAATTGAGTAGGGCCAAACCAAAATATAACGAGAAAACTAGAATTAGAATAATGCGTTCTATAAACAGAACTTTCAACACTTCGGCATCAGTGCCTGTAAGTAGGAAAGCAACATGTGCGTAGTATCAAATAAGCACTCGACACGACAAAAGACTGAAGGTAGTGACATGTGTGAATACACACCGCAGTGGCTTAACGGGCTAGACACTGCTAAACGATGATGCTTCACAAACATGGAAACGATCGACCGGCGAATGTGAGTTTGAATCTCAGCCGCGGCATTTACATTTATTTCACTAACAGGGTTAAGCATGATCTCTTAGCCTTAAGGGAAATTACATCTTCAAAAATAGCTGGGACCTAAGACACATAAACTTATGTTACCTTCGTTTTGTAGGATCCTCACCTCCCCGGGGTTTTTCGATACCGGATAAGTAAGTGAGAATGACTGCGTAACACATCTTAGAGCAATATGATTATGTATTATATATGAAAATTGTAGTTAGTTTGACGCTAGCTAGTTTGCCTCGAATCTATATTGCAGTGACAGGAGATCATCATACACCCGTCTCTCTGGGCCCACCTTAGCTCATTCCTATCTTGCAATATCGAGTAGCAGGCTTAGCTTTATAAAACTGTCATGAGATTAACATCCTTATGACCGCAAGATCTTTATTTCCCCAGGGAAAATATTCTCGTTACCCCATGGCTTCGTCCTTTGGCAAGAGATTTGTAACAACTTTAGGGGCTAGTGAAAATAACTCATTTCCACTCACAACTACAAGAGTAGCCAGATTATTGCTCAGAAACGTAAAACCATAAGTAATACAATTTTTTTCATAACTCTCACTCTCATGCTTCCTGCAATCATTGAGAACGCAAAGAAATCATTTGAAGGTACTTTCGGCGAATTATATGTAGTCTGAAGGGTGAGTCTGCCACAGTCGGCATTTACTCTTCATGCAAATTTCCTTCATATGAACTTAATATCATATATTTATGTAACTTGCTTTACTTAAGCTTCAACTGTTGTCTTTAGCTCCAGTTGAATGCTTCAGTTCCACATTTACTTAAGCCGATTATGCATTCGAAGTAAGAGCTTTGCTTTGTTACGTTTGTTTGTACAGTCTGTTAACTACACACAGCTGTCTCAAGTACTCCACTCGTCTAATATGGAATATTAACCTAAAAACTGCATTCGCGATATTATTTTTTATGTTATTCGATGAAATGTAAAAGGACATTAGCCGTATAGTTAAGGTTAAAATATTTTAAATTGTAGTTAAAAGAGAAATTTAAATTTTTCCGGTTTGCTAGTACAGTACGATATATGTAACAGCAGAAATCTACGTAATTTTGGGGTATAAATTATTTATTATTCATCAGCACATAATTACGATATATAGAGGCTGTCAAAACTAATTACTTAATTGTCAACAGAGTGGCAATTGTGGCAAATAAATTCAGTCGCGACAACTTTAATTCGAATGCAGCAGCCGAAATTCTGGTCTCCTGTTTTCAAATCGTTTGCACTGCGAGTGCATCTCCTAAACATTTATACAAGCTATACGATATTAAGTTATCCCATATTCCCGATAGATTGAAAGAATCCAAGATGGTGTTCATGCTGATAGCAAACAAATCATCACATATTAGTTCAAAACACAATAGATGAATCCGTCTCTCAGTTTTTCTTCTGAAAACATTGGAAATACTGACTAGACTATACATGTCTCAACTATCTACATGCCAGCACGCTTACAATAAGGGCAAAGCTACGGCAAGACCTCTGCACTCGCTCTAAACCTTCGTATAGACATCTATATATAGAAAGGAAAGCACTGTTGTTACATATGACAACCGGGATCGATAATACCGGCTATAGTAGCACTTTGTGTTAACCCGGTAATCATTATTTTGATCAATAGAGAAGGCGCATAATCTGGTAGCTACACTGAAAGAATAATGCTTCGTCGTATAGATGAAACATTTTCGTTAATATTTTTACGTTGCTACAGTGAAAAGTTTCGTATATCAGACAATTTGGCAGTCGCTCCAATAAAAAATTGCATACTTGACTTCTTTGACAATTTTTCTTTTCGTTGCTCCAATATCTTACTTCTAGTTCCTGCAAAAATATTATTTAATTTTAATTGTATAGAAAAATGGGTTAAAAGTTAAAAAAAGGTAGTGCATGAGATTTAATCTATTGATATTTATTGTATCTCCTACTTTTTATTGATTAGTTTTATTATTTATTTATTTTGGAGTTTTGCCAACATTTGTAGTTGACGAAACAATTTCGTCATTGCAACGAAACTAATTTTTATGAATATAAAGAGAGAAAAGCAGTCAAAAAAATTAGTGAGCGTAAAAAAGAGGCCAGCAAGAGGAAATGGTGAGCGTGAGTGCTGGGTCAGGTACACATCTTCCTTTGCTAGAGCCGAAAGTGATAGACATATTTCTCCGCCGGAATAATCTCAATAATTTAAAAAAAAAAACTATTTGGTTATAACGGGTTTTTCAATAAGAGCGCTACCAAAGTTTTTTTAAATGAAACAAAACCGGTTTTAGATACCAATGAAATTCTATATTCCTGTGAAAGAAGGTTCGCTGCCATTATGTATGGAACTCGATTTCTTTTGCATGGCCACCACGGGCACGCTTGCAGAAGTCCGGACGCTGACCCCAATTTTCGACTGTTTTCAAGAATAAATCGGCTGATACTGCTGCAATTTCACGATCGATATTCGTACAAAGTTCATCAATCGTCGCTGGCTTGTTGGCATAGACCATAGACTTGACGTAGCCCCACAGGAAATAATCTAACGGCGTCAAATCGCACGACCGAGGCGGCCAATCGACTGGGTCATTTCGTGAGATAACACGTTCACCAAGCTTGGTTTCCAATAAATTGATTGTGGCATACGCTGTGTGGCTTGTGGCGCCGTCCTGTTGGAACCACATGTCCTCTAAGTCCATATTATCCAATTGGGGCCAAAAATATTTGGTTATCATTGAACGGTAGCGATTCGCATTCACAGTAATGTGCCGGTCTTGATCATCACGGAAGAAGTACGGCGCAGTGACGCCGCCGGCCCATAACCGCACCAAACCGTAATTTTTTCGGGATGCAATGATGACTCATGGATTATGTGTGGATTGTTGTCTGACCAATAACGCATATTTTGCTTGTTGACGAAGCCATTCAGCCAGAAATGAGCCGACCATAAATTGGACGTAGCGCTCTTAAAGTTGCGGCCACTGACTCCAAATTTCGGTAGTAAATTTTAATAATTTCGACTCGTTGTTGGCTCCTATATCTTTCCATGATGAAATGGCAAACCTTATTGAAAAGAAATGTCAAAAGAGCGGGAAAAAATATTGCGTCGTTTGCTGTCCCTATCGATTTACTTTTGTAGCGGCTCTGTCGAAAAACCCTTTACTTAGTAATTACCTTTTGTTGTGAAATATAAATTGTGTGAATTTATGTGTTTGCTGTGATCGTTTATGTAAATTGAGTATCTATAAATGAAATACATAGATAAACAAACAGAATGCAAGGAGCAACACGAAGGCAAATAAAGTGACGCTTCGATAGAAGAAAAACTACCCCGAAATATGTAACTGAGTGCGTAGGAACGTGACGGTACAAAGCGCAACAAAATGTGCATGTTTCGTGTTTTAACCATAATTCGGTCGTGCCTGTTTCGTTGTATTGGAATTTGGGTCCGAAGTTAATGAAAACGAAGGAGTGAAATGAACAAAGTGTTTCAAGTAAGGCGATCATAAGAAGTAACAATTTAACGTTCAATGTTAAAATTCAAATTCATTGCAGCAATATGTTAAAGAAAATTTTGAACATAGATCACTTGATGTGAAGAAATCCATACGGGAGTAGAGCTTTTGTTCATGGTAAGTATAGACATACGTAGATATGTGCATATCTTAAATAGAAATCATAGTAATAAATTCCTCATATTTATTTTTAATTGCAGGACCTGACTACAACAGCCACAATAACAGTCAACCCCTCGACTACCATAATCTTTCTGCAGACGAGTGGAATGGATATAATATATTTAGAGAATTCAGACAATTTTTGTCAAACCACCTGCGATGTAGTACTAACAGTGTATTTATGTACAATAAACAATAAATAATTTCAAACACACTTTAACACATTCATTACAGCAATGAAACAAAGTCATTGCAGAAATGAAATAAGTTCATAGCATCAATTAAACAAATGCATAGCTGCAATGAAACTAATTCATTGCAGCAATGAAATAATTTCATTGCAAGAACGATACTTATTCACTGCAACAATGAAACAATTCTTTGCAGCAACGAAACAAATTCGTTGCAATAATGAATGAAATTCATTGCAGCAACAGCCGTACGTTCTTCGCAGTGACGAACAATTTGCAGTTGATGAACACATTTTCGTAGCGGGAATGAAAGTGTACGTTAGCTCACTTTCGATGACGAAAGTTGTTGGGGTGAAGAACATTTTCATCCCTATGACGGTGCTTTTCCGTTCAGTGTAGGTCACACAACTTTAAATGGAAATTCCAATGTAGGTACTCCTAGCGGCGCCTTACCTTCTGTTCTCTGGAATCTAGCTATGGACTATGTCTTGCTTCAACTGGCGAAACCAGGTTCCAAATTTGTCGCATATGCTAACGACTTGGTAATTGCAGTGCAGGGCAAATACCCTTCCACATGCAGAGGTGTATTCCAGCATATAATCGGGAGAAACTCTAAATAGATCACAGAGAATGGGCTGGGTGGAAATCCGGGGAAACCCGAGGTCGTACTTTTTACCAAGATGCAGAAGGATCTGTATATATGTAGCTATTGCCTGTGGATGTAGAGAAACTCGCCCAATGGATACCACAAGATATCTCGGTGTTATTCTGTATTAAAAGCATAGTGTAGCTTAGTTGAAAGCTTAATTCTATGGGTGAGGTCATTAAACCCACAGTGGGTATACCTTCCTGTTACGATGAGTCAATCCCTGAAAATAGTTGTAAGGATACGGCTGTTGTCCGTCTAAGATTGGTTTGTGGCCAGTAATACAATCATCGTTTTGCATAAGTCCATTGTCAAAAGTGCAGACAGTAAAACTGATGTGTATCACAAATGACCTTCGCACAACCCCTACCTATATTTGGTAGATATTCTTCACCTACTAGCGCTAGATTTTCTGGTGTACCAAAAGGCGTTAATACCAGTAAGCCGCCGAAAATATTCTATGCAAGGAATCACCAGTCCATATGGTCACGGGAAGATTTTATTTGATCTGCATCAATTCATGTCAGAAGTGAATTATCTGACATCCACGTCTATTTTTTTAGAGAAACTTTTCAACTTCGAGCCCAGAGAGACAGGACGGATAGCATAAAAAGCATTTAGGCTTCAAACTAATGAAAGTTGTTCGGAATAGCTTTACTCTGACTGGGGCCAAATGTCAGGACCACCTTGAGCATTCTGCAATTTTTACTTCCAACACTGCACAGAACAGCAGCGCATCTCTAAATTAAATCGTTAAACCGTTTGATTACCACGTTGTATGGCTGCCGGGCATGGGACGATTCCACGGAATGATATATCGGTTGCACTATCTTACCTGTTCCACTGCACGCTGAAAAATCTGTATTTGTTGTTGTTTGGATGCAAATATAACGCATTTCTAGCTTGTCGCAAATATAGTATACTTGTGTCCAAACACATTGTGTTTGCTGTTCACTATTACATGATAATTGTTAATAGGTTTAAATTATGATTAAATTACACTGTGTGTAATTTTTTAAGTCATGGCAAAATAACCATATACGGACACCACTACGTGATAAAAGACTAAAAAAAAAGACCCGTGTTTCCCAATTTTTCCCAAAGTCATGCACTTTTTTTTATGGGCCGCCAAAGATTTGGGGCCTCGGTATCATTTTCGTAAAAATGTGATCATTTTCTCAGGCTCATATCTTGCAAACCGTTCAGAATTTCGATTTACTCTTTTTTCGTGTTGCACTGTGTTATTATATATGCTTTTGTGTCCTAAATGCGGTTTTGTTTGTTGACAACCGCTGTAAACAAAATCGTACCAGACAACAAAGAAGTTGTTATTGGATGCTTCGCACAACTTGATATTCACATCTGCATTTATGTTTGTGATCTCTGGGCACTGCTTCATACGTGGGACATGTGCCTCAGTTTGGAATCTCAGCTCATTATTTCTGTAAAATCTGTGGGGACAAATAACACGACAATACGATCGGGCGTCTCTTATGCTTCTGTCCGGCCTTCTGTGTGAGGAGTCGACAATATTTAAGATCTTACTTCTTTTTGGATCTACCACATACTCATCGGTGCCCGTCGGTGGTGCAATGGTAGTGTGCGCGGTCTTGTGCATGAGAACATGGGTTCGATCCTGATCTGACCACCGTAAATTCCTTTCGACCTTGTTTAGTGACAGCAACACTATCGAGTATTTAGCCATGAAAAATTTTCTCAAAATACCGTTCGGAACCGGTGTAAAAATGTATGTCCCAATCAGTGAGTGTAAAACTTGTACGCGCACATCTGACTGGTTATGAGAAACTCTCTCTAATGCCTTCATGGGTAGTAAAGGGAACCATTTTTTTTTGTTAAATATTCAAGGAGTTAAAGTCAATGATATTAAAGTCAATGGTTTAAAAGAGACTTCTTGCTTGATCGCTGAAGTGCAGTGCAATGTATCAATGTTTACTGACCTTTCTTCAGTTGTTTCGAATGTACTGATCTCAAGACTCTAGAAAGTTTGATATGTTAATGGGTGTCCACATAATAATAAACTGTTGTCTTGTCAGGGGTGCGACCGAACTAGATGAGGGGATAGAACATTACGATGGAACGTAAAACTATGACCCGTACTATCAATTGACTAACGGACTAATGTCCCTATGGGAAATGGGGTGTCAATTGGCCAAAAGCACTTATCGTGAAATAGGTATAGAGGTGATACGATTGCTAAATGGTTCCGCATTGTTAAAGACGACTCAGTTGGACTAACCTACAGTTGGTAGGGTGAGACAAAAATAAATTGGAGAATGATCAAATAGGTCGCACCCATGGGGACTACTAGACCGCAGAGGAACGGGTCCTCCTAGAAACAAGGAAGTGTGCGCACTAAAATTGAAAGCATTTACTGCAAGAATTATATAGCAGTTTTCCATAAAAACAAAAAGCGATACAAATTTGATGACCGAATTTAGAGTAGGAGATTTTTGTTTAAGGTTCACTAGCTTCTGTTCCCCGTGACAATAATATTTTCAACTTTAATAATGTTTCTTTACTTGCAACTAATCCAGTTAATCAGACCACTTAAAATAATGAAATTATTTATGCAATTTGATCTACGTGATCAGTTAAAATTTAAATATTCATATACAAAAATATTGCAGACAGTTCAGTCCGTCTGTTTGTAGCAAGCATCACGATACTATCATCTATGAACACACAATACTATCATCTATTAACCAAACAAGTTTCAGACAAAAGTGGAAATGGTGGAGCGGTGCTCAAAGAATGGTAAGAACAAGGAAGCAAATGACTGAAACAAGAAAGCATTTGAGGGCTAGTACTACTGAACTGAAACTGGGCAGAAACTTTAAGGTTCCTTTAAGGCTGGTTTAAGGACTAGAAATATTGAACTGTAACCAAACATATCTTACGGTATTAACTAATAGTAGGGAGCACAACCGTATACAAAATATAGCTTATTTTTATATACTTTAGTTCTAAAACTAGGGTCGGTTCTTACCGCCAAGGAAGCAGTCAGAGATTTTCACGGAGGGATAAAATTGACAAATTGTCTAATTGTGTTATAATTGTGGACGAACTACACAGATAAACTCTCAGTAGCTTTCGCTTTTTTGTTACTGGGATGTTGCAATGACTGAATGTTTTGTTTCGCTCTCTAATAACTTCCTATTGACAAGTAACAAATCCTGGCTTTTCAGCAAGAGTCCAGCACGATCGGAAATAGTAAAAAATATTGATAGAGCGTCATTAAATAAAGAGATTGCAGTACAAAATAAATTCTAATATCGTAGCCTCAAACATCTGAAAAATTTACTCTTCCCCGTAATCCTAAAGAAAAGTTAGTCACTGACTATAATCTGACTATCGGTTTTTAAATCGTAACACCTTAACTTATTTGCTTTCCACGACTAACTTTTACGAACAGCTGTTTTATGGATAACAACAATCATGAATATCAGGGTTGCATTTGTCCAAACAGTCATTTTGATAATGTAGTTAGATTTTAGCTAGCACACTGCTATAAGTTACCTCTTCACTAACTAGTGACCCAGTCAAAAAAACATTCTTATTACACTGAAAGAAAATCGTTACATCAAATCGATGATAAATAATCATAAATTTTTCTTCATTGGATTTATGCAATATTTCAATAATACAATGAAAAGTTCTTCAATTTGAAGATTGAACTTTTTCGGCATTATTGAATTGATGATCATTTTTTATCAAAAGTCATCGTTGCAATTTGGAAATAATTTGTGGGATAGGTGGGACGTTGTATTGAAAATATAAAGTGAAAGAGAAAATAAGTAGTTGAAAATTGAAAATAAATAAAGGGTTTTTCAACAGAGACGCTACAAAAGTAAATCGATAGGGACAGCAAACGACGCCATATTTTTCCCGCTCTTTTGACATTTCTCTTCAGTAAGGTTTGCCATTTCATCATGGAAAGATATACGAGCCAACAACGAGTCGAAATTATTAAAATTTACTACCGAAATTTGGAGTCAGTGGCCTCAACTTTAAGAGCGCTACGTCCAATTTATGGTCGTCATAATCGTCCTACCAGATCAACAATTGAGCGTCTAGTGGAAAAATTTAAATCCACAGGCACAGTACAAAATGTTCCCGTACCAGTGAGGCAAAGAAGTGCCCGTAGTGTCGAGAATATTGCTGCCGCTGAGGCTTCAGTTCAAGAAAGCCCAAATGTGTCTCTCACACATCGTTCTCAAGCGTTGGGCATCTCTGTGACGTCGTTGTGGCGAATTTTGCGAAAAGATCTTGGCCTACATCCTTACGAGATCAAATTGATTGCATTGGGCTGAGCAACAACTTGAAAATGATTCGGATTTTCATCGGAAAATCATCTTCAGCGATGAGGCTCATTTCTGGCTGAATGGCTTCGTCAATAAGCAAAATATGCGTTATTGGTCAGACAGCAATCCACACGTAATCCATGAGTCATCATTGCATCCCGAAAAAATTACGGTTTGGTGCGGTTTATGGGCCAGCGGCGTCATTGGGCCGTACTTCTTCCGTGATGATCAAGACCGGCACATTACTGTGAATGCGAATCGCCACCGTTCAATGATAACCGCATATTTTTGGCCCCAATTAGATAATATGCACTTGGAGGACATGTGGTTCCAACAGGAAGGCGCCACAAGCCACACAGCGAATGCCACAATCAATTTTTTTGAAACCTAGTTTGGTGAACGTGTTATCTCACGAAATGGCCCAGTAGATTGGCCGCCCCGGTCGTGCGATTAGACGCCGTTAGATTATTTCCTGTGGAGCTACGTCAAGTCTATGGTCTATGCCAACAAGTTAGCAAAGATTGATGAACTTTGTACGAATATCGAACGTGAAATTGCTGCAGTATCGGCCGATTTATGCTTGAAAACCGTCGAAAATTGGGTTCAGCGTCTAGACTTCTGCAAGCGTGCCCGTGGTGGCCATGCAAAAGAAATCGAATTCCATACATAATGGCATCGAACGTACTTTCACAAGAATAAAGAATTTCATAGGTATCTAAAACCGGTTTTGTTTTATTTAAAAAAACTTTTTTAGTGCTCTTATTGAAAAATCTGCTACATAATAGAAAATAGTGCCATGGGCAGAAAACATTATCCACACTATGAGCACTTTTTGTGAGGTCTTTTACGCTGTTATTGTGGATTTTTAGGATGCAAAATTGGCAAAAAGATTTTGGCTACTCATTAACAAATAATTTATATAAAAATGATGACCAATTTACACTATATTGATGACAAACTTACATCAAACTGATATTACATATAATTGGTTACATATAATCGGTGAAAAATTTACAGCAAATTAGTGAACAATTCACATCAAAATGGTGACCAATTCACATTAAAATGGTGAAAAATTTACTTCAACTTTATGACAAATTTACATTAATCTGATGAAAAATTTACATCAATCTGATGCAGCATTGTCGTATTGATAAAAGATTGATGAAATGCTCTTCGTCAATTCAACGAAAAGTGAGGTTGGATTATGAGGAATTGTTTCAGCAAATTGAGGAACGACTTCATAAATTTGATTAAGCGGTTTCTTTCAGAGTAGACACTCGTTGAATGGAGCTTTGTTAAGAGTACGGCACTTCGAATTAAGGGAGCATCCATATCATATAAAGATGACAGTTTCGTGAAAAATCAACTCGATTTAAATGTCTTTTGCTGAATAAGGTACTCGTACTAAACAAATAAACTATAATTTAAATTGGTTACAGCAGACAAACAAATGCTTATAATATTGCGACGAATTCAGTTTAGGCAGTCATATTTTTGAGACCTGCCTTTAGCAACATCTTATTTCAAATATGGTTTGGAAATATAACTGTCAACACTGTAATATTGGTAATTTCGAAAGGCTATTTTCTTCCCCGTTAAAAAGAAATTTAAACTTTGGGTACATTTATTTTAATTTGTATTTTTTTTTTGTACATAATTTTTGAACAGCATTTGTATTTAATTAAAACTTATTTAATTTTTAAAAAAAATATGTTGCTATTTCTTGCTATTTAATTAAAACTTATTTAATTTTAAAAAAAAAATATGTTGCTATTTCTTGATGTTTATATTAAATTAAAACTAAAACGCCGATAGAAGTTTTTGTCTGTCCCCTCCTTGTCAGAAAAGGAACAAGCAAACATTTATTTTAATTTGATTTCTTGTTGATTTGGTATTCCAATTTAGTTTTTACATGCATTTTCCTTCCTTAACTAACAGTCATAATTTATAAATAAGTTTTTGTGCGTTTACTTTGCTGTCTTCAAACGAAAATTTGTCATGCTTAAATTAGTCTATCTTTCGGTGCAGAAGAATATAGAAAAGTATACAGAAATACAGTGGACCCTGGATAACTATGACACTTACTTAAGCGGTAGAGTCTGAAGTCTATATTTCGGCGCAGCACTACATAGAAAAATACTGAATGGAGCGTGATTAATTAGGAAACTTCTTTAGGCAGAGGAGTTTGGCGAAAGTAAATAGTTCTAATATAACAATGACTTCAATTTATGAGCCGCGTCAACTCTCCCATGTCTGTCTCTTGTTTATCGGTTTCACTGTATACGCTTATTTACCAAAAATGAAATATATCTTAATGAGCAGTATCGTAACTAACTTGTGTGTCCACTATACAAATGTAGTGGTGGCAAGTTATGATATGGCTTTCAAGTGAAGATGTAAATGTAGTTAGAGTACTTAGGGAAAAAATTGGATCATCTTCATTTAAGGGAAAGGCACCCTGGCACTGAGAGTAGTGATGCTACTGGTAGCAACAGCATTAACATCTCCATCACAAGACAACCGTAGAAAATTTGTCCATTAAGAAAAAAGATGAGCATAAAATTATGTATATTTTCGCTTTCCCTTATACTACACAGTTGTTCTTCATTTCCTCGCATCTCCAAATGTTTAGCATAAGACTGTGTATTTGTGTCATATTTCGTTCTGTGATCATAAATTTATTCCTTTCGTTTTAGTTTTTTATGGTAACAATTTATTTCAACCGCCACATTGGGAGAATGTGTGGAGTTATGATGTATAGGAGCCATATAATTTTGGCTGTGGGTTGAACTTTCGAAATCGTGATTGTTATAATATTTGTACCACTTTCTCATACGCCTTCTAATCTCTGGTTTATTTTCAGATTTAATACAACCAGGTTCTTTTTAAATTATGATAAGCACAACACTTTTACTTGTCTTACTCGTACAATACAAGTTAACACTTGATACTACTTCGTTTCTCAATAACACAATTGCTGACCTAATCTGAGACTGACCTCAGTTTCTCTACAAATCACCTATTTATTTCTTCTCAGAGGTATTCAGAACCATCTCTTTCCATCCAACACTTTTTGATTGCTCTCAAATATTCGACATTGACTAAGATGAGATGTTCTTCTCTACTGTTGCAGAATACTCCCGCGATATCATCAAACATTCATGGTGAGTTGGTTTCAGCGTGTCCGCGTGCAGCTATGGCATAGTTTTAGGCGGAAATGATATTAAGCTCCACAAACTTCGTCGACCTACCACTATGATTTTGGCATAGATAAATAGTTAAGCCAAACTTTATCCCAACAATATGAACAGATAAAATGCGGCACATAATCCTTTCCCCATTTTTATACTTGTTCATTCTTTGTATCACATTATGCGCTTGTGCAGAGCATTTCGCAATCAGTCAGCAGTGCGGTTTTCCTGATAAGAACTAACAATTGTACAACTATTTCGAAACAATAAGGATAAAGTTCTATGTGCAAGAAAGGCGCGCGCACTCTGACTCTTGATCCGCGGGCAATATCGAACTCAAACATGTATATAAACTATATATATTAGGGGTAAGCGATTAATTGAATAATCCAGAAACCCTAATTAATCGACTCCCTAATTAATCGAATAATTGATTAATCAAACATTTTGATTTGAATCTGAATTTTGATCAATCAAAATTCATCATTAATTGATTAATTTAAAAAGGGACTATTAAAAAATTTTAGTAATTGAGCAATTCATGTTTTTAGGTTTTCTGAGTTTCTTTTCAACATCATTCTTTCCCAAAATATTCAAATGCTTCCTTTTGGTTGTATAAAATGAATCCGAATGTTTTCAAAAATTATTTGAATGATAAAATTTAATTATTTACATATGATTAATCAATATTTTAAATAATTGAATAGTCATAATTCTGATTAATCTGGTGCCTAATAATGTATGTCTATAATCGTCCAAACGATACCGTTATGCCGATAATATTGGCTCATAATAAATTAGCCTAACGAATTACTGATTAGTAGATGAACTGATTAATCACAATATCGATTAATCAAATTTGTAAGTAATCGATTAATCGCACATCCCTAATCTGTATATACAAAATTGTTGCGTGAGTGACTGACTGATTGACTGATCATTCATCAGCGCCCTGACCATTTGAAGAGATTTGAGGAGGTTGTTCCCATTATAGAGTAAACGTCAGCCATGAAAGGATTTTTGGAAATTCTAATTGGGGGCGGTAGATATGGGCGTGGCACTTAACGAGAGATATGGCGAGTTAGAACAAAAGCGTCACCGTAGAAACATGAAAATTGGGTATCGATGATCCTCTTAGAAAACCAAAAATATATAATAATAAATTCCGGATTTTGAATTAGGGGCGGTATAAATGGGCGTGGCACTAAATCAGAGTAATTGCCGTTGTGATCAAATGCGTGAGCCTATAATCATGAAATTTCGAGAGTATGTTCCTCTCCTGGAAGTAAAAAAAATTAATTTTTAAAAATTTCATCTAGGTGGTAGTAAGGGGGCGTGGCAATAACTAAAACCAATTAGCACCCTGACCAGTCAACTCAAGTAAGGATAATGCAAGTTGATGTGGGTGCTCTCCTAATAGGGTAGTCTTCAGCTAATAAAGGCTATTTGTATATCTAAATTGGTGGCGGAAAAACTGGTCGTGGCACTATATATGACCAATAAGCATTTTCGCCAAACGAGAACCATGAAATTTGGTGTGTACGCACCAATTATAGAGTAGTTATAAATGAGGTTGGAATAGGTGCGGACGCGATGGGGGCGTTATATTAAATTGATACCTCCGAAAACCGGTTCTCCTTTGACGAAAACCGGTTTTTTAAAAACAGGATTTTGTGAAAAAAGTTGAAGCCATTTATCAAAAAAAACCGGTTTTACCGAAAATATCAGCGATTTAAATTTTTGTTGACATGATCTCTTTTTCAAACCGCAGTTTCCGGTTTGGTTGATTTAAAAATTTTTCAAAACCCGGGTTTTGGTTTTAGTTGGGTAAAACAGGGGTTTTAAGAAAAAATGCCTCTTTTTTTTGCGAAATCATTCGGTATTGATTTAAGTTATTATTCCTGTTCATGATTGATACCCATACATTTGCTTTCTCTTTGTTTTAACGTAGGTGTAAACAGATGGAAAAATTGTTTAAATATTATTACACTCCTGTACTCTTTTCAATAATGAATTACTTAAAAAACTTTACATCTTTTCCTTTCGGAAATTGTGTTATATAGAGATTGTTGTTTCTATACAAGTAACTTATGAGCCAGTTTTTGAGATACAGTTCAACGCGGGTTGAGTACATAGTTATAGCTTTTTTGTATACTCGAATTGGGCGCTGTAGAAATCGGAGCGTGGGGATAACCCGGTTTGACCGAGGTCCCACCAAGAAGCTGGGCGTATGAAGTTCGCGATGTATGATCGCCTTA
Organism: Phaonia tiefii; assembly: GCA_963931995.1. NCBI lineage: Eukaryota > Metazoa > Arthropoda > Insecta > Diptera > Muscidae > Phaonia > Phaonia tiefii. The sequence goes on along the minus strand of OZ008370.1, from coordinate 86,362,222 downwards.
TGGATTAGATATTAGCAACGAAAGAATTTTTTGAAATTCGATTATGGGTGGTAAAAATAGACACCGCACTGAATCAAAGTAATAAGCGTTATTAGCGAAATAGTAGACTTAGATTCATCCAGGGGGAGGAAGTTAAAAGAAAACGAATATCTAAATTTTGTTTCGAAAATACATAATTGGGGAATTAAAGGTGATTCGAAGTACTACCGGACAAATGAGAGTTCAGTCCAAATGCTAGAAGCTAGGCTTATGGAAGTTGGAGTTGGAAGTTTATTAATAGTTCTGAAGAAACCGTAGAAGCAGTAGTAGTTAAAGCTCAGGCCAGAAAACATTTCTCAATATTCGAAGTCGGCTTTGCGGAAATTAATGACGGACGATAGAATCGACGTCCGGCATTGAATCAGATTTATTATTCTGCTCCAATCGAAACGTGTAATCACTAATTTAGGAAAACTGTTCCACTTATAACATAGACTTTAGCCATGGACAGATATTTGGAAATTTAAGTTAGGGCTATAAATTAGGGGCGTGATATAATATCACAGATATCAAAATTCGCACTAGCATCACGAAATTTGAAACATATTTAAAATTGAAAAAGGTTAATATAGAAAAATAATTTTAATTTCAGGCAATGTTGACTGTATGAAGAAGACGTCAACTAAGAAGCTATTTTGATATGCATCGAAAAGCCGAGTAAGTAGATGTGTGAAAATAATGTCGACTAAGGAACGATTGTTTGATTTCGAAATATGACACTTGATCGGCGAATAACTTTTCAGAGTAAAGGCATCTTGATAGTAAATTCTGTGGCTTTTAACGGAAAATTGATAATAATGGCGGGAGTTTATTGTCCGAAGATGAGAACTTAATGTAACAAAATTTTACTAGATACTTTTATATATATATTACTGTATATCCGCATACGAAGTAGCTGGCATTTGCTAGTATAGGGAGAGCTTATGACAATCAGTGAGTATTAGGCCTTTCTGTTTACACTTACCGATTGGGACCTACAGTTTTACAACGGTTCCAAACGGAATTTTGGCAAGCTTTTCTTGGCTAAATACTTGATATTGTCGCCGTCAATAAGCAAAGTGATCGACGTGTCGAAGGAAATACAAGGAGGTTACAGCAAGTTTTCACTCCTGAATCTTCCGATGCAAGACGCATTCTGCGAAATGCTCTAGCCTATAGTTCCAAGTGAGTATTAAGTGATTCATTTAGAGATACTTCTTACAGAAGGGATTTCATAGCAGAGCAAACTGTCATACTATTGCCGATATCTCACCATTTGTGCAGATATTTCATCATGAAAATCATAGAATTCGTCAGTGTTTCAGTCTTTGTGCTCATGAACAGGTTATATCGCACCTTTCGACTTTTTCCTTTGGGGCTACGTAAAGACTAAATTCTACATGAATAAGACGGCTACGATTGATGAATTGAAATCCAAAATAACTCGTTTCACTCGCCAAATAGCGCTAAAAATATTTTAACGGATCATCGAAAATTGCAACGTCTAAATAGACCATGTTATCAACTTTACTTTTATTGACTATATTACAACCTCATGACGTCAGAAGTCTTGCACATATTAATTAAACAAACAAATTAAACAAATTTCAACATATTCTTCCAACTGGCTCTATCCTTCGTGTTTTCTCGCCAGTTGGTAACACCAAGGATACGGAGGGATTCTTCTGCCTGGTCTTTTCAGCGGAGTCTTGGTCGTCCTCTTTTCCTGCTTCCATCTTCATCCAGTCTGATAACATGGCCTAGCCAACGCAATTGGACCACTTTGATTCGTCTAGCTATGTCCACGTCAGATCGTCGGTACTCGTCGGTTTCCCTAACAGGACCATATATTTTACGGAGAATTTTTCTCTCGAAAACTCCCAGGAGTTTTTCATCCGCTTGCGATATGACCCAAGTTTCTGAGCCATATGTCAAGACTGGTAAAATGACCAGTCCCAAAATAACCCAAAATAACATCTATTTGCAAGCACAATTCTCCTATCTATCTCCAGGCTGAAGTTGTTGTCCTGTTCACGGCGGCTCCAAGGTAGACAAATTCTTCTACCACTTCAAAATTAAATCGGTTGTCAACGGTTAAGTGCGCACCAAGTCGAGAGGTTTCTCTAGTCGTTGACACCATAAATTGTATCTTGCCCTCATTAACAGCAAGACCCACCTTCGCTGATTCCTTTTCGATTCTTGAAAATACTGCAGTAACCTCTCGCAAATTTCGCCCAATGATGTCTGTGTCGTCAGCATACGCCAGCAACCTATGGCTTTTTGTGTTAATGGTCTTGTTCGTATTTACTGCAGCCTTTCTCATTATTATCTCCATTAAGATGGTGAAGAGATTGCACGAAAGTGTGTCGCCTTGTCTAAGTCCTCACTTGGTACAGAATGGTTCAGTGAGGTCTTTCCCCACTTTCACTGCTGATTTGGTGTTGCTCAGCGTCATTCTACAGAGGCGAATCAGTTTTGCCGGAATACCAAGTTCAGACATAGTTTCGTACAGTTTTCCCCGTATGGGGCTATCGAAAGCAGCTTTGTAATCGACAAAAAGGTGGTATGTATCCATTTGTTTTTCGTGGGTCTTTTCCAGGATTTGGCGTAGCGTGAATATTTGGTCAGTTGTGGACTTGCCTGGTCTAAAACCACACTGATAAGGTCCAATATTTGGCTTTAGTCTTTCAAGGTATCAACAGTTACACCAAATATTTGAAAAATGTTACGGGCAACATTTTATAAATATATTTATTAAAAAATAAATATAAAGGATTATTCTTTTGTATGATAATGGAATATTTTTCTTTATGAAAAAATTGTTCTAGAAATTAATCACCCTTTTTAAGGAATTTATATACTTATATCTTTGACATAATTTTTTTATTTGCTGTTTATATTTATACATCACTACATTCAACACTATTCCCCTACTGTGAGCAATGTAATCCTATACTGCACTCTTTGTGAATACTCGCAAAGCTGGAGCGTATGTCTTCTTCCACTTGGTAGTTAGTTGTAGCAAACTTTT